>CM073435.1:29172138-30422138 GCA_037114965.1 Monochamus alternatus | reverse complement strand
AGTGGTACATCAGGCAATATTAGCAAAACTCCGGCAAAACTATCAAAAAGTACCATACTATAAGTATAAACCTGAAACTGTAATTGATGAAGATAATTTCAAGCTATACTGGGATAGAGAAATTATAACAGACAACTTTATACAGAACAATAGACCAGATATGGTACTTACACTAAAAGAACAAAAACGTACATACATAATTGACTTCTCTGTATCTCTCCCTGCTAATATTAAGAAAAAATACTCGGAAAAAATAAACAAATATTTAATGCTGTCTCGAGAAATAAAAGATATGTGGGGACAAGACAAAGTTAGTACAATACCCCTCATAATAGGGGCAACTGGAGAAATACCAAAGTCTTTGAAGAAAAATTTAGAAGAGCTTGATATAAATAAAGACCTCTATCTAGAAATTCAAAAAATTGTTCTCCTCGAAACATGTGCAATAGTGAGAAAAGTACTCAATGACACAAATACCTAACAAAGATTAAATTAACCATCTGCCAAAATATACTTACCATATCCTTGTACATACCCTGGTACCGGAATGGAGGTTTGCACCAAGGAGCACGTTGAGAAAACGAAAATAATAATAATAATGATAATGATAATGATAATGATAATGATAATGATAATGATAATGATAATGATAATGATAATGATAATGATAATGATAATGATAATGATAATGATAATGATAATGATAATGATAATGATAATGATAATGATAATGATAATAATAATAATAATAATTTTTTTTTCAACACAAAAACACCTCCACTATCCTACAAGAGATCCACCCCGGGACTACTTATCGCATTGCTTCAGGATGATACCCCGTATCTGATCAAACTCTTACTGCCGCCGGTTGCGGTCCATAACTGTCTTCTTTGTTGGAGAACATTTCTAACAAAGGTCGCAACCCTTGTCCAGTTCTCCTGGTTAGCACTCATAATGTCCACGATATTTTCGGGTGTTATCGGTCCGGTCACCGACTCTAATTCTGTTATGAGAATCGCCCAGCGGTCGCACTCAAAAAAGGTATGTTGAGGGTTGTCAACGTCTGCGTCTCCAAAAATACATGAGGGGTCTCCTACTTTCCCCATTCTATATAGGTACTTGGAAAAGTAACCATGCCCTGGCAGTAGTTGTGTGATAAAGTAGTCAACCTCACCGTGTCTTCGATTTATCTGTTGTCCAAGATTTCAAATCAGTCTGGCGGTCCATCTTTCCCGGTTTTCTCTGCTCCACCTAGCCTCCCATTTCCTCAGAGTTTCCTCCCTAACCTCTCTTCGTATTTCTACGTCTCCAATTTGTTCTTTCATGTCGTAGATCATTTTTCTTCCTTCAGCTAAAAGATCAATAGGGATGAGCCCTGCAATAACCAGAATCGCTGGTTCAGACACCGTTCTATATGAGCTACAAATTCTCATTGCTCCTCAAATGTCAACTTTCTATCCGTGAGGTAACTTCTGATGTTTCGGAGGAGGTATTCCGGTATCTGATGCACATCTTCTAATGTTTCCAGTATATGAAAGCATTTCTCACGTCGAGTGTTACAAGTAGCACGACCTTTCTGGAGTAGTGGTTGCCTTGTTGCGCCATTAGGACTGCACGTGCCATTTCCCGAATTGCACCAATAGTTGATCGCCCTTTCCTAAAACCGTGTTGTCTATCGGACAGGCCTCCGTTCAGTTGTATAGCTGCAGTTAGTCTAGGTCTGAGTAGGCGCTCAAACAGTTTTCCAGCCGTATCCAGCATACACAAGGGGCGATATGCTGATGGGCGTTCGAGTTATCTTTACATTTACTAATAAGCACCAGCTTTTGGGTCTTCCACCTTTTAGGGAAGATTCCCTCCATTAGACACTGATTATACATATTCAAAAGCAATTGTGGGTTGTCTGGCGATCACTTTCAGCACTTCCACCGGTATGCCGTCCGGTCCTAGAGCTTTTATATTTCGGAGGGAGCTGACAGCCAATGCCAATTCGTTTCCCGTGAACACAGGTACCTCCTCTAGAGGACGGGGATATGTCTCTTGTTCCCGTACCGGTTGAGAGGACATCCACGATATTATTTACCTCCATCTCGCTCATGACAGGATTTGGTGTTCGGGATCCGAGCTTGCGCATAACAATCTTGTAGCCCAACCCCCACGGGTCCACTTCGGCGTCCTGTTTCAAAGTCTCCCATTTACGGCATTTACTTTTGGTTATGGCCTTCTTGAGTTGCTTTCTTGAGAGTCGGTACGCTTCTTCTTCGGCTTCTGCCACGTGACCATTTCTTCGTCTCGCCCTTGTAGTTGCCCTTCTAAGTCGCAGGCAGTGTTTTCGTAGTTCAGCGATCTCATCGTTCCACCAATATACGGCTGTTTTTCCTTTGTACCCTTTTTTTCTCTTGGGCATAGATGCTTCGCATGCTTCGTGTACGAGTTGCATGGTATTCTCAACTATCTCTGTCCGTGGGATTTGTTAGCGTCTCTTTTCGTGTCTTAATAATAGTGACCAGTGTCTCTTCATTGAGTTTGTTCACATTCCAGCCAATTGCGCAGCCTCCATTATTGATATACTGGTATTGCTCCGTGTTTATCTTGAAGATAATATATTTGTGATCACTACCCGTGTAGTCGTCTATCACTCTCCAATCCCTGATCTTGCGCATTAAGCCGTCCGACGCCAAAGTGACGTCTGGGATCGTCCCATTTTGCCCAGGTCTTCTAAAGGTTGCTTCACTGCCTTCGTTCACCACAGTTCTTGCAGCCATTTCTAACAAATATCGTCCTCTTGCGTTCGTGGTTGGCATGCCCCATTCCCATGGTTTAGCATTTAGGTCTCCTGCCACTACCAAAGGGCCTTCCATCTCTCGTATTACATCCTCCATTCTATCCACTTTCTCTCGGAACGCTTGTATAGGCTCATTCGGGGTAAGATAACATCCCATCTTGCCTAATCCAGACAAAGCCACGTTGGGACCCATGGTATGAGACAGGCTTCGCTCTTGTGTCCAGAACCCAGATTGCTGCGGTTCCAAGTTCGTCGCAGTACCAGTTTGGATGGTTCCTGTTGCGGTATTGCTCACTGATGATCAGCAGGTCTGCTTTTAAGTCCAGTCTCGTCTGATCCAGGAGAGCATCCGCAATTCTACTTCTATGGAGATTTCCCTGAAGAACAATCATTTTTTTATGCTTTTTCGAGCTTTTTCAAGGGCTTGTGTAAACGACAGACAAGCCCTCGATCCCGGAACATGTTTAATAGCATCTGAATTAGGGGTTTTCTCTTCGCAGAGAAAACACTTTGGTTCAGTTTGGCAGTCTTTCTTATGATAGCCTTTGTCACCACATCGGATACAAATATCCAGTTTTCTTCTGTCAGGGCCTTTACAGTTCGCCTGCTGGTGTCCACAGCCGAAGCAAATGTAGCAACGTGTCACTATCACTTTTTGTCGTATCCTTCCGCTTATCCATCTAATTTTTATGCGACCTTTTCTGAGGAGTTGGGAAGCTCCCTTGTCGTCAATTTCCATTATGGCCATTTTCTGTTCTCTACTATTTGGCTTCGATAGCACTATCTTTATTTCCTTTGTGTTGTCCTCTAATGGCTTCTGTCACCTCTTTAACAGTAGTGAAGGAGTCAAGATCCATAATTTCTAACGTCGTTTTGGGTTCTAAAATACACACCTCAGTCGTGCTACCGAGTACATTCCGGAGAGCCTGGCAGATATTTGCCTCCAGGAGGACCCCTCCAGCTCTCGTTCTGCGCACAGATTTAATTTGTGTGCCTGTTGCCTTCGGATTAGTTTTGGTTCGGATTTCTCCGAGTACTTGGGCGTAGGATTTGCCCTCTATCGGCTTGATTAAAAGGGCTTCAGACCGTGCTCTTAGTGGTCGCTTTTTCTTTCTATCATTGCTCAGCGGTTCTTCTTGAGGTGTTTATGGTATTCGCCGCTTTGCTTCTTGTTGCATTTTCCTTGGTTGAACCGTTTGCTATGCATTAGAGGGTCCTGCTTCTTTCTTCTTTTTCTCTACCGTTTTCTGCTCGGCGGGGCTTGCGGCAACCCGCTTATTCCCTACCGGTGTTCCTGGTATGGTTTCCTGCGGAAAAATGCCCTTCGAAGATCGAGGCGTTTTGGCTTTTACGGGATGGTTATTTTCGGTTTGCGTACCGGCATTGCTTCTGTATTTCAGCGCCGAAAGTCGGCTGTTCTCCAAGAAGTCTAATGCCTCTTCCAATTTAGGTATTCCGGTTTTCACTTCCATCGCCATGTTCTTCTGTCTATCTGTCGCCCGCTTCATAGCAGCGAGTATATCATGGCATGTTTGAAAAACATCTTTTTCAGTTAGGGGGGCTATCTTCTTTGACGCTCCTTGATTTTTATCGTGCTCTTTTAGTGCCCTGTCATCTGTTTGGTACTCCATTTGTAACTCATTACTTTCAATGCCCGTGGTGGTTGCGGGGCTCCTTTGAATTTTGGACCTCCTCATAAAGGGGGACTCCTCTTCTTTTGGGTTTGGTTTTGGTTTCGAGGTTTCCATTCTTTTTTTCCTTGGCCAGCGCATCGTGTGTAAAGGGGCGGGCCGAATTAACCAGGAACGGGTATACCCTCGGAATGGCGGTTCCTACCCCAGTTCCCTGAGGCCTGTCCTTCGCTTTACCAATCCTGGTAAACACGGACGGATTGGAACTCGCCCGGAGCGATGCAGACTCCGATGTCTGCATTCATTGCATACTTCCTGATCAGGGTCCGAAGAGGCTGGTTCCTGCCGCTTTCCTATTGCCACATATCGGCAGAGCAAGCTCACATCAGCCTTCCCATGGTGGTGGATGACCAATCCACGCCGGGTCAGGCACTCCCAATGCGAAAACAAGGAGCGGCGATCTGGTGGGGGATGAAAAACTTGCTGTGATGGGCTGCGAGTATCTTAACTATATTCACAACGCTGCTCGGGTACCTCGGGTGCGTAGTTACCCGTACAGCCTCCCCCCTGAGGCTGCCCCTGAGGGCAATAATATAATAATAATAATAATAATAGTAATAGTAATAGTAATAGTAATAGTAATAGTAATAGTAATAGTAATAGTAATAGTAATAGTAATAGTAATAGTAATAGTAATAGTAATAGTAATAGTAATAGTAACAGTAACAGTAACAGTAACAGCAACAGTAACAGTAACAGTAATAATAATAATAATAATAAATTTAATTTCTTTTTGGGATTGTTTAGTTGTGTTTGTTTTAAAGGACACTTAGATTAAAGTTTATGACTGAAACTGCTGAAGACATTATATCTAGTTTCGGAAATTTGTCTGTTTGTGATTCAGATTCGGAAATAAAAGGGATTGAAACTAATATACCAGTCAAACATCGTAAAATAGCAACCAACTATCAATTATTAGGACTGTATGTAGATGTTGTTCCAAATTATGATGGAAACCCTTTTGGCTTAAATATATTCTTGCAAGATTATTATTATTATTATTAAAAATTCAATAAGGGCAGAGGACAAAGTCCTATTATGCCCATTACAAGAAAAGTAAGTACATACAATTAAATTACATTTACATTTACAATTAATCGGTGTGAGAACTGACAAACAGTAACAAAATGACCAATAAATACTTAAACTTACAAATAGTAGCAAAAAGACAAATGCACAAATTTAATTGAGAAATCAATCTAGCCAAAAGCGATCATATAATTGTCAATCTTATTCTTAAAAGAATTAATTGATTGAGCATCTAATACATCAAGGGGCAGATTACTCCAAAAATCAAAGTTCCTGTTACTAAGAAAATGCTGTCTAGCCCGTGTCTTGAATGATTCATTTTTTAATTTATATTGATGTCCACGCAGGCGAGCATCTGTGTTGAATGGAAAAATTGAAGCTAGGCCGCAAAGTTGTACTTTATAATGCGGAACGTTAGAATCAGGTCGCCTCTGAGACGTCGTTGCTGAAACGTTGTAAGATTGGCTAAGTCCAATCTCTGTTCATATGACGGCCTAACAGGACCAAAACAAAGTCTGGTGGCAAGGCGTTGAACTTTCTCCAACATCTCTCGGTCGCGAACAAGTTCAGGGTACCATACTGGACCGGCGTATTCGAGAATCGGACGAACATACGATTTATACAGTCGGCAACACGTATCAAACGACAATTTGGAGAACGATTTTTGTAACAGAAACAGTCTAGCGTTGGCACGTTTGCACACTGCGGCGATATGATCACTCCACGTTAGATTAACGTTCACTGTAAGTCCGAGATCGTTATATGATAATACGCTCCTGAGCGACTAACCGTTAATGGAGTATGGAAAGTTAGGATTGTTTTTGCCCAGGTGGAGAACAACACACTTATCAGTATTCAACGGGAGCAGCCAATCGTTGCACCACACCGTCAGGGAGTCCAGATCTTTTTGAAGACTTAAATAATTGCTAGATGGATTAGCATATAATTTCGTATCGTCAGCGTAGAATGACAAAGAGCTCGACAGATGATATGGTATATCGCTTACAAATATAATAAATAACAGGGGAGCAAGAACCGTGCCCTGAAGAACTCTATTGGTCAAATATCGGACTTTAACTTTGAAATGTCTATTGTCCAAAAAATCAGCTATCCATGGAGTTTGCCCCGAAAACCAAAGTGATCCAATTTGTGCAAAATTCTGCGACGTGGGACTCTGTCGAAAGCCCTAGAGAAGTCAAGATATACTATGTCCATTGGATCTTTCTCGTCAAGGACTTTAGTCCAGGTGTTAGTACAATGCAGTAAGTTGGTTAAGGTTGAGCGACCATTGACAAAACCGTGCTGCTGCGCAGGAATAATATTCCTATCTAGCATGAACTGGCTCATTAGTTTAGCAATAATCGATTCCATTACCTTGCAGACAACCGGTAGCAAACTAATAGGATGATATTATTATCAAGCTTATTTCCCTTCTTAAATATGGGCGTGACAGAGGCAAGTTTCCAGATCGAAGGTACATAGCCCTACTCAAAACAGGCGTTCATTAATTTGGCTAAGGGGTGAGATATCGATTCCGCACATTTCTTCAAGAGGAAAGGAGATAAACCGTCAAGGCCAGGTGAAGAGTCACTACGGAGGTCCAATAGACGAGCTTTTATTTCATCCGCCGAGAAGTGAATGTCATTAAGCGAGAGCTGAGTACGTGGCGTAATTGGTTGGGGAAGGTTATTGTGTAACGGTTCATTGGTAAAAGCTCCTGAGAAACACATAGCTAGATTTTCAGCAGTTTCGACATTAGATGTACATAGGCGACCGTCGGACTTTTGAAGTAAAGGTATTGACACCTTAGAGAAGAGAGTAGACCGAATGTATTTGAGGAATTTTTTGCTATTGCCGCTACTTGCTATTGACTCTTCGTATTTTTTTACTGTTTTAGAAAGGTATTTTAAGCTAATATAAATCAAATATCCTACAATTGTGGGTGTAATTCAACGCAGGTTGGGGCTTTTGTCCACTGAGTAGTTAGTTTCACACAATATTATTAATACCTAAAAATATATAAAGACTCTTCGTATGTCTGACGTGATGTAGCCAGAAGTTGTTTGACTGTATTAGAGAATCTTCGATACGTCAAAAAATCATCATACTGATTAGACAGCTTATACCTTCTCCACAGATTTCTTTTATGATTTATCATCTGCAAAACTTCGAAACTAATCCAGGGTTTCAAACTGTTGCGATAAACCTTACGTTGCGTGGTATTATCACGTAAACATTCGGTCACCACTCTGTGAAAGCTATCCCACATTGTTAAACAGTTGTCACCCAGAACGTAGTCCCAATCAGTTAATGAGAAAAAGTGATTCATTTTTGCAAAATCGGTAACATCGTAACTGCGATAATTGGAATAACTATGAGATGGTAGTAAGTTCATCTGAATATGTCCTGTGACCACTGCGTGATCAGATATTCCAATAGGGGAAGAAACTTCTACCGACGAAACAAGCTGTTCATCATTGACAAAAACAAGGTCAAGAAGTGACGGTTCGTTATTCACACGAAAGCGAGTGGGCTCCTTTATTAACTGTATTAAATTTGAATTCTGAATGAATTCCATAAAGAGGATTTTAAGATTGATGTTATTAGGAATATTGGATATTCCACGATATATCAGAGAAATTAAAATCTCCAACAATAACTGAATTTTCCAGGAGTGACAATTTTTCGAGCTTTTCCAGCAAAACGACGTTATCTTCAAGCATGGTGTCACCTGGTCGATAAATACAAGTGATGTGAGTCACTATAGAGTATTTTTTTTATTTCAAGACACAATATGTCTATATTTGGAATTGATTTATCAATTACAGATGTAGAGAAGTTTTCAATTATATCATATGCTGACACCTCCTCCAGCTCGATCCTCTCTGTCAGCACGAAAAATTGTATACCCGTCGACATTTACCAACGAATCTGGAATTAAAGGTTTAAGCCACGTTTCACTTATAAGAATTATGTCAGGCTTTAACAAATGCACAGTAGCTAAGAGTTCATTGTATTTAGCCATTATGGAGTTAGTATAAAGAAAATACCAGTCGGTGAAATGAACCAGAAAAGAATTGCGGAAAACAGAGGTTGTGATAGTCTTGTAAATAATTTTAAAAGTCGAACTCAACCTGAATTAAATAAATTTTTAGCCCAAGCAATACTGAGTAAATTAGCTGACAAGGCACAAATGCTTTTAGGCTCTCGATTAGAATGAAATATTTTGAAACAAATTAAAACAGTTTTAAAGATAGTTTTGGAGGTCAAAAAGATGTTAAATGTTTAGAAAAAGATTTGTTACAAATGAAACTTAATCGTGTTAAATCTTTACATAGGTTTGGCACTAGATGTCAAGATATACGAAGTCTAGTTATGACAAAATTAGACCAGTCCAATAAAACTGTTGAAGAAAAAACTTGCTAACCATTATGAGGCATTAACTTTATTTTTTATTTATGCGAAAATTACCAAATGTTTTACAATTAATAATTCAGTTACGAAAACCTAGCAGTTTGGAAGACACTTTAGCAATCGTGGTGGAAGAGGAAAATTTTAATTATTATAATAAAAATTCTACTACTAATCAATTTAGTTTTACAAATTCAAATAATTATAAATCAAAATCTATACAAAAGTTTATTCTTACACCCAAATATTATACAAAACAATTTCAACAACCACAATTTCCACAACCTCAACAACATCCTAAAAATATATCAGTCAACGGCAACCAATTACTCAACGTTTCCCCACTAATCGTCAAGTTTTTGAAGAAACAACAAATGTATGGAAACCAAGTAAAACACCAGCACCTCAACCCAAGTCAATACCAATGAGCGGAATCTCAAAATAAACTCAACCTCGACCAACACCAATGAGGGGAATATCAAGCCAGATCCAACCACCAACTCAACGACAGTACCTCCAACCTTCAACAAGTACTCTAAAATACCATGTAGAATAACTCTTTGAAGCATTTATAAAGATTTTAAGAATGAATACTTACAGGAAGAAGAAAATCAGTCATACTCCAATGTAGAACATGGATTCAATGAATACGTGGGATTACACCCTACACCTGACTATGACGATGTTCTACGTCACTACCCTAATACATTTCCAAACGAAAATACGGATACGGATGAAACTCAAAATTTTCAGAACGCTTCCTACCCGACACAACACCCGACTTGATAGAAATTAACACACTTTCAACTCCGTCTTCACTTCCCTATATAAAAATTTTCAAACCTTCTATGCTTCTTTTGGTAGTAACCGGATGTACTAAATCAATTATTCGACCTGCAATTGTTGAAAAATATTTTCCTTCTTGTATTTATCGAGATAAAATTCAAATTAAAACCTGCACTGTTTCAGATACAATTAATTTCAAGGCAAATATCCAGAATCTATTTCAAACAAAAGTATGAGCGTTCTCTTATATGACTTTCACGACTTTACGATGACGTAATAGATTTCGAAGATCTACAAAAATTTAATTTCACTATAAATCCTTCAGAACGAATTCTTTACAACCCTCTGATTGAAATTATTCTTTATTTTAGACAACCTCGTGAAACTGACAAAAAATTTAGCATCAATGCTTACGAAATTCTAGTTAAAGCAATTCCTAGTGCATGAACTAAATCCCACGTGTTATTATCCCTGACTAATCACTACTTGTAAGAATGGTCTTGCTCTTGTTGAAATGCATAATATTTCTAGTCAAAGTCCTGTTGTTAATTTTACAGAACCTCTTTATGCAGAACCATTGATCATTATAATTCTTTCGAATACGACATTAAACCGTTAGAAACACAAAACCCTTCAAATGCCCAAATTTCAAATCGTCTAAGAACCGATCGCATTAACGATAAAGAACGTAAATTCTTAATAAAACTCTGTGACGAATTTCAAGACAATTTTTTGAAACCTGACGATAGACTAACTTTTACTAATATCGTGAAACACGAAATTAAAACTAAGGATGATGAAGTAGTATATACTAAATCCTACCGCTATCCTCATGTGCATAAAGAAGAAATACGGAAACAAATACATCACTTACTGGATGAAGGCATCATAAGACCAAGCTCTAGCCCATGGAGTGCCTCAATGTGGATAGTTCCGAAGAAAATGAGTGCAAGTGAAGAAAAATGGAGAGCAGTTGTTGACTACAGAAAAGTAAATGAAAAAACCATTGATGATCGTTACCCATTACCAAATATCACATATATTTTGGACAAATTAGGAAGATGCCAATACTTTACTACCCTTGATCTTGCTACAGGATTCCACCAGATAGAGATGCATCCCGACTCTATACATAAACCTGCATTTAACGTAGAGAATGGTCATTTTGAATATACAAGAATGCCGTTTGGTTTAAAAAACGCGTCAGTGACATTCCATCGCATCATGGACAATGTCCTAAAAGACCTTCAACATAAAGTGTCTAGTTTATGTGAATGATGTCATAATTTTTTCTACATCGCTCCAAGAACACATTCTTAATTTTTGCCTTGTTTTCCAAGCATTTGGATAAGCCTATCTATAAATTCAACTGGATAAATCCGAGTTTTTATGTAAATCTTTTGAATTTATAGGTCACGTAATTACCCCAGAAGGTATACGTCTTAATCCAAAAAAGATAGAGGCTAATAAAATATGTCTTATTCCTAAAACACCCAAAGACGTTAAGTCATTTCTAGGCCTTCTCGGTTATTATTGTAAATTTATAAAGAATTTTGCTTGTATATTGTATCATTCATAAAATCTCTTAAAAAAGGTGAAAACGTGATTCACACTCCGGAGTTTATTGAAACATTTGAAAGATGCAAAACTCTTCTTTGCAATGAACCCATTCTTATTTACCCTGATTTTTTCCAAACAGTTTACTCTTACTACAGACGACGCTTCTAATTATGCTATAGGACCTGTACTTGCCGAAGAGGACCACCCTGTAAGTTTTGCGTCTAGAACACTAAATCCAGCGGAGTGTAACTACTCCACTATCGATATATGTGTTATATTTTCTCTGAAAGAACCCAATTCACGCCTTGTGCGTTGGAGACTTAAACTCTAAGAGTACAAATATGAAATTAAACATAAGAACGAAAAAATTAATAGTAACGCAGATGTTTTATCTCTAATTAAATTATAAGAATTAAACCCCATCGAAAGGATAACCAATCTATCATAACCAATCCAGGAGCTGTTGCTGATGGTACAAACAATTTATTAACGACCTAAACCTTGATCCAATTGATACGCCCAATTAAAATGAACTTGAACAAATTATATCTGACTTAAACACTACTCATTCAGCTGACGAAAATCCTATCTTAACCATTCCAATTTCTGAATATCCCTTGAACCATTATTCAAATCAGCTTACTGTCAAAGAAAGTAATAACGCAGTATTAGATATTGCAGTACACGAAACTATTTTCGATAAAATTAGAACCAACATAACATTTAGATCACACGCTACTGATGAGGATGTAACTAATTTTTTTTAAAGATTTACTCAATTCTCCTAGTGTTTATTTTTCCATTCCCCTGAAATTGAATCTTAAGATAATTCGAATTTTTATTAAAATCTAAAATTACGAATAAAAGATGCTATTGACCGCAAATGATAACTGATATGACTAAATATATAAATAATTAACACTTGTCAAACGGGAAAATATGAAAGACACCCCCAGAAAGTTAAATTTTAAATTACACCAACGCCAAAACAACCAAGGCAAATCATTCACATTGATATTTTCTATGCGGAAAAACAAATGTTTTTAACAATATTTGATCCCTTCTCAAAATTTGGTCAAGCCTATTTTCTTCAAACAAAAAACGCTGTAAATGTTTGTAATGCTCTTTTAACCTTCATATCACACTTTAGTATACCTAGAAAAATTATCTGTGATGAAGGTCTAGAATTTAAAAATTACCTAATTACAGAATTTTGTCAACTTTATAAGATTGATTTAAATTTAACAACCTCTCGAAATTCAAATTCGAATTCTCCCGTAGAGAGGTTCATTCTACGAAACTTGATGAATTAAGATGTTTAAAAACCGATAACCTCGGAAAAACCTTACATAGGTTATAACAATGCGATTCAAGGAGTACTAAAACGCACTCCTTTTGAATTAATATACGGTCATTTAGCCATTCTCAGTCCTTTTGAATTTAACGGAAGCCATTTAACCTCAGAATACGTTCAACAACACAAAGAAGATACTAGACGGATATACCAACTATTAAATGAACGCATTGAAAAATCAAAAGAAACCGTTATCGAAAATTTAAATACCAAACGTAACGATTCTATTCTAAATGAACCAAATCAAACCGTTTATGCAAAATAAGTTACTAAACGGTCTAAGACAAAACCGCAATTTAAAAAGACTAACGTTATTAAAGATAAAGGCAAAATTTTACAGACTAAAGCTGGAACATATCACAAAAACATAATAAAGAAACCACGAAAACTCACTCGAACTTCCTTGTTATAGGATTCAACTGATGGCCATGATGACACTTACTGCAAACCAACTGATCCATTGTAGTTTGCACGAGTCGCTTAGAATAAAGATAGAATTCATTTTAGATGCTTATAATATCTAATATTGTACTTGGTAGTGAATCGCAACTCATTAAAGCGTTTTGTGAACAAGTCAAGTGTTTTCTTGAAGTCGAACCTTTTTCAAGCAAATTCTTGAAACAGAAAAGATTGCTAACCTGTGGGTTTTGACGTAGTTGGAATAGGAGTATCTGGCTTTAAAGCTGATTTCTTATTATTTTGTTTATTTGTCACACTAGGTTCTTCCGGAAATAACTGACTTGCATCAACTCCTGAGCATCTAGCCTTCTTGAGTAAATCTATTTGTTTACTGAGAGATTTAATAGCTATTAATTGATTGCTAATAACCAGATCTTTTTGTCTAATGATCTCTTCCATAATTATGAACACAATCTGAAAAATAAATATTTAAAAATTTTTAAATTTAACATAAAAAAACGCCTCCAAAAAGTGCTCAAATTTCATTGTTTTGTCATGTAAAATGTGTATAGCCTTGAGCCAGACTTACACAGATGAAACTAACATCAGTAAACGTCAAAACACATTGCACATAAATAACGCTAAATAATGCAATTTACGTATGCACAATGATGTTATTGAGACTTCTCGATAAAAACTTAGACGAGGGTTTTGGAGCATTGGGGTCACCGGCGCAGTCTTTCATTACAGCTCCGTTTTTTGTGATAATTGTGTAAAATATTTGTCGACATTTTTAAATTGTTTTATTATAATGTAATAAAACTTCAGTAATTTGTTTTTTATGTTACTACAGTGTACATAAAATTAGGTATCCATATTTTTTATCTCACGTATTTACAGAAGCGTGTAAGTAAAGAATAAGGTACCTGACACTTAACTTTCATTTTTTTTTTCAAGGTATTCTAACGAGATATTTTCGTACTGTACATATAATTATGAAATTAGTTTAATTTTCTTAATTTTATTCGTTTACAAATTTTTGAGCCCACGACAGACAACCACTGAATTTAATGTATTGTCACGGAATTTGCCCCACTCACACCCAAATCGACGACTGTGGTACCGCGAATTACTAAGATTGCCCCGATCGCCCCTACACGATTCTGTTAAACAAACAAAATGCCGTGGATCGAGACGGGACTAGAAAATTTGAGAAACGACGAGAAGCGTTCGAGAGATGCTAGAAAATAGATCTAGAGATGCTAGAATATAACTGGAATATTCGTTGGGTCTATAAAAGAAAAATAAACGGCCGATTAAGTTAGTCTTGTATAAGTCTTGTATTACAGTCTGAATTGAAGTGTTTAGTTGGAGATATCAAAGTGATTTAGATAGCGATTAATTAAATAAGTGTTTAGTTGAGTTCTAATTAGTGTTCAGTAGTGTACTGAGTATAGTTAATAAAGAAGTAATTAATTAACGGATTGTGTTTTTCTGGGAGTAAGAAAATTCGGATTGGGAAATCCGTGACAATTTGGTGTCAGAAGTGGGATTCGAACCCACGCCCACAAAGTGGAATTTAACTGAAAGTTTGAGGAGCTTTCTGGAACCCTGTGCGTGAGTGGGTTTAAGTGGAAGTTGGAAGAACTTTCTGGAACCCTGTGTGTGGGTGGAATAAAGACCCAAGTGTGACATATCACCGCACTCGTCGTGACTTGAGGAAGTAAACGGTGGTATTCGCGAAGGACATTCTCGAACATTCTAGAACTTTGTACGCGAGTGAGACAAAGACCCAAGTGTGACATATCACTGCACTCGTTGTGACTTGAGGAAGTGAACGGTGGTATTCGCGAAGGACATTCTCGAACATTCTAGAACTTTGTACGCAAGTGAGACAAAGACCCAAGTGTGACATATCACCGCACTCGTTGTGACTTGAGGAAGTGAACGGTGGTATTCGCGAAGGACATTCTCGAACATTCTAGAACTTTGTACGCAAGTGAGACAAAGACCCAAGTGTGACATATCACCGCACTCGTCGTGACTTAAGGAAGTGAACGGTGCTATTTGCGAAGGACATTCTCGAACATTCTAGAACTTTGTACGCGAGTGAGACAAAGACCCAAGTGTGACATATCACCGCACTCGTCGTGACTTAAGGAAGTGAACGGTGCTATTTGCGAAGGACATTCTCTAACATTCTAGAACTTTGTACGGGAGTGAGACAAAGACCCAAGTGTGACATATCACTGCACTCGTCGTGACTTAAGAAAGTGAACGGTGCTATTTGCGAAGGACATTCTCGAACATTCTAGAACTTTGTACGGGAGTGAGACAAAGACCCAAGTGTGACATATCACCGCACTCGTCGTGACTTAAGGAAGTGAACGGTGGTATTTGCGAAGGACAATCTCGAACATTCTAGAACTTTATACCGGAGTGAGACAAAGACCCAAGTGTGACATATCACTGCACTCGTCGTGACTTAAGGAAGTGAACGGTGCTATTTGCGAAGGACATTCTCGAACATTCTAGAACTTTGTACGGGAGTGAGACAAAGACCCAAGTGTAACATATCACCGCACTCGTCGTGACTTAAGGAAGTGAACGGTGGTATTTGCGAAGGACAATCTCGAACATTCTAGAACTTTATACCGAAGTGAGACAAAGACCCAAGTGTGGCATATCACTGCACTCGTTTCATTGTAAGGAAGTCAACGGTGACATTTACAAACACATTCCTGGATATTCTAGAACATTCTAAAGAAAATAGAGTGAATGCCTGTAACTAGAAGCCAAGTCAATATGGATGTACAAATGGGAAAACTGCTAGAAATGATGCAAACAATGCAAAAGAAAATGGAAGACCAGGCGAAGACGATGCAAGAGAAATTAGAAGAGCAGGGACATAAAATGGAAGACCAGGCGAAAACAATGCAAGAGAAATTAGAGGAACAGGGACGGACGATGCAAGAAAAATTTGAAGAACAAGGGCACCAGACGAAGACAACACAAGAAAAATTAGAAGAACAAGGGCATACAATGAAAGATCAGATACAAACAATACAACAGGAAATGAGAGACCAGACGAAAGAAATACAGGAGAAATTAGAAAATAAACTAGAAGAACAAGGGTATATAATGAAAGAACAGATACAGACAATAAAACAGCATATGGAAATGAGATATGGGGATAAGCACCTGCAGCAAGTTTACCAGGCACAATTAAAAAATCGTCACCAACAGAATGGAGAGAATTTACAGCATTTTGAGACCGATGTTGCCCGACTGGTTCGATTGGCTTATCCAACAGCCCCGTCCGAATTCTTAGACCAGCTGTCCATCCAAGTTTTTACCGATGGCCTAAGAGATTGCGATACCCAGCAGGCATTACGACTCGCCAGACCTAAAATGTTGAACGACGCTCTTTCGCATGCACTGGAATTCGAGGAAGCAAAGATGGCATCTGGTAGGCATGTTAAAGTTCGGGCCATCAGTGATAACAGCGATAGTATGGCAAATGGACATAATAAAAACGCTAAAGGAGATTATTGATAAATTCAGTCCATCTACTAGGACAAAGAACGAACAATCTGATAGTCGAAGGAATCGCCTTCTCAAATGCTGGAACTGTGGACAGACAGGACATCTAAAAAGACAGTGTAGGGTCCCAGTCACGGATCAGCAAAAGCGCGACTCACAGGCGGCAGCACTAGGGTCAGCCGGCTTGGCGGGGCAAAAGCCGGCTGCGTCCTCCTACCATGCCCCACGAGAAGAAGTTACGTTATCACGTCTCCAGGACTCTGGCTCCTTGCTAGTAGAAGGCATTATTTTTGGTCGTATGTTCCCTATGGTAATCGATACTGGAGCAACAAGAACTATTGTACGGCCGGATATTATTGGTGATTGGCGTATAAACAACCCTGCCAAACGTTATGTCCTTACAACAGCCAATGGACAACAACTGCCAGTCAAGGGGGAATGCGAGCTTGAAGTAGAATTAGGAGACGTCTAGTTCAAACACAGAGCCCTGGTAGCAGATATATTGGACAATGTCATACTTGGACTAGACTTATTACGAGCAAAGGGGGTGAACTTAGATTTGAATGCTGGCACGCTACGGATAATGGGTGAGAAAGTAGTGCTAACGACTACCACTGAGAATAACGCTGTACGGAGACTCGTTGTTAAAGAAGATGTGGTACTACCTGCTCAGACCGAAACTTTGGTTGCCGCTGTAATGGATGGAGAAATGTCTTGCAGTGTAGGAGTGGTGGAACCCAGTAATCCGGATTTGTTCAATAAATCTATAGTCACCGGACGTACCCTGATTAAACCTGAGAAAACCACAATGGTACGGGTAGTGAACCTGAAAACCTTTCCACAGAAAATTACAAAGGGAACTGAAGTAGGAGTCTGTGAACCTGTTACCATGGTCAGAACACTCAAAGAAATCCACGAATTGGAGAAGAAACCAAATAAAACCAGTCTACCAGAATGTCTAAGGGACATCGTGGATAGGGCCAAGGAAAGATTAACAGAGGTGGAGGTGGAACAACTCGAAGAGCTGCTAAGTGAAAATGAAGATGTATTTGCACTTAAACCAGGCGACTTTGGGAGAACCAATGTAGTGAAGCATCGAATTGATACTGGTTCATCGTCTCCTATAAAGCATTCACCACGAGGACTTCCACTAGCTAAGCGAGAAGAAGTTAACAAGATGTTAATTGAAATGCAAAACCAAGGCACCATAGAGCCATCTCAGAGTCCTTGGGCTTCTCCTGTAGTCCTGGTCAAGAAGAAAGACGGCTCCACCCGATTTTGTGTGGACTACAGAAAATTAAATGACGTCATCAAGAAAGATAGTTACCCACTACACAGGATTGACGATACTCTGGACACCTTGGCTGGTGCGCAATGGTTTTCCACTTTGGATTTAAAGAGTGGATATTGGCAAGTCGAGGTCAGCCCAGAAGACAAGGAAAAGACAGCGTTCACTACCGGAAATGGATTGTGGCAGTTCAATGTAATGCGATTTGGTCTATGTAATGCCCCTGCCACTTTTGAGCGACTGATGGAAACTGTACTTCATGGCCTGCATTGGGAGACCTGCTTGATTTACTTGGACGACGTGGTGGTGCTGAGACGCTCTTTCCAGGAGCACCTGAAGAACGTGTCCGAAGTGTTCAAGAAGTTGAAAGCAGCGAACCTGAAGTTGAACCCGAAGAAGTGCAGTCTGTTCCAAAAGGAGGTTAGATACCTAGTCCACATTATTACTCCAAATGGTGTGAAAACAGACCCGGAGAAGACAGAGTGCATAAAGAACTGGCCGGTTCCTAAAGACAAACATCAAGTTCGAAGTTTTCTCGGCCTATGCACATACTATCGACGATTCGTCCAAGGATTCTCAGACATTGCCAAGCCTCTTCATAAATTGACAGAAGACAGCATCCCGTTCGAATGGACTCCGAGATGCCAGCAAGCTTTTGAGACGCTGAAAGAGGCTCTCTGCACTACCCCGATTTTGACATACCCAATACCTGGACAACCATTTATAGTGGACACGGACGCAAGCAACATTGGAATTGGCGGAGTTCTTTCTCAAGTACAAGATGGCCAAGAGCGAGTAGTGGGCTACTTCAGCAAAGTCCTATCAAAAGCTGAAAAGAACTATTGCGTGACTCGGAAAGAATTACTTGCAATCGTCAAGAGCCTAGAACACTTTCATAAATATCTGTATGGCCAAGAATTTCTCCTAAGAACGGATCACGCTTCCCTTAAATGGCTGCTACAGTTTAAAAACCCTGAAGGACAGATGGCAAGATGGCTGGAACGGCTGCAAGAATATCACTTTGTTGTTGAACATCGAGCCGGCAGGAAACATGAAAATGCAGATGCCCTTTCTAGGAGACCCTGTCCTGGCAACTGCAAACACTGCAGTAGTCTTGAAAGGAAAGAAAACATCTCATCAGTTTCTTGCAAGGTAGTAGCAGCCCAACCTGAAGACCGATGGAGTTCAGCAGCGATTCGGGAAGACCAGCAAGCTGACTGTGACATCAAGCCTTTACTAGACTGGAAAGAAGCCAACAACCGACCGTCTTGGGCTGAAGTCAGTAGTAAAAGCCCAGCATTAAAGAGCTATTGGGCTCAATGGAATTCCCTGGTGTTGGAAGACGGTGTCCTAAAAAGAGCATGGGAGAACAATGACGGAGCGGAGGTCAAGAAACAAGTATTACTCCCGAGGTCCCGGGTCAAGGAAGTGCTGCAGGAAGTACATGGAGGTACTGGGGGTGGACATTTCGGTATCAATAGGACTCTACAGAAGATTAGGGAGCGTTTCTACTGGGTGAGCTATAGGACGGATGTAGAAGATTGGTGCCGAAAATGTGACATATGTGCAGCAAGCAAGGGACCGAAGACCCGTTCCAGAGGCAAAATGCGCCAGTACATCGTAGGAGCGCCGTTTGAGAGGATTGCCATTGATATCGCTGGCCCCTTTCCGAAAACCCAAAGTGGGAACCGATATCTGCTAGTAGCCATGGACTACTTCAGCAAATGGCCGGAAGTATACCCCCTTCCCAATCAAGAGACCACAACCGTAGCAGAAGCGCTTGTCAATAATCTGTTCTACAGATTTGGTGTGCCCATGGAACTACATTCAGATCAGGGCAGAAATTTCGAATCAGGCGTGTTCCGTTCCGAAAGGTCTGCGAGCTTATGGGAATCCGAAAAACCAGGACCACCCCACTGCATCCCCAGTCAGATGGTATGGTGGAACGCTTCAACGCCACACTAGAAACCAATCTGAGGATGTTTGTGAACGAGAACCAGACAGACTGGGACAAGCTCATTCCACTCTTCCTGTTAGCTTACCGCTCAGCTGTCCATGAAACTACTGGGAAGACTCCCGCAAGGATCATCTTTGGAAGAGAGCTTCGCCTTCCAGCAGATTTGGTATTTGGTCGTCCTGCGGAACAGCCCTCAGATCCAGACACTTATATCCATGACCTAGAACAAAGACTAGCAGCCGTACACGACCAAGTCAGATCTCGAATGCAACTAGAGAGCGATCGCATGAAAACTCGATACGACGTCCGGGCCAATACAGTCGGATTCCAACAAGGTGACCTGGTGTGGCTGTACAACCCCACGCGGAAGAAAGGAAAATCGCCTAAGCTACAGAACCGTTGGGAGGGCTCCTACACCGTCATTAAAAGAATCAATGATGTCGTCTACCGGATACAGAGGACTCCCAGGAGTAAGATGAAGGTTGTCCATCTGGAGCGTCTGTCCCCATATAGAGGTGTATCCGATCGGGACGATCGGTCCTAAGGAGGGGGCAGTGTCACGGAATTTGCCCCACTCACACCCAAATCGACGACTGTGGTACCGCGAATTACTAAGATTGCCCCGATCGCCCCTACACGATTCTGTTAAACAAACAAAATGCCGTGGATCGAGACGGGACTAGAAAATTTGAGAAACGACGAGAAGCGTTCGAGAGATGCTAGAATATAACTGGAATATTCGTTGGGTCTATAAAAGAAAAATAAACGGCCGATTAAGTTAGTCTTGTATAATCTTGTATTACAGTCTGAATTGAAGTGTTTAGTTGGAGATATCAAAGTGATTTAGATAGCGATTAATTAAATAAGTGTTTAGCTGAGTTCTAATTAGTGTTCAGTAGTGTACTGAGTATAGTTAATAAAGAAGTAATTAATTAACGGATTGTGTTTTTCTGGGAGTAAGAAAATTCGGATTGGGAAATCCGTGACAGTATTATAGAATACTCTTCAAAGTGAGTTAGGGACTTCTTTATAATATCAAAGTTTACAGAATAAATATATAAGTTGTTTCACTCTCGAACATATCCCGCCCTACCAATTCCGCTTTCCTCACCCGTTTCGAGGACCCTTCGGTACCCAGGATCCTACACGGTGGCCGACGCTAGAACTGTAACATGTTGAGTGCGATCGATATAGTGTGAGACAAAAAACTTTGAATATCTGTTAGTGTTTATTTTCTTTTATTTTTCTTCTAAAAATGCTCGTGATATATTGTACTGTAAATAAATGTTCCTCAACGCGTGGTTTTTCCTTTTTCCATTGTCCAAGGTATGTATTTTATATTTAATAAACTAATATAAAGAAATAGGCCACGATATAAAATTTTACGCGGTACGCCGATAAAAAATAGAATTTGAAGCAAACATTTTTCAAATGAAACATCAAACATTTGTCTCAAATTAATTAATATTCATATAGAAATACCCAAATCACTAAAATAATAAACACTAAAAAATTACCTGGACATACTTATACATTGGGCTTTCATTTCAGTAATTTTTTTACTGAAAAGAATATATAGTTTAATAAATTACAAAACAAGAATATAATGCATTTTTATTATATTTCAAATCCAGACTGCCAAATGTCACAAACATTTTCGTGTAGTAGTCTAAGAAAATCTGCATTAAAAGAACAAGTAAACACCTAAGTGAAGTGGGAACGTTCACAGAGATTTCACAAGACTCACTTGTTGTGCACTTAACTCTTTATTACTTGAATCTGATTTAATTTGTTTACAGTCTGAGTTTATATAATGCTATTTTGTTATTTCAGCTATTTAATTTTACATAGGCAAGCAACTAAGTTATTATAATATTAATATTATGTGAAGAATGCATAAATGAGATAAAAATATATACAGGGTCTCATCTAGATACTAATATTACTCCTATACTGCAGCATTTGTAACTTGTAAACAATATAGATTATATTATGTCCTATTTTAGTTTTAAAATAATGTATATTGTGTTTTTAAATATTTAAATAAACATTTTATTGCAAATTTTCCTTATGACTACATTATGTTTTATATAGTAGAGTACGTATATATATATTTTTTAAAATTTACAGGTGAATATACACGACTTCCAAGATTAACTAACAAAACTTTATACATTTACCCATAATTTTTTATAATATTTATATTTATTACATTACAAATATTTTATTTATACAATAAGCAGCCTTACATCACTCTTTTGGAATATCCCTCGTATATACATATTTTCCAATTGGAATGAAACTACTTTTTTAAGTGCCTCTTAATTGGCATACAGAGAGTGGTATAACTTGTATTTATTCAGTAAATTTTGATATTATTATCCATCATTCTATGTTTAGAATTAATTCTAAGAAAATGTGAGATATTTTTCGCTTATTCTTTTTGGCATCCGGAATCGTTTTGTTTCAATGTAATTTGTGGCACTACACACACATATCTGAAAGATAAAAACAATAATTACAAATTACTGTCTAGCTTTAAATGACTATGTGATAGGTACCTTCTGGGTCTAGTAAGTTCGCAGGTGATTCTTCCTAGCATATAGTATCATATGAAATACATAAATTGTAGTACATTGTTTACAATTTTACAGATGTAGAGACCTTCTTAAACATACATTATTCATCAGAAGCATAAATAAAGTGTTGAATTAAATGTGCACACAACAAACTAATCATCAACCTTTTCTAGGTTATGCTTTAGTAACATTTCTCTTGTGTGGCGGGTTCAGTTGATGACTTTCAAGGGCAAACACGTTCACATTATAATCAAAAAAGATTTAGAAGTCGTTTTGTTCGAATTTATTTGTATTCAATAATTATTATAGCAATTGGAAAAAGGAACACCTATTCTTTACTTACACGCTTGTAAATACGTGACATAAAAATACAGATACCTAATTATTATGTACACTGTGGTAACATAAAAAATAATTTACTGAAGTTTTATTACATTATAATGGAACAATTTAAAAATATCGACAACAATTTTACACAGTTATCATAATAAACGGAGCTGTAATGGAAAACTGCGCAGCCACCTCAAAGCTCCAAAAGCACAGTTTCCAAAACCCTCAACTCAAGTCTAAGTCAATACATTATTTAGCGGTATTTATGTGCAATAAAATACTTTATGCCATTAATATTTGACCATTCATTGACGTTTACCGATGTTAGTTTCGTCTGTCTAAGTCTGGCTCAAGATTACACAAATTTTACATGACAAAACAATGAAATATTTGAGGACCTTTTGGAGGCGCTTTTTTATGTTAAATTTTAAAATTTTAGAATATTTATTTTTCATAATGTGTTCATAATTAAGTATATTTAAATTTAAACATAGTTTTAGCGGAGTTGACTATCAAAAAATCAAAATTAAATCGATTTCCTGAAAAATGGAACACTGTATTAGAATTAATATGACAATATCTGATGATAATCAGATTCTATGCGTCATCTAGTGTCTGTATACCTAATTTTGTCGCACTGGCTGTGATAGTTTCTAAGATATAAGCACTGAAATTCTTAGCAGGAACACCTGGTATATAAACCTACTATGTCAAACACCCAAACAATCTAAATTTGTCTCTATACGAATTATTAAAACCTAAATTAAAATTTATGCGAAGAACTTGTTTTTGAATAACAAATATTAGGCCTATATTAGAACTTCCACCCTATAACAAAATTCCAAATTTCATTTTTGATAAACAAGTTTCATAATATACTGTTTTTAACATTCTTTCCGACACATAGGACTTTATAACTCTTATGCTGTAACAAACATCATTTAATTTTTGGTAAATTATCTATATGAGTAATCCAATTTAAAGTACCATCTATAAAAATAACCAAAAAATTTAGTAGAATCGCTAAGAGAGTTTGAATTTGATTAATATTTAAAGTTGAAACTCTGTTTTTGATCTGTTAGTGCTAAACAGGACACATATGGTTTTATTCTCACTCAGAACAAGTTTGTTTTGTTGAAAAAGATTCTGAATTCTTACAAAGCAATTCGAAGTGTCCGACTCCAGGTTAGAGAGCGTGCTTCCATCTATTAATAAAGTAGTATCATCGGCATAATTTATTATTTTATGCGTCCATCCCAAAACAACTTACTCAAACCGTCAATATATATTAAATAACAGAAGTCCCACAATACTGCCATGAGGAATACCTCTCTTAACAATTTGTCTTGATGACAACAATTATTAAATTAAAGTTGATGTTAGATATTTGACTTCTATTTTCTAAATACATTTTGAACCACTTTAATTTCATAATAAAACATTTTCTTATGTAATATTTTATGATCTACACAGTCGAAGACTTTTGATAAATCAAGAAATACATCCAACTCTAATCGATTGCTTCAAAATTGTTGAAAATTTCTTCCAGCGTCTCAAAACCTGCCTTCTCAACACGCTTTCCTTTTAACAACACCATGTTGGGATTCACTAAAGAGTTGAAAAGTATTAAAAAAACTAGTTACTCTATTTGTTCTACTTTTTCAAATATATTTGAGACATTCGGCAATAAGCTGATTGGGTGATAATTTTCCAGGATATTTGGATTTGGATTCTTAAACAAAGATTTGGTTAAATCACCGAAAGCTTCAGATTGTCTGGATAAATTCCATCGAACAACGAATTATTTATAATAAAATGAATAGGTTTCAAAATACTGCGGACACATTTTTTAAGCAAGGAAGTTGGTATTTCATGTTCTCCACAACTGCTTTTATTTTTCAATGCACTGACAGCAGTTAATATTTGGTTTTCCGAAACCTCATAGAAAAACATTGATTAGGGATTTGCAATTATATTATTTACATATTTAGGTTGTAACCATAGTAAATTGTCAACAGAATCAGTAAAAATATATTAAAATCATTTATAATATTTATATGATCTCCCAGTATATGAATTTTATAACGTTTTAACTTTTTTAAATTCTGTCTATAAAAGTTTTTTTTTTATTAAAGTGTGTTTTCTAGGTGGAAATTGGATTATGAAAAGTTAAATGATAAATTAGACAGTGAGTCATGAGATCATGTATTAATTAACGATGATGTTAATGTAAGTTATGACCTTTTTATTATAAAAATTAAGAGATACATGAAAAACTGTACGAAGTAGTGTAAAATTAAAAATAACAAGTTGTAGTGTTGTTTTATAGTTTTTTGTTTGGAGTCATGCTAAATTTGAGTCAAAGACGATTCATGATAAACTTCAGTGCGAATATCTCAGCTACTATTGCAGCCAGTGCGACGAAATTTGGTATACAGGCACTAGATGGCGCGTAGAATTTAAGGATGCCATTAGTTTTTATACAGGGTGTTCAGTTTTGCAGAAAATCGAAAATCGAATTTCGATTTTTTGGTAGTCAACCTTGATAAAATTTGTATTTAAATTGAAATATCCTTAATTATGAACAGATTCTCTTAAAAAAAGTCACGAAAAATTTATCATAAAAAAAACGCCTATGAAAGTCCCTAAATTTCATTGTTTTGTCATGCAAAATGTGTATAGCCTTGAGTCCAATTTACACACAGGCAACAACCTCATGGATATATCTCAACATGTAAAGTGACAGAAACTGTCAAAGCAAGTATGAGTATTTGTGTAGGAATTTTATTATAAATACGTAACACCACGAGATACATTAAATGTGCGTACGTATTTGCAATAAGGCAATTTTGAGGTTAATAGCCGCTTGCGTGCGCTGAGCTTTGTAACAAAACACAATTTTTTACCAGCTGTTTTTGTTTTGTCACTGTCCTGTCTAATATAAATATTATTTTTATTTCCAAGTTAGATTTAACATTTTACAAATAAAATATATTTCGGGTTGCCTATATTCACCAATCATTTGCTTATGACTTTTCATCTTGAGGGTAGGCCACCCAGAATTATTATTTGTTTCATACCTATTTTGAATTTGAACGCGTCGACTCTACGAAAGAGCAAAAAACAGTACTGATAGGCGAATGCTTTTTTTATTAAAATTTTTTACTATTTTATGAAAGCCAAGCTCTGGTTGAAGATCAAGTTAGTCTTGCCAGCATTTTGTAACATTAAAGTTCTCTTAAATCCCACTTGAGGTTGTAGTTGAAATATCTTTTAATAAGGATATTGTTGCCTGTGTTGTATTTTAGGTATGCATGAATAATTAAGCTACCACCTGTTGGTAAGAGCCAAACTTCTTTATTATAATAAATTTGTATGTAACACATTTCGTTGTATTTTAGATGACTTTTTTGCAAACAATCAATATTAAACTTGTGCAACTCGAACTCTACTGTTTCTTTTCAACTTCTCTCCTGCGAGTTTCATTGCAGCTTTATCGCTTTATTCGGCATGAATAGTACTCTAAAAATATATAAATATTTATTGTTTATTTAATTGTATAGTAAAACTATTTTCGGAAATAATAAAACCGATAGGGGACAATCCCTACAAGAAGAAAACTAAATTTATGAACACGTCACATGCCCTTGACTCTACCGACTTTACTCGAATCCGCTGCAATGCTGCGAAGTTGCAAAAAAATATATTTATATATTTATATATTTATATATTTATATATTTATATATTTATATATTTATATATTTATATATTTATATATTTATATATTTATATATTTATATATTTATATATTTATATATTTATATATTTATATATTTATATATTTATATATTTATATATTTATATATTTATATATTTATATATTTATATATTTATATATTTATATATTTATATATTTATATATTAATAATTATCAAGTCAAAAAGACACTGAGAAGAGTATAGCCTCTGAGGAGTCGATCCGGGCGGAGCTCTTATCGCGGTGTGATAACGTTTTTGTAGCTCATTGAACTATTCAAATAAAAATAGAAACAGGGTTGTATTAAGAATAAAAGTGATATTCATAGGCAAAGAAAGTGATAGGAAGCAAATAAATTAAAATGGACAGTGACGATTATTCAACAGACGAGGGTAAACGGAAAAGAGATAATGAAGCACAAGGAGAGATTTTCGTGAGAAGTTCAAAAACGGCAAGAACGCCTTCGAAAGTAAACAAAGTAGGTGAAGATAAATCGGATGTATTAATAGAACTGGTCAAGGAATTAAAGGCAAAAGTTGTTCAAATTAAAACTGAACAAGTAGAAGCAGGAAAGGAAATAAAAAATATCTTGCGGGAGAATGAAGTGCTACGAAAAGAAAATGTAGAGATAAAACAAGAAAACCAAAAGATTAAAGAAGAACTAAAGGAGATCAGGGAGAAATGGAGTGGATAGAAAAAGATAAAAGAAAAAATAATGTAATTATAAGTGGAGTTAAAATACATACTAAGGATGATAAAACACTAAAGAAATATATAGAAAGTTTAATCAAATCATATTTGAGAATAGATGTGAGAAATACACGAAAATTAGGAGAAAGGACATGTCTGATAGAGCTTAAAGGGGAAGAAGATAAAGAGAAGCTTATGAAGAATAAATATAAACTTAGAGAAATCCGAGAAGAAAAAATATTTATAAACGAGCACTTAACAAAAAAGGAACTGGAAAAAGCGAAAAAAATAAGGGTATTTGCAAATGAAGAAAGAAATAAGGGTAGAGCAGTTAAAATAGGTTATAACAAAGTGATCGAGTGGAGATGGAATAAAATAGCAGAGAAATTAGAAAATGGTCGATCAAATGTCCTAAAAAAAGTAGCAGAAGATATTTTGGATATAGAGGGGACATACTTGGTAGTGGAAAAGGATTGTGATTTAAGGAACATGAACGCAAAAGAAAAGGATAAAAAATTATCGAAAATCGGAAAAGCAAACAGTGGATACAAAAGACAAAAAAATATTAGGATAAGCAAGGATGAAATAATATATGTAGCTACGTGGAATGTTCGAGGCACTTACGCGGAAGGCGCGCTTATTAGATTAACGCAGGTCATGAGTAATTATGCGATAGATATTCTGGCTATCCAGGAAACTAAGCAAAAAGGAAATTTTACGCAAGAGATTGGAAATTAGATATATTTTAATAGTGGGACAGATGATAGGATATATGGAACAGGGCTTTTGGTGACAAAGAAATTAAAATCGGAAATAGTAGAATTTTTGCCCATTTCAAACAAACTGTGCAAATTAAGGATGAGAAGTAAATATAGGAAAATAAGTATTATTAACGTCCATTGTCCGACAGAAGAAAAAGGAGAAGAAGAAAAAGAGGAATTTTATGAGAAAATTGAAAGATTATATAATGGTATACCAAGATATGATGTTAAAATGGTAATTGGAGATTTTAATGCAAAAATAGGGAAGGAAGAAATATATAAACCGATTATAGGGAGTCATAGTAAACATAACAAAAGAAATGAAAATGGGAAAAAGCTTATAGAATTTGCAACAGAGAAGGACTTGCGGATAGTAACAACATATTTCCAACATAAGGATATTCATAAGGGCACATGGATTTCACCCAATGG
The DNA here is from genome assembly GCA_037114965.1 of Monochamus alternatus. Taxonomy (NCBI): domain Eukaryota; kingdom Metazoa; phylum Arthropoda; class Insecta; order Coleoptera; family Cerambycidae; genus Monochamus; species Monochamus alternatus. Next base: position 30,393,786 of record CM073435.1, on the reverse strand, counting down.
ACAGACAGTAAACCAGATAGACCACGTAACGATAGAAAGTAAGCATATTAAATACATATTAGATGCAAGAAGTTATCGAGGGGCAGACTTGGATACAGACCACATGCTAGTTAAGGCAACAATAAAACATAGAAAGCCAACTACAGGGGAGAACAAAAGAAAATCAGATATTAAGTATGCAGTGGAAAAACTAAAGACAGATAAACAGAGAAATAACAGGAGATGGTGTGGAGGAAAAATGAAAAGATTTTGAAAAAATAATGGTGGAAGGTTTACAAATTTTGAAGAACGATGAGAAACCTATTAACAGAAAGCCCTGGTTCAGTGAGGAATGTAAGGAGGCAATACTTAAAAGGGAGAAAGCGAGAATAGTATTGATAAAAAATAACACATGTAATAATAGGGAATACTATGATAAATGTAGGAAAGAGGCGAAAACAGCATGTAGAAAAAGAAAAGAGAACACTTAGAAAAACAAATGCAGAGTCTAGAGAAAAAATATGCAAAAAAGAGAATAAGAGAATTTTACAAAAGTGTAAAGAACGAAAGAACAAAGAACTGGCAAAGTAAAAATCTATTTTGTAAAGATAAACAAGGGCAACTTGTTGGAGGAAGTCAAGGAACTGTGGAGAGATGGGCGGAGTATTTTCAAGAAGTATTTGGGGTAGAAGAAGAGGAAGAAGAAAGTGGTGCAGTACAATTCCTAGAACTGGATGAGTATGAAGAGGTGCCAGGCAAAGAAGAAATCAGGGGAATTATTAGATCGTTAAAGAATAATAAGGCACCTGGTGAAAATGGCATAGTAGCGGAAATGTTGAAAATGGGAGGACGGGAAATGGAGGAAAATATATACAGAATAATAAAAGAAGTATGGGAAAAAGAAATAATGCCTAATAGATGGAATACATAAAAAAGGAGATCGTACGGAGTGTAGTAATTACAGAGGCATTGCGCTAATGGATACTGTGTATAAGGTAATTGCAATAATAATAAAAAAGAAAGAATAAATTTAGTGGCAGAACAAAAAATTGGGCAGTATCAATGTGGATTCAGAGAAAATAGATCAACCATAGACCAGGTATAGTATAGTATAGATCAGAATCTCCCTCTACATATGATATTTATAGATTTCAAACAGGCTTATGATAAAATAATAAGATCAAAATTATACAGTTCTATGGAAAGTATGGGAATACGAGGAAAATTAAAAAAACTTGTACAAATGACCTTAAGCGATACAGATTGCAAGGTAATGTTAAATGGACACACATCAGAAAAATTTCAGGAGAGGTTTACGCCAAGGAGATCCATTGTAACCACATTATTTAACATAGTACTAGACTCGGCAATTAGAGAAAGTGGAATACCGATTGCAGGCACAATATTTAGGCAAATAAGTCAGATAATGGCCTACGCTGATGACATTGTAATCCTCACAAGAACGAAGGAGAATTTACTTAACGCAATTAAAAGGATAGAAAGAGCGGCATGGAACAGGGGAATGGTTATAAATGAAAACAAAACAAAATATATGAAAATAGATAGAACTACAGAAGACAGGAAAAATACAGGAATAAGATTGACAATGGATGGAAGACAATATTACTTTGAGGAAGTGAGTAAATTTAATTACCTAAGAGTTACAGTTACTGCTAGTGGTGAAGAAAAACTGGAAATACAGGAGAGAATATGAAACGGAAATAAGTGTATGGGGAGCTTACTTAGGGTAATCAGGTCGAAAAATATTTCGAGAAATGTTAAAAAGAGAATATATAAGACTGTAATAAGACCTGTGGTGATTTATGGATGTGAGACTTGGAAGCTTAATGCAAGGGAAAAAGGGGCATTAGAAATTTTTGAGAGAAAAGTACTGAGGAGAATCTATGGAGGAAGAAGGGTAGGAGAAATGTGGTAAAGGAGGTCCAATGAGGAGCTGATGGGATTGTATGCAGAACCATCCATAACGAGTGTAATAAGGGCGCAAAGAACGAGATGGTTGGGACACGTGATAAGACTGCCGGATGAGAGAATTATAAGAATAGTGCTCACAGGGGGAATAGAAGGTAGAAGAAAAAGAGGGAGACTAACGACAGGATGGCTTCAAAAAGTGGAAAGAGATCTAAAGGAGATGGGTATTAGGGACTGGAGAAGGAGAGCAAGGAACAAAACTGAATGGAGAAATATATGCAACCAAGCCATGGGCGTACTCGGCCCGTAGTGCTGAATATATATATATTTATTTATTTATTTATATATTTATTTATTTATATATATATACCTAGCGTAGCTTGGCGGGACAAAATTCGACATCTTCAGTTGTTTAACGAGACATCGTGGTGGTTAACGATACGTCGCATTAAAAATTCGTCATCTACCGGTAGTTTACGTCCCATTTCAGTGTTGTCAATTCTCAAAAGTATTATGGGTCGCTAGGTACCATAAATTGTTTGTGCGACGTCGCGCTATCATTCTGTTGCGTCAATTACCATATCATTCTGTCACGTTAACTACCATTATAGAAAATTTGTTTAATATGGTCAATAAACAATTTTGTATTTAATAAGAAAATTATTAATAGTAATTAGATTAAAATCGCAAAACAGATGATGCTTACAAATCAGGATTGTATAAAAAAATAAATATTCTTTATACTTATTACTTGGCAGTGTGATTTTTAAAACGAATGTTATTTTTGTACGAAAATTTGAGAAACATACAATTTCAGATATTTTGTAGAGGTAAGTACTCATATGAATATTATATTGTATTCTATTATCTGCTATTACGAATATCTAATAGCCTGTTGTCCAAAATTTAATACATAAGTCACAGATAAATGAGCTAAAGTTAATTCATCTGAGCATAAGTATAAGAGACGAACTGGTATTATTATGTTCGCTAACTACCATTATGTTGCACGAACAAACAATATCTAAAGCCGCGTCCAGATTACTAAAAATTTACGTCGTACGTGGCATTCGTGCCTAACAAATTTATTTGAGTGTGGAGTGTCATCGGATGCGGCGGACAGGTCCGCACTCCCATAAGTTTGTTATCACGCACAAATTTGCGTCGAATGCCACACATGACATAATTTTTTTTAATCTGGACGCGGTTTAATAATAGGTAGGTATAAATTTAATAAAATTGCAATATTATCGGATATTTTGTGTTGTCAGACAAAATTATATCTTTTTCCATTATTTGTTATTATTATCGTATCATATGTAATATAATGGCCTGTCATCTAGAATGTTACATTATTTATAAGAATAAAAGTGTATTTTTTGTAAAAATCAAAAGACGAATTACAAACTACATTAAAATACCCTAATAATATTCTATATATATCTATATCCTTTTATGTATGTAAGTATGTATTCCATAGTATATATAGACAAATACTAAATAAATAAGACGCGTTGAACGAATAGGGCAAGAACCGAAAACATAGAAATACATAAAATTGTTGTTAACATTAAAGTGGAATTACATTATTTGTTAAAAAAACCCTCAAAATTCATGACACTTTTATTTAAAACAAACATTTCTGACAAATGAAAATCATTGTAACAAATAAAATATACATTATAAAGGTATAAAGTTGCGGCAAAAATTCATACGACTTACGGCATACGAAGATAATTCATTATATTTTCATCAAAATATTTAAGAAACTGCAACTGATAATAATAAAACTATATTGTACTACACTAAATGTTTGCACTATACAGGGTGTCCCAAAATAGAAGGCCATACCATTAACCACATATTCTTTGGACAAAAATAATGCGACTTTCCTTTTTTATTTGGACGTCTCCGTTTCAATATACAGTGTTAAAGTTACATTTAAAAAAACTGTTTTTTGTTAATAATCCCATTGTTTTGTAAGATACACACTTGAAATTTTGCAGTACTTTTATCTTATTGCGGCATACTTATCATGTAATTTTGGTGAAAAATATCGAAGGACGAATGGAGGTAACTGAGGGATGCAGTACCCTTTATCCCCTCCAGTTATTTATAAGTACGCCTATGCAGCTTTTTCTTGAAATATCAAACATAGAATTTTCTTCTGATCATTTTAACTCTTTTGTAATTTTTGGTTCAAATGTTTCGTTTTGGAGAAAAACGGCAATTTGTAGTTCCCATAAATATATCAGTCACTACCATTTTCAAGTGAAACTGAAATTTTGTGGATATACCTGTTATTACAATACCTTGGCAACTCGTCAGCAAGTCGTCTGAATGAATATTTGCTAATTAAAACAAAAAGATAATATCTTTCAAAAGATAAGGTTTTCGCTACTTAAAAGGGCATGTACATGTGTTAATGAGGAGGGTGGGCAAGTAGAATGTTTGTTAAATTAGTAGTATTTAATTAATTATTTTATTTAATGTTATTTAGATAAAAAGTTATTATGTTGATCGTTCATTATTACCATTACTAAACAAGACTATTATTTTTTGGTTGATAAGAGAACTGTATTACAGATTTTAATGCCATATTATTTTTTCAATTCATAAGTATTCCTCATTTTATAAAATTTAAAATTATCCATTCTGTTTTAATCAGCAATTATTCATTCAATAATTACGATTTGCTAAGTTGCCAAGGTATTGTAATAATAGTATATCCACAAAATTTCAGTTTTACTTGAAAATGATAGTGAATGATAGTTATGGGCACTTCAAATGGATACACTAAATTTGGTATTTTGCATTTTTAGAGAGTACTCTAAAAAACATTGGATACGTGTCATAGGATTTGGACTAATATGCAGTTTTATGAGAGATATTAATTATTTAAAACATGACGTCACGCGTACATTTTTACCAGCTGGCAATAATGCATGACAATCAGAGAAATAGAGGAGGGGAGAATGTGCGTCAAGATGCGTGAACTTAGTAATACATTTTGAATTCATCTATACGAAGGGGATTGAAAATATTATTTTATCATGTCGTTTCAAAATTTGTATTTAGAAACACATTAAATTTTAAATGAAATATGAACAAATATATTATTTTATCATGTCGTTTCAAAATTTGTATTTAGAAACACATTAAATTTTAAATGAAATATGAACAAATATGTACTTTTGAAATTTTCAGTTAGCTCGAAATACGAAACGTTCAGTCTCCCGTCCGACCGTTATCTGTAAATATCTTGACTTAAAAGTATTGTTATAGTTAGAGCTCCTCCCGGTTATTTTTACAAAAATAAAAATCAGAAAAACGCCTAGAAATACAGCAAAGAAGAACGAACATTCTGGAACATCGAGCCGACAGCCCGGCGCCAGCCTAAATTGCCTACCTGAGCCCGCGCAACCCCATTGGACGAAAATCCGAAATACGCAACCCCATTGGCCAGGGCGAATCAGTATAAATATAAACACCCCTAGGAAAGGGTTAAAAACCGGGGCGTTTTCGAGATTCAGCATCAGTCGTCTCTGACCGCCACAGTGTACGCATCAGTCGTCACAGACCATCACCGAGTGAACATCAGTCGCCACAGACCTCCGTACAGTGATCATCAGTTGTGTCAAACCAGTGTTGTGCTTAGTGTGCCCTTTGGCAATTTTTCCAGTGTGCCCTTTGGCAAAATTCTCTACAAGCTCCTTTGAGCAATACTTAGTGCAAGCCGTCGCTTCGCCTAAACCCAGTTGTTCACCAAGCTCCGTCGAGCATACTTCGAGACGCTTATAAACAGACAGTATCACTTCGCGAGTGCTTCAAACATCGGTCGTCGCTTTTAAGCCGCGATTTTTCCTACTTCTTCGGAATACCAGTGTGTTCCTGGCGCCCAAATCCAACCAGCACGTAGCCTTTCTCTGGACTCCAAGTGTGGATCCCGAACCAACGACACGCCCTGAGATCAGCGAAATCCTTCACCACCAGACGCCGACGACAAAAAACCGGTCGCAAATAACGAAACCGCGATCCACGAAGACCGTATACGTTTTTTACGACGCCCGAAATAGAAAAAAGAAGGGGTTAGCGTTTATATGTCGCCCAGAACGTGGGGCAAGAGAAAGGCAAGTCAGACAGTGCGCGAAATAGTGCACCAAACCGCGAGATCAAAAAGTCAACCGCGAGTGCATCGCGAAGCCAACCGCGAGGTCAAACCGCGAAAAAATCCGCGAAGTCAGGAAGTCATCCGAAAAGCTGAAAAGTCAGTCGCGAATCCGCGAAAATCTCGCGATCGTCTCCAACAATAACAATGGAACGTACAAGAATCATGGACCTTAGTGCGCAAGCAGACGCGGAAATTCAAGCCGCCATGAGCCGTCTCGCGAATACCAGCCTGGAGGAAGAACCAGCAACACCACTACCACGTCGCCCACATCACCCTGCACCTGGACAAACCGAGGAAACCCCAGCAGCTACCGCATCTAGCGCTGATGCGACAAATCAGATTCTTGCCAGTTTAGTACAAGCCCTCAGCCAAGTGACGCGACCTAGGTCAAAGTGCCTCGCGAAATTCCAAGGGAATCTAAATGAAGACCCCTTCCTGTTCCTCGATAAGCTACGAGCATATTTCAACAAACATAACATCACGGATGAAGAAGAAAAGCTCGGCATCGCTGTCGAACGTTTAAGTGGAAAAGCACAAAAATGGTTCGAGCCATACTATTCCATCCACCTGGGATACGCAGAATTCACCACGTTATTCCTGGCAAAATATAATTCCGTCGCCGCCCGCTCTGCAGCCAAAACCAAGCTATACAGCGAATACCAGAAACCAGGTGAGCCAGTAGAGCCGTTCATTGCCACCAAACGTAATCTATTCGACAGGCTGAACGAGAATATACCAGAAGGCGAGCAGATGCAAACCATAGTAAATCTCCTAGACCCGGAGATAAGCTCGAGAATCCCCATAGACCTACTTACCAGGTTCGATCAACTTATAAAAACCGCCGCCCGCGTCGAGGCAAACGTAATCCAAATACGCCAGCAGCAACGTAATTCCTACGATAGGCCAGGACCGTCCCGATACCCACCAAGGCGCGAATCAGAGCCACGCCGAAATCAGGAATATCGCGACCCCGAATACCGCAACGCTCCCCGACGCGACGCCCCTAGACGAGACGACCCCCGACGCGACGCCCCTGCTCGCGCCTACAACCGAGATCGCCCCTACGCTCCATGCAGACATTGTGGCGGCGATCATTGGAACAGCGACTGCCCCCGCAGACCAGCGCCTCGCCAATCGGAAAACTCCGATCGGGTCGGTGGCGACCGCCAGTAAACAGCTTCTCGCTAGCCGACCCTGAAAACAACAGAAACCCATATCACGACATTCCACCCTCGACAGACACAGACGAATCACCTACCGAAGACAGTGCCCTAGCAGAAATAAAATCGCTTACCAACCTGCTCACGCAGAGGTTATCTGCCGAAGCCCCCCTGACAATCCGCTACGCCCAAGAAGAAACAAACGACGAAACGTACGAGTACGCAGATTCCACGCCTGCCCAGATCACCCCTACACAAGAACGAGCCAAGACATTCGACGAACCCTGTCCGCTAAGCGACTTTGCCGCTGTCTCCTTAAACAAAACAAGTCTTGAAACTCCCACAGAAGTCACGTGCTATCCATACGACGCTCCGCTCGAAATTAAACACGTAAATTTCGAGACAGACGTTCCCGTAATCTTCGACACCATTTTCATCGCCGAAGAAGAACACGTAATTCACAACTACGACGACCACAGAGAATCCAAGAATTCCTCAACCATCACCGAAAAAATATACACCGGCTACGTATACGACGAGGAGACCAATAGTACCATTGAAATCCCTCTCACCATCACCCCGCACGTTACGCTGCTAGACATCCCGGAAATTTCGGCAATCCACAACGCTACGATGAGTTCGGAACCAGACGCCGACACTCAAATCCGCGAGAGGAACCAGCCGCCTCTCACACAAAAAACCGAGGTACGACGCCCCAGCAGCTCCCTCGGCAAAAACGACGCCAACCGTCCCTCGACGCCATCGCAAAATTCAGCCAGTGCTGAACCAGAATTTTCTCGACCCCGAAGTCCCGCGCCAGAGCGCCAAAATTGCCGAATCGACCACCCCTGCAGCGAATTATACGCCAGAAAAATACCACGAAAACTACCATATGTTTTTGAGTCAGGATATGAAGCCGCCTCCGAGTCCGAAGACGAAAGCAAACCCCGAGAAAAATGGAAGACGCCCCCGAAGCCACCTGAAAATAAAGGTTGGTCGCATAAAAAACTCAACCCAGAACCAGAACCAAGATGGCTGAATCATCCCCCTAGACCACCGGACACCACAGACATCAAAAAAATCCTCGGAAATCCAAACCAAATAAAACAAACTTCAATTGCCCCTACCAGACGCATCCCCAAAGAAACCTGCGCCCATCGCCCCCGAAAAGACGGAAAAATCACGCCTCGAAAACCAGGGGGGTGTTATAGTTAGAGCTCCTCCCGGTTATTTTTACAAAAATAAAAATCAGAAAAACGCCTAGAAATACAGCAAAGAAGAACGAACATTCTGGAACATCGAGCCGACAGCCCGGCGCCAGCCTAAATTGCCTACCTGAGCCCGCGCAACCCCATTGGACGAAAATCCGAAATACGCAACCCCATTGGCCAGGGCGAATCAGTATAAATATAAACACCCCTAGGAAAGGGTTAAAAACCGGGGCGTTTTCGAGATTCAGCATCAGTCGTCTCTGACCGCCACAGTGTACGCATCAGTCGTCACAGACCATCACCGAGTGAACATCAGTCGCCACAGACCTCCGTACAGTGATCATCAGTTGTGTCAAACCAGTGTTGTGCTTAGTGTGCCCTTTGGCAATTTTTCCAGTGTGCCCTTTGGCAAAATTCTCTACAAGCTCCTTTGAGCAATACTTAGTGCAAGCCGTCGCTTCGCCTAAACCCAGTTGTTCACCAAGCTCCGTCGAGCATACTTCGAGACGCTTATAAACAGACAGTATCACTTCGCGAGTGCTTCAAACATCGGTCGTCGCTTTTAAGCCGCGATTTTTCCTACTTCTTCGGAATACCAGTGTGTTCCTGGCGCCCAAATCCAACCAGCACGTAGCCTTTCTCTGGACTCCAAGTGTGGATTCCGAACCAACGACACGCCCTGAGATCAGCGAAATCCTTCACCACCAGACGCCGACGACAAAAAACCGGTCGCAAATAACGAAACCGCGATCCACGAAGACCGTATACGTTTTTTACGACGCCCGAAACAGAAAAAAGAAGGGGTTAGCGTTTATAGTATGACGTACATGATTTCAAAATGGCAGCGCCCGTAGCGTCCTAGTGAAATGTGGATGTGCACTCGTCGAAGCCCGTTCTCCTCTCCTCTATTTCTCTGGACGGAAGTGGCAAATGATGTTTACAGGCACTATATCTGTCTCTATTTATACAGTACTGCATTTCATTTATTTTATTCTAAACCAAGTTGCATGCTATTGCTCTGTTGTCACATGTTGAAAATGTACATCTGACGTCACATGTACATTAATTTGCCAATAAATTGTTTAAATTTAATTTAATTTAAAAAAGAATGAAAATGGTCTTCATATATTTCCAAAACAATGTAATTTATGTGTTTCCAAAAACTTTTCCAACATAGTGGCATTCCCCATTGCCGTTTTTCTTCAAAACAGAGCATTTAATCAAAAAATTACAAAAGAGATAAAATGATCAGAAGAAAATTCTATGTTTGATGTTTCAAGAAAAAGCTGCATAGGCGTACTTAGAAATACTTGGAGGGGATAAAGGGTACTGCATCCCTCATCAATTACCTTCATTCACTCTTCGATTTTTTTCACCAAAATTACATGAAAAGTATGCCGGAATAAGATAAAAATACATGCAAAATTTCAAGTGTGTATCGTACAATGGAATTATTAACAAAAATAGTTTTTTAAAATGTAACTTTAACACCCTGTATATTGAAACAGGGGCGCCTAAATAAAAAATGGCATAAGAAGTCGCATTATTTTTGTCCAAAGAATATGTGGTTAATGGTATGGCCTTCTATTTTGGGACACCCTGTTCATGAATAATAATACCTACATTTCAATTTATTTATTCTTTCATAAAGAATCGTCTTGCCCTCTGAAGAAAGTATTTCCTTAATAATTACCAAACTTTTGAAATTAAGTCTTGTAACACTATCTGAAAAAAAAAACATCATTTTAATGATGGAAATTGCTTTATTTATTAAGAAAGTATACTTTCAATTGAACAAATTAATAGATTTTAAAATTAGCCTAATTTAGATCATGAAATTCTTTTTTTTAATAATTATTACATACTTACGTTGGATTTTTACGATACTTGAACCCAAATTTAGTTTTTTGTCTTGACGGCCCTGCAGCAACATATTGCGATGGTTCAGGAAATTCACAATTGTTATTGGAGGGTTTGGTAGATATTTCGATGTTTTATACACTGGCTCCTTCTACTTATTATACACTTTACTAGGAATTCTAATTGGCCCCACAGTGTTTTCACATATTAAGTCAATTTACTTTAAAAACATAAGTCACCAAAGTATCTAGAATACAAATGTACAAGTTAAAATTAATATAGTTATAGGGACACAGAATACGTGTTTTTACATTTTGTACTCATAATATATTCATATATAAAAAAAAACTAAAGTGTGGTGTATGGTGGCATTAATGTGATGGCATTTGTTGCAATCACATTTCACATTTATAAATTTATGCACATTTGACTTAATATACCTACTGAGAAAATTGAAAATCTTGTAGATATATTGTCCGAAGAGGAAAATTAGGTATAGTTTTCCACTTTTATCAAACCAGACATCGTAATAATGATTAGCACAATAATAAATTACGTAGTTTCTAATTCTTGACTCAGGAACTGTTAATAAACAATCATTACCAATACATTCCATCCACATGCTTCTCACCTCTATACACTTGTAGGCAGTGAAAAACTAAAAACAAATAAAATGATGTTATATTTATAGAATAATCTAAAACTATTAAAATAACTTACTGTCTTCAAATTTTAGCTTGGCAATCAGGCACACAACAGTTAGTTTCCTTTCCATCACTACAGTTTTTTCAATTTAATATTCAAATATTAGTTGTTACGGACCTAATACAACATATATTATTCAAAGTATGAAATGAATATTATAAGTAAATATATATTTTTTTAAGTTACAAGTGCACCTACATTGTATAGGACAACAAAGACCTCCAAATCATCCAAACAAGGTTATCCGCGGTCCACCGAATCCGAACCAAATGCATTATTGTCAGATTGTGATAGAGAATTGCTTTAAATTAATTAGAAAGATTTTAGTTACGACTTTAAACAACAATATTAAATACCTACTTCTGTTCAATTTAAAAAAATACTTATATAATTAAGTATTTATAGGTACCTGTCAAAAAATATGTATTTATTTTTCTTATTTTTATTATACATTAACATAAAATTCAAGTATAAAAAACATGAAATTTATGCTTTTGAAAAATAATGTTTCATTCGTCTTTCCATACATTTTATATAATTATGTAACTTTCGAATAAAATATCTTCTATATGTAGAAAGTAGAAATAAATATACATATTATTTATTTTCAATTATTGTATAAAATTTACGTTTCTTAACACATGTTTGTATTTGTATTAGAACAAAATTTTTGATTTAATGTTATTATACGTTATTTGAAGTTCATTATCAATAAAAAAATGTCGTAGATCTTAATAATTGTGGGAAATATGGCATCGTTACTTTCCTAGGATGAATTAAATAATTTAGTACAAATATCTATAATATGTGGTGTAAAACTATACTAATTTGAAAGAAGTTCTATGCAGAAATCATAGATGGCGCAACTAACAACTCTGTTCCCATGAGTTTCACCCACTGTACAATATGGAATGCGTCTCGTTAATCTCGTTAATGTTATTCTTTGTGTATTTTTGTGGGTGTTATTGTTGGAACATGTAATGTTTTATAAGGGACTGTAAAATTAACCAGCATATAGCACGAAATAATTCTCCATATCCAGAATTCAATTTCATTTCAATTCACAATCAGCTAAGCCTCTACTGCTCCGCCATTGCTAGAGACACAAAACAAAATATGACGCTGATCATGAATAATCCATTCGCGTAGCTTTTAGTGCATTCCAGTCATCATAATATAAAATTACATTTCAGTGGTAAAATTAGGCGTTTTAGGCCATCCTCTGGTATAGAGTCCTTGGCTCTAATCGGTGGTTTCGTGAATAAAATCGCAAATCAAAGTTGGTCAGAAAACAAATATTTTCATGGTTTAGCCCAATCAGACCAACGAAATTCAAAAATCAGATCGTTCACTTAACGCGGCCTTGAAATCTTTATTTTGCAATGTGCCATCCAAGCACCAACATAAAGCAAATAAAGTATACATTTGTGGAGCACTTTCTCACTCACAAACTGGGGACCACTTATAAAAGTCCTAAATTACCATTGCAAATCTGCAGAAATTTCATATTGTTGTTTCAGTGTTGAATAACAAATCAATGGCTAATACTAGCAAATACAGTTTTAATTCTTCAATTTGAATATAAATTATCTATTCTGGAATTATAATAAAACGATACAAGCATATTCGGTTAGGTAGGTATAATAAGAATTGTCACAATTTTCTTACTTTAGGTAATTATTATTAAATTAACATCAAATCAACTTTTCATATAACTTCAATAAAAACTTCTCACGTAACGACGTCACCCTATTTCATATGATAACAAAAACCGATAACCAATTATACATTTTAGCGCATTACGTGTGGTTATAGCTTGGTTATCGTGAGGATCAGAATAGGACATAACTAAGGGCTTTTGAGTATATAACCGCAGTTATTATGGATCATTCGCTTGAAATCGACTTATACGAATTAAAAATGACAACGTGATGATAACCATCTGACAGTTGTTTGTTTTTCCTATCGAACTTTGAGTTTGCGCGCTCCCTCGCGGTGTATGGTTTTCGCCAATAGCGAAAACAAACAGCTGTCATTTTTGATTCGTATTGTTAAGCGTTGTTTTATAAGTAATTTGCATAAAATACCACGAGTTGTGGTTAGACTTGCAGGTATTTTAACTTATATACTGAGAAAATCCAGAATCTTTACCGAAAATTCGTATGTTGTAATTGTTGTTTTCGCTTTGTTTTCCCTAATGGATTATTTTTACCAATAGATGCCGCTCTAATCGGTGTTTTCGCGAATAGATGTGAATGTCAACTATATCAAACACGTGACAAATGTCAAGGAGACTCCAAAGCCCTGTTCGTTAGATATTACTCCTCGTGGCTCTAAGAGATCTTAGATCAAGAAGAGCACGGAGCAGTGACATCGCAGATCATACATTAGAGCAGTCAGATGTTGGAGTAATTCAGAGTAATTTGCCTGTGTTTGTTAAGAGAAACTTAACTTATCCAATTTATTTAATTTGTTGTTAGTTGTAAGGAGTGTATGTGTGTTTTAACATTTTTTTTTTCTCTTTGGGTATACAAAACGCAAATTTGTTATCCACCATGGAAAAAGAAAACTTTAGTTTTATTGGCAGAATTATTAGTGGAAAGAGAAAAAAATCCTTCGAGTCGAAAACTTGTTTATGAATTTCAGTAATTTTGCTGATCACAAGCAGAAATCACTACTTCAAATTCGGTGATGGTGCCACTATCAATATACAAATACATAAAATAACATAAGTAAATATCTAACAAAATTATTGAACATGAACATGAAAAAGTAAGATATTTACCCACAATTACGTCAGATATATCAACAAATAATAAAATCAGCTGACTGCTCTAGCTGCTCTACTCCCTTTACTCCAGCACAAATGACAGAGTATCCAGAGCAATGAACATTGATCGAAGTGAAATACTCCTGCATAATGAACAACATAGATTTCGTACTCGGTCTTAACAAACGCCGATAAAATACTCCGATTGACTTGAAGTACGTCAAGCAGACACAGTGAACAGGGCTCAAATAGACGGCAAAACAATGGGCGCGTTTAGCGAACACAACTGCTGAGAATTAGCACACAACCGTTTAGTGCTGACTACTTGCAACAGTTGTAGATTCACTAAACGAAAACTTATCAACTCTACCGTCACTTTGAAAAGTTCATACGATTAGGTTACAAACTATCAATTTTAGACATTTGGACGATTTTCTTCATCATTTAAGATATAAATACTATTATTTTGGTTTTCACTCATTTCTATTCTGTTGAAAGTCCAAATAAAAGCTTAACCTAAATTTGTGTGCACAACTTGAGTTAACTAGCGTGAGCGTACAAATTTACCGCTTAGAAGGTTGAGCAACAGTTGAGAGTCAGCATATATGCAACTGTTTCGTTTAGCGATCGCTGCCGTCAACCGTTGTGCTCGCTAAACGCGCCCATTGTTATCCATCCTTCAAACGCGTCATCTACTGGTAGGTGATATTTCCTATTTTGGTATTCGCGAAAACACCGAGAAGCGCGACATCTATTGGAACAAAAAATAAAGTTAATCTAATAAGGAAATCAAAAATGACATACAAATTTTCGATAAAGATTCTGGATTTTTTCTGCAAGGCTAACCCGAACTCGTGGTATTTTATTCATATTTCTCATAAAACAACTCCTAAAAATACGAATTAAAAATGACGTGTTTTCCCTTCGAGTTTGCGCGCCACCTCGCGGTAGATGGTTTTCGCCAATAACGTTTAACTCTCTGTTAGTGTTTGACAAACTGTCAAATATTAAACAAACTTTTATTTTCATAGCTACCTTGTTTTATATATTTTTTCCTAAACGAAGCACGATCTGAAAAAAAATTATTCTTTATTTCATCTTTAAAATTCGATTTTACATGTGACATTTCGATTTTGCTGTCCAGTTAAGAAACACCCTGTATACAAGGTAATTCAGTTTTTAGTGAACAAACTTTGAGTCAGTATATAGAAAAATAATGTTAGTTTATATAATGATTTTTATTTTGGGGCTTTGTAATGGCCGGTTTCTCAACATTTGGCGCAATCCATTCGATAACTATCGAGTACATAAATTTATCAGACCGATAACTTTATATTAGTTTCTGAACGCATGCCTTCCAAGTTTGTTGATGGCAATAACAGTTGAATGGATATCTTAATATCTGCAATAATCATAGAGAGAGCTAGCAAATGCACAAGTATCTACAGATGCCATTTATGAAAGTAAGACAGTTTCAAGAAATAATTGTAGATGGCGCCACTAACGCCTACCTAATGATTGCACATCACATTAACTAAATAAAAATAGATACAAACCTGTTGCATAAAAACGAAGTTATTAAAACCTTTTCTAATAATGATAGTGAATTTGTTCTGGTACTAGACACTTGAATACTAGCTCTCCTATTAAATCTATCAGTAAATTTACAGTTTCTTTCGTTAAGGTGGCCGTATTTCTCGCCGTAAAATGATCAAATTTGTAATGTTTTTAGATACTAAAATCTTGAAAAATAAAACACGTAGAACAAAAGTAATATTAAAAATAAAATTACTGATCTTTTGTTTATCCACTTTTACTATTTAACCTCTCTTCAAATAATATAATAGCTTTTAAAATGCATTTGTATGACACATTATTTCGCTATTCTAACCCCACATTTTAACAACTATTTTTACATACTTATAAACAAAAGTGAACAATCTTATATGCAGAACTATGTAAGTTTATGTTATAACAATGTTTACATCTATAGTTGAATTTAAAAAAATACGTATTTTGAATGATTTCAGTACCTAAAAATTTACTGGATAGATCGCTTTCTGACGTTATATATCGATTTTACTTCGGTACCTTTGAATATTCGCCAGTGGCATGAGATAATACTGTTGTTATTTGCTAACCTCTGTATTATTCAGTTCATAAATGTCTAAAATTACTTATATTTGTAGAAAACACTATTTAAAGAATACGGCACCCTTAAAGGAAACCTCTCTCGAAATTCTGAGTCGCTGTATTTTTCATACTGGTTTTCTTTTTCACGATAACGTCTTGGCCGTTCAAGATATCTGACTATATTTAAATATTCTTCATCTGATGAGGCAGACGAATCAGAATTTTCCATTGCACAGTTATCGTCAGGAAAATATCAAAACAGTTGGGTTAAGCCTTACAATAAAGATGTAAACAACAACAGCTAAATCGATGCGCGAGTACGCTAATGTTTGTTGGACAGATATCTTCCCATTTTTCTTTGGATATGATTGTGTTCGATAACTTATGCAATAGATAAGTATTATCGAATGGTTCAGAAACCGAATTCATGGGATATCTCCAGTTTATGGAATCCATAAGTGTATTTAATAGATATCTACTAGTTGAGAAACCGGCCACAAAAGGGTGTTGAAATTAGAAAAAATATAGGATTTTTTTAATTTAAAGTATATGCAGTATAATGTGTCCCACTTTTCATGGAGCCACCCTGGTATTTCGCTCACCTCTGATGTTCAAATACTTTGAAGTGAGTCTTTAGACGCAGCCATATTTGATTATAGTCAGAGGCGTCCGATTCTAAAATGGAGAAAGGGGGTCGACTTTCCAAAAAAAAAAGTATTAGCGATTTTTTTAGAAAAACAACTAGTAAGATATTCTTAATCAGCACCTTTAAAAACCCCTTATATAAGATTATATCGTTGTGGGTTCAAAGGTGTTTCTTATTATTTTGTTTTGAATTTGAAAAATGCTAAATACCTATTTACAAATTAGAATTTTTGCCTTATTAAAAAATAATTATTTTGTTGTGAAATATCATTTCATACCAGTAAAATACATCATTCTGAACAAAAAATAATGAATACATTTTTTTCATTTGAGAGCTCATTTTACAGATACTAATTATTTAAAAAAAAAAATGTTTTTTGGCGGCCTGTATCTGAAATATCTTTGAACCCACAACGATGTAATCTTGTACAAGGAAGTTTCTAAAAGTGCTGATTAAGAATATCTTACTAGTTTTTTTTCTAAAAAAATCGCTAAAACTTTTTTTTTTGAAAAATCGACTTCCTTTCTCCATATTAGAAATGGACGCCTCTGACTATAATCAAATATGGCTGCGTCTAAAGACTCACATTATAGGTAGGTATATATTCACCACCAAAGTTTCAAAATATTCAGATATGAGGTGAGCGATATACCAGGGTGGCTCCATGAAAAGTCGGACACATTGTATATTTTTAAGTAACAGACGAAGCATCGAGTTTAAGAGTATGGAACCTTAATAACTTTCGAAAGGAAATTAATTTTTGCATTTAATACCCCTAAAATATACAGGGTGTTTCATTTAAAATAACGAAGAAATATAATTTCGAACATAATGGTTATTGAAAATTATATTCTGACGACCTGTATACTTTTTTGGGCGCAGTAATCATTCATGACCTAATACAGAACATTTATCATGCATGTTTAATAAAAATTTTAATTAAAGCTGTAAATTTTTGTTTTTTACAAATATCTCAAAATCCTTCCATTTTTAGGTTAATATTTCTTAATAAAACTTACGTTATTATTTCACATAGAATCCAAAATATGGGATGTTCTATTTAAAAAAAACATAACTTTGGTATGTAACATTTTTTGTGAAGACCCTGTATAGTAGAAAATATTTTTAAATTGTAGGTCTAACCGTCCTACAACTGTTCTGCAAAAATCAAGTGAATAGTACATTCCGTTTTTGAATGAGAAAGCGACTCGTATGAGCAGCGTCATCCTGCATAAAAATATTCTCTTAACATGATTTCTTCATTTACTATTATAATGTAATAAGATTGTTGTTTATCGCGACCCGTTACGTCTCAGTAACCAACATGTCCCGGTAATAACATGTCGCATTAAACATTAATATTACGTCGCGATAAACAACATGTGGCATTTATAGTGACTTTGCAACGTTGCCGCTTTTCGGTTCGGTAATCACCGCTAGACATATAAAAAACTTAGGGTGCGCTAGCTACCGCAATACATACATATATATATATATTTATATATTTATATATTTTACATATTTATATATTTATATATATATTTATATATTTACATATTTACATATTTACATATTTACATATTTACATATTTACATATTTACATATTTACATATTTACATATTTACATATTTACATATTTATATATTTACATATTTATATATTTATATATTTACATATTTACATATTTACATATTTACATATTTACATATTTACATATTTATATATTTATATATTTATATATTTATATATTTATATATTTATATATTTATATATTTATATATTTATATATTTATATATTTATATATTTATATATTTATATATTTATATATTTATATATTTATATATTTATATATTTATATATTTATATATTTATATATTTATATATTTATATATTTATATATTTATATATTTATATATTTATATATTTATATATTTATATATTTATATATTTATATATTTATATATTTATATATTTATATATTTATATATTTATATATTTATATATTTATATATTTATATATTTATATATTTATATATTTATATATTTATATATCTATATATTTATATATTTATATATTCATATATTTATATATCTATATATTTATATATTTATATATTTATATATTCATATATTTATATATCTATATATTTATATATCTATATATTTATATATTTATATATTCATATATTGATATATTTATATATTTATATATATACATCTTCTTATCTTTTCTGCGTCTTTTCATATTACAACGATTCTACGTCCGTCAAAGTATAGTGAAATATTTTTAGACATAGGTGGCGTCTTAAATGTTTTATAATTGAAAATACAGAGTATATAACAGAAATCTTTTTGCTGCCTTCAATAATAGAAGATTTCTACTTTGCAATGATTTTGCGTCCTTACATTTTACTATTATTTCCGCGTCCGATATACGTTTATATGTTTGTATCTTTTCTGCGTCCAATAGTATATTATAATACTTAGTAACAATGTTTCAACGTCCAACATAGTTGCCACTTCCTTGACAACTTCGAGCTTTAATATTTATATAGTATATTCTTTCCTTGGTCTGACACGACGAGATATAGAAATGTTTGAGATAATTAATTTGCTCACTAACCAATTATTGGTAACATTGAACTTTTCAATTTTATTTGATACAGGACAGACTAGATAACCTTTAATTATGTTAAACGTGATATTAAAAAAATATTTATATATTTAAAACATAAAAAATAGTTTATTTATAAAATTGTTGTTTATTTATCGTCGCGCTGTGCAGTAGAAAAACAAAAAACAAGTTTCTTATCCACGCAAAAATAAACAATAGAAGTCACACCTACTGAAACACATTTGAGAAAAATGCAAACAACTAATGATTATCTAATTACTGCATAATAAATACGTTTCTCTAAAAGTGTATAAGCATAATCATTTGTTAGTACACGTCTCACGTTGATCTAAATTCAAATTTGAAAAAGATGGCATTTTGTTGTGTAAAAGTATTAACTTTTTAATCCATTACATGGATAAGAAGGAGGAAAGTAATTTTAGGAACAAACTGAGGGAAAAAGATGGGAAAAACACAGGTAGACAGAGGGAAGAAGAAATCAGGAAGAAAGGCGCTGTATTGGAACGTAGCAGGTGTAACAAATAAGGAGGCAGGCTTCTGGGAATACGTGGAAGGGTTTAACATAGTGGGAATGATGGAAACATGAGCAGAAGAGAAATCGTGGGAAAAAATTAAGTACAGATTATCAAAATGCTTCAAATGGGAACTCCAAGGGGCCGAAAGGGTGAAGACGAAAGGCAGAGCGAAGGGTGGGTTGATAATGGGGATACGCGAGGGAATAGAAGTAATAAGGAAATGAAAAACACAAGAGCATGATAAGTAGCAGAGTAAACATAGGAAAGAATACATGGAGAATAATAACGGTATATAGTACAGGGATGAAAGATTTGAAGTCGCAAATTAAGGAAAAAGTAAATGACCGCTCCAAAGGACAAAATGCAGGAGATTTTAATGGTATAATGGGAGAAATGGCAAAAAGAAGAGAAGAGTCGGAAAAGGGAGAAAAGATAAAATAGATAATAAAATGGGGAGATTAATAGAGGAAATAATAAAAGATGGATGGAATGTACTGAATGGAAATAAGGAGGGAGACGAGAAAGGAAACTGGACATATCTGGGACCAAGAGGAGAGTCGGTAATTGATTATGCAATAGTCTATGAAGATGCTTGGGAGGAAGTGGAAAGTTTAAAATAGCAGACAGGGTGGAGTCGGATAATATGCCTTTGGAAATAACTTTAAGGGGACCGGAAAACCTGATAGAAGCAACAGAGAGACAAGCAAAAATAAGAGAGGAATTACAAATAACGAAATGGGGAAAAGAGGAAATAGTAAAGTACAGAGGAAGAACGCAGATGATGAGCTTTAAGGGAAAGGCAGTCGATGAGAAGATGAGAGAATTGACAGAATGGATAAGGGGAGCAACAGAGAAAAAGAAAATACTTAATAGGGATAAAAGAAACAGCTGGTGGGATAAAGAATGCAGAGAACTGAATTGACAAGCCAGAGGACAACTGAGAAAATGGAGACAGAACAAAACTACAAAAGAGGAATATATGCAAGCGAAAAACAACTATAGAGTTGTAAGGAAAAGAAACAGAGTTAGGAGAAAGAAGAAGAGAAGAATATTAAGAAAATAAAAACGGAAACAGAAGCGTGGAAGTATATTAATAAATAGAGAAAGAAGCGGAAAAAGTGAGCGAGCAGATAAAAATGGAAGAATGGAAAAGTTATCTGTAGAATTATTAAGTGGAAACGAAGAATATGAAGGAAAAAATAGTGTGCAAATAGAAGATGGAAACCAAAGAATAGATAGGGAAGAGATTAAAAATGTATAGAAAGGAAAAAATGCTAGAAAGGACACAATACAAAATGAGGCCAGAATTTACGGCACAGACGCTGTAGTAAACAGTCTCTGTGAAATTATCAATAAGGAGTAAACCAAAAAGCTGGAGGGAAGGAATAATCTCCCATATTTATAAAAAGGGATAAACCAGGAAACAAAACGTTACAGAGCTGCTATACAAAAAACTAAAGGCGGAATGGAGGGAAAAGAAATTATACCAGACGGGCAGGCAGCGTACAGAAAGAGTGCAATTGACAATGTATACATATTGCATCATCTAATTAACAAAGAAGCGCAGAAGAAAAATGGAAAGTTGTATGCGTTATTCATAGATCTAAAAGCGGCTTTTGATAATGTAAAAGACTAAAATTGTAGGAACACCTAAAGGACAGAGGAGTGGATAAACACCTGATAAGAAAACTTAAGGATATATATATTATATAAAACAACGTTGAATAGAGTGAAAGTGAACGGGATGGAAAGTACAGAATTTTATACAAACAAAGGAGTGAGACAGGGATGCCCACTAAGCTCTTCCTTATTTGCAGCATTTATTGGCGACATTGAGGAGAGATTGAGGATGGCTCAGGCAGGAGGAGCAGTAGTGGGACAGAGAAAGGTTTGGGTACTCTATAATATGCAAATGAAGAGAACGAAATGAAACAGATGATAAGACAAGTGAATGTGGAGAACACAAAACTGATGATTTTTGGAATACATTTGCAGCACATATAAATATAAGGAAGGTAAATCAAGCAATGGGGATAGCTTGGGGGACAGAGAGAAAGAAAATTCAGACATAAGAGACAACTAATATTATTCGACAGTTTAGTGGGGAACATACTCCTGTATGGGGCCGATGTGTGAGGATGGATAGAATTTGAATAGAAAAAGTACAGGAGAAGTATTTAAGGTGGATACTAGGAACAGACAGAGAAACTCCGGGCTACATTGTCAGAGAAGAAAGCAAAAGAGATAAAATGAGGGTGAAAGCAAGAAACCTAACAGTAAAATACAAAGAAAAGATAATGAGAAGGAAATACTGCAAGATACTACAACAGTGTGGGTTAGAAAAGAAGAAGGAAGGAGGAGAGAATATAGGGACAGATAGAGAGATATACTTCCGACGAAATGGGTATGCAATCACAGAAATAGAACGCTTAAGAACTGGAGGCAGACATATGAGGAAAGAATTTCAGCTAAGAGACACAGATATAGAAAGGCAAGAAAGAAGAACAAAATTAAAGAGGGAGAGTAAGAAGGAAAGGATAATGTTAGCAAGATTCAGTTGAGGAAAAAAATAATACTTGGCGGACAGATGAAAGTGAAAGAAGATGTAGGGCCTGTTGGGAAGAGAGAGAAGTGGTAGAACATCTACTGCGTGATTGTGAAGAAATGAGAGGAAGACTATAATTATTTGTATACTGAATGTTAGGGGTTTTATAACGCTAATTGTGGTGATACAAATTTTGATTTTAAATACGAATATCACAAAATAGTGACGGAAATAAATTAATATTAGCTTTCTTAAGAAAACAATTGCTCAACAAAACAAGGAACATATAGTTCTAATTAAAAATCATGAAAAAATAACCAACAAAAATTGCAATTACTAATAAAAATTGCTTGTATTTGTTTGCTTCATTATTTTTGCTGCTAAAACATAGGAAATATCAGTAAGGGAATTTTCTAACAAATTCACAAATTTTATATAAATCTGTGTACAAAAGTTAACGTTGACTGTTTAGAAGGCAATTATGTCCCATATAAATTTTGTCTTGGTCTTAACTCTCGCGAATTAATATGGAGTTCAAACATAAACAAACCTGTCCAAAAAATAAAAATTCAGTAGTTCACAAAATATTTTACTCCCAACATGAAACGTTTATTCCGAAATAGGAACAAAAGTATTTTGAGACTGATCTAGTATCTTCTATCGCAAAAAAGATGCCATCATTTGTGCGTTAGGGGCAAGGTATTTTAATATACAGGGTGATTTCACTTTAAATACAGAAAAGCAGAAACACATTAATTGCCAAAAAATAAGTAGAGTTTGCTCTATAAACTTCTTTCTTGGGGAAGCGGTATTCGAGATAGGGTGTTAAAGTTTACAATAAAATATATATATTTTCTGTAATATCTTCATTTTGCGCTGACGTTGAATGAAATTTACTACATCGTATTCAAATAATTTTACCTTTTACTGAATGTAAGATTAACCTCGTGGTTTTAACCAGTGGCATGCTACTTATGAAGATATTACAGAAAATATATTTTTTTGGAAACTTTAACACCTTGTATGTCTAATACCGCGTCTCCCAGAAAAAAAGTTTATAGAGCACACTTATTTTTTGGCAATTTATCTATTGCTGCAATTTCTGTATTTAAAGTTAAATCACTGTGTATAGAACAACAGCATATTGATATTTGCTCCAGGGAACTGACTAAAGTCTATTGAAATTGAATTTCAAAAAATTTACTCAATGTTTCAAAATTTATCGTTGTTTGTTGTGATAAATAATATAAAATTAATAGACAAATATGAATTGGCCTCAACTCTAAAATTTATGAAAAATTTTCAGAATCCATCAGAAAAAAATGTTGTTAAAACAGCGTTAAATTAGTTATCCGCGGTAAAAGAGGAAAGAGAGGGCTGATTTGGTGGAGACATGCAGGAAATAAACTAAATACATTGTTGCCAAGATGTGGACGTACAATCATCTGAAAATGTTTTAGATAATTAAAATGGTTATACGGTCGGGAAATATACGCCACTCTATTCAACGCCAACTGGTGTTAAACTGCTGAACCTTAAAATGTATATTATTTTACACATTACTAATATTTCTGCGTCCGACCAGAAATTGTGTACAGCTACACAAAATAACTTACAGAATTCTTTTTCGGTAGATATTAAATTAGGTATGAAACTGCATCATTTCTGTTGTACCACATCATCCAGCGATGATTGCCGATTGCAATAAAGACGAATGTTTTTTCTGCGTCCGTATATGGACGTAGAAAGATGGTGGACGCTGAATGATATGTAAATTTAAAATGTATGGACGCAGAATAGATAGTAAGATATATTTATATATTTATATATTTATATATTTATATATTTATATATTTATATATTTATATATTTATATATTTATATATTTATATATTTATATATTTATATATTTATATATTTATATATTTATATATTTATATATTTATATATTTATATATTTATATATTTATATATTTATATATTTATATATTTATATATTTATATATATATATTTATATTATTTATTTATGGTAACAATCAACAGGCGGCTTGGCCCAATTATAGATTGTGTATAAAAAAGGGGTAATCTAAATCTAAGTCTAAATTTAAAAACTAAAATAAAGACCATGGCTAAACATTATACACATATAACAAAGAAAACATAAACAACAAACAATTCAAGATAAAAAAACATACATGTTTAATTACAGCCTTGTATCCTATACATCATTGCAGCTTTGCTCTCAAGTTTTTAAGAAGACGGTCAGCTTATCACCAAATGTATCACAGTTCATTTGCAAGTTATTAAAATTTCCACACATAGTAACTAATGGAGACTTAGTTCATAATTTCTTTTAGCTATTTCGCAATAGAATGTCCTATAGTAACGTGTTTTTTGACAGGGTATACTAATATTGATCTTACTTAACATGATTTCATACTTTATATCATAATGAATTAGTTTATACATATAGATAGATTATACCTTGAATGACACGCCTGTTGTACACTGTCAACAGATTATAATTTTTTAGCATATGATAGTCCTGTGTTGCAGCGTACTGACCAGTTGTTATAAAAGTAGCATGCTTTATAAATTTTTTCTGTACATTCTCTATCATCTGTATATATTTGACATAAAACGGACTCCATACAACTGCACAATATTCCAGCTTGGCTCTTACAAAACAATTATACAACATTGTTAGTGTTTTTATAGACACAAAGTTTTGAGAATTTTTAATCACAGAACCTAGAAAAATCTAGGTTCCTTTAAAAATAAAGGCCAAATTTACCATTCTTATAACATGGGTATTAAACGACAATTTTATGTCAAAAATTTTGCCTAGATCCTTCACTTCATCCACCGCATCCAGACAAACACCCCCGAAGCTATATCTATATCGTTTAAGATTTAGTTGTAATGTATATGTCATTTGTTTATATTTTTTAATATTAAAAGTTAATTTATTTCTTAGAGACCATCTGTAAATATTATTCAAATCATCTTGCAGTTTCTCACAATCAACAATACTTGCAATTTCCTTAAATATTTTTAAGTCATCTGCAAATAATAAACTTAAACTGCTATGTATAGCATCCACAATGTCATCCACAAACAGCAGAAAAGTAAAGGACCCAAGTTTGATCCCTGTGGGACACCCGAAGTTGCTATATAATAATCCGACATATAGTTGTTAATTTTCACATATTGTTTTCTATTTTTCAAATAAGAAGATATTAAATGTATCATACTTTCTGGAAAAGAATATGTTTCCAGTTTTTTTAACAAAACATGATGGCTCACTTTATCAAATGCCTTTTCAAATTTTGTATAAATTACATCCAACTGATTCTTGTTCGCTAGAGCACATGTTACAGTATCAGTAAAAGCAATCAGGTTCCCACAGGTTGATTTACCAATCTGGAATCCATACTGACAAGGAGAAACGGTTATAACTTGCATATTATTTTTCACCTTTTTACATTGAATATATGAGATGCATTTTCTTGTACTTACGTTTCATATTATCTACTTAATTTCAAAGAGCTATGGGGTTAAATTTATAAGAAATAACCGAGTTACGCAAAGACTAGAATTATCTTTACCAAATTAGTTTCAGTTGGAGAAGCTATTGGGGGCTTACTTTCAAGAACAGAAATGAGAAGACATATTTCAGTATTTGTAGGAGAACAGAATGAATATAATCATATACATTTCATCTTTGTGATGTACAGAAATTAAAAATATCCTCGAAAATATTTCGTCTTACCCCTAGGTAGGAACTTAGAAAACAAAGTGCTGTTATGGAAGCAGATTGACATACACAGTTACGTTAATCATCGATTAAAAGATTCAATAAGATACTGAAGAAGCCCAGGTGCCAAGATTAGTTTATATTCGCGCGACAGATAGATGAGAGGCGAGGAAAATTTTGCTGGAAAACATTAGACTTTACGTTTTGCCATAAATAAGAGCATACCTAACTTTCTTGGTTTAATTATTTAATAAAATTAAAGTGCATGGAATGTGTAAGTTAATGTAAAGAGTGAATTAAATAAAAAATGTAAATAATGCAAGTATGATAGAAATTATCGAACAATGAAATGGCAAGAGAACTGTTTAACATAAAATCAATTAAATGTATGTAGATCTCAATGTCATTTTATTTGGTTAATAAATTAAAATTTGTATTTGTTGTTTTTTATTCTACTCAAATTATTAAACAGAAATATTTCAGAAATAATGAATACTTAAAGATGAATGGTTAAGTTAATCAATTTAGTCACTAATACAAAAATAAGCTACAATGCAGGTGCGTATTACTTTTGAATTAAAATTATGCTAATTACAACTGAATAGTAACTATAACAAAATATAAAAGTCACTCATTTAGTCTTGTGTAACATTTATGAAAATTTTGTCCTTGTAGAATAATCTTCAAGTGAGTTAGAGGACTTCTTTATACCTATTATCTATCATTTCATGTTTAGATTTAATTCTAACAAAATGTCTGTGTGATATTTTTCGCTCATTATTTTTGGTGTCCGATGTTACAACAATTTTGTTTCCATGTAATTTGTCATACTAGGTACACCATAGACCTTATAAACCACACTACATACACATACCTGAAAGATGAAAATGTTAATTACAAATTATACATTTCATTGTTCGATACCTTATTACGTTATGTATATTGTAACAATACTTAGATTCCATCATTTTTAAGGTATTCTAACGAGAAGTTTTTGTACTGCACATAGAGCTATGAAAGTAGTTTATTTTTCTTAATCTCTATTCGTTTAGAAATTTTAAAGCTCACGGCAGACAACCACTGAATTTAATGTCTTATAGAATACTCTACAAAGTGAGTTGAAGAATAATACTATTCATCATTCCATGTTTAGAATTAATTTTAAGAAAATGTCTGTGATATTTTTCGCTTATTTTATTTGATGTCCGATGTTGTGAATCATTTGGTTTCAATGTAATCTGTGGAACTACACACACATACCTAAAAGAGAAAAACAATAATTACAAATTACTGTCACCCAATTATTTAGTGTTTTAGGATGCTAGAAAAATGGGTGCATATGACAAGATAGATTTTTATTTTGACGATCGAGTGATTTTGCATAAAATACACACTCAAAATTCCTCCGTCTTCTCTGACTTTCTGAATTTCTACATTTTACCCCTAAAATTCAGTAATAGTTATTTAGAATAATAACAAATTCCTATATTTTTTTTTACCAAAAAATATGTTCGTTATGAGGGCAAATGTTTATCTGTAAATATATTTTTTTAATTGAAATCTTTTTTTGATAGTGTTGGTATACTGCAAAATTAAATACTTTATTAGAACATAGAAATAGGTAAAACAAAATACATACCAATCGAAAGCTTATTATTTGTGTTTTTAGAAAATATACAGTTGTCGGCACATTTTCGGATCTAAAGTGGAACAACCCTAAGCGATAGGTTTAAATTTTGGAAACAAAAATTATTTTTAAAATATGCAAGCAAATAAAATAAATAACTTCTGTAAAGCATAGAAAAATGTAAATTTTGATTATCTAAAATGAACTACGTTAGCAAAAGCGTTAAAGTATTTAAATTCTAATCTCTAGGGAACTTGTTTACATACACTCTTTGCACAACACAATGTAAGCAGTGTTTACATAAACATGAAAGGGTTGTATCACTTTAGACCAGAAAATATGCAGACAACCCTATATATTTTTAAAACGCAGACTAGTTTTGGATTGGTATATATTTTGTTTAATTAAACAGCCGGTGAAGTTGTACGCCAACAACATAAAGATTAATGTTTAAATAACCTATGTTCAGAACCCCCTAAGGAGTGACAACCCTATACATTTTTACTTATCAGTTTGTCACTTTCCAAATGGTATATTGTTTATTTCATTAAAACTAATTTGTAGTTCACTTCCATAATTAATATTTTTAATATATAATTAATGCCTTTAGGACCCGGCTTTGATTAGCCAACCTAGCCAATTCGTATTAGGATGTGCATGAAACACATGTTTAAATGCAATTTGATATATTAACATTTGGGTGAAGGTACTTTGCAGTGGGGTCTTGGACTATTATATTTAGATATCCTCGTCCAATTAAAAACACTGATAATATAGATATATACACCCTGTATATGTCACAATAAGCGTGCATTAGACGTATTTAGAACGATAGAAATCTGAATTTTCGTTTCTAGGAGTTTTAAATACTGCTAAGTTGAAATATAATATTTACAGTAACGTGGCAGTAGTACTGGAAGTAGACGTCAATTCGTTAACTTTAAACGAAACATAGTATTTTTATTTCATTTTCAGATTCTATGTGCAATTTTAAATCAACTTTATTAAATATACCATATGTCCAAGCTCAATAGTTTTTGAATTAATTCGTTTCCTTAAATTGTTTTTTTTTTCATCATGACTGAATTATTCAGTCTCCCAGGTAATTAACGACTTAAAAAGTAATAATTTTGTGAGTGAAATGACTTAGAATTACATGTAGAATCTGAAAACTAAATAAAAAATACCTGTTCCATTCAAAATAAGCGAGCACAGAATACAGACACAGAGGATAGAAATAAAGCTGTCCTCTTTTACAACAATGCATTAGTTTCAGCGCTATATGCGGGTGCGGGATGAACTACTTAAACATGAAATAGTTATAAAACAGAATTCTTCTTACGTTTATTACGAAATGGCGCCAAATTCAAAATGTTTAATTGAGCTCTTATATAGAAATGATTTATTCTGTATCATGTATATTAACTATTACAGCACTATAACAATAATTATAGGTTATTAGAAATAATCATTATACACAGAATACATAGAAAGAACCAATTTTTACATAAAATCTATTAATATGACTGAATTTTATTATTATTTTTGTTAATAGGAAAGGATTTCTGTTACGTTTTATTAAAAACATTGCGTAATTTAATTACACTCTGTTTACATGTTTTATACAGAGTGTTCCCTCTAAGACTTTCAGTGCGAATATCTCAGAAACCATCATAGCCAGTGCGACGAAATTTGGTATACAGACACTACATGGGGCGTAGAATCTGATGATAACATAAATTTTTATACAGGGTGTTCCTTTTTCCAAGAAATCGATTTAATTTTGATTTTTTGGTTGTCAGCCCTGCTAAAACTTATGTTTAAATTGAAATATACTTAATTATGAACACATTCTGATAAATAAACATTCAAAATTTTCAAAATTTAACATAAAAAAACGCCTCCAAAAAGTACCCAAATTTCATTGTTTTGTCATGTAAAATGTGTATAGCCTTGAGCCAGACTTACACAGAAGAAACTGACATCGGTGAACTTCAAAACTATGAATTGTCATTGAATTGTCAAATATTAATGGCATAAAGTATTTTATTTTACATAAATAACGCTAAATAATGGATTTGATGCAATTTACGTATGCACAATGGTGTTATTGAGACGATAAAAATTTAGAGTTGAGGTGAGGCTTTTGGAGCATTGGGGTCGCCGTGCCGGCGCAGTCTACCGCTACAGCTAAAGTTACAGCGTCAATATTGTGTATTTAAATTGTTCCATATAATGTAATAAAAATTCAGTAAATTGTTTTTTTATGTTATTACAGTGTACAATAATAATTAGGTACACGTATTTTTTATGACAAAATAATTTACAAAATTGTGTAAGTACCTACCTAAAGAATATCCCTGTTTTCCAACTGCTGTAATAATTATTGATTACTTATTTAGCAACAAATAAATTCAAACAAAACGATTTCTAAAACTTTTAATTAATGTGAACGTATTTGTCGTTGAAAGTCAAATCTGAACCTACCCTAGCCCCACAAAAGGAAATAATACGAAAGCATAACCTAGAAATGATTGATACTTGTATCCACATATTTCAGCACTTTACTTATGTACTTATGTTTAAGAAGAACTCTACATCTGCAAAATAGTAAACAATGAACTACAATTTCTGTATTTCATGATACAAAACTAAAATAAAGCAACTGGTTTTTGCTAGGAAGAATCACCTGCAAATGTACTATCAAAATAGTCATTTAAAGCCAGATAATAATTTGTAATTATTGTTTTTATCTTTCAGTTATGTGTGCAATGCCACAAATTACATTAAAACAGACACCAGAAAGAATAAGTGAAAAATATTACACAGATATTTTCTTGGAAATAATTCTAAACATGGAATGATGGATAATATTATAAAGAAGTCTCTAACTCACATTCTTTGAAAAGTATTCTATAAGACATTAAATTCAGTTGTCTGTCATAGGTTTCAAAATTTCTAAACGAATAAAATTAAGAAAAATAAACTAATTTCATAATTCTATGTACAGTATGAAAATATCTCGTTAGAATGTCTTTAAAATGTTGAAAGCTAACTGTTGTTACAATATACAAAACATAACGTAATAAGGTACGTCTTGAACGATGAAACGGCAAGATTTGTTTCTAATCGTACATGCATGAACATTCCTCAGATTCAACATTGCTCTGTAAAAGAAATTAGAATACAGAACAAGTGTTTAATATAAAATCAGATGTAATAATGTAGATACTTAATGTAGTTTTATTTTATTGTTAATAAATTAAAGTCTCTATTTGTTGTTTTTTATTCTACCCAAATTATTAAACAGAAATGTTTCAGAAATAATATAATATTAATTAATACTTAAAGATGAAGGATCAAGTTATTCAATTTAGTTACTAATTAAAAATTAAGCCACAATGTAGGTACGTATTACTTTTTAATTAAATTTATGCTGGTTACAACTGAGTCATAGCTAGGTATAATAAAATATAAAAAATCGTTTAGTCTTTTTTGAAAATTTTGTTCTTTTGTAAAATATGTACTCTCCAATGTGAGTTAGGAGACTTCTTTATATTATCCATCATTCCATGTATAAAATTAATTTTAACAAAATATCTGTGCGATATTTTTCGTTCATTCTGTTTGGTGTCCTATTTTACGAATCGTTTTGTTTCAATGTAATTTGTGGCACTACACACATACCTGAAAGATAAAAACAATAATTATAAATTACTGTCTAGCTCTAAATGATTATGCGATTCTTGATTAATTAACAATAAAATAAATTTACATTATTACATCTGATTTTATATTAAACACTTATTCTGTATTCTAATTCTTTTACAGAGCAACGTTCAATCTGAGGGATGGTCATGCATCTACGATTAGAAACAAATCTTGCTATTTCATTATTCGATACCTACCTTATTACGTTATGTTGTATATATTGTAACAACAGTTAGCTTTCAACATTTTTAAGATATTCTAACGAGATGTTTTCATACTGTACATAGAATTATGAAATTAGTTTATTTTTCTTAAATTTATTCGTTTAGAAATTTTAAAACCCACGACAGACAACTGAATTTAATGTCTTATAGAATACTCTTCAAAGAATGTGAGTTAGAGACTTCTTTATAATATTATCCATCATTTCATGTTAAGAATTATTTCCAAGAAAATATCTGTGTAATATTTTTCGCTTATTCTTTCTGGTGTCTGTTTTAATGTAATTTGTGGCACTGCACACACATAACTGAAATATAAAAACAATAATTACAAATTATTATCTAGCTTTAAATGACTATTTGATAGGTACCTACCTACTGCGTATAGTACATTTGCGGGTGGTTCTTCCTAGCAAAAACCAGTTGCTTTATTTTAGTCCTCTATTAGGAAATACAGAAATTGGAGTTCATTGTTTACTATTTTACAGATGTAGAGTTCTTCTTAAACAGAAGTACATAAGTAAAGTGCTGAAATATGTGGATACAAGAATCAATCATTTCTAGGTTATGCTTTCGTAATATTTCCTTTTGTGGGGCTAGGGTAGGTTCAGATCTGACTTTCAACGACAAATACGTTCACATTAATTAAAAGTTTTAGAAATCGTTTTGTTTGAATTTATTTGTTGCTAAATAAGTAATCAATAATTATTACAGCAGTTGGAAAACAGGGATATTCTTTAGGTAGATACTTACACAATTTTGTAAATTATTTTGTCATAAAAAATACGTTTACCTAATTATTATTGTACACTGTAATAACATAAAAAAACAATTTACTGAAGTTTTATTACATTATATGGAACAATTTAAATACACAATATTGACGCTGTAACGTTAGCTGTAGCGGTAGACTGCGCCGGCACGGCGACCCCAATGCTCCAAAAGCCTCAATTCAACTCTAAATTTTTATCGACAAGTCTCAATAACACCATTGTGCATACGTAAATTGCATCAAATCCATTATTTAGCGTTATTTATGTAAAATAAAATACTTTATGCCATTAATATTTGACAATTCAATGACAATTCATAGTTTTGAAGTTCACCGATGTCAGTTTCTTCTGTGTAAGTCTGGCTCAAGGCTATACACATTTTACATGACAAAACAATGATATTTGGGTACTTTTTGGAGGCGTTTTTTTATGTTAAATTTTGAAAATTTTGAATGTTTATTTATCAGAATGTGTTCATAATTAAGTATATTTCAATTTAAACATAAGTTTTAGCAGGGCTGACAACCAAAAAATCAAAATTAAATCGATTTCTTGGAAAAAGGAACACCCTGTATAAAAATTGATGTTATCATCAGATTCTACGCCCCATCTAGTGTCTGTATACCAAATATCGTCGCACTGGCTATGATGGTTTCTGAGATATTCGCACTGAAAGTCTTAGAGGGAACACCCGGTATATAAAATATAAAAATAAGGAACCTCTACAATTACCAAAATATTTGAGTTTTATGAAATACATTATTTCTAATTGCCAATAAATTGCTACAATGCTGTAATAATTAATATACGTGACACAGAATGGAGCATCTATGTTAAAAGTCATATTATTAAAGTACCTACTTGTCCAAAAAGCATGTAAAAGGAATAATTAAAGTAAGTAGGTATATGTTTTGTTTTACATATATTAAATTTTAACAATAACTGTACCAGTTTTTAAGTAAAACCGAAATTACATTAAAAAACATTTATTTAACGAGGCTAAATAATAAAAATACAAGTACCCCTAAATACTTATCCTGCATTCTTTTTAGAACTTTTCTCACAAAACTGAATAATATTTGAAATAATTATAAAAGTGTTGAAAATGAAAGCCATTTGCTTATGAGAAACGTCCACCGAACAAATATTTTGTAGCCTGAGAGTTATTCTCAACAAAAATTAACAAAATGTCATGCACTAAAAAATTTCTAAAATTCTAAAGAAACAAATTATATTAACCTACATAATATTTACCATATTAATTATGGTAATTTTATAGTTATCTCCTGTAATTTTACTGATATGGATATTTACGATATTAACTGAAATAATACCTAAAGCGTGTAATGGCCAATGGCTGGCTTTTCTGTAGAAACAATAATGTACGTTATAAATATTATAGTGTAGTTGAAATTAAAGTAGTACAAGACATTTCCAATGTATGCATGGTTTAGTTGTGCTGTAAAATACTTACTATTACTACCTACTTGAAAATATTGTTTATACTCTGTTAATATTTGCCTTTCACTAACGCATATATTGCATATGCTTTAAAATTTCTATATCTAGTAAATATTTGTTTTTTTACTTAAATATTTTCGTTTAGATTCAAACTTTTTGTGAGCATGTAATTTTATAGGATCTACAGAACTGGGCTTGGTAGATAGATACTTCACAAATTTTGTATCCCTACCTTTAACAATCTTGTTTACGCTTTTGCACCACCAAAATAAACTACACCTAACAATAATGTTGCAGACTTTGTCTCCCAAATGATGTTGAGGACAATTCATTGGATGAAATTCAAAATTTTGATTTAAAATATTTGCCAATACTTTTGATATGTTTTTATAATTGCATAGTCGCGGAATTAAATAAAACAAAGAAGTTAAACAATGACTTAACAAAAAATTTAAATAACTATTTGGTTTGGTTAAGTGGGCCCCCTCATACTGTCTCGCTTCAATGAAATCGCTATCTAAATTAGAAGATTCTGAAGTTAGATTTTTTATACAGTCACTACAATCTTTGCATGATTTTCTTAATAATTTACCAATATATACAAGAGTGCACCTTGCAATTTTTGTTTTTTTGCTAAGCAATAAGTTGCTAGGCAACTCTGGTAAATTAAAAGAGTCCTCATCCAAAGGTTTCACTCCCGGAATGATTTCACCAGTTAAGAAACTGTGTAAAGTATCTAACCCCTGGGTAGACATATCCCATTTACAATTTGAACCTGGTGAATGCTTAACCATGAAATTATTTATTATCAAAGTTTTTAATGACGATATAAAATGAGGTACTGTTGGATGAACATTGCGAACTCCATAACTACGTATGTAACCAAACAAGTTTTCTAAAGGATCTTGGTTAAATGCCCCAGATAAAATATATCGAAATTTTTTTTTATTTAACAACACATTTCTTAAATACAAAAATCCCTTTATTGTAAAAATTAAATTTTTACTAACTTTTTTTTTCGCGGACACATAAATTTCATTGTTTCAATTACTGTAAGGGCATTTCTCCAAAAACCTTCATGCTGCGAATTTTTTGTAACAGGCCATTTAAGTGGCTTTGCTTGAGGTTTTGAAATCCTCGTGACATTTAAACTATCAAAAAGTTTATCTAAAAATAATATCAGGTCTGCTGTGTCTTCAGCATCAGATGTTAAATTGTATTTATCTTGAGTATCTGAAAAATATAAAAAAATTAAATGATATATATAAAGAGGGCTAATATAAAATAAACTTACCCCATTTCACTATTCGTTTCATTAATGCTCCAACAGTGTGACTGAATACTTGTGTGCAGTTCCTTACTTTCATTTTATTTATTTTTTCCTTAATAACATGGCTATCTGTAAGTTTACTACACAGCCGTAAGGTTGGCATTGACGAATCCTAAAAGTAAAATTGTTCAATGTGACTCCATTTAGCAATCTTCTCTTCGCCATCCAAACTAAAATAAAGGTCTTTATTCAGGAGGTTATTGCGAATGCCTTACATTATATGAGGAACATCAAACAGGGGTACTTCTTGGTCTCCAACTAAGAATCCAAAATGAGGATTTTCTTTTTTCTCTCTCACAAATGTCTCGGTCTTTTTAATTGGTTTATAGCAGATTAATTTGCAGACCCTTGATCACAAACCGTCGCAATAACATGCAAACCTATTTTTTGACAGTCTGCTATTACCGATTTAATTAAAGTTTTTAACACAGGTGTTTTTATCGGTCCGCTGCTAAATGTAAAACATATTGGTTGTTTCCACTGTTTATATATACCCTAAAAATAATGTGCATTAAATTACTGACAGTAAAAGAATATACCTATATACTCGCGACAAGAATTCAGACGACTTACGTCATACAAACAAATGAATAATTCATTATATTTTCATCAAAATATTTAAGAAACTGCAACTGATAGTAATAAAACTATATACTACACTAAAAGTTTGCATTATATATTGCACTAAATTGCAAAAAATGATTGTTTTTAACGCGACCAAATATCGAAAATTACGTTGACAATAAAAACAAATGTGTAACGTCAGCCGTGATGTAAGACGTCTGAATTCTTGACGCGAGTGTACTAATGTTTTCTTACCTTTAATAAAAATACATTTGCATGATCTGCTAATAGAGAATGTTTTTCATTACCATAATCCTCAAGTTCAATTATGGCATCTTCCCCTCGATGATAATAAACACCTGAATCGATAGATATCTCATCAAACATCAGTACACATAATTTTTCCTGTTCCTTTGTTATTTGTGAGGCACTTCTTTTAAGCGATTCAAAAATATGAGAATTAAGTCCAGAAGTAAATGGAATATTCCGCAACAGTTGCAACAATGTTTTTGTAGAGGGAAGGACAAATATTTTACTTAATAACCGGTAGGCTTTACCACTTGACTTAAATATTGTTAATGCCAATATGTTTTCGTCTAAAGTGTACCGTCTCGCTGAAGGTTTTGCTAATTGATTTCCGACTTGAGACAGTATGAAAGCGTAAGTAGGATCATTAACATATTTTAACAATTGAGGAAACTGTGGACTTTCACAAAATTTTTCGCAATTGGCTAATCTCGTACGGCAGTTCGATAATTTTTTCTGCAGTGTTCCTATTTTTCGGCTCCATGACAATAACTTTTTGTAAAATGTCTTGGCTTTGGGTGTTAAATCAACAGATCTGGTAACATTAATTTCCTGTAAAATATTTGTTCTTCTACGAATACCTAAAAAATCAGAAAATATAAGCAAGTTTCTTGTTGTTAGGTTGTTCAAGCATTTTCTAATGCATGTCGCTGCCCCTCTAACTCAGGGGCCTTGTATAATTGACAAAGTTGCTACAACAGTAGCTACACTCCTGGTAAAATTTATTTAGCAGTTATAAAATTTACTTAAAAGTAACACTAGTTATGTTAAATGACATACTATTTTTAGGAAATAATTTTACGATATGTATTTCTTATTTTTTTACTGTTTTAGAAAGGTATTTTAAGCTAATATAAATCAAATCTCCTACAATTCCTATCAATGAAGTTATATGTATGTTCTCTGATACCAAACATCTAGGTATGCTAATGAACAATTCCACAGACAAAGCTCTATTCAATAATTATCTAAAGAAAATAATCTAATTTACTCACTCTATAAAATTGTTCATTAGCATACCTAGATGTTTGGTATCAGAGAACATACATATGACTTCATTGATAGGAATTGTAGGAGATTTGATTTATATTAGCCTAAAATACCTTTCTAAAACAGTAAAAAAAATGTTACAAAAGCTAATAATAATATATGGGTAGATATTGTGGGTGTAATTCAATGCAGGTTGGGGCTTTTGTTCACTGAGTAGTTAGTTTCACACAATATTATTAATACCTAAAAATATATAAAATGTATTTCTTACCTTACCTTAGTCACAACTATTTTTGATTTTCTTGTTTTTATTTGAGCAGGTTGTTTCTCCTTCATTCCCAGATTGCCTAAATATAGAGCAGGTACCTATATTAATATTAATTTTATTTTTACATTGCAGGAACTAAAACATGCATTTTATTTCCTTATTTGAAAAACTAATATGCTAGTTTTACTCACTTGGGTATTATACCATTGCATATAATATGGGTAGTAAAAAAATTTGGGCAACTTATTGAAACGTCACTTTATGAAAAATGTAATAGAATTTGAAAATTTTATTCCCTTTGCTGTAAAAATATCATACATACCAAGAGACTAAAGTGCCTCCATCCATCGAATAATTTATCACTGTAGGGACTAAAAGTCGATTTTAGCCCCTTAGTATAATATACTATGATTAGCTGACAAACTATATACAAACCTGCACACTCTTCTTGGATATTCTGGTCATCTAATATTTGATGCTGTTGTAATTGTTGCTGCTCTGGTTCTTCGATAACAATTTCTCGAGGGCTAGCTGGTATTGCACGACTGGTAGAGGGTCTTGGTTCTAACATTGCTTCTAGAGCAACAGTATCTTGTCTCATTTCCTCAGCAAAACCTATATACACATAATAAACACCAATGAGAATGATATTAAAGATGTACATACTTTGTTTGTTAATTGAAACCATATGATACATTTTGTCTAATATATTATTTAATGTGAAACTTAAAAAGTTATGAATATTTCTGTCTAAATTTTCATATATCTTTTCAAATAAGCAAAATAAATATAACTACAAAAAACTTTCTCTATATAAACATATTTATCAAATAAATATATGCTAATTCAGGATGTTCCCAGATAGAAAAAATTTGTATTTTATATTTTACAATTAAATTGTAAAAAGTCTTGTGACAATAATCAATGTATGTACCTATTTTCTCATTTTTTCTGTACTCTATATTGAATTACATTTTTTTTTGTGAAGTAAACACTTTTCTACGCAGAAGAACATTTCTTGAAAAAATCTGTGGTGGGTATACCTTATATGTACAAAACTTAAATCTAATATAAAAAAGTTTTTCCCTATCTGGGCGGAAATACGTAGATACACCGTACATTATGTTCAATATGTATACTGCTTACCTGGTATATCTAATGAAGGTATAGCATTTGCAATTAAACCACTTCTTGTTCCACTTACTTTAGAATCCACAGCGAAGTGTTTATCACATACATAATATCTCCTATATATTTCTGTTACTTCCATATTTTGATAATTTGGAGGTTTTATACGTTGTAACCATATATTAAAAATGGGAAGATTATTTATTGGAAAACGATGCAACTTTTCAAATTTGCTATCGCAATTTCTCATGCAACACTTGTTTTTTTGACGAAACAACTCACCCTCCATAATTCAATAAATTATTTTATTAAATAATATGTAAGTATTTAAGTAAGCTTAAGAAAGTTTAACTATATTGGTTGTATAAGGTATAGGCTATTATAAACTCAATGGTTTAACAGCTAAATGCCTTTAACCTCTATTTGAAAGTCTGGAAAATATTCATGAAACACTTCAAATATATCAACCACACATCATATCACTAATCACAAAATTAAAAATACACGCAAGTAAACTGAACAAACACTTAACTAAACAAGGTTTTAAAATTAGCTGTTTCTTGTCACTCATCACTCTATTTGTCACTTTTGTCAGTTTTAAACATTTTTGTCGAATAGAGATGCAACATGCGCTCGTGCGCATTACGGACAAACTGTCAACACGCGCCCTCTTTCGCTTAATAGCAATACTTAGAAATATAGAATAGAGATTTCTGCCATAGGATGATTTGAGCGCCCTTATGCGGATGTGGGCATAAGTTTTCAGAGACCTGGGCATGCGCTATATAAGAGTTTATTCTATTAATATATTATCTTTTTTCTATGATAAGCGAGTTGACGTATAATGTAAATATTTTGCATCAATTCAGCAGTGTGGAAAGGAAAACAAAATCCTCTGAAAAAGAAATTTCAGATTTCTATCATTTACGATTTCCTAAATACGGCTAATGCACACTTGTGATATATTCTGTATATAAATGTCTAGTTTTATTTGTGTACAAATCCTTAGAAACTGTGTTCTTCAAGATAATCTAATTTTTTTGTTTTGTTTTAAATGTCTTCAAAATCCGCTTCTTCTGATTCTACCATGGTTTTTAAGATGGCGATGCAAGGTCTGCTATCATTTTTTTACGTTTGAATTTCAATAAAAACGTTTAGCAACTTTTTTATTTAAAATTTTTTAAGTTGTTAATCAGGTGGACTCCTCAGAATGTAGTATGTGAAATTTGAATAAAAACTATAAATAGTGTTTTCTTCTACACGATCTTAGTTTTATTCGTGAATAAATCTGTAAAAATGGTTTTGTTCGATATATTTCAACAAATATTTATTTGTTTTAAATGGCATCTATCAAATCGCTTCTTTTGATTCTATTACGGATTTTAAGATGACGACCGAAGGCATGCTATTTTTTTACACCTGCGAAATTCGATATAAACGCTCAGAGATAGGTATTTTTTGAATAAGTGGTGCTAATCAGGACTCCTCGAACCGTTATGTGTGAATTTTTAGCAAAAACTATACATAATGTTTTCAATCGTATACAGCTCCGTAAAAATTTATTCTTCGAGTTAATCCAACAAATATTTTTTCGTTTTAAATATCTATATCTATAGTTTAAGTTGAGCATAATATTGAATTTGAACGGTACTAAATCAGATTTAATTTTCAGATTTATAGTTTTTTATCCCCAGAAACATTTTCTCACAAACTGTTGAATATAAACAAATGAATTTTGTCAGGAACATTTACTTAAAAAAAGATATTTTACTGGAATATTTCCCATATTCCTGGTTTGTTGTAATGTGTGAAATAAACCACCCCTTCCATGTTTATTTTCCAAACATTCTTATACTGAAAAATTTCTTAAATTAAAATTTGTTTTGGACTTCACATTATCTTTACTTGATTTTCTTTTAAAAAATATAAATAAATTAATCGGTTAGATAGAGAGATAGTTTATTTGACCATGTTACATATATACATATACATTTATGGCAAGTCAAAGAAACAAATGGGTACACAGATGTGTATATAAATATAGTATATAACAAACATAATAACATAATAAATCATCACAAACAAGCCAAAATAATCTAACTTCACACGGGGCGACATATAAATCAGTAGTACCTAATTATTTGTAGTCTGTGTTAAGAAAATCATGTACTGTATAAAAACAGTATTGCCTCTTAATTACAGTTTTAAAACATTTCAAATTTAACAATTTGACAGCAGTTGGCAATCTACTGTAAAGTCCGACATTAAGAGAATTGGATTGCGACTTTGAAAGTCGGAAGCGATCCGCTCTAATTGCATTAGAATTTCTTGTATTATATATGTGAATGTCTGACTGAAGATAAAAATTATTAATATTTTTATGTATTTCAATTAATGTGTAATATATATATAGGCAAGGTAAAGGCAAGATTCCAAAATTAATAAAATGTGGTTGACTATGTTGTCTGCCGCTCAGACCAGCTAGAACTCTAATAGCCTTTTTCTGCAATGAAAAAATCTTACCCGACTGGCCAGAGTTACCCCATAAAACTACCGCATAACACAAACGGGAATGAAAAAATGCAAAATATGAAGAAATCAAAGTTTCGAGACCAACTACAGGTTTTAATTGACGTAATAAAAAAACAGTACTCGCGAGTGACTTCAAAAGACTGCCGACATGACCTGTCCAATTTAGACCATCATCCAAAATTATACCTAGCAGCTTTACTTGTTTACCTTTCACATTTGCTCGGTTTGAAGAAATGGTAAGCCTCTGGGTTTTTTCAACATTTACTATGAGTTTGTTAAACGAAAACCACTGCTCTGCTTGTTTAACTAATTGATTTAAAAGCATATTTAACTGAAAAATGTCTCTTTGTGATATCAGCAAAGTAGTATCGTCAGCGAATAATATATATTTATTAGGTAATAAAAAGTAATGAAGATCATTAATAAATATCAAAAACAGAATTGGCCCTAAAATGGATCCCTGTGGTACACCATGCTGATTCACTTTAAATTCGGACACGTTATTATTAATTATCACACATTGAGGTCTCTCCATTAGGTATGACATAAAAAAAACCAGTCGCAAACCTCTCACACCATAATGCTCCAACTTAGCCAACAATAGGTCATGGGGGACACAGTCGAAAGCTTTTGTGAGATCACATAAAGCAATAGCTGTGTGTTCGCCCTTTTCAAGTCCTCCGACAACGTCTCTCACAACTCCATGCACTGCATTGGTTGTAGACCGATTTGGTCTAAAACCAAATTGACTCGTACATAAAACGGATTTGTTTTCAAGGAAGATATACAATCTCACTTTTAATATGGCTTCTATTATTTTTCCAAAAATTTGTATAATAGAGATTGGACGATAATTGTCTGTAAGATTTGGATCTCCTTTTTTGAATAGTGGTATAACCTTTGTCAGCTTAAAACACTGTGGAAAAATTCCTTTATTGAAGCAAGCATTTATTAATGAGGTAAAAAATGGAATTATCGTTTCAATAGTTTCCTTAATTATTTTCGATTTAATTTCTTTTAAAGATTTAACTGCTTGTAGCACTACATCTTCAGATACAGGTTTTATGAAAAAAGAGCTAGAAGGAGAAGGAACTCGAGTAAACAATTTCTCAATTGATAAGTTACTAACTGGAATAGATCCCCGCAACCTATTTGCTATATTTGTAAAATATTCGTTAAAATCATTCGCGGATACTGTCGGCAATATTACGGACTGCACCTTATTTCGCTCTTGGTTGATGATATTCCAACTA
Organism: Monochamus alternatus; assembly: GCA_037114965.1. Lineage (NCBI taxonomy): Eukaryota > Metazoa > Arthropoda > Insecta > Coleoptera > Cerambycidae > Monochamus > Monochamus alternatus. The sequence goes on along the minus strand of CM073435.1, from coordinate 30,351,603 downwards.
GCTTTAAGTTTATTGCTGGATGTATTTATATAATTTTCGTATGATCTTTTTTTGGCTGCATTAATAGCAACAGAATATTTTCTTTGCATATTAGTATAGATATTGTAGTGCAATGGATTTTTTGTAACATCGCATATTATTTTAATGGTAAAAATTATTTGCCTCATACGTTTAAGTGTATTATTAAACCACACGATGGTAGGTTTCGTTTTACCCATGTTAATTTTTCTTAGGGGAAAGTGCTCTTTTATTAGATTAGAGTAAGTCGTACAAACAAAATTAGATGCCTCTTCAACATCCATGTTTTTATTAATATCAACATTAAACATATACCAATTTACGGCAATCAGTGAATTTTTAACTTCTCTAAACCTGAATTAGATTTTTTCTTTTTAGTACGGGTTCTGGCATGGTATATTCAGATTTAATTTTAATAAATTGACCACGATGGTCAGAAAGGCAAGGTTCCACTACACCGGCCTCATAATCATTGGAATCAAAATTAGTGACAATGTTATCAACACATGTAGATGAAAATTTTGAGACTCTTGTATAGTCAGAAATAGTTGCATTCATTAACCGATGCTGTTTTATCATTCTTTTTGAATTGCTGCCGACACTATTACAAAAGTAGACGACTAGTCAACTAGAGCAATTTCTGTCAGGCGAGTGTGAATATGAAAATAATATGTTTTTACATCTAATCGCATAGGTGTGTCGATACATATCGTAGACGCTTGATACATATAACTCTGACAGAAATGTTCGCGCTGTTTAGATTAAATGCGATTTCTGTCCGACAGAGAATGAAAAATCGTTCAGTATGGATTTGAGAGTCAGCTTAGTTTGAAAGGCTTATTTGTAAAATTGTCATATAGTTAAGGTTTACTGTGATATAAATTAATCTATTCATCAATATCGTCTTTTATCCATTATTTTTTATCACTCTATATTAATAATTTGCTGCCGACACTACCACAAAAGTAGACGATTAGTCAGCTACAGTAATTTCTGTCAGGCGATTCCGAATAGGTGTTTACATCTAATCGTATAGATGTGTCGATACATATCGCGGACGCTTAAAGCATATCTCTCTGACAGAAGTTCTGCACTGTTTACATTACGTACAATTTCAATCCGACATAAATATCGAGCAATTAATGTCAGATGTAAACGTACCCTAGCTAGCTAAGCATTTTCTTTTAACAACTCTAGTGCAAAATATAAATTCTGTTCTAGATTATCACTTGATACTTTATAATGCAATTTTTATAACTTTCTCGCACTGAATTATATGTTTTCTTTTCTTTATTTGTGTTTCAACGCGTGCTAAATAATTTTTTGTCATATATTTCGAACGTTAACGTTTTTACTTTGTTTATTTCAGTTAGAGAGGTAACTTCTCAAATTCCCAGCAGGTCAGACTGGTCGTCCGAGATGTTTAGTTGATTTTTTATGGTACAATGATCTGCTTTTATCATTGGCCTTGTAGTGATAGCTACTGTAGGAATCATAGCTTTTAGTATATCTAAATCTAATTTCATGCATGATAAAATGTACAAGCTTTTGCAATATCGATGACACCAATAAATATGCATTTTGCTTATTCGTAACTCGTAATTCGTAGTGGTAATCTGTGATTCCTACATTTTAATTTTAAAACAAGTAAAGTAATTTTTAAAAACAATATAACCTTATAATAGTCTAATCATTGGTTATATGTATAAGCTTCATAATAATTATGATCTGTAAGAGACATTTGACAATCTAGAAAATGGAGGTTATGTTCTCATAAATTTGGGAATCAAAATTGATGAAAAAGCCAATAAACAACGTGAGTTTAAATGTTTTTACTTTTAGGTATAGGATTTATATTTATACTAAAATATTTTCAGGAACAAGAAACCACGACTGAAGGGTCTTTTCAAACTTGAGTATTTTGTTTTGAATGTTACCTTTGTTGAAGTTTTTGAAAACATTGTGGTAGTTTCCGCCTAGAATACGGTGTATTTTGTGGTTTGAGTGTTGGTGTTGTAGACAAGCCATTTTTGTGCAAACATTTTAATGAATAATTTATTATTAAGTGTATATTTTTACAATTTTATTAATGTTGAAAGCCAATATACGAAGGTAAAAAGTAAAACTAATACTACAGTTTTGGCAAGAATTCAGTGGATGTAAGGTCGTTTTAATTTCCAGTTTGACGTTAAACAAGGAATAAATAGAATATTACAATAGAAATTTGATAATAAATGGGCACATTCAATGGGGCAAGAACTAAGCAGTGTGCTAGCATTTGCCATCTGAATAAATTGCTAAAATATCGTTTAGTAAAGGAGAGAAGTGAGGTTAAGTTTTCTTAATATATAATCTTATTCAACTACGAGGAGCTCATATAGCAAATAAAAATTTGGCTACAAAAAAACTGCTTTGCAGTAAGCATTGATTAGTAGATCGTGTGGTTTTTTGTTATCATAAAAATTTTGATTTACAAGCAATCAACAATCGTTGCAAAAAATTAATCATTTTTCAAACTCTGAACATATGAATATGTTATTGACATTAGGTGAGTGCCTACTTTTTATGTAAAAATCTTTAGTTTTCATATTTGCTATGAATTTATCAAAAATAAATTTTAAAAACAAAAATTTTTAGCATTTTCACCACTATCACCCTTGTTTTATCTGCCGCTAGACATTCCTACTTAATTTTTCAAAAAGGCATATAAAGTTACGGGATTGCTAAATATCATTAATTTATCTCTACACGTTTGGGAAATATTAATATTAATCTGTCATAAGGAACTAACTTTTCATACCCTATATGCAATTCATAATACATGTTTATATATACCTACTTCCCGTCTTATTTTGGGGTTTAGAAAATGCAGTACCTGGTAGTATATTTAGAATCACCTTGTATAATTGTGTAGTTCCAAAAAGTACTGTCTACTGAATTCTTGTCCCTACAGTGAATTGTTATTTATCTTAAATTAAAAATTGTGCCGCCTAAAAAAATGGCAGAGAAATATTATGAATATGTTTAACATTTTAGAACATACTCTGTTTAATACTATTATTATTATACTAATTTTATAACTGATAATAATAATTTAAAGAAAATAGATTAAATCTGTTTAAAAATATATTATTTGTAAAAATATTTGTACTAAAGAGTACCTTTTTCAATCACTGGAGGTTTTGAACCATAGTTTTTTTTCTGTAAAAGTCTATGTGAAACATCTCTTATAATACTTTTGAACTGCCTTATAAAATACAATAATAGTCCAATTTTTGTACAATATTAGGTGCTTAAATAGTAAAATATTTTAAAAATAGGTGTAAATTAAAATTAAAATATTCCGTCAAAATTAGCAAAATCCCGTATTTATCCCCGATAATTTCATGAGACGTGTAGGTTAACGTTTATATAGAATAGAGAATTTTAAATTTGTAATTTATTATGGTTGCAGTATTGAAATAAAGTGATACAACACACTTTTAAGCAAGATTTTTCTTAAATAATTTGCAAATTCCCACAAGTAGTAAAAACACAACTTTGGGTCTCGATTCTAAAATTCCTGTGTATAAATAAATTTGACTAGGAATTCATTCCCCTTAAAAAAATTATATGAGTGTCTTATTATCGGCACATTTAAAACGTTAGGAATAATTTATGAGAAACGATAGTCTTTTATTAACTATTTTCTTATTTTTAAACTAAAACGAGTGATTCAAATTTCTCGCGCCAGAAAGCTAGCTTTTTATTGGCTAATTTGTCGCCAAGCTTATACAACCCCATAATTTCATGTTGTCAATGTCAACTACCTACTAATCCTAACCACTTAAATATAATTTATATTTATATTAGCCTAAGATGAATGTTATTGCCAATTCGTAGATTTAATTTGTGTTTATTATTTTCCTTTGTTAATCTAAAAGCAAATTTTTCAAAAGTTAGCAACGAATTATATTGTTCTTTTTTTCAAATTTACCGCCAAATGTAGTTAAGTTTTCCTGTGTATATATAACTTCTTCATTGCTCTAAAATAAATATGCATAAATAATTATTTTATAAGTGTTTTTGTTTATTGGCGAAAATCGATTCTATTCTGTGACTTGTCTGAATTTTAATAGTAGCCAAATCATAACATTCATCATAAATGTTTGTGCGGAAAATTATTTTTTATACGAGAGAATTTTGAACTTTTGGGTGGGTATGGGTGCCGCAATTTAACAGACGATATATGCATGGATTTCTCAGATACCTATATTGTAAAACCTTTTTAATCTGGTTATTTTTTTGTATTAAAAAGAATTACCTATATTTTTTTGTAGCTTACTCGTATTACTTTTTTTGTTTTACGTATGTATTATCAAAAGTAAACAATCACCAACAAAAAGTGATAAATAAATAAATAATATAGGTAGGTATAGACCGTGGGTCACAGATATAAATATTACAGTTTTGCTTGGCCATGATATTTTCTCTTATTAGAAAAAGAAAAATAGTAGTAAATATCTATAGTTAGGTGTATATTTTGTAAGTAAAAATATAACACATTTGATCTTGGGCGAATGATTCTCTGTCTCTATTTTGTATGCGGAATTTCCCACTAAATTATTTCGATCCCATTGCCCTCTCACGGCGGGGAAACTATTGATGTACAGTGTATTTTCCCGACATAAGAGGGCAATGCGGACAGGAGCACAAACTTCTACCGAAAATTCTAGTGGCTCTCAAACTGTTTTGAAGCGGTGTCATTAATATTGCAAAAGTTTGTACATACCGGGTGTTCCCTCTAAGACTTTCAGTGCGAATATCTCAGAAACCATCATAGCCAGTGCGACGAAATTTGGTATACAGACACTAGATGGCGCGTAGAATCTGATGATAACATCAATTTTTATACAGGGTGTTCCATTTTCCAAGAAATCGATTTAATTTTGATTTTTTGGTTGTCAGCCCTGCTAAAACTTATGTTTAAATTGAAATATACTTAATTATGAACACATTCTGATAAATAAACATTCAAAAATTTCAAAATTTAACATAAAAAAACGCCTCCAAAAAGTACCCAAATTTCATTGTTTTGTCATGTAAAATGTGTATAGCCTTGAGCCAGATTTACACAGAAGAAACTAACATCGGTGAACGTCAAAACTATTAATTGTCATTGAATTGTCAAATATTAATGGCATGAAGTATTTTATTTTACGTAAATAACGCTAAATAATGGATTTAATGCAATTTACGTATGCACAATGGTGTTATTGAGACTTGTCGATAAAAATTTAGATTTGAGTTGAGGCTTTTGGAGCATTGTGGTTGCCGTGCCGGCGCAGTCTACCGCTACAGCTAGAGTTACAGCGTGAAGATTATGTAAAATATCTGTGAAAATTTTTAAATTATTCCATTATAATGTAATAAAACTTCAGTAAATTGTTTTTTTATGTTACTACAGTGTACAATAATAATTAGGTACACGTATTTTTTATGACAAAATAATTTACAAAATTGTGTAAGTACTTAAAGAATATCCCTGTTTTCCAACTGCTGTAATAATTATTGATTAGTTATTTAGCAACAAATAAATTCAAACAAAACCATTTATAAAACTTTTAATTATAATGTGAACGTGTTTGTCGTTGAAAGTCAGATCTGAACCTACCCTAGCCCCACAAAAAAAAATATTACGAAAGCATAACCTAGAAATGATTGATTCTAGTATCCACATATTTCAGCACTTTACTTATGTACTTATGTTTAAGAAGAACTCTACATCTGCAAAATAGTAAACAATGAACTACAATTTCTGTATTTCATGATACAGAACTGAAATAAAGCAACTGGTTTTTGCTAGGAAGAATCACCTGCAAATGTACTATACCCAGTAGGTAGGTACCTATCAAATAGTCGTTTAAAGCTAGATAATAATTTGTAATTATTGTTTTTATCTTTCAGTTATGTATGTGCAGTGCCACAAATTACATTAAAGCAGACACCAGAAAGAATAAGCGAAAAATATTAGGGACATTTTCTTGGAAATAATTCTAAACATGGAATGATGGATAATATTATAAAGAAGTCTGTAACTCACATTCTTTGAAGAGTATTCTATAAGACATTAAATTCAGTTGTCTGTCGTAGGTTTTAAAATTTCTAAACGAATAAAATTAAGAAAAATAAACTAATTTCATAATTCTATGTACAGTATGAAAACATCTTGTTAGAATATCTTTAAAATGTTGAAAGCTAACTGTTGTTACAACATATACACAACATAACGTAATAAGGTAGGTATTGAACGATGAAACGGCAAGATTTGTTTCTAATCGTACATCCATGAACATTCCTCAGATTGAACGTTGCTCTGTAAAAGAAATTAGAATACAGAACAAGTGTTTAATATAAAATCAGATGTAATAGTGTAGATACTTAATGTAATTTTATTTTATTGTTAATAAATTGAAGTCTGTATTTGTTGTTTTTTATTCTATTCAAATTATTAAACAGAAATGTTTCAGAAATAGGTAATATAAAATTAATTAATACTTAAAGATGAAGGATCAAGTTATTCAATTTAGTTACTATTTAAAAAATATGCCACAATGTAGGTACGTATTACTTTTTAATTAAAATTGTGCTGGTTACAACTGAATCATAGCTATAATAAAATATACAAAATCACTCCTTTGGTCTTTTTTGAAAATTTTGTTCTTTTGTAAAATACTCTCCAATGTGAGTTAGGAGACTTCTTAATATTATCCACCATTCCATGTATAAAATTAATTCTAACAAAATATCTGTGCAATATTTTTCGTTCATTCTGTTTGGTGTCCTATTTTACGAATCGTTTTGTTTCAATGTAATTTGTGGCACTACACACATACCTGAAAGATAAAAACAATAATTACAAATTACTGTCTAGCTTTAAATGAATTCTTGATTAATTAACAATAAAATAAATTTACATTATTACATCTGATTTTATATTAAACACTTATTCTGTATTATCATTTCATTTACAGAGCAACGTTCAATCTGAGGAATGTACATGCATGTACGATTAGAAACAAATCTTGCCGTTTCATCGTTCAATACCTACCTTATTACGTTATGTTGTGTATATGTTGTAACAGTTAGCTTTCAACATTTTAAAGATATTCTAACAAGATGTTTTCATACTGTACATAGAATTATGAAATTAGTTTATTTTTCTTAATTTTATTCGTTTAGAAATTTTAAAACCCACGACAGACAACTGAATTTAATGGCTTATAGAATACTCTTCAAAGAATGTGAGTTACAGACTTCTTTATAATATTTTCCATCATTCCATGTTTAGAATTATTTCCAAGAAAATGTTCGTAATATTTTTCGCTTATTCTTTTTGGTGTCTGTTTTAATGTAATTTGTGGCACAGCACACACATAACTGAAAGATAAAAACAATAATTACAAATTATTATCTAGCTTTAAACGACTATTTGATAGGTACCTACCTACTGGGTATAGTACATTTGCAGGTGATTCTTCCTAGCAAAAACCAGTTGCTTTATTTCAGTTCTGTATCATGAAATACAGAAATTGTAGTTCATTGTTTACTATTTTACAGATGTAGAGTTCTTCTTAAACATAAGTACATAAGTAAAGTGCTGAAATATGTGGATACAAGAATCAATCATTTCTAGGTTATGCTTTCGTAATATTTTCTTTTGTGGGGCTAGGGTAGGTTCAGATCTGCCTTTCAACGACAAACGCGTTCACATTATAATTAAGTTTTAGAAATGGTTTTGTTTGAATTTATTTATTGCTAAATAACTAATCAATAATTATTACAGCAGTTGGAAAACAGCGATATTCTTTAAGTACTTACACAATTTTGTAAATTATTTTGTCATAAAAAATACGTGTACCTAATTATTATTGTACACTGTAGTAACATAAAAAAACAATTTACTGAAGTTTTATTACATTATAATGGAATAATTTAAAAATTTTCACAGATATTTTACACAATCTTCACGCTGTAACTCTAGCTGCAGCGGTAGACTGCGCCGGCACGGCGACCACAATGCTCCAAAAGCCTCAACTCAAATCTAAATTTTTATCGACAAGTCTCAATAACACCATTGTGCATACGTAAATTGCATTAAATCCATTATTTAGCGTTATTTATGTAAAATAAAATACTTCATGCCATTAATATTTGACAATTCAATGACAATTAATAGTTTTGACGTTCACCGATGTTAGTTTCTTCTGTGTAAGTCTGGCTCAAGGCTATACACATTTTACATGACAAAACAATGAAATTTGGGTACTTTTTGGAGGCGTTTTTTTATGTTAAATTTTGAAATTTTTGAATGTTTATTTATCAGAATGTGTTCATAATTAAGTATATTTCAATTTAAACATAAGTTTTAGCAGGGCTGACAACCAAAAAATCAAAATTAAATCGATTTCTTGGAAAATGGAACACCCTGTATAAAAAATGATGTTATCATCAGATTCTACGCGCCATTTAGTGTCTGTATACCAAATTTCGTCGCACTGGCTATGATGGTTTCTGAGATATTCGCACTGAAAGTCTTAGAGGGAACACCCGGTATATATAAAATTACTGAAGAAGAATGTATTGCCATTTCACAACGGGCGGATGTAGGATCTTTGACCCGTGTTATTGCAATTATTGTAAATAAAGAGCTAACGGTGAAACACGTGATCAAGTTTTGTTAAAACCAAATATATTGCTGCGCAGAGTAAGCTATGTTGACGTGTTGTGACAAAACGCTGAACTATGTGCTGTTCAACGGTCCCTAGAGGCTAATTTATTTGGGATGGAGACAAAAAAAATACACTGAAATAAAGGGATCATAACTCTATAAGTGCAGTAAAATCGATTCTTAATTATGCCGTTTTTTTTTAAATAAAGATATAACTAAATTAAACATTTACCGTCTTGTAGAGGAACAATTTTGACATCCGAAATGGACTTCTACAACTTTTTTCAGTAGGGTCTAACTTTATAAAATCAAATTGTCGGTGCTTCGGACGTTATTTGACAATTATGTTTTTCGAAACATAAATCGCGTTTGTAAATCAATGATTCAAGTTATGTTCATATTTTTTTCACAATATATATAAAAAACCTACAGCGCATCTATTGGTGCACACCAATTTTTGATAACTTAAAGCATTTTCGAAAAAAATTGTTCCAAAGTCGGTACCAGCAAATTTGTCCATTAAAAACTTTACTATGCTGAGAGCTACATTAATTATTGAAAATAGAACTATAGTTATATCGAGACAAATGTAGTCGAAAGTATGAAAGAGTTTTTTAAAAAAGTTTACTTCGCCACGTGTTACGGTTTTCAAAACATTGAATTTTACATATGTCCGTGCTTCGTGTGCAAGCTAAGTTTATACTTGCGGTGCAGTATATATTTTCAGAATAGGACAATGTATTCATTTGGAAAGTCAGAAACATCTATATTTTCCATAATTTTTATTGTATATATTATCATTATGTTTGATATATACATGATATTTGAAAACAGGTACCTAAATTCTTATATACATAAAACAAAAAGTATGTCGAATAAGATTCAATTTTAGTTTTTTTGCTCATATTTTTTTAATACAGAAAACTTATCGTAGAATATAAAAAATTCATAAGAGATATTAACATAAACGTATATTTTTGTCCAAAATGTAAAATATAAAGACTATGTATGGATTATTGAACAGAAGTATGATAAATTAAAGTATAAACAGGCCAATTAGATTGATTAGATTAAATATTGAAACATATACCTTTGTTTTGTTAACATTTGTACAAAATACATATGTGGCGTACTTGATATAAAGTTTTGCTTATATCGAAATGCCATAAGCAACTGGCTTAAGATTGACGTATTCTTGAAACAATGTCTTCTACAGACATATAATTTTAAATATTTAATAACTGAATAATATAGGTATTAGCAAATAATATTTTCTCTTGTTACCTGGGTATTTTCAAAGACACCGAAGTAAAACAAACAAACAGCTGCAAAAAGCTGTCTAAGATTTTAGATACATAGATCTACCAAAATACTTACTTATTTTAAATATATCTGTAGATATAAATATTCTTATAAAATAAATTTACTTGATAATAAAAATTGTTCACTATTTATAATTAAGTGTATGAAAGTAATTGTTAAATGTGGAGTTAGGATAGCTATAAATGCGTGTCTTACAGATGCTTTTTAAAAATTATTATTTTATTTGAGTAAAGTTTAAACTAACTGTGAATAAACACAACGTTAATAATTTTAGTTTTGCAGTTACCTTTGTTGCAGATGTTATATTTTTTGAGATTTCTATAGTTAAAAACACCAGAAATTTTCACTGCGTGATATACGACGATGTAAGCAAGCGGTCCTTAATTTTTATTTCTATTAAACACTTTTTTCATAAAGTATGAAAATCGAAGTACTTACTACTTAAACATGTAGTTTCAAAGCAACAAACAAAATCCATTTTTAATTGTCATTCTACTTTTCCCATAAATATTTAAGTAGTTAATTTATATTTACAATGTTATCAAGTATACTATAGAAATTAATAAAATGTTAAAATAATGCATTGCATGTTTTTACTGAAAAAAATATATATTTTTGTGGTATTTTATTAAACTCCCTGCTTTTGTAGTTTTCGGAAAATTTTGATAAAAGTAGGTAATGGTATTTTGGTACATAAGGCATTTCAGATATAAAAATAATAATAATAATAATAATAATAATAATAATAATAATAATAATAATAATAATAATAATAATAATAATTAATTTAGTCCATTCAGATCAACAAATGATATTGGATAAGTCATATAATACAAATACGAGTATTACTAAAGACATCTATATTAGTAGATGACCCATACGAATACTTCATATTTTTCATAAAAATAACAATAAAAATATACACAAGTATAAATTAAATAAAATACACAAACAGAAACAGAGCGACAAACAAGCAAAACTAACAATCTATCATTTCTGATAAATTATAAAAATATTTGCTTACTAAGTATTTTTTTAGTTTAGCTTTGAACAAGTTCAAATTATTTTCTTGTTTAATATCTACTGGTAAGATATTCATTAACTTAATGCCCATATAGTAAGGCGTTTTTTCAAACAAACTTGTGGTATGGTTAGGAATGCGTAAAAGATTGCCATGTCTGGTAGAGTAGTTGTGACTATCAGAATTACGCTCATAATGAGTCTTATTTTTGGCAACTTGTATTATACATTTATATATATAAATGCAAGGAAATGTTAATATTTTGTTGTTAATAAAGTATGGTCTACAAGAATCATATCGGGAAATACTGAAAATGAGACGGATTATCCTTTTCTGCGCAATCAAAATTCTATTAACGCTGCTGTTACATGCGTTACCTCAGATTATAACATTATAGGACAAGTGTGAATAAATTATAGAGTAATATATGTCAAGAAGCTGTCTAATATCAAACATTGTTTTAAGTTGCAGAAGAGTGTAGTAGCCATAATTTATTTTTTTACAAATGTAATCGATTTGGATAGTCCAAGTCATATCACAATTTATGTAAGTTCCTAAAAATTTGCAGAACTGTGAGGCTTCGATTGTCGCTTTATCTACAATTATGTGTAGGGGCAGAGCGATTTTTCTGCGAGAGGAAAATTGCATACAAACAGTTTTATGTGCATTTAATATTAAGGCGTTTTTTACGGCACCAGTTCGAAAATTCCACAGACAATATATTTAATTGATTGATCTTGCAACTCTTCAGGACTATTTGCTGCTGCTGCAAGGGTAATATCATCTGCATATAGTATTGTACATTCTGCACTAACATGCGATGGAAGATCATTCATAAATATTAGAAAAATAAGTGGTCCAAGTATTTTTATTATTGATTTTTTTGGAAAACATAATTCCTGATAGTTAATTATTTATAAAAATTCATACAATAGAAAAATTAACTGTATGTAACTGTGTATCATTTGTAGAATAAAACGCGTTTGGCACATTTTTTCTTTCTATGTGTATTTCTACTGTTTTGATTTGCAACAAATAGTATGTTATTATTTATTAAATTGCTGAGAAGCAAAATATCGATGCCATGTAAGAAAATACTATCAGACAAAAATAAAATTAGATAAACAAAACCATATTTCAATAACATTTTGTTTTTTATATATTCCACAAATCTCAACTACCCGTTTGCATTCCACATTTTCTTTAATATTTATTAAAAATATTAATTATGTTTTAATGAATACGTCTATTTAGCAAAGTCTTAGCTGGTGGTCTATTATTCAGTAGGCAGACATATAGAATATTATATTAAAAGTAATCTATATTTCCATATCTGAAAAACATTATATTTTTAGTTTCAAGATTTAACAAATTCGTAATTATAATAAAGCTATTAAACTACAATACGTAATCATTTCTCTTAGTCTTTTATAAAATCCGTCGCGTCGCGTGGTAGTACTTTTATTTTATTTTTTAGTTTTCGTTCGGTAACTATACAGGGTGTCCGGAAATTATGCGTCAAGACTTCAGGAGGTGATTCCTCACAAAAAATTAGGGTCACAAAGTCCTAAAACAATTTTTCAAAAACTCAATGTTAACGGAGACGCCAAAACATTTTTTTTTAGTTTTTCTTAGATATCTTTTTTATTTGTGATTTGATTTTTTCTAAGTCCTTCCTATGTATTACTAGTGCCATTGTAGATTTATGTTCCAAATATGATACAAATAGTCCAGTGCCAAAGGGCCTAACCTGACCTTAATCTTCGATCTATGGCCCACAATTTTTTTGTTTTCACCGCTTTATAAATTAGAAGAGCACCATGGTAAAGAGTATCAAAACTTATTTAAAAAAGTATCTCTTGTTACGATACAATAAAATGAACGGTTTCTGAGATAAACGACTTCAAACATTTTCATGAGTTAACGCTGCTTTAAAGTGATATTCACAGTTTCAACTCATCAGTACAAAATTTATTCACTAACTAGATTACTAAGTAACAGTTTTCTTTAGTCTATGCTCTTATAATAAGTTCTCGAAGTGTTGTCCTTCCATTTCGACACACAAATTCATTCTTCTCATAAAGTTGCGACGATCCCTGAAGAATATGGCCTCTTTTGCTCTTATTATTCACAGGCCGTCTGTATACCAGTGACTTAACATAGCCCTAAAGGAAAAAATCGATCGGGTTCAAGTCGGGCGATCTTACAGCCCACTCTATGAATCCACCACGCCCTACCCAACTCTCAGGGAAAATTTCATTGATGTGCTCTCTCACCGTTAAACTGTAATGATGCGGTGTACCGTCATGCAGTAGCCACATTTCACGTCGCACTGCCGATCATTTTGTAGAAAATGTGGCTAAATCTCACCACCAAGCCTTTGAGAAAAGAAATGTGGCCCAACTAAATGATCTCCCACGATGCCAGTCCATACATTCACAAAAAATTTATTCTGAAACCCACGTTCCACCACTAAATGAGGATTCTGAGGATGAGATTTATTATATCCAGCTTCATCCATGAAAAGAATTGATTTGATGAAATTTCTGTAAAGCCTTAGACCTTTTGATAGTGGAATGGATGCAGGAGTTGTCTGCAAAATTTCATGGACTGAGCTTTTGGGAACATTTTCCTGCGATTCAATTAACCTGACGCTTATATCAGGATTATTATCAACCACATCCAAAACACGAACTTCAGCCCCAGGAGTTCGAGTTCGTCGTGGGCGACCGACATCAAACCGCCTCGTCTTAAAAGAGCCAAACTCACCTAAACTCTGATGGACAGTACTGAACAATTGCGGTCGTGGAATTCTTCTATTTGGAAATGCATCTCGATACAAACGTTTTGCTCTTGATGCATTTCCCGCAGCTAAGCCATAATAATAATGCCTACCGCGCAGCTCCTCATTCGAATATTTATTATAATAATTATTGTTATTATTATTCATTTTATCAGTTTTAATCACGATACTTATTACACACAAATGATCACAATAAAATAATTCACATAAATATTATTTGTTAGTGAAGTGATTGGTAATCAGATGTCTGATACAATTAAATGTTCTAATACAAATCTAAATTGTTTCAACAATAGAATATTAAATGCTTTGCTGTTTCTTAAATATGTTACATAAGCGGAAATTATTTTGTACATATCTCAGCTGAGAAGTGCATCTGCAGCAGGTCCAGAGTGAATAAATGCTAAAATGTTAAAAAATGTACAAATGTATCTTGCTAAACCTTTGCAGTATTTGATAAATTTACACAAGCAATAATTCCTGAATGATTAAAGGAGTATGTTATTACCTCTGCATATAAGACTGGAGGTAGAACACAAACAACTAATTATAGACCAATATCTGCTTGTATTAATAATTTTGCAAAAAATATTTAAAGGAGCGTCTCATTAACTACCTGGATTATTCTAATTATCAATTTGATAATTGTAGTACTGAAAATGTAGTAATTGAACTAGTAGGCAGTTTCGATTCTGATAGAAAGTGTTTGGCTGTATTCCTTGATCTTACTAAAACCACAGATAAATTAGCTATACAGATAGCGACTGGAGTAGAGCTGAGATTTAGGTAGTCACATTTGGCTAAAATTTGAATTCGGCGGCGTCATATCAACCAGCAATATGCATAGGTAGGTATCCCAGCAACACTCTACATTGTTTGTTATCTTGTTACTGCCGTCACAACTAGCTCAGCGGTAGGCAAACTCGTATCACGATCACGCACATACGCCTTGTCCAGTAGTCGAGGGCTGGTCAACTATATTTTTTTCTGTAGCAGCATGTCGAGAAATAAAATGTATCTATATACAAACACTGTGGAGTCGAAAAGAAAAATACCTTAAACATATTTAGAAACTATATGCAGTAAATGGGTATTTAACTGTGGTAAATATTTTTGTCAAATAGTACATTTTTATAGTAGAAAAATACAATAAACTCAAAAATATCAAAATTAGTTCAATCGGCACAGCTTTTAAATTGCTAAATGTAAAAAATTAAATTCCTCAAATATTATATTTACTTAAGTAGGTGCTTAATTTTATATTATATATATGACGTAATAATTTCAGACCGAAATTAAAACATTAGTAACATAATTAAAAAATTTGACTACATTGTCTTTTATTGACAACATGAAAGTAAATATGTCAAGATACAATTAATTTAAAATAACTATTTTATGTTCTGAGCAGAAAAGTCTTCGCTTAAAATTTAGAATTTTTTTTAAATCTCAAATGCGTCAATTTTTTATTTTACTTTGCTATTTTTTAACTGATTTTCATATATAAATATATAGGAAAACTAACTTTTTTAATTTTTTTTTATCATATGCTATTGGTAAACTAACTAAACTGTTTGTTTAATAAATATTTTAATGGCTCTTGCCGATCTTTCCTATCTCTTCAGGGTTTTGAGTTATTAGGAAAAATAGTAAATCTGGCGTTTTCTAAAATCGTCTGTAACTTTTCTATTTAGAGGAATTTTTAAAATCTGAAAACACTTCACACAATTTCTTTCCAGAAATTTGACTGTATATTTAGGTTTTGATTACAATGATTCGGTTGCGAGAAACCACCATTAACTTTCTTTTTTCTTATGGACGTCTTTTTCTCTGTTATTATTCGAGGTACGAAAAAAGATGTAAGAATAAAAGCTGTAGAAACTTTTAAATATTTTTTAAAACATATCATTAATGAAATTGAATATTTCCGAGATGTAGGCTTAACTTTTTATTTTTTTAAATGGAATACCTACTTTATATTATTGGAAATACCGTTAAATTAACTTTCCAAAAATACATAATATAAGACACATATTTTTTACGTTTTTCGTAAGTATTGCGTAAAAATTACGAGAAAGATAGCAATAAAGTCGGTATTCGTCTACTTGACTTTTCCTCTTGTCTATAGCACTTGGAAACCGCTGCACGGTGTGCTCCTCGATGTTGAGACATTTGGTTAATTGATATAAAATAAAATTTATGATTCAACTGATAGCACAGAAATTATTACATATTTGTTGAATAAAGTTATTTTCTTATAGATAACATGTTTCATAACTTACTGTGGTGGTGTTGTATATTATCAACGAATACGTAATATCTGGAAAACTATAAAATATAAATATCGGTAAATATTAAAAAAAACTCATTTGACAGTTTTATTAGTGGCATAAAATTATATATGGCAATTTTCGCGTGACCGCCCTGTATAGAAGTATTTATAATGAGAACAATATAGGGGCAAGCCGGGTAAATACGGCCACTTAAATTAATTATTGTATTACAACGAAATAAAACGAAAAAATAAATTCTTTTTTATTTCACGTTAAGCTATAAACATTACTACAAAAGTAAAAAAACTGTTAAGTAAGAAAAAAAAATATATTTGAAAATATAGTAAGTCGGTATTACCCGCCAACATCGGAAAATTCCGGCCGGACTTGAGGGTAATACCGATGTATTATACAGGGTCTTAAAAAAGAGTGTAAAATATTTCAGGAGGTAATAGTATGAACCAAAATAAGCAGAAAAGTCTTAATAAACATGGGTCCGCAAAGCAACGGTTGCAGAAATATGGACCACTATTCGTTTTTCAAACATTTTATTTTATTAGGAATAAACCGACAAAGGAAGCTTTTAAAAAACAAAAAACAAAGTTACAGAAGATGTTCAAAGTGCCCTCTGTCCATTTCCAAGCAGGCACGACATCTTCGTCTCAACGATATTCAAACTCTTTCGAAAACACCCTCCATGTTTTGGATTTCTTGACACTTGATTAATCCGTAGCTGCAGCTCTTCCAGGCTATTTACAGGAGTACCGTACATTAATGTCTTCAAATATCCCCAAAGAAATCTAGAGGGTTCAGATCAGGCGATTTTGGAGGCCATAAAACAGGTCCGGCCCTTCCTACCCATCTATGTGAAAAAGTTTGGTATAAATGTTCTCTAACGGCCATGGAAAAATGAGCTGGAGCACCATCATGCTGAAACCACATTTGTTGCCTCTGATTCAAAGGAATGTCTTCCAAAAACTCATACAGTGTGTTCTGCTGAAAGTTGAGGTAAGCAGCGCCTGTTAATCGGTTTGGTAAAACAACAGGACCTATAAACCTGTCACCTACAATACCCATCCAAATGTTTAATGAAAAACGTGCCTGATGTCCAGATTCTATTAGAGCATGATGATTTTCGTCGGCCCAAATATGCGTATTGTGAAAATTAAACACTCCATTTCTTGTGAACCCGGCTTCATCAGTAAAAAGAATGTTTGCAAGAAAACGAGGGTCTTCAGCACGACCATACATGAAATGCATGTCTGTTAATTCTGCGTTAGAGTAACCAGCCATAGCGAAAGAAAACTTGTGCACTGAGAACAACTGTCAAATACGTACTGTTTATTTCACTAAACATCAACCAACTATTATAAGAAAATACACAACGTTTTTGCAAAATAAAAAAAGGGGCTAAAAAACATAAAACATTCCATATCTCCGCAACCGTTACTTTGCGGGCCCATGTTTATTGAGACTTTTCTGCTTATTTTGGTTCATACTATTACCTCCTTGAATATTTTACACTCTTTTTTTAACACTCTGTATTAACGACAGTTGTGGCGTATGTACCCAGCTGCAGATTCCGCATTAGTGCAGGCCTCATGGGCCCAGTCTTGGCATATATTGCAACAGTTACCAAAGTTCTGCATCTTTACCAAATTCACCACAAAAAATGCATATGGGTTCCTCTATTCTTTAAGTTAAATTCATTCTTTTCAGTTTCTTTGGTTTCTTCTATTAATTTTCTCTGCATTGTTACACGTCTTTTTATGGTTTTTCTTTCGTCGACTGATTTTCTGTTTCTCTTTTTTCTTTCACATTCTTCGTAGTTTTCTTCAGTAGGGCAGTAAAAATTACCGAATGCTTCTTCTCTCTTTTAGTTTGATGATGCTGTTTTCTTTCTGGAGCTGGACTTATCTCTGAAATAGAAAATTTACGTACTACAGTCTTGTCTATGGTATAATATTCACCAGAGTTACTCCCACCAGATCATCACTAGTCATCGGAATTTGTAGAACTGCTTATTTTTCGGTTTGTTAATATCGGGTGGTGGAGTCAGCCCAGTGATGCATACATTTTCGCTTGAAACTTGATCAGTGATCAGAAAACATATTTTTATTAAATGGAAAAATTCCTCTTAATTGAAATCCTTTGATGGTCTTTTCTATTGTAGCGACGTGATTGTAGGCTTTCGTAAACAGCAATGCAACGTTCTCTTGTAAAATTTTCTCGTATGAATGCATCTTTAGAAAGGCACCGCACTCCTAATTGTATGCACTCTTTAAAGGCCCGTAAAATGCCACATCTACAATTATTCCATTTTTTTTACAAAAATTGTATGCTTTTAAAGTTGTATGGGTAAAAGCATTACCATGCTTGGAAAAATGAACAAGCCAATCACAGAATATGACCTCTTGGAACAATCTGTATATGAATTCTGGTGGAGGTAAGCGTTGTCTTGGATAAATAAACAGTGGAAGAATATAGCTTCCGGAAGTACTCAGCACACATACCACCGTAATGTTTACCCTCTTCCCACTTGTTACGGCATCTAATCTTCTTATCTTCTTTGCAGCCAGTACTTTCTGTGGAAAGCGAATATTGGTGAAACCTGTCTCATCCACATTAAAAATTTTATCAGGTGCAATTTTATATTTTTCATAGACTACCTTCAGGTTAAACATAATTGAACTTCAGCTTTGTTAAAGGCATTTATGCAGTTTAATGAAGTTGGTTCGGGTTTTCTTAAAGATATATCATTATTGCTGCGAAGAAATTCGTAGTACCAATCTTTGCCTGCGAGTCTAGTGACATTATTAAAATGATGTTTTATTTTGTTTTTTTTTTTCGGTTTTATCTTCATTTGTTTGTATTTGGTAATATTTAATGTGTATTCATCTAAATATGGATCAGTATATTAGAGATTATAAAGCCGATTCCTTAAAAACAAACGTGGTTGACAATATTTCAGAATGTAAAGTCCAGGGCCGCGCCAACCCGGGGTGCAAGGTGTGTGTAGCCGTTGGTTAGTAGCAGATGTCAGTCAAGCTAAACTGTACTCTCCCTGTTAAAATATATCTCTTCCCCTTTTTTACATTATTTCTCAGATCAGATCCCCTTACTATAAATAAATACTTTCTATGATCTTAGTTGACTTGTTAAGGTCCGAGGTTCACTCGACGTCAACTTATTTTTAGTAATTGTATCTGCTTTGCTTTTGCTTTTCACGTGGCACGCCTATAGAATCTTGTTCTCTGCAACCCTCAACTCTCGTACTGATCCATGTGCTGTGAACTAGTCACTCTTTATTATTTTCTACCTCGGGTAATTAACAAGAAAAAACTTTAAGTTTGGGAAAACTTATCATTTTCATAATCTAATTATAATCTAATGTCTCGAAATTGGCAAAAAGTGTTATATCACTACTACTACAAATAATGGATGTTACAAAGTTTTTTCTCAATTTTCTGGAAAAACAAAATATTAATTTATACGATATGTGGGTCAAGATTATGAATATCAAGGGAAGACATATTGGCCTCCAGAAAAAAATTTTGGATCTAAATCCAAGAGCATTCTTTGTGTCTTGTGCAGCCCATAGCCTAAACCTAGTGGTAAATGATGCTGCAAAAGCTTCACTTTAAATAACAATTTTTTTTGGCATTGTTCAGAAATTGTATGTATTTTTTTCAGCTTCAACGTACGACTGGAAGTTTTAAAGGAATAACTTCTCATATTAACTGTAAAACCTCTGTTAATATGGGAAATATCTATAACGCATTGTATACCCTCTATAATGATACTTCCAGAGATGGCGATACAAGAAATTTACCTAATTCCTTAATGTCAAAAATAAAATCTTTCAAATTTGTTTGCTCTGTCATAATTTGGTTTGGTTTGGTTCTTTCAAAAATTGACATTGTAACATTCCTTTTATTAAAAAGTTAAGAATGTCACAATTTAAATATGAAACATCTAGTAACAAGGTATTTTTGCACATCCTGTAGAATGTTGGTAAATTAAGTAAGTGTAAACCATATCCAGTGTACTATGTAACTTTAGATTTCTTCAAGTAAGCCTAAAATGTAAACACTTTGTACGATAAATATTTTATTAATTGTCTACTTAACAATACTGAATCAGTTACATCGATGTATATCGTTATGTTTAAATTTATTCTACTCTGTATAACATCCTGGAATAATTTGTTAACAGCTTTATTATTTAATTATCACTTATTGTATTAAGCTTTGTTTTGGCAAAAAAGCAAGGTTAGGTGACTGAAACAAAAATCAATAATTCAGACTAATTTATGTGCCAAACTCCGAATTAACATTAGCCCGAAAGTTATAGAAACCGAACCAATCATGATTTCAGTGAGTTTTTTGATTTTTGTTGAGTATTTATTTTTATTTATATTTCGTTCTGATTTTGGTCGATTGAACTAATTGAAGGCATTTCCGTAAAACAGATTACCTTAATCTTTGCTAAAGCACATGCTAATTATTTTTCTTTTCTTTTGTCTTTTCTTAACTTTAGAAGCCAATTAATAAACAATGAATTCATCGTTGAATAAATAATTAATTAATGATTAATTAAATAACATTAGTGTGAATATTAATGTTATGGACCATGATTAAATGGTATAGTAATTTTTATTAGAGTTACGTCGAGTAACGTAAATGTTGAGAATCCTTCCATTTCCCGAGCTGGAATATTTTGAAGCTTTGAAAATTTAGATTGTAAGCGGCACTATTTCAAGTACACAGGAAGGCTGCTCTTCTCGAAGCAAAGCTTTGAAAATCAAAATTGTAAGCGGCACTAGTCCAAGTACGACAGGAAAGCTGCCCTTCTCGGGGCAACGTTTATCAACGGATGAACTTGTCAATTCTCCAATTCCAGTTCTGTAGATCAACCGGTGGGCAAGTTAATAAACAGTGTATATCTTTTATAGATTTATTTTATTTCAATCTATGTTGACTAAAGCAAAATCTATTATCCTTCTACAGGGATAGAAGGGCAAACTTAACAGATTACTCTGTAGGTGGCGTCCAGATATAACATTCTTGTTTTTATTAGATTGCTATTCAAGAACCCACAACATAAAAAGTGTCCCGACTAATAGAACAGCCGTTCGCAGAATTGATTATTTATCGTTTATAGCAATCGATAGATAGCATTGTACATTGTGAGTAAGTTGATGCAAAAATCTGATGCTGTGTTACCGAATATTATAAATATGTTGGAAGAAATTAAAAAATACTTGGATATTTCTGGATCATATCAAAGTTTTGAAGATATGCTAAGTGAAGCTAAAATGGTTGCAGAAGACATTGATTGCAAGGTCACAGTTCCATCTGTGGAAGCAGTTAGACCCCGCAGAAAAAAGGCAATGTTTTCTTATGAAAGTAAAGATGAAACCATACAATGCCCTTAGAGATATTTTTAAATAAATTTTTATTCAACAATTTTGGATATAGCCTTGAACAAAATTGAGGAGCGCTTTGAACAGCTAAAAAATCACAATAATACATTCGACTTTTTAAATTATCTTCATTCATTCGGAAGTCTAAGTAAGGATGTAAAAATGAAATATTGCATGGATTTGCAAACTAAGCTTTCAGATCCAACAGAGCCAATGGAGATTAATGCCATAGATATGTATGATGAAATTGTAAATTTGTAATATATATTAACCCAGAAATGACAGTTTTAGAATATTTACTTAAAAATGACTTAATAAATGTATTCCCCAACGTTTCCATAGCTATGAGAATATTATTAACCATACCTGTAACGGTAGCTTCTCGTGAGAGATCTTTCTCAAAATTAAAGATAATAAAAGAATACCTGCGTTCTAGCATGACACAAGATAGACTTTCTCATTTAGCTAATAAGTAGCGAAAGTCAAATTTAAAAAAACCTAGATATATTGGACTTAGTTCAGGAATCTGCATAAAGAAATGCCCGAAAAATTTTTTGAATGACAATTTATCTACTATTTAAATGAAAAGTCAGTAATACTGACATCTGAGCATCATTTTATGTGTTCTTGTTATTTTTACACATATATTTTATATTATAAATATATTTAGTTTTGTGTTACTTATGAAGACTATTTAAGTTCCTATTCTCAGCTTTTTAATATTGTTTGTTTTCTGTTAATTGTTGAAAAAAATACATTTACTTTTATTATTAATAATGTATATATCCATATTTATTTTATTGCTCCATTATTTGGTGATTAACATAGAATGCTGCTAGGGTGGCAGCAAAGGTTCCGCACCCTGACGGCAGCTACCCTTGCGCGGTCCTGGTAAAGACATTTTGAAAGATGTAACAACAAATTTTAAAATATTCCATAATAATATTAGAAGTCTAAGTAAAAATATTAATTAACTTGTCGCAATATTGAATGATTTTGAATTTACCTTTGATTGTGTTATACTAACAGAAACTTTTAAGATTTATGATATTAATTTGTTTAACATACCAGGCTACAATCTGCTGTATAGTGGGGAAGAAATTAACAAGAATGATGGTGTTGTAGTTTATTTAAAAACCCATTTAGAATATAACTATACTATAAAACATATTGGAAATATAAAAGCAATTGAGGTAAAACTATTTATTATATAACGGTTTATTATTGTGAGAAATAATACAATTATTGTCAACATTTCATTATGCAATACTATTAAATAAAGTAATGTTATATTGATGCATTCAATTCAAACAGCAACTTCAAACTAAACTTATATCTGATTTCATATATTATTATTTTATCCCAAACGCGTGTTGTTCCCAGACATAACATCTCTCGGAAGATTTGCCAGGGCTTACTCAGTCAGCATTCCGCTTCAGTCGGCCATGCTAACTCTTTTCCGTCCCGGAAAAGACCTCGTGTCATCTTTCCCTGAAACTAACATAAACACGTTTACTATTTTATTATTACTACAACACGTTGAAGAAGGAAAAGCTAAGGATGATGCAGATGTTGGCCAGACACTCACCACACCCGTAACCTCTCCACTGTTCCTTGATAAGTTGACCTTCAGTTGTTTTTTTTTTTTTTTTGGGTAAATACTACTATGGTCAAGGCACCATTTGTGGCCACTTTAAGAGAATTCTTAATTAAAAAATTTTGTATCTAATTTCTTATTTGGACAATGAAATCACCTGTTCTTCCAATTAATTGTCAGAACGGTTTGGTTCAATTCTCTTGGTATAGAAATATTGTCAAGTGAAAGAAAAAAAACACAAAAATGATAATAATGAAATATTTGCAATTTAACCATTTGTGGTCAGTTTGTTCCTCGAGTGGCCAGTTTTTGTATCATTTGTGGCCAGTTCAAATGCTATGATAATTTAAGAAAAAAACAGCATTAGAATAGAGAATAGATATGGTTTTATTTTAAAACACCAGTAATTTAGAAATCACAAACGTAGATATTTCTTCATCTCACTTACTATGAAAATCCCTCTTGAACATTTTCTATAGGACTTTTTATTTCATCGGCTACATCTTGTATATCATACCATATTTCATCTTTTTTCTCGGGCCACTTCCAATCTTGACCACTCGATACCATAGTCTTTACCAAGACGGCACCTTCTTTCTCTTTTGTGACTTGTCCCGAGTAAAATGAGTGCTCATATTCAACTATGACAAATCTATTTTGTCCATTTGGTTTGACCGGTTCAAGTATTTTTATAGTGTCTTCATTTTTTTGCGGAACCATTATCAGATTTACATTGCTTTGTGACGGATTTTTCTAATATTTTGCTTAATGGAATATTTTCATCTTCTATATCGGTGTCTACATTTACTGTATTTTCTTCACTGTCATTTTTACTCGTTACGGGTCCTTAGTTCTGATTGCCTTTATCATTTTTCTTGGAATGGTCATTATTATCTTGATTACTTTTCTTTGGAGTTTCTTTCTCATTTTCTTTGTCGCAATCAACAGTCTCTTTCATAACATTTTTTGAATTCATGTTTTTCTTTTGTACTGTACTCTGTTTCTTTTTCCGCTTCTCTTTACGTAACAGTTTTGCCAAGTCTTCTTCTTCCTTTTGCTTCTCTTTGGCTTCAGCTATTTCTATCCATTGAGAAGATGTTATAACAGAGGGTAAATGTTCTCTCTTCCTTTTGGATTTAGGTGTTGCGTCTTCTTTAGGATAAGTAAAGAAGGTGGATACTGTATGTACTGCTCTTTTCGGGGTAACGGTTATTGTTTCTGATTGCGTATTATATTCAGGTACAGGCACTGGAAGACTGTCATTATCATTTTTGGGTAGACCGGCAATTTCAGATGATTTTAATAAATCATTCAATAAAGACTGATTTTCTGTTACACTTTTAGTGCCTTTTGATAACTCTTCATTAATCAGATTTTCTGTAAATGAATCTAGCCGTGTGTTATTACCGGTAACATTAAGATTGTTATTGGTAAATTCAGGAAAGTCAAAAACCATGCTGCTCTGGTCATTGCCAAGATCATAATCTACTGTTATCGATGTTTCTAAATATTCATTAGGATAATTACCAATATCAGTGTCAGTTGCCTGAATAATTATATTACTCTCATTACTCTCTATTTGGTTCTGAAACAAAGCATCTTCAGTTTGAAACTGAAGCTACACGTCATATAGCGATTTATTGGTTTCCGTGAATTTAGATCCTCGAAATCCAACCAGTATTTTGGAATCCATTTTTGATTCCAAGTACTGCAGATGTGTCAAACGAGATTTTGTCTTCAATGATACCTGTTTGGGAGCCGTTTTCTGTGTTATTCTTGAATAATCAACATTGTCTGCAGAAAAGGGATATAAAACACAGATTCTGAAACCATTTTTAATGGCATTGGAAAAATCAATATCATCCATTACTTATTTAAGAAGCTTTGGTACATCATATTTCTTGATATCCGTTTGATTTTCAAAACGAAACATTTTGACAGCGGTTTTCCAGTGACTTTTCATTGGAAAAAAAAGCTCACATCCAGTGGCTGTAAGATATGTGTGGTGTTTGGATGTAGACATATCACTATTATATCATTTTCTCTACATAATCTACTAAACGGCAAACTGAGGTGTGATAAATGTCCGTCCAAAAAAACAACAACTGGAAATTTAGTATTGCTGATTTTTAAGTATGGAATGAAAACATTACAAAAATATTTGTAGAAACATTTAGCAGTCATCCAACCTTTTGGAGATTTTCCTATACCCCATTCCTCGGGTGCGTTTCTAAAGATTTTTTCAGGTATTCTGTCATATTTAAAGAGGGTGAGAGGGGGCGCAATTTTACCTAGAGCATTTGCCCTAATCAGAGTTGTAACATTTTCCTTATCTGAACTTGTAGATGTGTGGTACACAGAAACTCCCTTTTCTGCCAAAATTAGGCCACCTTTGGGGCATAAATAAAAAGAAGTCTCATCCATATTCCATATCCTACATGGATCTTCCAGCACTGATCGTTGATCACCTAAAAGAGTTAAGACTTCATCAAACCAGTGTCGTATATTTTTTCAGTTATCAAGGCTCTGGCTCTGTTAATATATTCGGACTGCTTCAAAGAGATATCAGGGTGTCTGCTCATGAACATCTGGAACCACTTTCTTCTGGGGGTATCTTTATTGAAAGGAGTTTTCATTTTATTTTCTTCAACTAATTTTTTAACTGAAAATAGCAAGGCCTCTTGGCAGACGGGGAAACCCATTTTAGCCATGTTTTTAATCCATTCTAATATCCCTTTCTCAATATCTCTGCCTAACACTGGACTTTTTCCAATTTTTCCCGTTGTTTCGGGAGCCCTACCACTTAATTTATGCCGAATTGTAGTTCGTGGAACATCGAACAGTTTGCACGCAGTTTGAATTTTCATTCCTCCTCGAATAGCATTTAAAGCATTTTTAATTTGGTCTGCATCATATTGGAAGAATGTTCTTTTGTGTGGTCTCATTAACGTGACTTTTTTCTGTTTATTTTCATTGTTTTTTTTTGGAGCCATGGTAAGTTGATTTTTCCTCCTGGAAAGGATATCATGAATATATAGAGGTGTTACATTCCAGGATATGGGAAGTAATATATCATCACACGATATTTTCATTGTAAAAATTTTAAAATTACAACCCTTTACAAAATTATTATATCTTTCCTTAGTGGTCACAATACGGACAGGGTACTAATACTGGCCATTAATTAAAACTTATGTGGCCACTTTTAACACATTTGTGATCCATTTGTGGTCAGTGCATGGCCATAAATAGAGAAAGTGCAAAATTCATGTTCCAATTGTGGCCACCCCCTCATTTACAAATACTAATGAAAAATAACGATGTGTGATATGCCAGAAATGTTTCAAAATAACTTTAAAACTTACATCTATCAAACTACGACAAAATTTTTATTACCAGTTGAAATATAGCTTAAATAAACTTACCTTGTTTCTTAACAAAAACACTAATAATTCAGCAACTGACATGCATTACGTGAAACACTTCTTCACTATGACATACTTTACAGATACCGACTTTAACAATTGAGTAAACCTGAGCGGGAATTTTAAATGTTTAAACATACAGCTTTGTATTTTGACCAAATTAAAATGATCTTTATTAATCCGAATTTATTAGAAAAGTGGCCACAAATAGTGTAATGACTATAAATGGTGCCTTGACCCTACTCCTCAGAATAGCCGTAGCTTTACTTAGTAACAATTTCATTCTCAGCGTCTGACTCTGAGTCCGTACCGAACTGATACCTCGATTTTCTTACGAGCACGTCGTGAACCAGGTAAGTCTTCTACTACATACCTATCGTGTTTAAGTACCTCTTTTATTACATATGGGTCTTTGTACTTTGGCACCAATTTGGTACTCTTGCCGTCGTTTGCAAGATTTGCCCGTCGTACGACTACAAGGTCTCCCACTTAGTACTCATGTTGTGTCTTTCTTTTCGCATCAAAATAAGCCTTTTGCCTATCTTAAGCCTTCTGGATTCGTTTTCCCGCTTCCTCCCTTGTCTTGTGCATATCGTTTCAAACTTGGTCTTCGGCTACAGCCCCACTTAGGAATGAGTCGTGCATTCCTCTAGGCTTGTATCCGAGGAAGAGCTCGTAGGGACTTTTTCCCGTCGCATTATTTATCGAGGAATTTATACTAAAGACAACAGAACTTATTATGTTGTTCCATTTCCTCTCGTTCTCATGAGTGGCTGAAATTGAGGACAATATGGTCCGATTATATCGTTCTATTTGGCCGTTAGCCCGTGATGTTGCTGTGGCATTAAATACGGCTTTGATACCAAGATCTTTCGTGAATTCTTCAAAACTTTTGCCCGAAAAAGAAGACCCTCTGTCACAGATAATCCGTCTAGGCACTCCACATTTGGAATATGTCTTCCAAGAATAGTTTTACTGGCTGCGCTTTGGCACTTATTGCTGGTTTTACAAATAAAAATTTTGTAAAAGCATCTATTACCATAATTAGATAGACATTGCCCCGTGTACTCTTTACAAAAGGTCCCAAATGATCCAAGTGGATTGTGTCCATGGGAATTGTCACTTTTGAAATTGGGTGTAAAAAGCCTTCCTTCTTCCCACTTGGTGCTTTGTTGTATGCACATACTAAACAGGCTGAGATGTAGTGGCTAACATATTTTCTCATCCTAGGGAACCAATAGTTATTTCTTATATTTGTTAAAGTCCTTTCAACTGCAAAATGTCCCGCATTATCGTGGTGATACATTGTGACTACACGTCGGGCAGCTTTAGGAACATAACACTTCAGCCCGTTTCTCATTTTCTTATACAGCCTGTTATTCTTTAATTCAAAATCTCTATGAATTTGCTGTTCTTTGTGATCTTGAGGTTTTCTTGAAAGTATTTCGATTAAATATCTACATCGCTCATTCTTCATCTGAGTCGCCAACACCCAATCTTCATCAGTTATATCTACTTGTAGGATATCAATTTCTCGTGTATCTTTAGCAGCTTCGACAGGGTTACGGCTCAGTGCGTCTACATGAGCCATTCTTGACTCTGCACGATACTCAACCTCAAAATTAAACTCTAATTAGCCACCACCAGCCAATTCTAGGAATTAGGTCTCGTTTTGTCATTGCTGTTCTCAAAGCATTGCAGTCTGTGACTATCTTAAACTTTAGACCCAGCAAGTATACTCGAAATCTTAGAGAATTTATCACCGCTAGCGTTTCTAACTCATACGAATGATACCGCTGCTCCTCCTTTGTAGTTTGTCTGCTATAACGGGTCTTAATCATCCTGCTCTTGCATCAGAATACCACCAAACCCAAGCTTTGAAGCATCGGTATGCAGTTCTGTATGTAGTTTGGGATCATAGATAGCCAAGAGTGGTCGCTCTGTCAATACTTGTTTGAGCCTTTCAAAAGCTTTGCTTTGCGTCTCTCCCCATTCAAAGCTAACATCCTTCTTTGTTAATATTGTCAACGGTCGTGCAACTTGAGCAAAATTCTTCACGTACTTTCGAAAATAGCTGCACAATCCTACAAACTGTCGGACCTGGTGAGCATTGGCAGGAATAGGAAATCTATCAACTGCTTTGATT
The DNA here is from genome assembly GCA_037114965.1 of Monochamus alternatus. Classification (NCBI taxonomy): domain Eukaryota; kingdom Metazoa; phylum Arthropoda; class Insecta; order Coleoptera; family Cerambycidae; genus Monochamus; species Monochamus alternatus. Next base: position 30,322,862 of record CM073435.1, on the reverse strand, counting down.
TTCGTAGAGCCTGGTCGAATGCCAAGGTAGTCGATCTGATTTTGGAAGAACTGACATTTTTCTAAGCGTAATGTAACCCGAGCTTTTCGAAATTTCTCGAGTACATCTGCTAGAGCTATCAACCCAGCTTCAAAACTAGGAGAAGGGACAAGTATATCATCCATATACGCAAGGGCTGTTGAGAATCTCATTGAACCGAGAATCTGGTTTATTGTCCTTTGGAACATCGCTGGAGCGTTCATCAACCCAAATGGCATACGTAAACATTCGTGCTGCCCGTCTGGTGTGACAATGCTGTCTTTTGTATTGAGTCTTCTGCCATTTTAATTTGGTGATATCCACTGACCATGTGAAGTGTAGTAAAATATTTGCACCCTCTTAGAGTTTCAAGATGTTCCTCTACGCGTGGTAAGGGGAAATAATCTTTTATCGTCTTTGCATTCATTGCACGATAGTCCACACAGATTCTTGTTTCGCCGTTCTTCCTCTTGACGAGAATAATAGGATTGTGTATTGTCCTGCATACAAGGAACCCCTCTGGCAATAACTTGGTTTTGCGAAACACGGATGGTGTTTTCTGATATATTGAAAATAGGAATTCTTGCACCTGAAGTCGATGTGACACATCTTGGTACTATAGATTCTCAAATCTATAAATATGTCACCATTGTACTCATCATGAGTAATGTTATTTACTGGTATTTCGATGTTTTCAATTGAGTTGGGGTAATTCTGCCATTCCAGCTTCGAAAAACCTTGCATTACCATTACGAATAACAGTAACAGCATTTGGTTTGTTTAATATAGATCTTCCAATCAAAACCGGCATGGACTGTAGATGATCTGGTACGATTAAGATAGGCACTTCGGCCTTAAACAGATCCACGTTCATTTGAACGTTGGCGGATCCAAGAATTTTTAATGTGCTTCTACCGTAACCATTTAAGCATATGTCACTCTCAGACCATTTTATTCCCATTTTACGAGCATTGGTCACTTGTATGAGAATTGCTTCACATCCAGAGTCCACAAAACCTTGAACTTCGTGCCTATGAATGAAACACGTGACGTAATAGCCCTTACTATCTGGATCTGCTTCACAGAATAAAGTTTTATGAGATCTGGATTTGTTTTTGAAACAAGTATCCGACGAATGACCCAGTTTTTTGCAAATTGTACATTCCAGCCGTGGTTTAGCACATTCTGCTTGGAAATGTCCGTATTGTTTGCAATTATAGGACTTGCCTCTTTTAATAGTATGCTTTTGATCCGATTTGCCTGCATTTTCCTGTCGTCTTTCCACCTTTCTCGTCAAATCATGTCTAGGAGGACGTTCACGTTCTCTTGAGACACTCAGTGTTGCCAGATAATCTTTATACATTTCCTCTGGTGTTGAGTATCTACCCACTTTAGCCCCTGACTGGATGGTCACATCCTGAATACCATCGATTAGCATACCTACAGCATTACGCGATTTAGGGCTTGTCGGCTTTTGCCTGTGACTTGTAGAGCTTGACCGTGCATATTTATGTGGTGTGGTACTTACAATTTTTGCTTCGTTTCTCCGTTTTTCTTTTATATCGCCCTGTAGGATCACTATCAGATGAAGAACTAGAGCTGCCACTCGTAGAACTAGTAGAGCTACTAGAACTCCTTTTACCCATGTTTTGTTACAAAACAAAACAGCTAAACCAGTCCTTTTCTTTTCTTTTTTTTTTTTGGTTCACTCTGTAACACCACACTTCTAACACTTATACTTAATCACTTCGGATAGAGCTGCACCGCTGCACTATAACGGTTTATTATTATTGTGAGAAATAATACAATTATTGTCAACACTTCAGTACGCAATACTATTAAATAAATTAATGTTATATTGATGCATTTAATTCAAACAGCAACTTCAAACTAAACATATCTGATTTTATATATTATTATTTTATCCCAAGCGCGTGTTGTTCCCAGACATAACATCTCTCGGCAGTTTCACCAGGGCTTACTCAGCATTCCGCTTCAATTAATAATAAAAATATTTGTATTTTGGCAATATACCGGGTGTTCCCTCTAAGACTTTCAGAGCGAATATCTCAGCTACTATTGCAGCCAGTGCGATTAAATTTGGTATACTGGCACTAGATGGCGTGTAGAATTCGATGATGGCATTAGTTTTTATACATGGTGTTCAGTTTTGTAGATAATCGATTTAAGTTCGATTTTTTAGTAGTCAACCTCGGTAAAATTTGTATTTAAATTTAAATATTCTTAATTATGAACACATTCTGATAAAAAAAGTCCCGAAAAATTTTAATTTTATCATAAAAAACGTCTATGAAAAGTCCCCAAATTTCATTGTTTTGTCATGTAAAATGTATACAGCCTTGAGTCCAATTTACACACACGCAACTATCGCATGGATAGACGTCAAAACGTAAAGTGACCGAAACGGTCAAAGCAAGTATGACTATTTTTGTAGGAATTTTATTATAAATACGTAACACCACGACATACATTAAATGTGCGTACGTATTTGCAATAATGCTAGTTTTGTTAAAAAAAAATGGAATTTAGAGGTTATTAGCTGTTTGCGTACGCTGAGCTTTATTCGGCATGAATACTCTGAAAATATGTGAAACATTGTTTCTTTAATTATATAATACGACTATTTTCGGAAATATTAAAAGCGATAAAGGACAATCCCTACGAGTAGAAAACTAAATTTATGAACACGTCAGATGCCCTTGCCTCGCTACTTTACTATTGTTTACTGTGAATATTACTGCAGAGCGCAGAACCCAAGAGTCTCGAGACCCGAACAATATGTAAACTTAACCTAGAGTTCCAAATAATGAAAACAATTAATAAAGCCTTTTCAGCAAGTGGTAAAAATGTTTGAAAGCCTAGAAACAATCATAAATAAAAATCTAATGGATTCCTTGAGTGAAAGCTTCAGTTCCAATATTACAAAAATATATCTGTTATAAAAACTACTACACATCAAACGTGAGTAAAATGTTGAGCCATGTACTTACGTGTGCTACAAATTACATTTATACAGTAAAAAGTTTGATAGTACGAGATGTGTAAGTAACTGAGAGGAAAGACGAACGAAAAATATCAGTGTACTTAGTAGGTAACTTGCATATTATTTTTCGCCTTTTTACATTGAATATACGAGTTGTAGTTTCTTGTACTTATGTTTCATATTAGCTACTTCATTTCAAAGAACTATGGGTTTAAATTTGTAAGAAATAGCCCAGTTACGCAAAGACTAGGATTATCTTTACCTAATTAGTTTCAGATGGAGAAGCTATTGGGGGCTTACTTTCAAGAACAGAGATGATGAGACATATTTTGTCTCACCTCTAGGTAGGAACATAGAAAACAAAGTGCTGGTATGAAAGTAGGTTGACATGCACAATTACGTTAATCATTGATTAAAAGATTCGATAAGATACTGAAGAAGCCAGATGCCAAGATTAGTTTATATTCGTACGACAGATAGATGAGAGATGAGGAAAATTTTGCTAGAACACATTAGACTTTACGTTTTGCCATAAATAAGAACATACCTAACTTTCTGTACTTGGTTTAATTATTTAATAAAATTAAAGTTTATGGAATGTGTAAGTTAACAAGTGAATTAAATAAGAAATGTAAATTATGACGATAATGTAAAGTATGACGGAAATTATGGTTTATTAAACTGTTATTGTTTGTATTATTATGCACTACAGCAAATATTCCTTGTGTCTAATAATTCTATAACAAAATTAACATATCTAAAACATAAATATCAGTGAGAACTGTTAATATTCAGTTCTTATAAGGTAGGTATAATTTTAAGCATGGAATATAAAGAACTCACTTTGAAAAGTATTCTACAAGGAACACATTTTCAAAAATGTTACACAAGACTAAATTAATGATTTTTTGTATTTTATTTCAGTTATTATTCAGTTGTATTCAGCACAATTTCAAATAAAAAGTAATAAGTACCTATAGTGGTTTATTTTTTTTATTAGTGGTTAAATTGATTAACTTGACCCTTCATCTTTAAGTATTCATTATTTCTTAAGCATTTGTGTTTAATAATTCAGGTAGAATAAAAAAAAACAAATACAAATTTTAATTTAACAATAAAATAAAATTACAATAAATTAAAAGTATATAAGTACTTACATACATTTAATTGGTTTTATGTTAAACAGTTGTTCTGTATTCTAATTTACAGAGCACCGTTCAATCTAAGGGATGGTCATGCATGTACTTTTAGAAACGAATCTTGTCATTTCATTGTTCGATACCTTATAACTTTACGTTGTGTATATTATAACAACAGTTAGCTTTCATCATTTTTAAGATATGCTAACAAGATGTTTTCGTAGTGTACATAGAATTATGAAATTAGTTTTTCTTAATTTTATTTGTTTGGAAATTTTAAATCCCAACAACTGAATTTAATGTCTTATAGAACCCTCTTCAAAGTGAGTTAGGGGCTTGTTTCCTAAATATTATGTACACTGTAGTAACATAAAAAAAACAATTTACTGAAGTTTTATTACATTTATACAATTTAAAAATATCCACAGATATTTTGCACAATATTCACTGAACGAGGCTGTAACGGAAGACTACGCCGGTGCAGCGACCTCAATGCTCCAAAAAGCCTCAACTCAAGTCTAAATTTTTATCGACAAATCTCAATAATTGTGCATACGTAAATTGCATTCAATACAATATTTACCGTTATTTATGTGCAATAAAATATTTTATTATTAAAATATTAAAGCCATATATTTTAATAATAATAATAATAATAATAATAATAATAATAATAATAATAATAATAATAATAATAATAATAATAATAATAATAATAATAATAATAATAATAATAATAATAATAATAATAATAATAATAATAATAATAATAATAATAATAATAATAATAATAATAATAATAATAATAATAATAATAATAATAATAATAATAATAATAATAATAATAATAATAATAATAATAATAATAATAATAATAATAATAATAATAATAATAATAATAATAATAATAATAATAATAATAATAATAATAATAATAATAATAATAATAATAATAATAATAATAATAATAATAATAATAATAATAATAATAATAATAATAATAATAATAATAATAATAATAATAATAATAATAATAATAATAATAATAATAATAATAATAATAATAATAATAATAATAATAATAATAATAATAATAATAATAATAATAATAATAATAATAATAATAATAATAATAATAATAATAATAATAATAATAATAATAATAATAATAATAATAATAATAATAATAATAATAATAATAATAATAATAATAATAATAATAATAATAATAATAATAATAATAATAATAATAATAATAATAATAATAATAATAATAATAATAATAATAATAATAATAATAATAATAATAATAATAATAATAATAATAATAATAATAATAATAATAATAATAATAATAATAATAATAATAATAATAATAATAATAATAATAATAATAATAATAATAATAATAATAATAATAATAATAATAATAATAATAATAATAATAATAATAATAATAATAATAATAATAATAATAATAATAATAATAATAATAATAATAATAATAATAATAATAATAATAATAATAATAATAATAATAATAATAATAATAATAATAATAATAATAATAATAATAATAATAATAATAATAATAATAATAATAATAATAATAATAATAATAATAATAATAATAATAATAATAATAATAATAATAATAATAATAATAATAATAATAATAATAATAATAATAATAATAATAATAATAATAATAATAATAATAATAATAATAATAATAATAATAATAATAATAATAATAATAATAATAATAATCTCTCGTCTATCGTAGTCGTGTCTTGGGTATCGAGGTTCCTGATACCAGATGCAGGGCCTGCCGCCAGGCGCCGGAGACGCTTATGCATCTCCTGTCGGCCTGTCCGGTATATGCGGCCACAGCGTATATCCAAAGACACGATTCAGCCTTACGGGTGTTGTATTATCATTTACGGCACTCGTATGAGATAGATGAGACGCCAGTGCTGCCTTATGCTCCGGGGGATATAGAATCCGTTGTGGGGAATGAGAAGTGCCGAATTTATTGGAACTATTCATTCCCCACCCTCAGGCAAATTCAAGCCAATAAGCCTGATGTAGTCCTCCTCGACCACCAACTTAGGACGATGTTTGTGATTGAGTTCTCGGCTCCCGCAGAGAACAACATCGTCCTAAAAGAGGAGGAGAAACGGAGGAAGTATCGAGATCTTCTCTCCGAGCTCCGCAGGCTGTATCCAGACCACTCTGTTAAGATTGTGGTGCTCATTATAGGCGTCCTGGGTGGAATGAGACATACGTTGCTTTCTGATTTAAAGATCATACCGGCTTGCCGAAATTCGGCAGAGATCTTAGCCGGCAGAATGCAGAAGGCAATCGTCCTTGGTTCGCTACGTCTACTCAGAACGCATGATTTACGGGCGCAATGATTACTGACTCCACGGAGTGGAGAGTGGTCATTGCTTGACTCTTCAGAACATCTCCGAATGTGTCGGAGCTTTGGAAGGTGTTACTGGAGGAAAAAAAAAAAAAAAAAAAAAATAATAATAATAATAATAATAATAATAATAATAATAATAATAATAATAATAATAATAATAATAATAAGCCGCTGAACTGCTGACTCGGGTGGAGAGAGGGCGTGAAAATGCCGTTTCTCCACTAGAGGGAGCACGGCGGCGAGTGCACAAGATGGAGGCTAAGATCCGGTCGGCGAGGCAACACGCGTCCCGTATCCAATGTGTGATGGACTACGTGGAAGCCAATAGGGCTTTCACACCTAAGGTGAGACGCATCGCTACTTCCCTTAGGCGGGTCCATCATACCCTGAATCGGGTGGTGCTGCTTACCATCAAGCAGCATTCTCTCGACAGGATACGGATGCTAGTGGCTGCGAAAAAGTCACTAGTGAGGCGGTCGAGAAGGTTGGAGCAAAATAATTTGTTCCGTGTAAGGCCTTCTCGACTTTTTGAACAGCCTCAGCGTGTTGCGGACAATCCGCCGACTGTAGATCGGGTAGAAGCCTTCTGGAGAGATCTTTATGGCCGCAGGATTCCACTTGATAGAGACACTCCAGCCCTGGCACACTTCGAGGCCTTTTGTCAAAGGATTCGAGAGCCACAAGAGGTGTGCCCACCGATAACCTCGGATGAAGTTCGGAGATCATTTATTAGATCGAAGAACTTCGCTGCTCCTGGTCCCGATGGGATCAGCAACTTCTGGTGGAAAAAATTCACCAGTGTCCACCGTCATTTGGCCAGAATATTCACGTCCTGGCTAAATGGAGAGCAGCAAATTCCGGCGTGGCTTGTCGAGGGGAGAACCGTGCTTATCCCTAAGAGCGGAGATTTGTCCCAGCCAAAGAACTACCGCCCAATAACCTGCCTGAATGCGTGTTACAAGGTGTTTACTCGCATCTTGTACGCGCGTGTGCTCCACGCAGTGAACCCGGTTTATCAACGGATGTACGAGCAGCGAGGGTCCAAGAGGGGTGTAGCTGGCTGTAAGGAGAACCTGCTCATCGACAGATGTATTACGCAGGACTCCGTGCAGTACAAGCGAAACCTCTCAATGGCCTGGATAGATTACCGCAAGGCATTTGATATGACATCACATGAGCTAATAATCCACTTGCTCCAATGCCTTACGGTGGCCGACCCCATAGTGAGATGTATTGAACAACTCATGCCGCTCTGGAGGACCCGCTTTACCATAACATCGGCTAATGCTAGGGTCCAGACAGAGCCGGTTTTGTTCAGGAGGGGAGTGTTCCAGGGAGATTCCCTGAGTCCCCTCTTGTTTTGCATCTCACTGCTGCCATTATCCGTTGCACTTCGTCGTACCCGGGGTTATAACTGCGGTACCCCAGGAGACCGGAGGCATAAGGTCACCCATTTGTTCTACATGGATGACCTTAAACTCTATGCCTCCGGTGAGAGGGATTTAAATCAGTCCCTCAGAGTGATACAGGAGTACACGCAGGCAGTTGGGATGGAGTTCGGGCTGGACAAATGTGCACTGGTTCATCTCAAGAGAGGACAATGCGGTGCATACGGAGAGGACGCCCAGCTAATAGACGGAAGCATCTTCCACCACCTAGATGCCGGAGAGTCGTACACCTATTTGGGTGTCCCACAGCGGGGCACTCATGAGGTGGCAATGGTGAAAAACGCTCTCCGCGGCAGGTATCGGCACCGCCTCCGACAAATCTGGTCTTCGGAGCTGTCGGGTAAGAACAAGGTGAGTGCCACTAATATGCTTGCCGTTCCGATCCTTCTCTACTCTAGTGAAATGGACACAATAAGAGCTGAGGCAACTCGATGTAGAGACCCGCAAAATGATGCATCTCCATCAGAGTTTGCATCCAAGATCGTCCGTTTCGCGGTTATACTTCCCAAGAAATCGGGGAGGCCGTGGACTCTTGAGTTTGGAGTGTCTCCAGGGCAGAGTGGTTTTGGAGGAAGCCTGTAAAATCATCAGGAGCTCGGATCCCCTTCTCTGCATGGTCCAAGACCATGAAGCAGCAGGGATAGGAGCATTTGTATATAAGGCAGCGAGAAGAGCAGCCAATGAACTTGGTCTCGTGTTCGGTACTGAGCGGGAAAATCCAGACTCTGTCACCGAGTGGGACCCTGCTCAGTTAAAAGCCCAAATTAAAGCTGCAGAGACGCGTCATCTTCTGCAGCTACATAAGGATAAGCCAATGCATGGTCTCTTCTACCGTCATCTAGAGGGGCTTGGCTTATCTGAAAAGCTGACCTTCGCTTTTTTGAGGTCAGCGGGGCTGAACTCTGAGACCGAGGGGTTCATAATGGCTTGCCAAGATGGTGTAATTAATACTCTCGTCTATCGTAGTCGTGTCTTGGGTATCGAGGTTCCTGATACCAGATGCAGGGCCTGCCGCCAGGCGCCAGAGACGCTTATGCATCTCCTGTCGGCCTGTCCGGTATATGCGGCCACAGCGTATATCCAAAGACACGATTCAGCCTTACGGGTGTTGTATTATCATTTACGACACTCGTATGAGATAGACGAGACGCCAGTGCTGCCTTATGCTCCGGGGGATATAGAATCCGTTGTGGGGAATGAGAAGTGCCGAATTTATTGGAACTATTCATTCCCCACCCTCAGGCAAATTCAAGCCAATAAGCCTGATGTAGTCCTCCTCGACCACCAACTTAGGACGATGTTTGTGATTGAGTTCTCGGCTCCCGCAGAGAACAACATCGTCCTAAAAGAGGAGGAAAAACGGAGGAAGTATCGAGATCTTCTCTCCGAGCTCCGCAGGCTGTATCCAGACCACTCTGTTAAGATTGTGGTGCTCATTATAGGCGTCCTGGGTGGAATGAGACATACGTTGCTTTCTGACTTAAAGATCATACCGGCTTGCCGAAATTCGGCAGAGATCTTAGCCGGCAGAATGCAGAAGGCAATCGTCCTTGGTTCACTACGTCTACTCAGAACGCACGATTTACGGGCGCAATGATTACTGACTCCACGGAGTGGAGAGTGGTCATTGCTTGACTCTTCAGAACATCTCCGAATGTGTCGGAGCTTCGGAAGGTGTTACTGAAAAAAAAAAAAAAAAAATAATAATAATAATAATAATAATAATGATAATGATAATGATAATGATAATGATAATGATAATGATAATGATAATGATAGTGATAGTGATAGTGATAGTGATAGTGATAGTGATAGTGATAGTGATAGTGATAGTGATAGTGATAGTGATAGTGATAGTGATAGTGATAGTGATAGTGATAGTGATAGTGATAGTGATAGTGATAGTGATAGTGATAGTGATAGTGATAGTGATAGTGATAGTGATAGTGATAGTGATAGTGATAGTGATAGTGATAGTGATAGTGATAGTGATAGTGATAGTGATAGTGATAGTGATAGTGATAGTGATAGTGATAGTGATAGTGATAGTGATAGTCATAGTGATAGTGATAGTGATAGTGATAGTGATAGTGATAGTGATAGTGATAGTGATAGTGATAGTGATAGTGATAGTGATAGTGATAGTGATAGTGATAGTGATAGTGATAGTGATAGTGATAGTGATAGTGATAGTGATAGTGATAGTGATAGTGATAGTGATAGTGATAGTGATAGTGATAGTGATAGTGATAGTGATAGTGATAGTGATAGTGATAGTGATAGTGATAGTGATAGTGATAGTGATAGTGATAGTGATAGTGATAGTGATAGTGATAGTGATAGTGATAGTGATAGTGAGTGATAGTGAGTGATAGTGAGTGATAGTGATAGTGATAGTGATAGTGATAATGATAATGATAATGATAATGATAATGATAATGATAATGATAATGATAATGATAATGATAATGATAATGATAATGATAATGATAATGATAATGATAATGATAATGATAATGATAATGATAATGATAATGATAATGATAATGATAATGATAATGATAATGATAATGATAATGATAATGATAATGATAATGATAATGATAATGATAATGATAATGATAATGATAATGATAATGATAATGATAATGATAATGATAATGATAATGATAATGATAATGATAATGATAATGATAATGATAATGATAATGATAATGATAATGATAATGATAATGATAATGATAATGATAATAATAATAATAATAATAATAATAATAATAATAATAATAATAATAATAATAATAGATAGATAGATAGATACCTTTATTGACAATACATACACCAGCATGTTTATGTCACAATGGATATGTTACAGAATAAAAAAAACAGTATATTTAAAATATTGGAACAGAAAATAGAATAGATAAACTGTGAATATATGTATAAAATAGTTAAATAGATAAAATACAGTAAGTCACAAACGTAATAGACAAGAGAAACAAACATAACAGATAATGTCATAGACTATGCGAACTGAAGATATTCATTCACGCTATAAAAGCATTGATCGATCAGAAAACTCTTAGCTAACCGGTAAAAGGAATTGTATGTCATTGATTTTACATTCACATTTCTGTGGCAATTTATAAATTTATTATATAGATTAATATCTATTTTATTGACTTTTGTTAGTCTAATCCTAGAAAAACAAGGTACAAGATTCCCTCGCATTCTAGTGCTGTAGTCATGTCTGTCCGAGTGAGATGTCAATTCTTCTAAATTTTTGTGCACAAGCAACAAAGTTTCGAATATGTATACACAAGGCATAGGAAGAATGTTGTACCTTTTAAAAAGCGGCTTACAGTGTGTCCCATAGGGGGCCGAATCAATAATTCTAACTGCTAACTTCTGAAGGTGAAAAACCTTGAAGGATTTGGTTGAATTGCCCCATAGGACAATCGCATAAGAAATAATGCTATGAATCAAAGCAAAATAAATCATACGCATAGCGTTATTATCCAACAAAGGTCTCAGTCGTCGCATGACAAAGATTTGTGTAGAAATTTTTGCACACAGTCTCTCAATCTGCGGAGACCAGCACAGACCAGTGTCAAGCACAACCCCGAGCAAGTGCACTGGATCTGACTTATCTACCCATCGATCTGAACTAAACACAATATTTTTAGTTTCTGACTCATTCAATTTTAACTTATTTACATCAAACCATGCCTTGGCCCTATTAAATCCTTCCATGATTAATTTCGGGTCACCTTTAGCAAATAACGTTGTATCGTCAGCATAAAGCACACATTTGCTATTTCCCAATGATACTGGAAGGTCATTAACGTAAATTAAAAACAGCAGAGGCCCTAAAACAGACCCTTGAGGAACTCCACATATTACATCTCTCAACTCTGAAAATCCTCCATTAAAGCTGACAAATTGCGACCTATGTGACAAATAAGATCGAAGCAAGTTCAAAACATTTCCCCGTATACCGTAATGCTCTAGTTTAAGTAAAAGTATCTCCACATTAACGCAGTCAAACGCCTTTGATAAGTCACACAATACCGCGTGTGTAGAAACACCCTCCTCTAATCCCTCAACTATATTATTAATCAAAGTTATCAGAGCTTTGACTGTGGAACAGTTCTTTCGAAAACCATACTGCGACATAGAAATTATATTTTTACTATTGAAATAATCAGTGAGTTTTTCCTTAATTATAATTTCAAATATTTTAGAAACAATAGGAACAATCGCGATTGGTCGGTAATTATCACATACATCTAAATCTCCCTTTTTTAATACCGGAATAATTTTAGTTATTTTCAAATTCGTGGGCCAAGTCCCATCTGTTACACATTTATTAAAGAGCACAGCTAGTGGCTCTGCAAGACAATTAACCGATGCTTTAATGACTCGGCTATTGAGGTCGTATACGTCTAGGCTACCAGAATTTTTCAACCGCATAATAGCTAGCCCAACATCAGAGTCCAATATAGGTGGCATATAAAAAGAACTGGCAAAGCTAGGTACATTACTTAGAAAATAGCTAGGGGATACATTAGATTATAATAATAATAATAATAATAATAATAATAATAATAATAATAATAATAATAATAATAATAATAATAATAATAATAATAATAATAATAATAATAATAATAATAATAATAATAATAATAATAATAATAATAATAATAATAATAATAATAATAATAATAATAATAATAATAATAATAATAATAATAATAATAATAATAATAATAATAATAATAATAATAATAATAATAATAATAATAATAATAATAATAATAATAATAATAATAATAATAATAATAATAATAATAATAATAATAATAATAATAATAATAATAATAATAATAATAATAATAATAATAATAATAATAATAATAATAATAATAATAATAATAATAATAATAATAATAATAATAATAATAATAATAATAATAATAATAATAATAATAATAATAATAATAATAATAATAATAATAATAATAATAATAATAATAATAATAATAATAATAATAATAATAATAATAATAATAATAATAATAATAATAATAATAATAATAATAATAATAATAATAATAATAATAATAATAATAATAATAATAATAATAATAATAATAATAATAATAATAATAATAATAATAATAATAATAATAATAATAATAATAATAATAATAATAATAATAATAATAATAATAATAATAATAATAATAATAATAATAATAATAATAATAATAATAATAATAATAATAATAATAATAATAATAATAATAATAATAATAATAATAATAATAATAATAATAATAATAATAATAATAATAATAATAATAATAATAATAATAATAATAATAATAATAATAATAATAATAATAATAATAATAATAATAATAATAATAATAATAATAATAATAATAATAATAATAATAATAATAATAATAATAATAATAATAATAATAATAATAATAATAATAATAATAATAATAATAATAATAATAATAATAATAATAATAATAATAATAATAATAATAATAATAATAATAATAATAATAATAATAATAATAATAATAATAATAATAATAATAATAATAATAATAATAATAATAATAATAATAATAATAATAATAATAATAATAATAATAATAATAATAATAATAATAATAATAATAATAATAATAATAATAATAATAATAATAATAATAATAATAATAATAATAATAATAATAATAATAATAATAATAATAATAATAATAATAATAATAATAATAATAATAATAATAATAATAATAATAATAATAATAATAATAATAATAATAATAATAATAATAATAATAATAATAATAATAATAATAATAATAATAATAATAATAATAATAATAATAATAATAATAATAATAATAATAATAATAATAATAATAATAATAATAATAATAATAATAATAATAATAATAATAATAATAATAATAATAATAATAATAATAATAATAATAATAATAATAATAATAATAATAATAATAATAATAATAATAATAATAATAATAATAATAATAATAATAATAATAATAATAATAATAATAATAATAATAATAATAATAATAATAATAATAATAATAATAATAATAATAATAATAATAATAATAATAATAATAATAATAATAATAATAATAATAATAATAATAATAATAATAATAATAATAATAATAATAATAATAATAATAATAATAATAATAATAATAATAATAATAATAATAATAATAATAATAATAATAATAATAATAATAATAATAATAATCCAGGCTGCATCCAGACCACTCTGTTAAGATTGTGGTGCTCATTATAGGCGTCCTGGGTGGAATGAGACATACGTTGCTTTCTGACTTAAAGATCATACCGGCTTACCGAAATTCGGCAGAGATCTTAGCCGGCAGAATGCAGAAGGCAATCGTCCTTGGTTCGCTACGTCTACTCAGAACGCACGATTTACGGGCGCAATGATTACTGACTCCACGGAGTGGAGAGTGGTCATTGCTTGACTCTTCAGAACATCTCCGAATGTGTCGGAGCTTCGGAAGGTGTTACTGGAAAAAAAAAAAAAAAAAAAAAAAAATAATAATAATAATAATAATAATAATAATAATAATAATAATAATAATAATAATAATAATAATAATAATAATAATAATAATAATAATAATAATAATAATAATAATAATAATAATAATAATAATAATAATAATAATAATAATAATAATAATAATAATAATAATAATAATAATAATAATAATAATAATAATAATAATAATAATAATAATAATAATAATAATAATAATAAATAAGCAGGAGGGGTCACCCATCATCTACGACCTTTGGTGAGTAGCGACACCACTTACTCTAGCTGGAGGGGTGTAAAATCGGACCGGCAGCACTGCGCACCCGGGAGGGATGAGCTACATTTTTTTCCCTCTGGTGCCGGCCGTCGATGTGTCAGGCCAACCACCTGACACACTGAAACCTCCGGTTCCAGATGCCAGGAGAGAGGGCCCCCACAATCGACCCCATTCGGATGGGGGTCATGGGCAAGGTGGTGGGGCCCAGCCGAACGGATTGCCCGTTGATGACCAAGGCCATGAAAATGGAAGTTTTGAGTGGACCGATGAACTAAGGGACGATCTTCTGGTCTGTTATGAAAGCAGCGAGCCCGGGCGAAGAGGATACATGGCGCGGATGTATGCTCGGTGGTGTGATATGCACCCCGAAGGCCGCGCCCTCACCGCACAAAATCTGCGGGATTATGTATCCTACCTTCGTCGCAGAGGCTATGAGAGGCGTCCTCATCTAAGGGTGAACGAAGTGGCTGAAGAGCCACGGAATGATCCCGCAGAGGCGCCGCGCTTCATTCCCCGAGAACAGGACGGCCTGAGCACCCGTCGGGGGTTGCCTTTTATAAAACCCCCGAAGCCCGCAGATCTGGCCCGAGTGGATACTGCGCTCCGTGAAGATCTCCCAGAAGAGGCTGACATCTGGCGCGTCAATTGCGCTGTGTACGAAGCCGCTGAACTGCTGACTCGGGTGGAGAGAGGGCGTGAAAATGCCGTTTCTCCAATAGAGGGAGCACGGCGGCGAGTGCACAAGATGGAGGCTAAGATCCGGTCGGCGAGGCAACACGCGTCCCGTATCCAATGTGTGATGGACTACGTGGAAGCCAATAGGGCTTTCACACCTAAGGTGAGACGCATCGCTACTTCCCTGAATCGGGTGGTGCTGCTTACCATCAAGCAGCATTCTCTCGACAGGATACGGATGCTAGTGGCTGCGAAAAAGTCACTAGTGAGGCGGTCGAGAAGGTTGGAGCAAAATAATTTGTTCCGTGTAAGGCCTTCTCGACTTTTTGAACAGCCTCAGCGTGTTGCGGACAATCCGCCGACTGTAGATCGGGTAGAAGCCTTCTGGAGAGATCTTTATGGCCGCAGGATTCCACTTGATAGAGACACTCCAGCCCTGGCACACTTCGAGGCCTTTTGTCAAAGGATTCGAGAGCCACAAGAGGTGTGCCCACCGATAACCCCGGATGAAGTTCGGAGATCATTTATTAGATCGAAGAACTTCGCTGCTCCTGGTCCCGATGGGATCAGCAACTTCTGGTGGAAAAAATTCACCAGTGTCCACCGTCATTTGGCCAGAATATTCACGTCCTGGCTAAATGGAGAGCAGCAAATTCCGGCGTGGTTTGTCGAGGGGAGAACCGTGCTTATCCCTAAGAGCGGAGATTTGTCCCAGCCAAAGAACTACCGCCCAATAACCTGCCTGAATGCGTGTTACAAGGTGTTTACTCGCATCTTGTACGCGCGTGTTCTCCACGCAGTGAACCCGGTTTATCAACGGATGTACGAGCAGCGAGGGTCCAAGAGGGGTGTAGCTGGCTGTAAGGAGAACCTGCTCATCGACAGATGTATTACGCAGGACTCCGTGCAGTACAAGCGAAATCTCTCAATGGCCTGGATAGATTACCGCAAGGCATTTGATATGACATCACATGAGCTAATAATCCACTTGCTCCAATGCCTTGCGGTGGCCGACCCCATAGTGAGATGTATTGAACAACTCATGCCGCTCTGGAGGACCCGCTTTACCATAACATCGGCTAATGCTAGGGTCCAGACAGAGCCGGTTTTGTTCAGGAGGGGAGTGTTCCAGGGAGATTCCCTGAGTCCCCTCTTGTTTTGCATCTCACTGCTGCCATTATCCGTTGCACTTCGTCGTACCCGGGGTTATAACTGCGGTACCCCAGGAGACCGGAGGCATAAGGTCACCCATTTGTTCTACATGGATGACCTTAAACTCTATGCCTCCGGTGAGAGGGATTTAAATCAGTCCCTCAGAGTGGTACAGGAGTACACGCAGGCAGTTGGGATGGAGTTCGGGCTGGACAAATGTGCACTGGTTCATCTCAAGAGAGGACGATGCGGTGCATACGGAGAGGACGCCCAGCTAATAGACGGAAGCATCTTCCACCACCTAGATGCCGGAGAGTCGTACACCTATTTGGGTGTCCCACAGCGGGGCACTCATGAGGTGGCAATGGTGAAAAACGCTCTCCGCGGCAGGTATCGGCACCGCCTCCGACAAATCTGGTCTTCGGAGCTGTCGGGTAAAAACAAGGTGAGTGCCACAAATATGCTTGCCGTTCCGATCCTTCTCTACTCCTTTGGAGTAGTGAAATGGACACAAGAAGAGCTGAGGCAACTCGATGTAGGGACCCGCAAAATGATGCATCTCCATCAGAGTTTGCATCCAAGATCGTCCGTTTCGCGGTTATACTTCCCAAGAAATCGGGGAGGCCGTGGACTCTTGAGTTTGGAGTGTCTCCAGGGCAGAGTGGTTTTGGAGGAAGCCTGTAAAATCATCAGGAGCTCGGATCCCCTTCTCTGCATGGTCCAAGACCATGAAGCAGCAGGGATAGGAGCGTTTGTATATAAGGCAGCGAGAAGAGCAGCCAATGAACTTGGTCTCGTGTTCGATACTGAGCGGGAAAATCCAGACTCTGTCACCGAGTGGGACCCTGCTCAGTTAAAAGCCCAAATTAAAGCTGCAGAGACGCGTCACCTTCTGCAGCTACATAAGGATAAGCCAATGCATGGTCTCTTCTACCGTCATCTAGAGGGGCTTGGCTTATCTGAAAAGCTGACCTTCGCTTTTTTGAGGTCAGCGGGGCTGAACTCTGAGACCGAGGGGTTCATAATGGCTTGCCAAGATGGTGTAATTAATACTCTCGTCTATCGTAGTCGTGTCTTGGGTATCGAGGTTCCTGATACCAGATGCAGGGCCTGCCGCCAGGCGCCGGAAACGCTTATGCATCTCCTGTCGGCCTGTCCGGTATATGCGGCCACAGCGTATATCCAAAGACACGATTCAGCCTTACGGGTGTTGTATTATCATTTACGACACTCGTATGAGATAGACGAGACGCCAGTGCTGCCTTATGCTCCGGGAGATATAGAATCCGTTGTGGGGAATGAGAAGTGCCGAATTTATTGGAACTATTCATTCCCCACCCTCAGGCAAATTCAAGCCAATAAGCCTGATGTAGTCCTCCTCGACCACCAACTTAGGACGATGTTTGTGATTGAGTTCTCGGCTCCCGCAGAGAACAACATCGTCCTAAAAGAGGAGGAGAAACGGAGGAAGTATCGAGATCTTCTCTCCGAGCTCCGCAGGCTGTATCCAGACGACTCTGTTAAGATTGTGGTGCTCATTATAGGCGTCCTGGGTGGAATGAGACATACGTTGCTTTCTGACTTAAAGATCATACCGGCTTGCCGAAATTCGGCAGAGATCTTAGCCGGCAGAATGCAGAAGACAATCGTCCTTGGTTCGCTACGTCTGCTCAGAACGCACGATTTACGGGCGCAATGATTACTGACTCCACGGAGTGGAGAGTGGTTATTGCTCGACTCTTCAGAACATCTCCGAATGTGTCGGAGCTTCGGAAGGTGTTACTGAAAAAAAAAATAATAATAATAATAATAATAATAATAATAAAACAGGTAAAAACCCAATTACAGAAAATTTAGAAACAAGAAATATTGTGTACATACATAACATATTTACTAAATTGATGTGGATAAATAATAGAAAAAGAAAATTAGGACACAGACAAGGTAACAAATTTTTTTATAAGTTGACAAAATATGTCCAACGCTATCTTAATGAATATCGCATGAAAAACAGATTTTATTAAATAGACTGCACATATTAAAAAGAGGTAATCTAAATGAAATGAATGCAGTTTACATTTAGATATTTGAAGATTTAAAAAATTTGTACTGCACCACTGATTAATTGTGTTTAATTTGTGATGGATCACCAGATTTCAAAATGGGACAAATTTTAGTCAATTTCCATAAATCTGGATACTCACAATTTTTTTATATGAAGTTAAATATTAAGTATAGATGTTTAGCTAATACATAAATGCAATCTTTTACCATAAAGCTAGGAATATTATCAACACCAGACGTCGTTTTATTTTTTAGTTTTCTGGAAGCTTTAATAATATCATCTTCTGAAATAGAATTAATAAGTATACAAGTACTGTTAAACGAGTTACTATTTTTAAAGAGAGATGCATTTGAAGGCAAATAAACATTCGAGAAAAAATTCGAAAATCCACTAACTACATCCTGAGGAGTGTCAAATGTACTGTCATTATAATGCATTATTCCAGGTATTCTTGATGTATTTCTCTTAGATTGAATGAATGACCAAAATTTGGAAGGCTCTATTACTATTTTTTTTCAAGATTTTGTATGTACGCTAAATAGGCTGTTCTTATTTGAGCTTTAGTTAAAGATCTTAAATATTTAAATTGTTCAAAATAATAATTTGTTCCAAATTTGTTGTAATTATTATGCGCTGAACTTTTTTTACGTAGATTATTTATTATGTCTGCAGAATACCAAGGCGGATATTTTCTTTTAAATCCTTTATATATTGGAATGCATGCATCTAAAATATTGGTTAAAGATTGATAAAACATGTTACAAGCATCATTTACGTCAGTACATGACTCAAGAGATGTCCAATCTGCTTTCTGTACCATTTCATATAGCAAAAGGTAATTCGCTTGTTTAAAATTGTATTTCTTGGAGCAAAGACCAAAATCAAAATTTGTCTGTTTAGAACATTTCAACTCTAAAATAAAGTTAAGTGCTGGATGGTGATTATCTTCCTGTATAATAGGGCTCTCATCACTATTTACAATACAGGTGAAATTTGATAACACAATATCAAGCAGTCTACCATTTTTGTTAACAATATAATTCAGTTGACTAAGATTTAAAGAAGTCATAAAATTATTAACAATGTTACTTTTGGTATCATTAATATCAGAATTATATAAAGGAATATTGAAATCACCTAATATTAAAACCTTACTTTCAGCAAAAATACAGTGTAAAGACTCAACGGCATCAATAAAAGCGTCAAAGTAATCTAAAGTGATTGAAAGGGGGATATATAATACAAGAACATAAAAAGTTTGATTTGACACAATCTTACATGCTGTGAGATCAATAAACAGGAAAGATGCGTTAATTACACCAATATCAACAGCAGTTGCCTTCAATTTGCTATTCACAGCCAACAGCACTCCACCACCTTTAGTCAAACCAGTATCAGCATCACTTATAAACACAGTATAACAGTTTGGAAAACAACAACAGACCAAATCTTCATGGTGTAGGAAATTCTGACTACATGCTATGAGTATGGGATCAAAGCAATGGTTTTATTTGTGGACTTCAAGAAAGCATATGATTCGATCAAAAGGAATAAACTAAGTAAAATTTTGAAACAATTTGGGATACCAACCAAACTAATTAAGCTATTGAAAATGACCTTAGAAAATACTAAATCCAAAGTACGAATAAAAGGTGGATGTTCGGAAGGCTTTACTATTGATACAGGACTGAGACAAGGAGACCCACTCTCAACGCTTCTTTTTAATTTAGTACTAGAAAAGGTCATAAGAGCTAGTCAGTTGAACAGAGAAGAACATATATTGTTTAAAAGTCATCAAATTGTAAGTTATGCAGATGACGTGGCTATTATTGCTAGAGATAGTAGGGAATTAGAAGAAGTAACGAGAAAACTTGTGGAGGAAGCACGTAAGTGGGATAAATCAGAGAAAAGTAAGCTTTTGAGAATAGGAGAACAATACCAATACCAATTTTAAATTGAGAACAGAGCATGGAGAGATGGAGTTTGAGGAAGTTCAAGAATATGAGTATTTGGGGGCGCTAATAACAGCTAACTGTGATGAGGAACAAGAAATAAATAGGAGAATAATAAAATGAAACAGAAGTTCGGCAGCAGTCAAAAAATTTGTCCAGAGGAGTAAAATTTTGAATGTATAAAACAATTTTGAGACCGACACCGCTGTATGGTAGTGAAACCTGGGTTCGCAATAAGAAGTCAAGAGAAAACCTTTTAAAGTGGAAAAGGAAAATCTTAAAGAGAATTCTAGGGGGTAAGAAGACGGAGGAAGGCTATGTATGGAGAAACAATGAGGAAATATATGCAATGTACCAGGCACTAACAATAGACGAATTTGTAAAAGCCAGAAGAGTGCAGTGGCTAGGACATCTAGAATGTATGGAAGATCAAAGGGCAGTTAAGAAAATAGTAGGGAGTAAACCTAACTACAAGAAAAAAAGAGGTAAACCGAGGAAGCGAAGGAGAGAGGCAGTGGCAATAGATCTAAGGGAGAAAAATGTAACGGATTGGAAAAGAAAGGCGAAGAACAGAATGGAATGGAGGAGAATAACACAGCTCTGGGCTTAAAAGGCCTGTAAACAGCTTTATCGGATTGGAAAAGAAAGGCGAAGAACAGAAAGTATACTAATGCACTTATTTAAAAAGAGATCTCTCTACTCTAATATTGAGCATGTTCATGCTACAGGAATTAAAGACAATTCGTTGATATGTCCATCTGCTACCAAATCAATCGGAATATATAACAGATTGCCACCTGAAATCAAAATCGTTGATTACTTCAAAGAGTTCAAAAAAAAGTTAAGCATTGGATACTTGAACAACCACGTGTTACTATTCATAACATGATTCAAGGATTCTGTTATTAACAAATAAGGAAAATTAGGAATTAAAATATTAATTATAAGCAAAAGGAACATATTTGAGTATAATAGTAATTTATAATATACTTAGCAGATCAATCTACTTACCTGGTAAGGAAGTTTGATCATAATTATATGATCAATTTCGTCGAAGAATTATAAATTTAACTACTTGTAGTTTGCACTTTTCAAACTCACCTGGTACGTACTTTAAATACAAAAAACCCTTATTTCTGTTACATCTTTCCAACATGCTCTTACAGTCAATGTATTTTTCTATCTAGATCGCCTAGGGTGGGTAATATTGGGCGGGAATTTATAATTCTTCGACGAAATTGCTCATATAATTATGATCAAATTTCCTTACCCGGTAAGTCGATTGATCTACTAATTATATTTCGCAATTTCGTCTCGAATTATAAATTTAACTACTTGTAGATGCTGAAAAAAATATAGGCGATCTAGAGTGCAGACATAAACTTTATTTCCTGCAACTTACAAATATTTGCAAGTAATAGCGTGATAATTAATACATTTTTATATTGCTTTATAATTGAATAATACGTGTCCGTATATATATATATATATATATATATATATATATATATATATATATATATATATATCAGGGTGTAACTTTGAGGGGGGTCCGGCTTGGAGGGGGTACCCGTGACCTTTACAAACACGTATCGCAAGTTTGTTTTCTTAAATTCTGTCACAAAAACTGATTTTTATTTTGTTGCCTGATATATATATATATATATATATATATATATATATATATCAGGGTGTAACTTTGAGGGGGGTCCGGCTTGGAGGGGGTACCCGTGACCTTTACAAACACGTATCGCAAGTTTGTTTTCTTAAATTCTGTCACAAAAACTGATTTTTATTTTGTTGCCTTTTTTCGCAATTTTCATAGTACGTCACTGGACAGACAAGCGCTGAGCATATCTAGTTGCAGCATCACCAGCACTGTTGCCATATTTAATTATTGAAGCGGAAGATGGGAGAGACTTTCTATTAGAAAGCAAAAGGCCCACGCCACTCGTGAGGCACTGTTTTTTGACACATACATTTATTTGTAGTGGGTGTTCGCTTTATTATTTCATATAAACAAAAAATAAAAATATATATTCTTTTACGGATAACACACCATAAAACAGAAACAAGTCAACTAACAGAAAACTCAATAATAAATAAATACATACTTTTTACTTACTCAAGATTATTACTTTCCGAGTTTGTTTTCACTCAACATTAGAGTATTGGCGTTCATAACTCCCATAATCTCTTAAATGTTGAACTAATCTTACAGACATTTTCTTATGCGATACGTGTTTATCGCGGTAATCCATCTGATATCGTTTTCTTGCAGTCACCGTCTAATTTTGATAAAAAAAGAAGCTTTAGACATATTAGCTCTTGCGCCGATATTTTTGGCGGTGTTGGTGGCCTTAATGATTTGGGACCGAGGGGTACTATCCCTCTTTGTCCTGCCTCATCGCTGTAGACCTGGACAGCCTCGTGAAGGTGGACCCCATCCATCGTCTACCCCGACCACAAACGTGGCCGGTGTAGGCGTTTTGTGGGACCTCCTCTTGTCCTGGCATGACCCCCGCCGGCAGGGGGGTCTCTTCTGGCGCTCTTCTGTCATCAGGTTTCTTTCTTCGCCGGCTGAGTCTGACCCCCCGGGGGGTAGTCGTCGTCGCGGGCGCGAGTGGCGAACCATTCGCGCCCTGAGGATAGGTTTTTTTCTTTTGGGGTGTGGCTTTGTAGCTAAGGATGCACCGGCCCTTCAGCCTTTGGTTCGGTATCGAGCCCTCGGCTTTCGCGGGCCGGTGCAAGGGTAAAGGTATCAGAGTATGGGTAGGGTTTTGTTTTGTCAGTGTCTCTTGTTGGTTTCTGGTCGTGGCTGTACCTGAAAAAAGGTTAACGGGGGAGGGGGAGTGGTTAGTGTTGGGGCGGTCACCCCGGGTCAAGAAGTACGTGTCTGGGTCTTTTGTGTTTGTCTGTCACGTCAGGTACATAGTCAACGGCTTGTCGGAGGAGGGGGTTGCCGTGCGTCGCGGCTGCGTCGAATCGTTTTTGTGCTCTGTCTCGTATTGTCTGTGTCATGTTTGTGTATTTTAGGTCTCTTAAAACGTCTGTGTTTCGTACGTACCAGGGCGCAGCGGTGGCCGTGCGTAAGGCTATGTTTTCCACAGCCTGTAATGACTTGATGTGGCTCTTGGCCGCGTGGCCCCACGCCGTGGAGGCATAGGTTAGCTGCGCTTGAAGTACCACCTTGATAAGCGTTCGCTTATTCCTTAGACTAAGAGTGTTTCCACCCTTGAGTAAGGGATAGAGCTTCGCTCTGGTGATCCTCGCCCGCGCCACCGTCTCCACGATGTGCGGTTTCCACGTGAGACGCTGGTCCATCGTTACACCCAGGTATCGTGTCTGTCGCTCCCAAGAGATGGGCTCCTGGGATAGTGTGAGTTCGTCAAGGTTTATGTCTCGCGGTAGCCTGCGTCTAGTAAAGAGCAGGGCTGCGCTTTTGTCTGGCTTAATTTTGACTTTCCACCTGTTGCACCAGGTTTCAAGTTGGTCTAAAGAGGTTTGTAAAAGTCGTGTCGTGTGTTGTAGATCAGTATTTTGTGCAGTTATTGTCATGTCGTCGGCGTATAGGTAGGTGTTTGTGTTAGGGGTGTGAGGTATGTCACTATTGTAAAGGGTGTAAAGGTGAGGGGAGAGGACCGTGCCTTGCGGTACGTCCGCTTCCATGGGACGAGTGGTGGAGTAGGAGTTTTGGACTTGGATGCGGAATTTGCGGTGATGGAGGTAGGATTTTATTAGTTTGGTAAAGGATAGTGGTTTGTGAGCATTTTCATCAGTAGGCCTTCATGCCAAACCGTATCGAAGGCCTTTGCGACATCCAAGAAGACAGCTCCAGTGAACTGTCTTCTGTTGAAGGCCGCCGTGATGTGCTCTGTTAGTCGGAGGATCTGGAGTTCGGTGGAGTGACCAGGACGGAAGGCGAACTGCTCGTCGGGAATGACTCGCAGTTCTTCGGAGTGGGTTTTGAGACGGGAAAGGATGATTTTTTCTACCACTTTGCTCATAGCCGGGAGTAGGCTAATGGGCCGGTAGTTGGAGGGGATGGTATGGTCTTTATTGGGTTTGGGAATAAGGATAACGTTCGCTGTTTTCCAGCGAGCGTGAAAATATCTAAGTCTAAGGATAGCGTTTGTTATGTTAAGTAAGGCCGCGACGTCTTTACGTGGTAGTCGTTTTAGAGTGGTGTTATGTATAAGGTCAGGTCCAGGCGCTTTCCTGTTGCGAATTAAGTATGTACCGAACGAGAACATTGTAAATAACTTAATACATTTATAGAATCGAACGACGTTTATTCAAAGTAAGCGGTACAGAGGTATAGTTCACACTGAAGCTAAGCTGGATCTGGAACTCTATATATAAGGAAATAAGTGCAAGTCTCAGCGTAAGATAAAATGACTAACATTGTAACTATATGTTACAGCAAAGAAATAGAATATAAGCAAAATTATATATATGGTATAAAAAGGGTATATGTATAATTCCTCCCGTCGTAGAGGGAGCTCACGGGGTGAAGCGACCAGGGTCCTAGTGGGCGGTAGTCGCTCCTTCTGGGGTTGAGACATCTAGGGTGGCGAAGTCCTCAGCTGAAACCAAGGCTCAGGGGTACTTCTTCATTTTGATGCTCATCTTCACGGAGGGTAATAAGGAAACAGCAGGTAATCGCTGTTCCTGGTGTGGTGACTGGAGATCATCGGAGTAAACGTGATTCCAGTCGTTGAATTATGTCGTCGTCGTTGGGTTTGACCTTCGTATGAAAATTCTAGGTGCTATTTCACGGTTGGATTTTATATTTGGGATATACTCTACGCTAAACTACTCAGTTCATCTAGCTGTATATCATGGTGAGTTGTGAATTATATGAGTAACGAATTTTGAATTTGATGTATGGAATTTCTTTAAATTTTGGATGTAGTACAGTCGATAGGATTCTGTCACTGCAGTGAATTCGTGCAGTTGTCTCTGTTCGTGTCCTTCCATGGGTACAGGCCTGGTATTTGGGTAAATTCCTCCTTTGAAGATATCTTGTTGATTCTTAAGTAAGTAGGTTGAGGTAGGTTTTGATTCAAGGGTACAGGTAAAATTTGGAAGTATTTGGAACATGGGAATTTGAAAGTTGATATAAACTTTATAATTTTGAACATATATTTTGACTGATAAATGTAGAGTATTATTAATATTATTAATTTTAATGAAAGAGGTTAAGTAACTTAATTGTTCCTTTAATTGAGTTTATAAGTTAAATTGATTTCTAAAATTTCTAATTTATTTTCTATTTGTTCTGTTTTGATTGTTCATGAGGCCAAAGAGTTTTATTATATCTTGTACTAATAAGATTTAGAATTTTTTTCTACAAGTCAGATTTCGAATAGTGTTTGATAAGTTTAAGTATTTCGGAAGAGACGTGCCAATGGAATATTGTCGTCACTGTCAGTAAAATCTTCATCCTTTGACAGAGGAGAAGTGTCAGGGGGTTTTAATTTCTTAACATGTTTTTTATGAATTTTTCCTTGTTTTGTTTGAATAGTAGGACCGTTATCTTCCATAACTATAGCTTTCTTAAATTTTGGTCTTGTTTTGTGTCTGTTTGCTAAATTGTCTTTTATTAGTATATCTTGAAGAAATTTGACTTTTTGTGGTTCGGTTTTATTTTTATTTACCCGGTCTAAAGTTTTTTGTTTTGTCACTTCAATTTTGTTTTGTACGTCCTCGTATAATTTTGAATAAATTTGTTTTTGTTTTTCTATAAAATTTGTGGTAATTATTCTTTCACCTATTTCTATGTTTTGGGGTGAACCTAATATTATCTCTAAGGGTGTTTTTTGAGTTGCAGAATTTACGGAATTATTATATCCAATGCTTGCTAATTTAATTAGAGTTTCTTGATTTAAAGTAGGGTTATCTAATTTCAAAGCTCTGATGCAGTCTAAAATTGTTGAGTAGAAACGTTCTACTGGACTATTAGAATTTGAATTACTGACGCTAGTGAAATGTAAAATTATTTTATGTAGTTGACAAAATTCTGAAAATATTTTATTATTAAATTTACTGCCTTGATCACAGATTATTTTGACTGGTTTTCCGTAATGAGAGATGTAATTTAGAATAGTATTAGTCGTTGTTATAGCATTTCTACTAGGTATAGAATAGGCTTGTCCTAATTTTGAAAATGTGTCAAAAACAGTTAAGAATTGATTTTTATCAAAGAATAGTATGTCTATGTGTATAATGTCGAAAGGTTTAGTGGGCGTTTCCGTTTTTTGGATTGGTGGGTTTTGTGGGTGTCTATCATATTTCGCTCGATTACATGTTTCACAATTATTTATATAGGTTGTTATAGTTTCTTTCATATTAGGCCAATAGTGAGTTTTTGCTAAAGAATTATAAACAGTGTCAATGCCTCTGTGTACTGTATTTATTTCATGTTGTTTCATTATTAATCTAATTTGGGATTCTAGTTTTTCTACATCTTGAGTTTTTAGTGTGGAGATTCTAAATTTAATTGTATTATTAAAGAATTTTGGTATCAAACGTTCAAAACATTGTCTAGCTTTTTGGTCATAAAAATATAAACAGTTTATTTCTTTTGGTTTCAGAAAGTTTCGTAATATTTTAGCTTTATTTTGGTCTGAAAGTTGAGGATTAAATAATATAAAAATTGAATTTTTATCAAAAGGTCTGGTTAGTCTGTGCCAATAAGGTTGAACAAGATTTGGATTTAGAGCGATAGATATTTGATATTTAAATTGATTTATTGGTTGGTCGATTATGGGTAATTCTGCTACTGGATTTTCTATCGAGGTATGTATTGTTTCGTTGTCGTCAGGTTCTGGAATATGTAATACTGTAGGAGAGGGTTCTGGTATGTGTAATACTGGAGGAGAAGGTTCTGGAAGTTCTCGTAAAATATCGTTAAGTAGTTCTTCGTCAATAGGTGTGTTAGGTCTATCCACATTTACTAACATGGAGAGAGTATCGTCATCTAGAATAGGTAAATCTAAGGCTTGAGAAGTAGAGGGTTGAAGTTGGTGAATGTTAATGTCTAAGTGGAAATCAGATTTCCTTTGGGAGCGTAGGTTCGAATCCTACCGACTGCGCCAATTAAGTATGTACCGAACGAGAACGTTGTAAATAACTTAATACATTTGTAGAATCGAACGACGTTTATTCAAAGTAAGCGGTACAGAGGTATAGTTCACACTGAAGCTAAGCTGGATCTGGAACTCTATATATAAGGAAATAAGTGCAAGTCTCAGCATAAGATAAAATGACTAACATTGTAACTATATGTTACAGCAAAGAAATAGAATATAAGCAAAAATATATATATGGTATTAAAAGGGTATATGTATAATTTGCGTAGGTGTCTGATTATGTCTCTGAGTTCGTCAGGGGTGGCAGGTTGTATTATGTCACTGTCAGGCTCTCTGTCGATGCGTCTGGCGGCACGCCTGACAGCCCGCTCAAACTCCTCGTCCTCGTCAGGCAACTGAGGTAGTCTACACTGCAGTTCGAGGCTGTCGGCAAAAGCCTCGGCCTTTTCCTGGTCCGTGTAGACCACCTCTCTGCTACCGTGGATTGGAGGAAATTTGTGGCGGGTGGGCAAACGCAGTGCCTTCTGCACTTTCCAGAGACTGTTGTCTTGTGGATCGAGCGACTCCAAGTGTCTAGCCCATCTTTCCTGTGCCAGTTCGCTCAGAGCCGCCTTCACCCGTCTGTTTAGTACGTTTAAGTCATGTCTGTGTCGGAGGAGGCGTGTGCGTGTCGCATGTCGTTTTTGTCGTCGTCTGTCACGTATGAGTTGTTTAATGTCGTCGGGGAGTATACCCCTGGGATTTGTAAGTCGGGGGACTATTGTCTTAGTCGTTGTTAATGTCACGGCATTTTTAATGTCTGTTTCAAGGGAAAGGACTGCTGCCTCCAGGTCTTGGGTGGTTTCAATAACTGGTAGCGCGGTGCTTATTTGCATTTCTGCTCGGAAGCGACCCGTCAGTGAACCTCCTCGTGAAGGTGCCCAGATTTCCTAGTCTCCGCCCTAAATCCAGCGTGACCGGATTATGAGCGGTAGACCCTTCGTGTTCGACGGAAATCTGAGCGATCAGCGGGATAGATTTTAGTAGGGTAATGTCAAGTACGTCAGGGAGGCCTGCGTAAAAGGTCGGTTCAGTGGGTCCTAGTATCGTAATGTCGTCGTGTGCGTCTAGGTAGTTCAGTAGGACACGACCTTTTGTGGTCGTTGTCCTGCTGTGCCATGCGGGTGACTTCGCGTTGAAATCACCGATGGCAACTATTTGAGGCCAGGAAAGTATCAAGTCTAGGTCGTCGTCAAGTAAAGGTAGTCTGGGAGGGTTGTAACAGGACACCACCGCAATGTCTCCATGCCGTAGCGATCTCTGTCTAGGCTGTATATGTCATAGTCCGGGATGGAGATTCGGGAGGCCTCGCTGAGTTTGGTTTCCTGGATGGCCATCACGTCTATTTCTAGGCGGTTTAGGATGTCCACCAGTTCCAGCTTTCTGCCCCGCAACCCGTCAAGGTTCCAGGACGAAATTCTCAGCGAGGAGGGTTTGGAGGGCTGACGAGCCATTAGAAGTCAAATAATTTTTGCATATTTGACATCATGGTCGTCAGCTGGAAGCAGAAGTCCTGCAGACGCTTTGTTGCGTCTATCAGGGCCGCCGCTCCCGGTTGAGCGGTTGTCGTGTCAGTTGGCGGTGATTTTGTTTTTTGTGTCTTAGTCAGTCTGTTTTGTGTTTGTCTTTTGGCTACGTTAGCGTAGGATTGTCCAGGGGCAGTAGTGGGGGTGGTTAGGAGTAGTTTTTTGTGTGTGTTTTGTGTTTTTGGTGTGGTCGTGTTTGTCTCGTCAGGTTTGTTTTGTGTGTTTTTAGTCCTTGGATACCTCGGGCATCCTCTGTAGCTGGCAGGATGTGGCCCAGCGCAATTTGCACACCTGGCCGGCGTGTCTTTCGGTTTTTTGCACTCGTGCGTGCTATGGCTTTCGCTACATTTCACGCACTTAGGTGCCGCCGTGCAGCGCCACTGGCCGTGGCCGAAGCGCTGACAGCGGTGGCACTGAGTGGCAACCTGCTGTTTCTTCTGCCTCTCTACTCTTACGACCAGAGAGCAGCAGCGGTTTACTTCCAGGATGCCTTCCTGGTCTGATTGGACTTGGACTAAGACCAGGGACATTTCCTGATTGTTTTGGCGGCTCGCCATGCGTTGCACTATTGCGCCGGGGTAGCCCTGTTGTGCGAGGTCGAGTTGCACCTCACTTGGCGGGACACCCGCAACGTTTTTTCCTCGTAGTCGTGTATGGTCTTGTGGTGTATTTGGATAGACGGCAACGCCGTCTTTTGTTAGTTTGGCTTTTGTGTAGTTTATGTCTAGTGTATTTAAAAGTTTTTGTACTGTCATCCAGCGCTTCTGCTTTCGCAGAATTACTGGGGGTACTTGTGTCCTGTCTGTCGTGTTTTGTGTGTTAGTTGGTTTTTGTGTTTGGGGAGAGGGGAGTTTAGTCGAGGTTTTTGTCTGTTTTTGTGTTGGGGTCGGTGGTCGTGTGGTTTGTTCATGTTTTTTGGCTGTGGGGGCTTCGTCTTCACTAGATGAACCAGTCTCGTCTTTTTTTCGTTTGTCTGTACGTGTTGTAAAAGGGATAAGGGCAGGGACAGGGGTTTGTGTGGGCGGGACATTGTCATTTTTTTGTCTGGTCAGGAGTTCGTCAAGTTTTTTGTGTAGTTGTAATGTGTTATTGTCAGATTGTTTTATTGTCTTTTGCATTTCTGCGATTTGTTTTGTCAATGTCAGTACCTGTTTGTTTAGTTTTTCATTGTGTTCTGCCAGTTTCTGTATTGTCTTTGTCAGTTCTTTGTTGGCTTGCTTTTGTTGCTGTAGTTCGTCATACAGCTCGGCATTAGTCTGTGTTTCCATTGGTTGTTCGTAGTCGTCGTTTTTGTCTGTGTTCATGTTTGCGTAAGTTGTATTTTTGTATAAGTCTGTGTAATTTTTTATCTGTTCGGGAGTGTGCGTCAAGTCTGTCGTTTTTTGTGTGCCTGTATTTGTGTATTTTTTGTTTGTCAGTGTCACAGTAAATGTTAGTAGGTATCTGGGTGAAAAATAGTCTACACTACTTAAAAAGGGCGTACTTACCCTTTTTGTCTGGTTTGTGGAGCTGCCACTTCGTATGTCTGCACGGCGTGTACACACTTGCGCAATCACTCCACTTGCTCGTCGCTGCGCTGAGGTTATTCAGACGGTTGGAACGAATTTCTTTTGTTTAGCCTTGAAAAAGACTAGAAATTTGTTGTCTTAGGAAAGACAGGTATTTGTGGGACCTCCACTTCTCGGAACTGCACAGGTACAGTTTGCAAGGTTCGCTAAACTTCACTTGCAGGTATCCGTCTACCTGCTCGCTCGGCTGCTCGGATACAACTGATGATATTAGCTCTCGAGTGATGTCCCCTGTATATTTATATTTTTGCTTATTAAATAATATCCAATTCATAACTTAGTTATTAAGAATCTGTAGTATCAGCCCCAGATAAAATTAATGTTTAGTCAGCTTTTGCAATTCATATAAATTACAATACTTTAACCTTGCTAGTTAGTTATAACATATTCTTTGAGCCGTAATCTTGTACTTTCTTCAATAAAATATTTGTGCTATTAATCGGATTATTAATTTCATAAATAAAACTGGCGACGAGGATGGGATACAGTGTCGTTTGAACCTCTGAAAAAAGTTGAGTGATTCGAATAAACTTTTCAAAGTTGAAGACTCTGTGCCCGCGAAACAAAAAAGTGATAGACTGTCAATTAGTGCAAAGGTGACCACTAATCAGAAGCTGATCTTCGAAGACAAGAAATCACGGCCGAGGCTATTCTACCAACTGAAGAATTGTTGAGGAGAATATACGAGGCAACACAAAAGTAAGTCAAGCATTATTTCCTCTCTGAACCTTGTTATAACTCAAAACCTATTCTCTCTGAAAAATTCTTTTGAGAACAATAGGCTCGCTATTCATTGTGAATACGTAGGTTAAGAAAAAATCTCATCAAATCAAATTCAACTCAGTCAAATCAATCTTAATTTTAAGTGTTAGTTAGAATCTAGTCACATACAGTTTTGGATCTTATTTTTACTTTTATTTTTCAAAAATTTCGAATATATCAAATTTAGTAAACTCTTTGAGTAATTTAAAAATTTCTAAATCAAATAAAATGGCTACAAGTAGAGAACCAAATGCTCCACAAGTGGATTATCAACTGTTGCGTTTATATATTGACAATATCCCTAAATACGATGGAAATCCTTTTGGATTAAATACATTTATTAGTTCATGTGACAACTTAATAAATAATTTCTTTCATGCAGACAGGGAAGCACTAAATTCGTTCATACATCAAGCTATTTTAGGAAAATTAGTAGGCAAAGCTCAAATGCTAGTAGGCTCTCGCATAGAAATTCAAAATTGGTTGCAAATAAGAGATATTTTAAGATTAAATTTTGGTGACCAAAGAGATATAAAATGCCTAGAACATGATCTATTAAATCTGAGAATTTCTAAAAATGAAAATTATCATAGTTTTGGTTTAAGATGTCAAGAATTGCGTAGTTTATTAATTAGTAAATTAATACATTCAAAAAAGACACACAGTGAAAAGGAATTTTATGCTAAGCATTATGAACAACTGGCATTAGATACATTTACTAGATCTTTAAATCCTATGTTACAATTTATGATTAGAGTCCAGCAAGTTGATACATTAGAAACTGCTATAAGCAAAATTCATGAAGAAGAAAATTTTTCTAATTATAGTAAATCCTTCCAAAATTCAAATATAGCAGGTAGATCAGATTACCAAAAACCAATATTACCATCACCACAAATTAAACAACCACAATATAATTTTATGCCACGACAAACTGTAGGTTATAGTCCAAATTTTTCTCAAATTCCAAATCAATTTAAAAATCAAAATTTCCAATCTCAAATGCAAAAACCAAATTTCCCGTCACAACCGATTAATATACAACCTAGACAAATGCCCCAACAAAAATTCCATACAAACAATAAAATTTTCGGAAAACCACCACCGACACAAAATGTTTTTAAACCTACGAATGTAACCCCTTCGTATAAACCCACACCAATGTCAACAACATCTAAGGCAACTATACCAAGACCCTACAACCATTTCCAGTCTACAGGACCAAAAAATTGGATCTCTGAAGAATTACACAATGTGGAAGACATGACATCCCAAGAAGAATATTATCAAGACCAACAATTTGAAGAAATGAACCAATTTCCTTATGAAGAACATGGTCAGTCAGTTCAAGAACAATATACCGAAGAAACTCCAGAAGAAGATATAAATTTTCCTATGGCTATGAATCAGAAGAACCCTACATAGAATATGAAGAAGATGAATCCTACCCTAACGAAATAAATGCCCTTAAACAAGCCTGTCCTTTACCTTATATTGTTATCCAAAATCCTCCCATGAAATTGTTAATCGATACCGGTTGCGCATCATCAATTATTCGTCCTTCTTTAATAGAAAAATATTATCCTTCTTGTATTTATTTTGATAAAACTGAATTAAAAACTTGTGTTGGAACAGCAAATGCACGTTGCAAAGCTGATATCCCAATTTTCGAAGAATTCAATTCTGATAAATTCATAACAGTTATTCTCCATGATTTTCATGAATATTACGATGGTCTAATAGGTTTTAATGATTTGCAAAATTTACAATTATCAATAAATTTTTCTGAACAATCTTTATGCAACCTTAATAAATCAATAAATATTCCAATTTATTATAGAAATCCAAATGATACTACTAAACGTTATTCAATAAATGCCCATGAAATTTTAATTAAAGAAATTCCCGTTGACGCTCCAGATGGTGACATTTACATTCCTCATCAATCAACACATGATCTTTTCATACCAGCTTCCATAAGTACATGCCATAATGGTTATGCTACTGTAGAAATTTACAATATGTCTGAAGAAGCCCAGTTCGCTGAATTCGAACAACCTCTTTCCGTTGAACCATTTTTAGAAAATTATGACTCTTTTGATTATAACATAAAATCTCCCATGGTAGAAAATAATAAAGGCAACATCGAAAATTTGCTTCGTCTAGATCATTTAAATTCAGAAGAGAAAAAAGCTCTCTTAAACGTATGTAATAAATTTCAGGATATATTTCTAAAACCAGGCGATCTTTTAACCTTTCATAATTCTGTCAAGCACGAAATTAGAACAAAAGACGAAAATCCTATATATACCAAATCCTATAGATTCCCACACGTTCATAAACAAGAAGTACATAATCAAATCACGAAAATGCTGCAAGAAAATATAGTGCGCCCAAGTATAAGTCCATGGTCCTCACCAATTTGGGTAGTCCCCAAGAAAAAAGATGCTTCTGGAATTCAAAAATGGCGACTCGTGGTTGACTATCGAAAACTAAATGACAAGACTATAGAAGACCGTTACCCCTTACCAAACATTACGGACATACTAGATAAACTAGGACGTTGTAACTATTTCACTACATTAGACTTAGCTAGTGGATTTCATCAAATTGAGGTACATCCAAATTCTGTAGAGAAAACCGCTTTTAGTGTTGAACAAGGTCATTACGAATTTTTAAGAATGCCTTTTGGTTTAAAGAATGCCCCTAGTACATTCCAAAGAGTTATGGATAATGTTTTGAAAGACTTGCAAAACAAAATTTGTTTAGTGTATATGGATGATGTAATTATTTTTTCGACCTCATTACAGGAACATATTCTAAATCTCCATAAAGTATTCGAAGCTTTTAGAACACATAACCTCAAAATTCAACTTGATAAATCTGAATTTTTGTCAAAATCTGTCGAATTTCTCGGACATGTTATCACTCCAAATGGTGTAAAACCTAATCCAAAAAAGATTGAAGTTATCAAAAATTTTCCGATACCACAAACACACCGCGACATCAAAAGCTTTTTAGGTCTTTTAGGTTATTATAGACGTTTCATTAAAAACTTTTCCAAAATTACTAAACCCTTTACTAAATGTCTCAAGAAAGGAGAAAAAGTAGTTCACACCCCCGAGTTCATTAACACATTTGAATATTGTAAAACACTTTTATGTAACGATCCAATATTAGCATTTCCCGACTTTGAAAAACAGTTTACTATTACAACTGACGCCTCAAATTTCGCTATAGGCGCTGTGCTTAGTCAAGACGATCACCCAATCAGTTACGCATCAAGAACATTGAATCCGGCAGAAATAAATTATAGTACTATCGAAAAAGAATTGCTCGCGATCGTATGGGCATCTAAATATTTTAGACCTTACATTTTTGGTAGAAAATTTATTATTCAAACTGATCATAAGCCATTACAATGGTTATTTAATTTAAAAGAACCAAACAGTAGACTTGTTAGATGGCGGCTCCGACTTGAAGAGTATGACTACGAAATTAAGTATAAAAAAGGTAAACAAAACACTAACGCAGACTGTCTATCTAGAATAAAAATTGACGCAAACCCAATTGATTTAAATACTAACCCCGGAGACAAAATTACAGACATAGACGATTTTATATCAGAAATAGGCGATCAAATTGGAGAAAGACTAATTGACACCCCAACAATTGAACAAATATTTGAAGAGATTGAAACAGACCAACCACCCCCACAAGTTCCACAAGATGACGTAGAAACACAACATACTGCAAATGAAAATCCTATACAAGAAATACCCTACACAGACAATTGTTTTAACCAATACAATCACCAAATTATTATTCAGGAATCAAATAATACCATTATTAACTCATCAACATCCGAAAATCCATTTAAAACAAAAATCAGACATCTAGTAACTTTTAGAACGACAGCATCCGACGATGACGTTACTAAACTACTAAAATCTTTAATTTCTCCCAAATTCACTTACTGTTTATATTTCAAAACACCAGAGATAGAAAAGAAAATTATTCGCATTCTTCAACAAAATTTCACTAATTTAAAATTATGTATTTCGCGAAAACTACTTGAAGATGTAGAAAACAATGAGGAGCAAAATGAAAAACTTAAATATTATCATGAAGGTAAAACCAGTCATAGAGGCATCACCGAAGTTAAAACCTCACTTCTTAAACGATATTATTGGCCAAATTTAGTTAATGATGTTACAAACTATATCAATTCATGTAAAATATGTCAAAAAGCAAAATATGAAAGACATCCTCAACATATTAAATTTCAAATAACACCAACTCCCAAAAGACCATTTGAAATAATTCATATGGATTTGTTTTTCGCAGAATCAAAAATATTCTTAACAATACTAGATCCTTTCTCAAAATTAGGTCAAGCATATAATATTAAAACAAAAAATTCAATCGATACTTACGAAGCTTTATTAACTTTTATTTCTCACTATGGTATTCCGAATAAAATAATAACAGATAACGGCAAAGAATTTAACAATAACCTTTTTAAAGAATTTTGTAATTTACATCAAATTGATTTTCATATCACTACACCAAAAAATTCAAATTCCAACGCACCTGTAGAACGTTTTCATTCTACACTTTTAGACTTAATACGTTGTACTAAATTAGAATATCCTAATAAAGATCTGACTCAGATTATGAAGTTAGCAATTATAGGTTATAATAATGCCATTCATTCAGTCACAAAATTAACACCATTTGAAATTGTATTTGTTAACGGAAGAAAAATTCCATTCGATATTAATGAAACTGAAATTTTAAATGACTACATCAGTGAACAAAAAGATATTTCTAAAAAACTATATAACAATCTAGAACAACAAATTTCTATCAATAAAGACAAAACAATCTCTAAACTAAAGAAAAACGTGACGAACCAGTAAAATGCCAGACTGACGATACTGTTTATCTAAAGACAAAAGACAAATTTACCTCAAAAACTAAGCCTATATTCAAAGAAACACAAATCGTTGCTGACAAAGACCATTTAGCGACAACAAAATTAGGAACTTATCATAAAAATCTAATCAAAAAACCTAGAAAGAAACTAAAAGATTCTTCTCCGTCACAGGTTCCAGACGAAGATGACTTTGAAGACTATATTACTGCTTACCGTATTCAACCTGTCCCTGAGACTGAACCAGGCGAACAGCCCCACGTTCCAGACAATAACGAACCCCATCTTACCCATCCAACTAGGACCGGTGAAACAAATTAAATCGACCCATAAATTTGTATATCAAATAGACATCTCATTACTTTCAGATTATTTGATAAAATTATATCAGTCCTTTGAAAACCTTAAGCAAACAACCAACGACGAATCTTTTTCTCAGGTGAATTATACATTAAGTAAAGTTGCTCAAAAATTAGATCCTTTAATGCTAAGTAAAAATAGTAAAGGAGGTTTAATAGATGGCATAGGCAAAATATCCAAATATCTCTTCGGAACTCTAACAGAAGATGATAAATTAGAAATAATGAATCAGTTAAAAACTTTAAATAAAAACGAACATAATATTGCAACTCAAATAGATTTGCAACTATCCGTTTTACAACCACTTTTGAAAACTTTTAACGAAACAATTTCAACTTTGTATACTAACCAAAATAAAATTGCAACTGACATAAAAAACTTAAGAGATGACTTTCGATTGGAAAATATTAGGTTTGTTGGACAACAAATTATTAATAATTGCAACACTCTTTTAACCCTTATTGACGAAATATATATTGCAATTTCGTTTTCCGCATTAAGAACAGTTTATAATCCCACTATAACTTTTAATGAAGTAAAATTTATGAAAAATACACTTTTCCGACTCTACGATAAGTCTGAGTTACTAAATCTAGAAAGCGACCTTTCATATTTTAAATTAATGCATCAAGACGTTTTCTTTAAATATCCAAAATTTAATTTTGTAATTACTTTACCATTGTTCTCGAATGAAAATATATTCCTATATAAACTTTATCCAATTCCACAAAACAACCATACCTTAATTCCTCCCAAACCTTTAATAATGCTTGGCGAAGGAAATCAAAAATATCTTGAAAAAGAGTGTCCGTTGGTAGAACAGTATTACATATGCAACGAAAAGCCAGATCCTGTCCAAGAAGACTGCATTGCCACAACTATCCAAGGTCGACAACCCTCTAATTGCGAATTCAGAAAAATCAGCATCACACAAACCATAACAACACAAGTTGCCTTAAATCAAATACTTCTGATTCCTCAAAAAGATGTCAATATCAGATTCCGATGTAATACTAATGGAGCTGAGAGGAGAAGTTCTCCAACGCTGATCACTATTACCACTCCATGCCAAATTTGGATTAATGAGGAGTTGTTTCTGTTATCTGCCGATCCAACAACAAATGTAGGAACAGGGATCCTACTACCACCCTTGCCTAATGAAATCGATGTCTCAAATAACACATCACATAATCTAAAATTGAATGCAATCCATTTTGAAGATATCAATAGAATCATTGAATCCAGCCATCACATGTCATCAATTGACCATATCGAGCCACTTCCTGAGAACCAATCCAATTCATTATGGATTGTCTTAACCATTATCATCATCATTACCTGCCTTCTGTCCATCTGTATATGCTGTCAGAAGAAGATCCAGTCCATTATTCTGAGGATTCCTGAGAGAAGAAGAAATTCCCAGAATCCTGTCGAAGACGTCCCAGCGGTACCATTAGGTCCCCTTGGTCCGTTCTAAATGGGGAGGAGTGATGTCCCCTGTATATTTATATTTTTGCTTATTAAATAATATCCAATTCATAACTTAGTTATTAAGAATCTGTAGTATCAGCCCCAGATAAAATTAATGTTTAGTCAGCTTTTGCAATTCATATAAATTACAATACTTTAACCTTGCTAGTTAGTTATAACATATTCTTTGAGCCGTAATCTTGTACTTTCTTCAATAAAATATTTGTGCTATTAATCGGATTATTAATTTCATAAATAAAACTCTCGTATCAGCTCTTTCTTAATTTGTATGCATATTATTTTCATAATACCACACACACTCGGTAATGAAAACTGACCTATATAAGGTTATTATATACTTGCACAGAATAACACATTCCACAAAATACCACTTTAAATTATTACGAAATTAAACTTGGCAAAATACAACTCTGCATCAAACAAATTCTAATTCGATTTCAGTAAAAAAATCACGTAGACAACTTGCTTTCTCTCTCTCATATCTGTATATTTTTTATATAAAACGACCTATAATAGTCTGGTTTCATGTATTGTGTGCAGAATTTATGCGATATTTTTATTTTATAAACTAGGTTAATGTCACGGTTATTGAAGAGACATTGATAAAACCCTTAAAAATAGTATCAAATCCTTTGCACTGAAATTTTTTTTTAAACATTTTAAAGCTATCAAACTAATAATTTGCTAATTTTTAATTACGTACATTTTATAAAACAGCAACAATTATTTTAAAACATTAAGTTTTTACGGGCAATAATTAGTAGGTAACGTATTAAAATTCACCTACCAATACTATTATTTAATAATAATAATTAGTTAATAGATCAGTAAAAAATTGTATTTTTTACGTACTTTTACATTACGTACTTTTTTACAACACTCGAAAATGGTTTTAGGATCCATACTTCATCAGGATTGACAGAAAAGTATAATGACTGATGAGTCGTAATGTTATAAAAAAGCATATTTCAAAGATTATTCATTGCAGTTTTTTCTTTTTTGTATCTCCGTTACTTAACATCTAGACGTCGAAATTTGTCGTATCATTGATACGAGTTTATTAGGATCAGACTGAGGTGTATACATGCAAAAATATGTTAAACAGAGGTATTTACATTGAATTGGTGTTATGTTATTTCTAGTGACTCGCATCGCCGAAATCTCATCACAATAAATTGGAAGCTGTAGTTTTGCATATCCAGACTATTATCTTCTGCATTCACATTAACTCACTAAAAAAATCCTCACTTTCACATTTCACGGCCTCGCAATTATGTCAAATTATGTCACTATTTTTGTTATAGCTTCTGCATTTGCGTGTTCTAGTACTTTTGATGTGATCAGATGAGATCTTGTGGCAAAATTTTCTTCCAATGCACCTGTTATAACGTGTTATTTTCCATCCACCAGCAGTAGTTATTTTGTCAACACTTAACTATAAACACTTGTCTTTTAAATCGGAGCGAATACTGGCTTTTACGGTTAATTTTCGGCAGTCAAGTAAAATATTACATAGAGTACATTGTACCATTAAATACTACCTCTGGAAAACCGTGAATCCATTTTTCTGTGGTTTTTCTGCACAGTATCCGTCGTGACATTGTATACAGTTAATTTGTACTCGTGATATATATATGTTAGTTCGTAGGCTTCCGCGGGTGTTATATGTGGTTGTAAAATTTCTCCGGGTTCCTTTCCGCGATTAATCTGCATGGTCTTCAAAAGAACCATTTGTTTGACAACGTTTCGGTAAAATCTCATTTACCATCTTCAGGTCTTCTTACTTCTCCTTCGCGTTACTATGTTCGGCTTCGAACCCGGAAGGAGGGAGGAACCCGGAGAAATTTTACAAGCACATATATATATATATATATATATATATATATATATATATATATATATATATATATATATATATATATATGTGCTCTAGAAATTTTACAACCACATATAACACCCGCGGAAGCCTACGAACTAACATATATATATCACGAGTACAAATTAACTGTATACAATGTCACGACGGATACTGTGCAGAAAAACCACAGAAAAATGGATTCACGGTTTTCCAGAGGTAGTATTTAATGGTACAATGTACTCTATGTAATATTTTACTTGACTGCCGAAAATTAACCGTAAAAGCCAGTATTCGCTCCGATTTAAAAGACAAGTGTTTATAGTTAAGTGTTGACAAAATAACTACTGCTGGTGGATGGAAAATAACACGTTATAACAGGTGCATTGGAAGAAAATTTTGCCACAAGATCTCATCTGATCACATCAAAAGTACTAGAACACGCAAATGCAGAAGCTATAACAAAAATAGTGACATAATTTGACATAATTGCGAGGCCGTGAAATGTGAAAGTGAGGATTTTTTTAGTGAGTTAATGTGAATGCAGAAGATAATAGTCTGGATATGCAAAACTACAGCTTCCAATTTATTGTGATGAGATTTCGGCGATGCGAGTCACTAGAAATAACATAACACCAATTCAATGTAAATACCTCTGTTTAACATATTTTTGCATGTATACACCTCAGTCTGATCCTAATAAACTCGTATCAATGATACGACAAATTTCGACGTCTAGATGTTAAGTAACGGAGATACAAAAAAGAAAAAACTGCAATGAATAATCTTTGAAATATGCTTTTTTATAACATTACGACTCATCAGTCATTATACTTTTCTGTCAATCCTGATGAAGTATGGATCCTAAAACCATTTTCGAGTGTTGTAAAAAAGTACGTAATGTAAAAGTACGTAAAAAATACAATTTTTTACTGATCTATTAACTAATTATTATTATTAAATAATAGTATTGGTAGGTGAATTTTAATACGTTACCTACTAATTATTGCCCGTAAAAACTTAATGTTTTAAAATAATTGTTGCTGTTTTATAAAATGTACGTAATTAAAAATTAGCAAATTATTAGTTTGATAGCTTTAAAATGTTTAAAAAAAAATTTCAGTGCAAAGGATTTGATA
Organism: Monochamus alternatus; assembly: GCA_037114965.1. Taxonomy (NCBI): domain Eukaryota; kingdom Metazoa; phylum Arthropoda; class Insecta; order Coleoptera; family Cerambycidae; genus Monochamus; species Monochamus alternatus. The sequence continues at coordinate 30,281,288 of CM073435.1, read as the reverse complement.
CTATTTTTAAGGGTTTTATCAATGTCTCTTCAATAACCGTGACATTAACCTAGTTTATAAAATAAAAATATCGCATAAATTCTGCACACAATACATGAAACCAGACTATTATAGGTCGTTTTATATAAAAAATATACAGATATGAGAGAGAGAAAGCAAGTTGTCTACGTGATTTTTTTACTGAAATCGAATTAGAATTTGTTTGATGCAGAGTTGTATTTTGCCAAGTTTAATTTCGTAATAATTTAAAGTGGTATTTTGTGGAATGTGTTATTCTGTGCAAGTATATAATAACCTTATATAGGTCAGTTTTCATTACCGAGTGTGTGTGGTATTATGAAAATAATATGCATACAAATTAAGAAAGAGCTGATACGAGAGCTAATATCATCAGTTGTATCCGAGCAGCCGAGCGAGCAGGTAGACGGATACCTGCAAGTGAAGTTTAGCGAACCTTGCAAACTGTACCTGTGCAGTTCCGAGAAGTGGAGGTCCCACAAATACCTGTCTTTCCTAAGACAACAAATTTCTAGTCTTTTTCAAGGCTAAACAAAAGAAATTCGTTCCAACCGTCTGAATAACCTCAGCGCAGCGACGAGCAAGTGGAGTGATTGCGCAAGTGTGTACACGCCGTGCAGACATACGAAGTGGCAGCTCCACAAACCAGACAAAAAGGGTAAGTACGCCCTTTTTAAGTAGTGTAGACTATTTTTCACCCAGATACCTACTAACATTTACTGTGACACTGACAAACAAAAAATACACAAATACAGGCACACAAAAAACGACAGACTTGACGCACACTCCCGAACAGATAAAAAATTACACAGACTTATACAAAAATACAACTTACGCAAACATGAACACAGACAAAAACGACGACTACGAACAACCAATGGAAACACAGACTAATGCCGAGCTGTATGACGAACTACAGCAACAAAAGCAAGCCAACAAAGAACTGACAAAGACAATACAGAAACTGACAGAACACAATGAAAAACTAAACAAACAGGTACTGACATTGACAAAACAAATCGCAGAAATGCAAAAGACAATAAAACAATCTGACAATAACACATTACAACTACACAAAAAACTTGACGAACTCCTGACCAGACAAAAAAATGACAATGTCCCGCCCACACAAACCCCTGTCCCTGCCCTTATCCCTTTTACAACACGTACAGACAAACGAAAAAAAGACGAGACTGGTTCATCTAGTGAAGACGAAGCCCCCACAGCCAAAAAACATGAACAAACCACACGACCACCGACCCCAACACAAAAACAGACAAAAACCTCGACTAAACTCCCCTCTCCCCAAACACAAAAACCAACTAACACACAAAACACGACAGACAGGACACAAGTACCCCCAGTAATTCTGCGAAAGCAGAAGCGCTGGATGACAGTACAAAAACTTTTAAATACACTAGACATAAACTACACAAAAGCCAAACTAACAAAAGACGGCGTTGCCGTCTATCCAAATACACCACAAGACCATACACGACTACGAGGAAAAAACGTTGCGGGTGTCCCGCCAAGTGAGGTGCAACTCGACCTCGCACAACAGGGCTACCCCGGCGCAATAGTGCAACGCATGGCGAGCCGCCAAAACAATCAGGAAATGTCCCTGGTCTTAGTCCAAGTCCAATCAGACCAGGAAGGCATCCTGGAAGTAAACCGCTGCTGCTCTCTGGTCGTAAGAGTAGAGAGGCAGAAGAAACAGCAGGTTGCCACTCAGTGCCACCGCTGTCAGCGCTTCGGCCACGGCCAGTGGCGCTGCACGGCGGCACCTAAGTGCGTGAAATGTAGCGAAAGCCATAGCACGCACGAGTGCAAAAAACCGAAAGACACGCCGGCCAGGTGTGCAAATTGCGCTGGGCCACATCCTGCCAGCTACAGAGGATGCCCGAGGTATCCAAGGACTAAAAACACACAAAACAAACCTGACGAGACAAACACGACCACACCAAAAACACAAAACACACACAAAAAACTACTCCTAACCACCCCCACTACTGCCCCTGGACAATCCTACGCTAACGTAGCCAAAAGACAAACACAAAACAGACTGACTAAGACACAAAAAACAAAATCACCGCCAACTGACACGACAACCGCTCAACCGGGAGCGGCGGCCCTGATAGACGCAACAAAGCGTCTGCAGGACTTCTGCTTCCAGCTGACGACCATGATGTCAAATATGCAAAAATTATTTGACTTCTAATGGCTCGTCAGCCCTCCAAACCCTCCTCGCTGAGAATTTCGTCCTGGAACCTTGACGGGTTGCGGGGCAGAAAGCTGGAACTGGTGGACATCCTAAACCGCCTAGAAATAGACGTGATGGCCATCCAGGAAACCAAACTCAGCGAGGCCTCCCGAATCTCCATCCCTGACTATGACATATACAGCCTAGACAGAGATCGCTACGGCATGGAGACATTGCGGTGGTGTCCTGTTACAACCCTCCCAGACTACCTTTACTTGACGACGACCTAGACTTGATACTTTCCTGGCCTCAAATAGTTGCCATCGGTGATTTCAACGCGAAGTCACCCGCATGGCACAGCAGGACAACGACCACAAAAGGTCGTGTCCTACTGAACTACCTAGACGCACACGACGACATTACGATACTAGGACCCACTGAACCGACCTTTTACGCAGGCCTCCCTGACGTACTTGACATTACCCTACTAAAATCTATCCCGCTGATCGCTCAGATTTCCGTCGAACACGAAGGGTCTACCGCTCATAATCCGGTCACGCTGGATTTAGGGCGGAGACTAGGAAATCTGGGCACCTTCACGAGGAGGTTCACTGACGGGTCGCTTCCGAGCAGAAATGCAAATAAGCACCGCGCTACCAGTTATTGAAACCACCCAAGACCTGGAGGCAGCAGTCCTTTCCCTTGAAACAGACATTAAAAATGCCGTGACATTAACAACGACTAAGACAATAGTCCCCCGACTTACAAATCCCAGGGGTATACTCCCCGACGACATTAAACAACTCATACGTGACAGACGACGACAAAAACGACATGCGACACGCACACGCCTCCTCCGACACAGACATGACTTAAACGTACTAAACAGACGGGTGAAGGCGGCTCTGAGCGAACTGGCACAGGAAAGATGGGCTAGACACTTGGAGTCGCTCGCTTTCCGCGATTAATCTGCATGGTCTTCAAAAGAACCATTTGTTTGACAACGTTTCGGTAAAATCTCATTTACCATCTTCAGGTCTTCTTACTTCTCCTTCGCGTTACTATGTTCGGCTTCGAACCCGGAAGGAGGGAGGAACCCGGAGAAATTTTACAAGCACATATATATATATATATATATATATATATATATATATATATATATATATATATATATATATATATATATATCAATACTAAATAAATACATATTTAATCCTTTTTACTTACGTGACTAGAGTCTTCTACGGCATTTAATATATTTGGTTCAAGATTCTTACCCTGCGAGTTTGTTTTTGCTCAACATTAGAGTACTGGCGTTCATAACTCCCATAATCTCTTAAATGTTGAACTACTCTTATGATCATTTTCTTACGCGGTACGTGTCTATCGCGGTAATTAATTCGATGTCGTCTTTTGCAGCTGCCGTCTTCTTTTGATAAAAAATAAGCTTTAAACATATTCGCTCTTTCTTAATTGGTAATGAAAACTGACCTTTATAAAGTTAAAGTAAAGTTATTATACACTTATATACAGAATAACACATTCCACAAAATACCACTAGTAAAGTTGTAGGTACACCAGTAAAACAATAAGATGAATAATTCGGTGACAATTTATTAGCATCAAGTTACAGATTGCGAGCAAATACTACACTGCCCTGTAAGTGAAGTGTCCTAGTTTAAATAGTATTTAGTTATTCACATTCAGCATTTCCTGTGATATATAAAAAAGACGATATTACAGGAATGCTGATATTACATTACATGTTATATTAATAATCCATACAAGGTGGAAAAATAAAATAAATGATCAAAAAGAGGTTTATACTACAATTCCCTCCCTAAGTGGAATTCCTGCATGTGCAGAAGGAGCTGAGAGATTCTTTCTGTAACAGATATGTATTTTCTTATGACTATACTATACTATCGGTACTATAATAATAAGGTGCAAAATACAATTATAACAAATAGAAAAATATACAAGATAACATTTCTTGATTTCATATTTTCAAAGTCACTAAGATGCACAGGTTTTAAACTCTTCGTTAGACGTTATAGTTGCTGAAAGTTTTGAAGGTCCATCTCGTGAAGATGAATGGTGGGGTCACTGGAGGGTTTCAAATTAATCGTTGGTAAATGGATTTGGGTTTGTTGGACATAGTCACTTTGAGGAGAGAAACGAATGTCTCTGATAATTACATCACATGAGTCTATAGTCACTAGAGATGGTTGATTTATAGAATAGGTTTGTTTTACACGACATTGTTCGTGAACTAATTCCTCATGATGTGGGATAATCAGTACTTGATAGTCCTTGAGTTGTTCTAATAGTGTAGTTTGTAGCTTAACATTTGTTGAAGGGCATTGATGTGGTTTGTTTTGAATCAAAGAAAGGAAACATTTATCATGTTGAAGTTCAAAAGTTTATTTACATAGATTGTATTCTTCGATATATGGACATGGTTGAGCTGTCGATAGGTGCTCTTGAGTATCCAGATTTGCATGTGGGTAAGGTTGGAAAGGAATAATAGTTCGGTCATTAATAGGGATAGATAACAGATGGTAAGTATTATAATGCTCGGGAAAGAAAAGTGGTTCTGACAATTTCACTATAATTTTATATTCAAGAATAGTTACTGGAATTAAAAATAAATTATAGTAAGAGTGTAGGTTAGCTAATTCGATTATTTCCTTGCGGTCATAAATAGCATACAACTGCTTTAGTATAGCTTTAATATTTTTTAATGGTAGAAAGAAATTGTGTATAATGTTCTGTTGAGCGAGATTTGTCGCCGTTTCCAAATTTGAAAGGAAGTCTTCCACTTCTGTGAAGATTTCTTGTAAATTTAATTGAATTTTGACACACTCAACATCGTTTCTTAGTCTCTCAATTACATGTGAAAGGATGTTGAAAGTTTTATCAATTCTAAGAAATGAATCGTTAAGCTTTTTATTCAAATTAATTAATATATAACTTTGCAGGTCTAACTGTAGTTTTATTTCATGTTCATTTTGTAGAAGGGTGTTAAATTTTGAATTAATAATTTCTAAATCGTCGTTATCTAATGTTCCAAATAAATACTTATGTAATGAACCAACGATGTTAATTAGTCCTCGTTTCTGTTTAGTCTTTGGGTTTTCGAAATTATCAAGTTTAGTTTGTATGTAAAATAAAGATTGTTTAATTTTTGATAAATTACAATGAGAAGGACCCAGCTCGGATAATAATTGGGACCTTGATGTCCGGATCGTTTGAATATTTCTACAGTGGGTCCTAAATCTTTAGATGTTAACTCTTTTGCATATCGGGGAGACAATTTATTACGATTTGAATTTTTAATATACATTTTCGTCAGCTTCAAAAGTCTCGGGTTCTCTGCGAGATTCATTTAATTTAGTTATAGTTTTGTTCTTTTTCGTTTCGATATTTTGTTTAATTTGGTTATACATGGATTTCATGATATTTCTATGTTTTTCAATATAGTCAGATGTAATAATCTGTTCATTTATATCAAAAGCGTTGGGCCTACTGTCGCCGCGAGTAATATTTATAGGGGACTCCTTGGTTGTCGTATGTATCGTATGGTTATAGGAAATTACTGCCAAAGATATTGGGTAATCAATTGGTGCATTTGGTTGCTCAGTTTTTATGCATCTTACTAAGTCAAGCAAAGTGGAATGAAATCTTTCAATATTTCCGTTTGTAGTATGTCCCTGTATGAAAGTGAATTGGAGATATATTTTGTGTAGATTACAAAAATCTTTAATCATAATGTTATTAAACTCTACGCCAGAATCTACCAGGATTTATACGGGTAACCATGACTTTCGATAAATTTTAAAAGACTACGTTGAACGTTAACTCCAGTTATTGCGTCAACAGGATAAGCATGTGCATATTTAGGAAAAACATCAATGATAGTAATAATTTTCTGATTATTAATCGAAAGTGTATCTATATTTAGGAGTTCAAATGGAGAAGAAGGAGTGTATGTATGTTGAAATTTCGGGTTTGGTGGATGGCGATCGGTTTTCATGGTAATACATGTTTGACATTTAGAAATATATTCTCGGATATGCTCAAACATATGAGGCCAATAATATTTTCGTAAAAGAACTTGATGAGTTGCCGTTACTCCACGATGGTATGTTTTTGCCTCATGGTTATATTTAATTTTTTGTTGTTGCTCTTGTTCCGTAAGGACATCTTCAACTTGTTTTTTACAGATAACGAATTTATATCCAGAAGGGAGATTATTTTGAAGTGTTCTAATAATTTTTTGTTCGAGTTCAACAGAGTCAAAGAAAAGGGCATGCTTGGTGGAATTATCTTTTATAAATGTTCGGAGGAATTTAAAGATTTCATCGTCTGATTGTCTGTTAACTAATTTTATAACATGTTTTGTTTTACCGGGAAAAGTTTTTTCGGAATAATGAATATTTAATTTGTTTGATTCATTTTCTGAAATTATAAATTGATGATTGAAGAGGTTTAAGACATTATTTGTATATTTGATTTCTAGGATAGGATTAGAACGAGACGTATGGATAGTTTGTGCATCAGTTTCAGGATTGCTTTCAGGCAATTGTTCAAAATCTTTTAACAAGGATTCATATGTTTCACGATTACAGTCATTAAGAATATCTGCAAGAGCAATTTCGAAAAGTTTGTCTAAGTCCAAGACTGATTCGTCTACTTGAGCTATCATCAAACTTGTATCATTTCGTATTGAACTTTCAATAGGATTAATTTTTATACGAGAAACAGGGTCGACTTGGTTGATTTTCCCCTTTTTATATTTAATGACATAGTCATACTCTTCTAATTGTAGGGGTTAATGATCTGTTTCAATTATAAATTTTGTACCGAAGAGATATGGTCTAAAATATTTTACGGAGTTGACAATTGATAAAAGTTCCTTTTCGGTCGTCGAGTAATTACATTCGGCGGGATTGAGAGTTCTAGAGTAATATGAGATTGGATGACCGTCCTGGCTTAGAATACTTCCGATTGCGAAATTAGACGCGTCACAAGTGAGGGTAAAAGTTTTGTGAAAATCGGGATAGGCTAATATAGGCTCATTACAAAGTAAATTTTTGCAAGTTGCGAAACAATCTAAATAATCTTGGGAAATGTCGATTTTGGAATCCTTTTTTAGTCTTTGTGTTAGAGGTTTTGTTAGTTTAGCAAAATTAGGAATTAATTTACGATAAAAACCTAAAAGTCCCAAAAATGATTTTATCTCTTTTGTTGTTTTCGGCAAGGGAAAATTCTTTATGGATTCTATTTTCTTGGGGTTTGGCCTAATACCTTCCGGAGTAATAATATGTCCTAAAAATTCTACCTGTCTACATAGAAATTCCGATTTATCTAACTGTATTTTCAGATTAGCTTCTGCTAAAGTTTTGAATACAAGTTCCAAATTTTAAATATGTTCTTGAAGAGAAGTACTAAAAATGATAATGTCGTCCATGTAAACAAAAGAAATTTTATATTGTAATTCGGACATACTCATAGTGTCTATTTTCAGTATTAAATGCCGTTTTTCTGTTTTCTAGTTTTCGTGCATTTCTATCTGATGGAATCGGCTTGCTAAATCTAGGGTTGTAAAATATTGACATCATCCGAGTTTGTCAAGGATGTCGGAAATATATTGTCATTAATCTTCCGATAATCTACCACTAGGCGCCATTGTTGTTTACCTGTGGCGTCAATTTTTTTTGTACAATCTATATTGGTGAGCTATAGGGAGATTTAGAGGGATGGATAATATTATTTTGCAGCATTTATCAATTTATCGTTTTACTTCTTGCTGATACACACGAGGATATCGATAAGTTTTGGTATGAATAGGTATTTCATTATAGGTTTTGATCTTATGTTTAACCTAATTTGTAAAGGTTAAAGCATTATTAGGGAGGTGAAAGCAAGGTTCATATTTTTTACAAAGTTCAAAAAGATTAAGTTTTTTCTCGGAATTCGAATGTTCGGTTCTAAGCAAGGTTGTTATCTTTTGAATTTTGATTAATATGGTTTAACATAGTTCCTTCGTTAGTTTTAATCTGTAGTGTTTGAGTAAAGTATTCGTCAAGTAATGTTGCGGGTAAACTTTGGTCAGGGCCAACGGACTGGGTTTCCGAGGTAATATTATATATTTCAATTTGTGCTAATATATTTTCAGCACGTGTTACGCATGCAGGGATATAAAAACTTGGAGATCGTTGGGTTTCTATAAAAATGTCTCCAGATAAGATATTAACAGGGAATTTTAAAATTCTGACAGAGTTAGCCTTATTGTTTATGGGTTCATTGTATCTATGTATCTGCAAGGGAATGATACAATTTGTGTTTGACAGCGTTAAGTTTTTGGGATCAATGATTAGTTCCAAGTGTTGAAAAGTTTCAAACCGTCAAAATCTTTACTGAAGTCAAATATAATTGCTTCCATCGTATAATTTGAATTGAATTCGTTAAAAATTGGAATATGCGCCGAGAAATAAGATTTTTGAGAATCAGTGCATGTTGTAATAATGTTTGTTTCAGGATGAGTACAATTTGGGAAGAACTGTGAAATTACAAAGGGATTAATGATGTTTTTTCCACATCCAGTATTTAAGAGGAGTCGAATAGGAAGGTTTTGAATTTAAATGAAAGGAAGTTTATTATTTTCCACATTATTCAAAACTATCGGGTCCTGAGGAGTATGGGTCTCTTGAAAATTTATTTCTTGGGATTTATCTTCCGAAAATTCCTGGTAAGAATCATAAGAATAACTGTTTAGACTTCCTTGTTCAAGAGAATAGTCTTGGTCGAATCCTGGTTCATATTCATACGGATTATATTCAAAATTATTTTGTTCAGGTTTGTTTTGCTCATAGAGTTCAGTCTTGAATAGTTCTTGTACTACAGGTAGGGAAGCTTTATTCTCAGGGAAGGTTTTCCGTTGAAATTGTGTGCGTTGAGGACTATAACTAACACCAGATATTTGAGGATGGGTGTAGCTAATACTTGACATAGACGTAGGTTTGGGTCGAGTTTGTTGTTGAGAGGGTTTAAAAACATTTTGAGGTTTTCCAAAAACATTTCGATTTGTTGAAGGTTGCGGTAAATATCTTTGCTGGTTATTTAGGTGATTGATATAAGTTTATAGGCTGCGATGGAAATCTTGGTGGGTTATTAGGTGATGAGGTGATTAGGTGATATTAGGTGAAATAGCATTTGAAAGATTAAATTGAAATTTTTAACTTAATTCTCACTTTCAAAAGCCGGTTTAATAATTAAACGTTGCAACTTGAAATGTGAAAAATTTCCAAAATTATACACTGTCTTGAATAATCAAAACTTGTCAGTATACTTAAGGAATAAAGGAGTAAAGAATTTGCAAATATGGTACTTACAGTCTTGAGACTCGTTAACCAACCACTAGTAGTTCCGTTCCAATAAATTTCATCAACGATGCCAAGCGGATGTCCTTTGTTCACGATTCGTTTCGCAGTTGAACTGTTGAAACAGAGACCTCTTGGACCAGGAAAATTTGATGCTCCAAATTTGATCCAAAAAGGCACTACGAATCCTACTGACTGCGCCAGTAAAGTTGTAGGTACACCAGTAAAACAATAAGACAATTCGGTGACAATTTATTAGCATCAAGTTACAGATTGCGAGCAAATACTACCCTGCCCTGTAAGTGAAGTGTCATAGTTTAAATAGTCCATACAAGGTGGAAAAATAAAATAAATGATCAAAAAAGGTTTATACTACAAAAATAGAATTAAATATTAAATATTATTAAATTATTACGAAAATAAACTCTGCAAAATACAACACTGCACTAAACAAATTCTAATTCGATTGCAGTAAAAAATCACGCAGAAAACTTACTTTCTCTCTCTCTCTCTCATATCTGTATATTTTTTATATAAAACAACACACGGAAAACTTATAGCAAGCTGTATTTTGATCGAACGTAACTGTGGAACCTTTTAAGAGATTCGCTACATATTATATCCATCCTAGTCTGGTCATGTATTGTGTGCAGTATTTACGCGATATTTTTATTTTATAAACTAGGTCAATGCCACGGTTATTGTGACTCGCATCGCCGGAATCTCATCGCGTATGTAATAATACATCATTACAATAAACTGGAAGTTGTAGTTTTGTATATCCAGACTGTTGCCTTCTACATTCACATTATCTAAAAAAATTCTTACTTTCACATTTCGCGGCACCACAATTCTGTCAAACTATGTCACTATTTTTATTATAGCTTCTGCAAATCGTGAATCCATTTTTCTATGTTTTTTCTGGATTTTATTAGAAATTTATTCACTAGATCACTAATAGTTAAATTGTTTAGTAGTTTATATTAGAGTAGAGTAGAGAGTAGATTATTAGTTTATTAGAGCATAATATTATTTAGCTTATTTGCTTGATCGCTATTAATATTTTTATGATAGATGTTCAAATATCCTTCATCTTGAGCTTATTATTATTAATTTACCTTACTGGCATGCTGCTTGTAGTTATATTTTAGATTAATTATTTGTAGTTACTTACTTTTCCCGCATTTATTTACAATTTTTTTTTATTGTTTCATATTTTGCTTAGCTTAGTATTATTTTGAGCAATTCGGTCAATCTTTATCCGAGAATTAAAGCGAACGTTATATTATATTATTTAATAAGGTGTTATTATTATAATAAGCATCGGCGCCTGAGCTCACGCGACGCTTCTACTACTTAGTGTTCTAAATTCTCCGCGCGCTCATTTATACTTATATATTATTATACTTATATTTTCTACGTTCTTAATTTTCAGAACTATTGTTCCATGCTTATAGTCGCTTGGCTTTTGTGTTGACACTAGTTTCCCTACTTACATTTTTTTTAATAGTCAATTTGGTATTTAAACTTTTGCCATACCTTACCCAATTGTCATTAACAACTATTAAATATTAGAATAAACCACCGTTTGTTTAACTGAATGTTTATTATTTGATCTTGTTTGGCAAATTTTCTTGATCATTTAGTCAATCTATCTGGGTGATTTGGTTTTGGGCAAATTTGTCTGGCGCCCTTGTACAACTAAAATTTATCGTGTCGTAATATACGATATTGTGAAAACAAACAAAATTAGAACCACCCCATCTCCATTGAGCTGGCCACTCACCCTTAAGTGGTGGACGACCTTACGACATGAAGATGTGTTTTGTAGATCGCAATTTGATTAAAAAAAAACTAATGTGGTTCACTAGAGCGCTAAGCACTAGATCGTAGAATGCACATGCGAAGAAAATGTCGAGCGGAGCGAAGCGTAGCGTAAAAAATAAATAGATAATATATTCGAAGCACTGGCGAAGCGACGGCTTGTAGAGATTTGCCAAATGGCACTTGCACTTTTCACACACTATAACTGCGTCTCGAAGTTTACTCGACGGAGCACTGGGAGCGACTGTTCTTGAGGACTCTGAGGGTGCGCGTTTTATCCCCTCAAGGGGTTGCTGTTTAAGTATATCTAGTCCGTTTAACCAATGGAGTGGCTCGGAAGGGATGCTGTGTCCTGATTGGCCCGTTGGCCATATGTACTCCTGAGGACTGAGCAAAACTCGCGCGCTGTCGTTTCGCATCTTTGCGGTTGAGGCTGACCGGAGAAGGGAACCCACCTCTACGAGGCGTCCAGGCCTACAGCGATGAAGTGGGATAGTTCCTCTCGACCCCGCTCATCCGATGTCATTTATACAGCCAAGGATATTGGCGGTTGGCACCCTTATTTCGTCTAGAAACTCGCAGGGAGCAAGATATATAACACACGGACTACTACCCCTCAAAAGGGAACCCCCACTTAAAGTTACACCCTGTATATATATATATATATATATATATATATATATATATATGCTAACTTTTATTTGTGTACAAATCCGTAAAAACTTTATTCTTCAAGATAATCAAAAAATTTTTTTTATTTTAAATGACATCGAGAACCGCTTACTCTGTCCCTACCACGGCACTTAAGATAGCGATCCAAGACCTGTTATGATGTTGTATACCCTCAAAATTCAATAAAAACGTTTAATTTTTTTATTTAAAATCTGATAAGCTGGTATTAATCAGGACCCCTATGTGTTAAATTTGAACAAAAACTATACAAAGTGTTTCTACATGTTCTTAAAGTTTTTTTTTGTAAAAATTCGTAAAAACTATTGTTCAATGACTTGCGGACTGTATTATATTGCTGGTTTGTTAATCTCGTGATGCACCTACCATATTACAACCATTATCTGAGTATACACGCGCCGGTTTTCCCCTCCGTGACACAAATCGTCGAAATGCAGCTATAAATGACTCAGTCGTTAGGTCTGACACCAGCTCTAGATGCAGTGCTTTTGTGTTAAAGCACACGAAAACCGAAACATAACCCTTTGTTAATTTTGCTCCACGACCTGCCTTGGTTTTTATAAAAAATAGACCGGCATAATCTATTCCTGTTACATAAAAATGAGACGTTGGACGCACACGATCCTTTGGGAGCAAACCCATCATTGGAAATACTGATCTGGTTTGCATCTATAACATCTTATACATTCGTGAACGACACGTTTGGCAAGATTTCGCCCAGCAACAGGCCAGAAACGTTCTCTTATAACCGACAAAAGTAGATTTGCACCTGCGTGACATAATTATGGACAAATATAGCAACCAATTGGTTATGCTCTTCCACGAACAAAAGTTTTATGAAGTAATGTTTTGAGGACAACAACAAAGGATGACGCTTATCGTAACTAAATTTTGATAGTTCGAGTCTCCCTCCAACCCGAAGCATACCATCATTATCAACAACCTTTTGTTGATAATGATGTTACACAAACTCAAAATCTTACTTGTACGATTAAGATTTCCTCCACCTTGTAAAATTTTTATCTCACCTTGGAAACTCTGTTTTTGGGATATTCTTGTAAGACACAACAATGATTTATTAAGCTCCTTGGCTGTAAGTGGTCCTTATTCTGAGGGTTTTCGCTGACACCTTGAGATGAATCGAAGACAATAAGCCACCACTCGCTTCAAACGTGTAAGACTTGAAAATCTTTTGAACGAAAATTCATCATTTTCAGACACTGTTAAACCACTTACTGATTTTTGTATCAATTCTGGCAGTTCACCTTCACAACTGGTGATTACCTTCGACCAATGACATTTATCTGTGCACGCAACCACTGTGGACCCTGCCACCACAACGACGACGCTATCAAGTTGTTTGGAGTTAACCCTCGAGACAGTAAATCAGCAGGGTTGTTCTTTGAATTTATATGATACCAATTACTTGTTTTTTAGCGTTTTAGAAAGCTATTTTAAGCTATTATAAATCAAATCTCCTACAATTCCTATTAATGAATTCATATGTATGTTCTCTGATACCAAACATCTAGGTATGCTAATGAACAATTCCACAGACAAAGCTCTATTCAATAATTATCTAAAGAAAATAATATAATTTACTAACCTTCTAATGAAACACTCTATAAATATCTAACTTCACTTTTTGGCAGTGGGAACACCACAAATTCAACCACAATAGATGAGATCTGACCTATTTCTACATTTTTAGGATTGCTTCTTCAGGTGGTCTCCTTTAAGTTGAATCAAATATCTAACTATAAAAATTATTATAAAAATTAAAATTATTTGAAGTTAAATATCGACAATGACAAAAAGTGACATCCTGTCAATGAATTAAATATATGACAATACCTACCTGAAAAATGTTCACCTTTTATGTAAAAGTTTTTTTATATTTTTAGGTATTAATAATATTGTGTGAAACAACTACTCAGGGTATGAATTTATGATATTCGATTTACCACAAATGTTTGGAACTGACTTGAGGAAGATCTTATCTACCCGAGTACTACAGTTGAGTCGGACCACATAAATATCGAATCAAATTCCCTCTTTAACGAAACTCGCACCTTGTTCACCAGTTGGGCCAAAATTAATGCCGCACATAATTCAAGGCGGGGAATTGTTACCATCTTTAAAGGAGCAATCTTTGTTTTTGCACACACTAATGACAGATGGACTTCATTTTTCACATTCACACTTCTAAGATAAATACTCGCTCCATAAGCATATTAACTTGCATCTCCAAAACCATGAATTTCTAATATGACACAATAATCCTGGCAATTTTTAGAGTGTTCAATTCTGTAAGTTGTTGTTTATATTGCTGCCAAAATGAATGCAAGTCTTTAGAAATTGCTTCGTCCCACGTAAGATTCAATGACCACAGTTTCTATAAGAGTAACTTGGCTTGGTATTACACACAGACTTAACAAACCTAACGGATCGAAAATTTGAGAGCTATCAGAAAGAATAGATCTTTTTGTAATGCGTTTTGACAACGATAATTCTCTTATTTTATACATTAATAAATCTGATTCACATTACCAGTATATACCCAGCATATTTGTATTTTCCTTGTCATCTAATCTCAGAAATTCACAAGTCTCAGATACTTGTATGGACTGAAGCATATCTGAACTGTTGAATATCCACTTTCTCAAAGTGAAACAACCTTTCTTTAAAATTAATGATATCTTCTAAAATAGCCTTGGGAGCCCGTGGATATTCAACGACATTTTCATCGCCTAACTGCTTTAAACAGCGTACTGCCAAAAATGGGTCTGATGCTGTTCCATACGTAACAGTATTTAACACATACCCGTTCAAGCTTTCATTTGAACTAGATTTCCATACTACACATTGAAGCTTTTATGCAACCTGAACCTCAAAGGTATCGACAAAAGATCACTCTGAATTGTGGCACCGACATATCATTTAAAGACAAACCCGACCCCGATGGGGAAGATGCGTCAAAGATAACACGAAATTTCGTAGTCGAACTTTTTTCATTTGAATGATGTGGAAGGTAGTACCTCACAACACCCTCTGATTCATCTTCATCCACCTGCGTCATATGCCCGAGATCGGAATACTCTTGCATGAAATCTAGATACATTTCTTAATTTTGGGTTATTCTTAAGCTTATTCTCTAAAGAAAATCTTTTAACCGCAGTTTTCTTTGAATCACCTAATATTTGAGAACTCTCCTTTAAAGGAATGTTAACTATAAAATGCCCATCTTCTTGGCGTTTTGTTGTCTCCACAAATCAATTTTCACATTGCCTCTCATCTGCTGTTAAAGAAATAGGACACCCTACATCACACTCCTCAAGCTCACAAAATTTAGCTAACTGATTTTGCACCTGTTTTGTACTCCAATTGCACACAGACCTAGCCTGAGAATAAGTAGTAGTTGGTCCTGATACCACCCAAGCAAACACCATTTTTTCAACATAGGTTGACCAACATCTAGCTGCAACTGACCTTGACATAATAGACCATATATAATTTCAGCACCCACTAAAATATCTATCTCACTTGGCTTGTAAAATTCAGGATCTGCCAATCTCAGATGCTTCGGAATATTGAATTGATCAGGTGTACATACGAATTTGGAATATTTTCAGAAACTTTTTGTAATACCAGACACTGAACTGTTATCTTAAAAGAACTGTACAAGGAATTGATGTTCACAACACATTTATGCTTAACATCCGATGACACTTGACTAATACCCACCACTGAAATATTTATGTCAGATTTACCTAATCCCAATTTCGAGCATAAACTTGCCGAAATAAAGTTGCTTTGCGACCCAGAGTCCAACAAAATACGATATGTGTGAGATTTCCCAGAGGGCCCCTCTACTTTCACTAGAGCGGTTGACAACAGAATATTTCTGTTCTGTACAAAGTTGCAATTCGATACAGCTACAGAATTACTTGCCTCTTCCACCACATTTCCCTGATTTGAATCACTGTTTAAACTACCTGTCCCTTCCGAGGCAGCCGCTTGCCTATGAAAGTCCGAAGTGTATGGTGTTTAATATTGCACTTTGTACAAGGTATTGACCTACAATTCTTACTTATATAGTTCGGTTTTAGGTAGTTCAAACATAATTATAGCTGTTTTACCCTTTTACTTTTCTGGTATGAGGAAGAGAGTTTTAAGAATTCTGCACAATTTGTAATAAAATGTTCGCCCTGACAAAATTCACACGGTTTTACTGTGGTTGTAAATGATTTACTAAATTTACCCTTGTTTAATTTAACGTCACTCATATGATTTAATTATATTTTTTCTTTAAATTCTTCTAATGTGGGTAAATCACCTCAAATTGACTGAAGACTCCTGTGTCGACATTCGAATATCTAGCAACGATTTTATATGATTTTATATTAACACACGTTTGTTATTATATCTTTCGTACAGAAGGTCCCACGCATTTTTGTAATTCGCCGCCAACAATTCTAATAAGCTGATTACTTATTTCGCATCCCCATCGAAATGCGCTCGTAAATAATGAAACTTTTCGATTTTATCTAGATTTGGTTCTTTATGCACTAACGACAAAAATGTGTCACGAAATTCCAACCAATTTTCATACGACCCTTTAAATATAGGTAATTTTATTTGAGGTAATGTTATATGTGGTAGGCGTTTCACGGGATCATTTGCATTTGATGGACTATTACCAATATTTTTTGTTTCTTCACGTTCACAAATTTGCACTTCAGCAATGATATTTTTCACAATAGAAACTAATTTAAAATGAGAATTTTCAAATGCTTCTCTTTCACAAATTTGCTCATCTATTTGTTCGCATAAATTTTCACTTGAATTTTGAATTTCATTGAACTCTACAAATAAAGTTTCTTGTTTTTCTATCCTATTTTCCAATTCAATTAGAACACGCATTTCAATTTTGTCTTTTTCTTTCGCCGAAATTTGACCTAAAACAGTACTCACATATTTATCAAATAGCGTAAAACGGGATTTTAAGTCACCTCGCTTTTTAATCAACTGTTTTAAATCTATACTCATTTTATCTAAAACTTACACAATTGATACGGCAAAAAAGTTTTATAAAGGAAATAAAAAAGGATGAAGACTCACTGTTACCACAATCTTCCGACCCGCTTCCTAAATAGGCCTCAAGCTCAACGACTTGTCGGAACCTTACTTAGACGGTCTGGCTGATTCACACACTTGCCGACAGTAACGGCAAAACACACAACTCGATGTATTTCGTCTCTTCAAGCTTCACACACATGCGTTTGGAGTTTGCACACTAAATTTTACTTTTTTTATACAATACCGGGCTCTGTAGGGCCAAATTATGTTCGCTGACTTGTGGACTGTAGAATTATATGAACTCTATAATAGTATCTTTATATTATTTTTGCTTATTTTAAATATGTATTATGTAATATATGTTATATATATTTTTATAATCTTATCTAAGAAAAATGCAACGGAAGCACACCATTAGTATAAAACTAAGTGCGTGCTCCACGTTCTTCAGTCTATTTGTACGAAGCATTTATAACATATAATAAAGTTTGTTTGTAGTATCTCGCCTACTTATTTAGTGTCGAAAGGGCCAAACCTAAAATTGGCGCAGTCGGTAGGATATCAGTTAACTCCTTCAATTGTAAATCACAGTGAAGGTAGGAGACCTTCTGGTCAGAGATACTGAATCCTCGAACTTTACGTTGGTAATTTTGACCTAAAAGGAAGGCAGAACTGCAGACGACTATAACCGTGTCGGGAAAATAGTGAAGGGCTGAACTGAGTAAGCTCGTTCGTGTGCAAATCGCATAGTAAAGAGCTGAATTGAGTAGGTCCGTCCCGTCACCTGTGTTTATATTATCGTTTTTGGTTTACCACCAAATCTTTTTCCGCTGCATCCTTAGGGAAATTTCCTGGAACCGGAATTACCTGGTGAGTACCAAAGTGCTAGTACTTGACTCCCTATCCTTTCAAACGCATATTGACAGTGGTAGGTTAGAATTAGAATCATTTTAACAATAAAAACCTTTTTATTGTTTTATTAACGAGATAATTAAATTTACCTTGAAAATTTGTTGATCTCGACATACGCATAAGTCGTATATTTGTTGTGCCATATCAAGTTCTCGCTGGACTTGCAAGGACGCATAGTCTACCGGAAACTGATAGTGAGCCGTGTTTAGTTGAGTCGTTTTCGACCTACTTAACTCTTAACTTATCTATATAAAGAAACTTAAGAATAATACAATGTCAAACCCGCAATCAAACGTAAGCACGAACCCAGCTGCTTCACAGCGGAAAGAATTAGACGCAAAAAAAATTAAACTTTTTATGTTCCACAATACAACCTTTTGATGGTTCGGAAATCAAATTGACCCAATTTTTAGAATCAGTGGAAACATTTATAATCTCTCTAGATCTGCCACATCCAACTGATATACAGTCACGTTTGTTTATAAATATAATCAAAAGCAAATTGAGAGGACAAGCAAAAACGCTTATTTTAGGTAGACCTGAAATAACTACCTGGCAAGAAATTAGGAATCTTTTAATCCAAAATTATAGTGATCATAAATCGCTTCAAACATGGCAGAACGAAATTTGTCTATTACAACGCGATATTCGCGAACCTTTACGTACGTTTTGTAATAAAATTCTATGCATGCGCTCAAAAATTGTTCAGAAAATACAATTACTATATACCGATCCGCAAGAAAGAACTTCTCTTCAATTAGTATATACTTCTTTACTTTTGAACAAATTAAAAAGTAATCTCCCACAAAATTTCGAAACTATCATTTTATCTAGACCTGATTTAAACGACATAGAATCAGTAGTTCAGGCCATACTTGAACTTGAAACTTATTTTGAATACAAAAATATGAGTCGCCGTTTACCACAAACTCAACCACAAAGACCTCCTATGCTACCTACTAGACAAAACTTACCTCCTAAACCAAGCTATAATTATAAACCCCAATATAATATAAATCAGCAACCTAACTTTCTACCAAGACAATTCCCATCAACTTATCCTGCTCCAAGACAAACTCAACCACCAATAAGGCCTCCTTATAATCAACCTAAACCCGTCTTACCCCCCAGACAGACTATAAATCAACAACCCCGTTCTACAAATACTTACTCAAATAATAGAAAACAGTTTGAACCTGAACCGATGGATACCTCCAGCACTACACTAACTAAATTTCAGAATGTCCCCCGTAATTTTTCACATCATTGTCATGAGTATGAATTACAAACCGAAGATTATGATTACCAAGAATATGAATATCCAAATCACTCAGTAGATCCTGATTACCTTGAACAACCCGAACAACCCGAATATTTTCAGCAACCTATTCCTGATACTGAATTCGAAAATTTTCAGAAAACAGCCTCGAACCAAAACCTAGAGAAATGATCTTTGAAAATAATTCCATTTTAGCTGCACCCCTATCTTATATCAACATTGAAAATCCACCTTTGAAATTGCTCATAGATTCCGGCTCTTCTAAAACTATGATTCGCCCAGATATCATTGAAAAATATTACCCTGAATGTATCTACCAATCTTCCAATGTTTTAAAAACATGCATGGGCCAAAAGAAAACAAAATTCTGTGCAACCATTCCCGCTTTTAATGAATTTTACAGTAATGATAACATTGATATTTTATTATATGACTTTCACGATTTTTATGATGGACTAATAGGCTTAGATGTAATAACCCAATTTGGATTACTTTTTGATTACAAAAACGCAACAGTTTTTAATGAAAATATTTCAATTCCTTTATATGTTCGAAACCCATTAGAAATTTCCAAGAGAATTACTGTCAAGGCCTTTGAAATTTTCAGAACACAAATTCCAGTTTCAGTAGAGAATGGCGAAATTTTAATTCCTAAAATCGAGAGTGATCATACGATCATACCCGAATCAATATCTTACGCAGAAAACGGATTAGCCTTTGTAGAAATCCATAACTACACTAATGAACCATCCACTGAATATTTCGATTATCCTATCCGAGTGACACCCTTAGATAACTACGATCCTGTTAAACCTATTATCCAACCATTTGAAAATAAAACCTTGAAAACAGACGTAAAACGACTTTTACGAACGGAAAATAAAGTTGCAGATGCACTATCCCGAATAAAAATAGACGAACTTAACGCCAACGAAATTGACGACCTAGACTCTATCCTTAATAACCCTCCTGACGAAAATATAAATCAACTTATTGATTCCCTTAATGAAGAACTAGCCAGTACCTTACATATACCTGAAGGTACTGAAATTCCCAAAGAACAAAGAGGACTTTTAGATCGTTTAGATAACCTATCCGACACCCAGACTCAACATACCGCTCAAGAATATCCTATCTGTTCTCCACCAATTACAGAAAAAAGTATTAATGGGTACAAAAGACAATTATTTATACACGAAACACAAAACATGCCTAGTCGTTTTGGAATTCATACATCAAAACCATTTCCTGATAAACTAAGGACCACTCTAGTTTGTCATACTTCTATATCTGACGATGAACTTACTAATATACTAAAAAGGTATTTAAACATAAATGAAACAACCTGTCTTTATTTTCATTCAGACAAAATTAAAGAAAAAGCATTGAGAGTATTGGCTAATAATTTTGTCCCTGAAACTAAGATAATTATTTCTAACATATTGTTGAAAGATCTAATTTCAAAAGACGAACAAATGGATCAAATTAAATTCTTTCATGAAACAAAAACCACACACAGAGGAATTAATGAAACTATCAAACGACTTTCTAAAAAATTTTATTGGCCGAATTTATCAACTCATGTTCATGATTATATAACTAAATGTGAACCATGTAATTTAGCCAAATACGATAGAAATCCACAAAAAGTCAAAATTCAAAATACGCCAACTCCATCTAAACCACTCGAGACTCTTCACATAGATCTTTTCTTTATCGATAAAAATATTTTTCTAACCTTATTTGACCCATTTTCAAAATTCGGACAAGCGATCAAAATTGAATCTAAAAATGCTCTTGATACCATTCAAGGACTAACTACTTTTACGTCTTTCTTTGGAACCCCCAGGTATATAATTCATGATCCTGGCAAGGAATTTGTTAATACCCTTTTTAAACAATTCTGTCAATTACATAATATCAAAATTCATGTGACCTCAACACAAAATTCCCAAAGTAATAGCCCTGTAGAAAGGTTCCACTCGACATTGCTAGAATCTATCCGTATATTAAAAACGGAAGATCCCCATAAGCCTCTAGACTACTTGATGAGGTTAGCAATAACTTCTTATAATAATTCTATCCATTCTGCTACTCAGCAAACCCCTTTTTCGATACTGTTCCCATCGATCTATAACGATACTTCACCTATTCTTAATGAAGTTGAAACTACCCAAGACTTTGTAGAAAATACTCGGAAATTATCAGAAAAACTTAATGAACAAATTAAAACTAAACTGAATCAGAGTAAGCAGACGCGCAATGAAAAGTTAAATCAAAATCGTAATGAACCTGAAGTCCTACAACCTAATGATGAAATTTATTTAAAAACAAAAACCCCCTGGTCTCGTAAAATTCAAAATCCTTTTGAAAAAGTTAAAGTCCTACAAGATTTAGACATAACTGTAAAGACTAAAAAAGGAAAATACCATAAACGCAAAGTTAAAAAGAAAAGACAGACTAAAGGTTCTCCTTTGTTACAGAATAATGAAGACCCTGCTTCCATTTCTGACAATGATAACGGTGATGACAATATTGACGAAGAACATGACTATGACAATAAAAATAAAGAGACTGACTAACCCTATCCTCCCTGTAAATTTGGGCTCCCTTAAAACTATATCCTTTTACCATTCTTTTGTACACATCCTTAACTTAACGGAAATAGGAGAACATGTAAATAGACTTCTCGTATCCTCTGAAAATACAACTAAAGAAAAACAATTCTGGCATATTCAGTTACATTATCTCACAGAGCGTATTAAACAAAAATTCGAAATCATTTCTTCTGCCACTGCAAAACGCGAGAAACGCGGTATTTTTAATTTTATCGGGAATATCTATTCAGAGTTATTTGGTTTAATGAGTGCCGATGATAAGGAGCTTTTGGAACAAAAACTAGAAATTGTATTTCGTAATCAGAAAAATATAAATGATCAGCTAAACACGAAGCTTTCCGTTCTGGAATCATTTACAAGTGAAATACAAAGTGCTATGAAAAAGATTAACAACTTTTGGAAAATCGCAAACGATTTTTTTGAAACTCAAACTTTAATTAACGATTGTTTAATCACTTTAGAGATTTTAGACCAAATTGAAGATGGCTTGTTATTTAGTCATATGAGTATCATACATTCCGATGTAATTTCAACTACAACTATTACCGAAATTTTTAAAATTCTATACACTTTATATGAACCCGCGGAATTACCTTCTTTAGATCAAAATTCAATATTTTCTTTATTTCATATGAAACATTACGTATCAAGTTCAGTAATATATATGGAAATTTTAATTCCGATCTACCATGTCAATGAATATAACCTATTCCAAATATTTATGCCTTC
Source organism: Monochamus alternatus (assembly GCA_037114965.1). NCBI lineage: Eukaryota > Metazoa > Arthropoda > Insecta > Coleoptera > Cerambycidae > Monochamus > Monochamus alternatus. The sequence goes on along the minus strand of CM073435.1, from coordinate 30,258,554 downwards.
CTCAAATATATAAATTATTCCCCCCGAAAGTTACTTGGCACTTGGTACTTCTGCTAGCGTTTATTCCTGGCTAGAAGAAAAACCCCCAAAAGTCGGCAAATACTACCAACTTAAAGAAATGATATATGAAAAACCACCATCATGCATTCCAAAAATGATGATTGATCATGACGAACCAAATTGTACATTTTACTATTTGAAAAACCCTAAGGACAGCATTACCATGTTACCTTCCGGACAGTTGCTCGTCCTACCAAGCAAAACGGTGCATATAGAAGAACAATGTTCTAGCGTCATCCACCATTTTCTCTCAGAAGATTCTTTAATATCTAACCAAGAAGGATGCACTTTACGAATTAATGAAGAAGACTATTTCCTTCCTACCACGAACTTGCAAGCCTCTACATTTCTTTTACCAGAAATAAGAAAACCCCAAATATCAAATTTTACATTGGACAATACCATAAATGAATTGGAGTTCCTTAAGAACAAAGTAAAAGAAACGAAAGACATTCAGTTGATTGACCCTGCATCAATTGAACCTACATCAATCTCTTGGACGACCTGGTTAACATGGTCTCTCATTGGATTTACAATCTTATTTCTTCTCTTCACCTTCAGGAAAAGTATAAACTCATGGCTGGTATGCCCAAAAAGGACAATGACGCCAATTACTACACCTCAGACTTTCCAGGAGCCAACTCCCGTAAACTCTGATTTTCCGTCTAAGAGGGGAGGAATTATATGAACTCTATAATAGTATCTTTATATTATTTTTGCTTATTTTAAATATGTATTATGTAATATATGTTATATATATTTTTATAATCTTATCTAAGAAAAATGCAACGGAAGCACACCATTAGTATAAAACTAAGTGCGTGCTCCACGTTCTTCAGTCTATTTGTACGAAGCATTTATAACATATAATAATCTCGCCTACTTATTTAGTGTCGAAAGGGCCAAACCTAAAATTGTAGTATATAGCTGGTTTTAACACATATATTGTTGACTTTATTTGTAATAAAAACACACACTACAAATTGATGATTTATTTAACGTCTGCACATCCATCCATTATAACATTACAAGCAACAATAACTTAATCAGCTACCGAAAGGTAAGGGTACTAGCATGTCCCCTCATTTTCGGTTATTCAACCAAATATACAATGTTTACATATGGGAAACATATCCTTAACAACTTTATTTTTAAAATAACGCAACAAATATTTTTTGGATTTAAATGTCATCGAAAACCGCTATTTCCAATCCTATCACGAGGTTTAAGAAGGCGATCCAAGGTCTGCTATGATTATTTTTATACCCCCCGAATTCAATAAAAACGTTTAGCGATGTTTTATTTAAAATCTCATAAGGTAGCATAGTAGTAGATATTTTTGACAGATGTAAGCTTTATCTATGGATCTAAGTCATCTCAGTCGATGGGTCATAGACACCGACTTTCCGTGGGAAAAGGGAATTTTGCCCCATTTTTGAAATATCAAGTTAAATTCCTGGAATAATTTTTTTATTGTCTTTTAGGTCTTCTTGAGCAAGTAGTTAAAATGTTTGTACTTAGTCATAGTTAACTCTGTATACAACAATTTATAATGCAATGTTAAGTACAAGAATTTTATAAAAAATCTATTATACCATATACATCTTAACTAAAGGCAGTATACAATATTACGTTTCTATGTACATTGCAATTGTTTATGGTACTAAACGTAATTTCTCAAAATATATTTGTAAACAGTTGATGTATATAACAGTTTATAATGTAACGTTAAATATGAGGACAAAATTTCTGTGTCATTGTATCATTTCATGTATTAATTTTGTAATATATGCATAAATTAGTCCATATACAAGGTCTTGCACGCAATTGCTTCCTTAAACGTATGAGTGAATGTCGATTGCTCCTTGAAAATTTGGCTAGTGAGATTGTCATTTCCGATATTTTTCATGACAATAATTATAGTTAATGATAATTTTTATATCTAGTTTATTACTTTTTCTGTTTATACAGAGTATTCCGTAAGTACGTGTAACGGCGAGTAACAGTGATTTATGATGCCAAAATAATGCGATCTAGCCCAACTTACCTTAGTCCAAAAGTTGATAACCGAGTCACAGAGTGTCAAAATCAAATTTCTATATTCAATTTTTTTTTAAATAACCTGAGAAGTAATTGATGAATTCAAACAAAATTTGGTATTCCGGGTTTTTTTGACATGGGCAATTCAAATATCTTCAAAATTTTGGCTTACGTTGTAGAGGGCGCCACTTACGTTGCGTCTTTGACCTTTAGTAGTTCACAGGTAGGAATTACCTTTTTTGATTAGATCACTCTTGTTACATTTTTAAAAGTTAAGAAGTATAAAGAAATTTAGTTAAATATTGCGATAAATATAGGGATATACCTACATAAAAACTATTGTTAAGTACAGGGTCAGTAAAATTGAAAAATTAACTAAGGCATCTACTTACTCATTACTTTTCTAGAACTCAAATTAAATTGTAATAAAATGTAAGCTCTCTCCAGCTTGCTACGTAAGTAAATGCTTTGGAACTTTATCATATAAGGGTTTAAAAATGTATTGCTGCATACAGGACATTTAGTGAAGAGTAAGGTATTCTACAGGGACATATACGTAAAAATTAATGTAATTTAATTTATATTATACAACTTATAAATATTTACCTAAATTATCTACCTACTTTAGCTACTACTAAAGAATCTCAGTAGTACCTAGGTATCTAGTAAGTAGTAGTAAGTCACAAATTGTTTGTTCAATATCACTGTCAATGACCGCTCACAACCTTGGTCGTTTACAGCCCACAGTTCAACTCGATGTCGACCTGATGCTACGTTGCCAAATTGAAATATTTTCCTAGTACTGATTATTTTAGAATTTCATTTTTTTTTGCTCTTCAGTTCAGCCAATAATAATTTAAAATGTTAATATCTAATGAAATCAAATAATAGTAATCAAATAATTCTATTAAAAATTGCAAGCAACGCGGTCCGTTCAGGTTTTCCGGTAGAAAATACGGTCCAATCAAGCGATCCCCGTACACTCCTGCCCATACGTTGACAACCAATCGCCTTCGAAAGTTAAACCGACGACCAGCGTGTGGATTTTTGTCCGACCAAATGTGGCTGTTATGACTGCAAAGGAATTAGCACAGTTTAAAAAATATTTTACATTAAAATTACAAAACTCCAACGTATTTAATAATAAACCGAGTAATAAACCATTTAGGTACATTATATAAAAAACATATACCCAATGGGTAAATTATTAAGAGAAGATGAAAAGTGTTTCGTGATTAAATACTAAGTAATAAAAACTTTCGTGTTGTCGACAAAAAAAAACTGTCCAAAACCGAAACGGCACGCCTCTGATCTGATGCTCATAAAAGTTATCGAGAGTGAATCTTGACCTACCGTATTATTAGGTCAATAACCTAGTTACCTAGTTTTTGTACTGTTATTTAACGACAAAGAGTAAAGTTACCTTTTTATCTAGATACATGAATGAATTTTCCTTAAATATTAATAATTAATAAAAACAAATTTAGATAATAAATAAATATTTTCGATGTTAGGTTATTACAGTTTAATAATTTTGATATTACGTTTTCACTACGTTTTACAATTGAATATGAATTTTTAGTACATCTAGCCTAGAAATTTATTGTTTTTAAGTAGTATGGTACTAACCTGTTTAAAATGCCAGTTCCAGTAAAGTTACACTCATCCATTCATAGTACTTAGCACAGTAATAAAATTAGGGTCAGCCAATTGCAAAAGTCAAGACGGCTGGAGAAATCAGCAGGTTCTAAAGCCTGAACTTTCTGAAAATAATACGGGTTCAGTGAGTTTTCACGTAATATTCTGCGGATCTTGCTTTGGGATATCTCTAATCGCCTTGAAATGGTTCTTATAGAAATAGTAGGCTACTCCTCAACTAAATTTAAAACAGCTTCTATCACATTTAAGTCATTTTTCCGGTGTCCAGCAAGTTCCCGACGCGGTTTCACAGAACCCGTATCGCGAAGCGTTGAAGCACTAGTACACTGTTAGGGAAACGTCTCCGATATTCAGCATCTGCGGCATGCATTTCGTAAACATTCTCCATATAAAACTACCATTTCCGCATATTCAAAATTTGTAAAATTAGGCATTGTGAATTTACAACCAATATACGAGATCGAAATAAACAAACCACTGCTTGGTGGTAAATTTAAATAACACGCTGAAGTTAGACGATATTATGTATGTAAACATGATGTGGCCACGATGTTTCCTCCGGCATTCGATTGTCGTATGGTTGTGTCATCAGAAAGCATACCAGGAGCGTCGTGTTACCGAATTTTATAGGGTGATTTATTTATTTTTTAAAGGTCGAGTAAAAAATTTTCTTTTCGATTTTCTGCCTTTATTAGGCCTTCCGAATACGTGGTTAAAATTTATGACATTATGACTGACTCACCCTGTATAGAAACAGTTGCTAAAAATTATTAGTACTTCCTGATATCGTTTGTTTAATTCCTCCTGAATCTCACTGTACTTACTTAAAATTTTCACTAAAATTGTAATGTAAAAAGTTATAAGTATAGGAACGTTTTAGTGAAATGTAAAAATAACTAGGTATAAGATAGGCGGTGTTGTATAAACTTAAACTTGTTACATAATTATGCACTTATTTTCTTATCTTTTAATAATGCAAGAAAAAACACAGGACACAATGCAACTTGTATCTAAAGGAAGTTGTGTTGTTGTTTTCGTTCCATTTTCCACTCGATAAACTGACTATGGAGTATTATGAACTACGGAGGGTTCGCATCTTCTACATCGAATTGTACTATTACATATAAAACACATCTAGTTCTTTTTAAAAACATTCAACATTTTTCTACTTTCTACAGATGTAAATGTTTACAAACTTTAATATATTAAATTTTAAATATGTATTGTTGTATACAGGTACATTTAGTGAAAAGTAAAGTACTCTACATGTATCTTTTCAATATCTTATCGCGTTAAAAACAATATCTTTTTGTAAATGAGTGTAATATATTATGTAAACACTTAGCGTAACATAAAGTTTTATTATTTTCACTGGTAGTTTCTTATATATTTTAATAAACAACATATTCATTTGTTCGTATGACGTGTTTTGCTTGAATTCCTGCCGCTATTATAATTTTTATCATAATATTTAAGAAACGCAAACTGAGAAGAGTAAATCTACATATTGCAATAAATATATACACTATACCTATATTACACTAATTACAAAAAAATATTGTTTTTAACGTCATAAGAGATTGAAAAACAATAAATAAATTATATATCATCAATTTAATAAGTACCGATTGTATCTAATGCCTACTACAGACTATACGTGAATTCGCATTTCGTTATGCGCGAATCGCGATATGTGAGAAATTCGCGAATAGTGCATAGAGTCTTGTTCGTTAAAAATCCCTTCATAAAAACCCGACACATTAAGCACGAACTCCATACGAATCACGCATCGCGCTTAGAAAATCGCGAATTCACGCATAGTCTCTAGCGAGCATAATAAATAAATAGGTACCTACCTACTTTTTACATTTATATATTTTATATATAATTTTTCAGTTTTACCTACCTTGCGATCTTGTACTTCACACCCGTTTTTTCTATTTTTACGTAACTGTAATGTTTTATATGCAGCAGTACAATTCGATGTAGAAGATGCGAGCCCTCCGTAGTTCATAATACTCCATAGTAAGTTTATCGAGTGAAAAATGAAACGAAAACATCAATACAACTTCCTTTAGAGACAAGTTGCATTGTGTCCTGTGCTTTTCCTTGCATTATTAAAAGATAAGAAAATAAGTGCACAATTATTTAATAAGTTTAAGTTTGCACACCACCGCCTATCTTATGCCTCGTTATTTTTATATTTCACTAAAATGTCATATACTTATAACTTTTTACATTACAATGTTAGTGATAATTTTAAGTAAATACAATACAATTCAGGAGGAATTAACCAAACGATATCAGGTAGTCTGAAATGCTTCGTTTTTGAGATACAGGGTGTGAAAGGTAAAACTTTGGAGATGACTCAAAAATGAAAGAGGCAGGTCAAACAAAGGTTGTACCACTTTCGAAATGCCTCAACTGTCAATTATTTATATCAATCTGTTTACAAAATTTAGAAAATTTAGTTTTAAAGACAAAATATCCTTGTTAAAGTTTGATAAAATAACCGTTGTCGTGAAAATTGGAAGTAAATTTGTTTAGCATTTTCGTTTAGCAATTTAGCCTACGCGTTTATACAGGGTATAACCTTGAAGGGGGATCCGGTTTGGAGGGGGGGTACCTGTGACCTTTACAAACACATATCACAAGTTTGTTTTCTTAAAATCTGTTACAAAAACTGATTTTTTTTGCCTTTTTTCGCAATTTTTATAGTACGCCATTGGGCAGAACAGCGCTGAGCACACCTAGTTTCAGCGTCACCAGCATTGTTGTCATATTTAATTATTGAAGTGGAAGATTGGAAAAGGAGTTCTATTAGAAAGCGAAATGCCTAAGCCACTCGTGAGGTACTACTTTTTGACACATACATTTGTTTGTAGTGGGTGATCGCTTTGTTATTCCATATAAACAAAACATAAAAAAATATATTTTACGTATAACACTATAAAACAGCAACAAGTCAACTAACAGAGAACTCAATAATAAATAAATATATATTTAATCCCTTTTACTTACGTGACTAGACTGACTAGTCTTCTGTGGCATTTAAAATATTTGGTTCAAGATTCTTACTCTGCGAGTTTGTTTTTGCTCAACATTAGAGTACTGGTGTTCATAACTCCCATAGTCTCTTAAATGTTGAATTAATCTTACAAACATTTTCTTATGCGGTAAGTGTCTATTGCGGTAATTCATCTGATATCGTCTTCTTGCAGCTGCCGTCTTCTTTTGATAAAAAAAGAAGCTTTAAACATATTAGCTTTATTTTTTTTTCATAATATCACACACTTGGTAATGAAAACTGACCTTTATAAAGTTATTGTACACTTATATACAGAATAACATATTCCACAAAATACCACTTTAAATTATTACGAAATTAAACTTGGCAAAATACAGCACTGCACTAAACAAATTCTAATTCTATTGCAGTAAAAAATCACGCAGAAAACTTGCTTTCTCTCTCTCATATATGTATATTTTTTATATAAAACAACACATATTTTGTTTAATATAATTGCTCGCATGTTCATGAACTATACAATTATACACAAAATAACACGGAAAACTTACAGCAAGCTGTATTTTGATCGAACGTAACTGTGGAACCCTTTAGGAGATTCCCTACATATCATATTCATCGTCCATCTGGTTTCATGTGTTGTGTGCAGTATTTATGCGATATTTTTATTTTATAAACTAGTTCAATGCCACGGTTATTGTGACTCGCATCGCCGGAATATCATCGCGTATGTAATAATACATCATCACAATAAATTGGAAGTTGTAGTTTTGTATATCCAGACTATTGCCTTCTGCATTCACATTACCTCACTAAAAAAATCCTCATTTTCACATTTCACGGCCCCACAATTCTGTCAAACTATGTCACTACTTTTGTTACAGTTTCTGCAAATGGTGAATCCATTTTTCTATGGTTTTTCTACACGGTATCCGTCATGACATTGTGTACAGTTAACTTGTATTCGTGAACGTAATGTAAATAAATAACACGTAGTGCACACCATCAAAGCTACGTATGTACTGAATTCTAAAATGTCTGCTTCGGTCGCGCTGCGCTGTCTGAAATACGACTCTGGAATGACGGGACAAGTTCCGACGTCGAGACTGGTAACAACTAACTGGCAACACCGTAGACATGGTTCTGCAGTGGAACTCAAACGCTGTACAAGGGTGGCGTGGATAGTAATTTGGATGTAGTTTAAAAATTTAATTATAACTAGGCTATTTATTTGATTAAAAAAAACTAATTTCAGATTAGCAATCTAGGAAACACGGGCTACTACCCTTCAAAAGGGAACCCCCACTTAAAGTTGCACCCTGTATAGAAGAAATTGCTTAAAATTAATAGTACCTAGTATTGTATTGTATGGCAAGCGATCTTGTGGCCAATTAGCAGTAATTTATATGCCACTATGTGTTTACATCGACGTAATAATACATATTTATGTTGAACCATTTAAGTTTCTACACAACGTGAAATGTGCATAAATTTGTGACTTAATACTACTCACTGCTTAGATACTTTTTTAGTAGTAGGTAGGTACCCTTTTCTATATACTTGGGTAGTAGTGGGTAGTACCACAAAACATATACTAGAGTAGTACCGTTGACTGAGAAGTTATATGTACAGTCAAAGGTAGTACTTAAAACTTAAAGTGGGTAATTTAGGTGAATAATTAAGTTGTATAATATAAATTAAATGACTGATGTTTACATATATGATCCTGTAGAGTACCTTACTCTTCACTAAATGTCCCTGTATGCAAGTTCCGAGATATTTACATACGTAGAAAGCTGAAGAATAGTATGTTTTTAAAATGAAGTCAAATTTTATTACAATTTAATCTAGAGAGAGTTCTAGATAAGTAATAAATAAGTAGATACCTTAATTACCTTTTCAATTGAACCGACCTTTTACTTAACAATGTTTTTTATTTGTGTATTGCTACATTTAACTAAATTTCCTTGTAGCTACTTCTAACTTTTTAAAATGCAACAATTAAAGTTGCATTTGATTCGAGCTATTTACATCTATAGACGATAAATATACCCAAAATAATATTATAATAATATTTTGGGTATATTTTTAAATAACAGTTATTCCATTTATACTGTGACAATTGAAACTATACATGCACAGGGTGGTCTCGCGAAAATTAACCCTCTTTTGCCCCCTCCATTACTGTTCAAGTTAGACCTATATCTCTGAAAATAGATATTTAATTATTGTCTATGATGAAGAAAAATTTAAAAGACTATACAACAGTAGTTTCAGACTGGAAGTACACAAATGTCCTGGACTTGATCGTTACGGTATAAAAAATGATCCGGAACTAATCACTTTACATAGGTATATATATTGTAAGGTAATGTAAACTTGGTCCGTAAATTTATCTACTTAACAATACATTTTCATCTTGACCCGTTTACATGAGAACGTAAAAATAACATTTTGGATATGTTTTAACATAAAAATCATTATTATGCAGTATATTATGTAGCTGATCAAAAGTAGGCCAAAGTTATCCAAATTATCCTCCCCATGTACTGAAAATAAATTTAAAGTATCCATATAAGTTGTTTTAATTTTGCATATTATTTTCTATATTTAAGTTAAAATTATTTAATCAAGGATAACCATTTTGACAGCCATCCTTTAAGAGCGTGAAGTTAACAAAATTTGTCATAAAATTTAGAATATGGGAAACCTGAAATGTGAATTAGACTCCCTGTTAAAATTACATTTTTATAGGTATGACATACACTCATAGTTTATGTATACAGGGTGTCCAGAAATGATGAGCAAAAAATTTAGGGGATAATTCTAGATCGAAAATAAATGCTACCTCTTTCTATAACATTTGTTAAAAGTTTCATAAAAAATGTTGGTTAAATTAGTAATTTTTTAGGGATTTTAGAGATTGATTCGGGACTCTGTATTTTTTCGTAAATTAATGTTCTAACAGATCCTTGTTATAAGTTTCATCAAAAATTTTGGTTAAATTTCATAATTTTTGAGGGATTTTAAAGATTGGTTCGGTTATTTCTAAACACCCTGTATTTTTAAGTTAATTAGTGTTCTAATAGATCCTTGTTAAACGTTTAATCAAAAACTTTGGTCAAATTTAGTAATTTTTAAGGATTTTAGATATTGGTTCGGTTTTTTCTAAACACCCTGTATTTTTTTGTTAATTAGTGTTATAACAGACCCTTGTCAAAAATTTCATCAAAAATTTTGGATAAATTTTATATTTTTTAAGGGATTTTAGAGATTGGTTCGGTTTTTTCTAAACACCCTGTATTTTTTAGTTAATTAGTGTTCCAACAGACCCTTGTTAAAAGTTCCATAAAAAAATTATTTAAATTCCATAAATTTTTAAGGTAGTTTTTTCGTTAATTTGTCTTGGAATAGACCCCTGTTAGAGGTTTTATCAAAAAATCTCTTTTAATATAATTATATATTTAAGTAATTGAAATATATATTTAAGTAATTGAAAAAACATTACTATTTCGTTGTGATTTGCGCTATACTTGCTGTTATCTCCTCCATAATAATATTCATCATCAATAATGATGCTTTCTGAATTCTTTATAACAATTTGTGTGTGATTTGCTAGGTACTACCGTTGAGTGAATAAGTTTATATAGAGGCGCATCCCTGTACAAATAAACGACTGCTATGCTGGGCTCGAGATTTGGATGGCGCTGCTGGAGAATTGGGCCCGAGATTTCTCAGTCTGCTTCCAACAGTTGAGGGAGTGACATCGACCGCTCGTCTGTTATTAGCAAACAGTTTTGTGATCTGTAGGTTTAGTTTCTACTGTAGTAGTGTTTTTGTGCAATCATGACAACAGCTAATCACAACTGTGTTTATAAAAACTGTTTAAATAATAAAAGACGAAACAAAGAAATAAGTTTTTTTAAATTTCCAGTTACTGACGGTAAACGTGCCCAGGAGTGGTAAACAAATTGCGGTAATTTAAGTATTGCTCTAATGGAGGTTAATGAATTAAAATATAAATTAATTTGTGAGGTGCATTTTTCTCAGAACTATATTATAATAAACAATAAGAGAAAATTGTTAACTAAAAATACAATTCCCATACAGTTTATTGAAAAAGGTAGGTAGATAAATAATACCTAGCTACTCAAAGCTGTATATTTTTGTGATAATAGGTATGTATTATTAGCAGTTCATTAATCTTTTAAAGATTCTCTAGAAATTGTTTACCACATATTTAATAATATTTTGTTATATGCTTGGTTGTTATCAGTTATCAGGGCTGTAATAAATTAAAATTTTGGGCAGCGAGAGCAAATAAGCGTTTCTAAAATAAAAATGTTCTTCAAAAATTAGAATGTGTACGGATTTTTTGGAAAAAATTGATAATAGTGTCAACAAGTAGGTAGGTACCTAGCTATTTACACCAGCAAAAAAAATTACGTTTACATTTTTTATTTTTTGGAAGAAATTAAATTTGAAGTGTTTTGCTGTCGTTACTCTCAAATTTTGTTAATGGCATAGTGTGCTAATTGTCATTTGCTTAGCTACATTTCTTCTGTTTCTGTTAGGATATTCAAAAATAATTCTAATATCTAAGGTTCACTTCAAATTTCTGTATCTACAAAGATAACGGTGTCCCGGGCGGGGGAGGGGGGGCACCTTAACCTATTTTTGATAAAAAAAATGTGCGCCACTGACTTTAAAATTCTTATAATTTTTTTCGCTTTAAGTAACTTTTTTATCTGTCGAATGTTTTTCGTATCTTTTTCCGTTTTCGAGAAAAAATAAAAATCACTTGCGTGTCCCTGGGACGACTAATAAAAAATAAAAAAAATACCAACTGCTGGCGTTAATTTTTATAACAATAGACTAAGTATTGAATTGGAAAAGATAACAGGTGCACCCTAGTTTTTGATAGTTGGTAGTTTTCAGTTTTTATTATGTTGTCGTAGGGATGTGCGTAGTGATTTTTATTTTTTCTCGATAACGAAACAAGACACGAAAAAAATTAAAGAGACAAAAAAGTCTTATTTTTTGTTGCTTAATGCGAAAACATTATTAACATTGAAAAAGTCAGTGCCGCACATTTTTTTGTTAAAAATAGGTTAACGTGCCTCCGTGCCGCCACTAGCTTTAATAATTTTAATTTACTTGGGCCTAAATTAGTCCCTTTCTACCATAAATAAAACTGCCAAATTTCAACGAAATTGGTTAGTAGTAAGTGTGGGCGGCCTCAGCCTGGCAAGTAGGCCACACATGGGCCCTTTTTGCCTACCCTGACATCCCATCACCTCTCCACTATTCTCCCTCGGCCTTCCTTGAACCTACCCGACGCCCTAATGAACGCCAGGATCCTAGTCCATGGTAGGCCCCTCATCTCTTCCCTTTGCAGCTCCTCGGTGCCAAAGATCCTATATCTTAGTCTTCCAAGAGCCGCACAATATCCTAGGAAGTGGATAGGGGTATCCTCCCCCTCTCCACATTCCGGACATACGGGACTTTCCTCTATGCCTATCAAATTCAAATGCCTCCTGAGTCTGCAGTGGCCTGTCAGGACCCCCACCATTTGGTTCAGGGATCCTCGACTAAGGCTCAACAGCCACTTCGTCCTAAATTTATTAGGCTCATTGAAGAAGTCGTGGGCCTGTCTACATCCCCCGTTCCTTCTCCAATTCCCTCCTAGTGTTTGATAGGCCCATTTATTAAGGGCACTATTCATACTACCTCGCGTAACTCCCAAAAAGGGTTCAGGTCCCTGGCAAGGTGCCCCAGATCCGAGACGAGCTAGCAAGTCAGCCGTCTCATTACCGGGGATTCCCTTATGGCCAGGAACCCAGACCAACTCCACCTCCCGTTGTCTGGCCAGGGACTCCAGGGCATCGCCACACTCTTGAACAAGACTAGATCTCGTCACCGGAGAGCTAAGTGCCCTGAGTGCAGCCTGACTATCAGAGCAGATGAAGATTTTCTCCTCCACACAATTCCTTACTTCTTCCTTGCCTGCTACCATCAAAATAGCAAAAACCTCCGCCTGGAAAACCGTGGGGTGTGTGCCCAGCGAAAAGCTCTGCCGGATGTCCAGGTTTTCCAGATATATTCCTGCACCAGAAAACTCATCCCCTACCCGAGATCCATCTGTATAGCATATCAGAGATCCCGGGGGAAACATGTCTTCTGCCCTCTCCGACTGCTCTCTCGAGGGGAAAACAGTGGTATACCTCCTTCCCAACCTTAGTTTATCCTTTGCTTCAATAACCCTCAGAGCAGATACTGGAATCTCATTCTCCGCCCTTAAGGCTATAGCAGCATGACCCTCCACACGACCTTCTGCCTTCCAACAGCCTGCATCCCTTGTTCTCAGGTAGGTTGCCATCGCCTCCTTTACAATCCATATTGGGAGGGGTGGCAATCCCAACAAAACTTCCAGGGCGGCCGTTGGGGTTGTCCTCATCGCCCCTGTAATACTTAAGCAAGCAAGCCTTTGGATCCTTGACAACACCTTGGCCACAGTCACCCGGCCCACACTCGGCCACCAGACCAAGGCCCCATATTGTAGCCTCGGCCTGATCACCGCCGTGTACACCCAGTGAAGCACCCTTGGGTTGAGTCCCCAATTCTTGCCTACTACTTTCCTTAGTTGCCAAAAGGTTGCCATTGATTTCCGGGTAACCCGTTCAATCTGTGGCCCCCAAGACAACTTACTGTCCAAGGTTACACCCAAGTATTTTACTTCCTTACCTAGAGTAAGGGTTTTCCCATACATAGTTGGGGCCCTGAAATCTTCTATCTTCTTCCTTTTTGTGAAGAGAATCAACTCAGTCTTGCTTGCATTGACCGAGAGACCCGTCTCACTACACCATCTCTCTACAATCCTACAAGCCCCCTGCATTCTGTCACATACTACGCCCAGAAACCGGCCTACCACTAAAACCACGCCATCGTCGGCGTAGGCTTGAGTGTCCCTGTATCCCTCTTGAGTAAGGCGATTTAGGAGACCATCCATCACCAGGCACCATAGGTGGGGAGAAAGGCAGCTACCTTGCGGGCAGCCACCCCTCACTCCCAGGTCCCTATGGCAGTCTCCCATAGTTGCACTGACTCTTCTCTCCTCCAATGCGGATCTCACCCATCTGACCATAGCAGGCGGTGTGCCTCGGTCCTGAAGTGAGTCGCATATAGTTTTTGTTCTTGCCTTATCAAAGGCACCTTCAATGTCAAAGAACATGGCCAATGCGACCTCCTTGTACTGAAGGGCCTTCTCTACCTTATGTACAATACTATGTAGCGCTGTCTCCGTGGACCTGCCTCGCCTGTAGGCGTGCTGGTTCACATGGATCGGGTGTCTGATCAACACCCTATCCACGAGGTACCTGTCCACAATCCTTTCCATCGTTTTGAATAGGAAGGATGTGAGACTGATTGCTCTAAACGCCTTTGCCGTTGTGTAGTCTTCCTTCCCAGCTTTTGGGATGAAGACTACCTTGGCCGCCCTCCATGCCAGTGGAACATATCCCATCGCCAGACTGGCCCGAAAAACCCTCACCATATTTGGTGAGAGAATATCCAGGCCCTTCTGTAACAGCGACGGAAAAACTCCATCTGGCCCTGCAGCCTTGTAGGGTTCGAACTCGTTCACTGCCCAGGTTACTGCCTCGCCGCTGAATATTTCCCCAGCAAGGGGCCAATCCATGCTTAGCATTGGCTCCGCCATGGTAGTCACAGCGACGCCCCCTTCACCCGCAAAGTGAGTCTCCAGCAAGAGATCTAAACATTCCTCGCTGGAGGTGGTCCACGTCCCATCCCCCTTTTTTAATGAGCCTATCTTCTCCCTTTTATCATAACTTAAGATTTTCATCAGTCTAGCCGTTTCCGGCAGTGACTCTAGCTCGCTACAATATGCCTTCCAGGCAGACCGTTTACTACGTCTTAATTCCTTCTTAAAATCTCTCCTTACCACCTTGTAGTCTTCCCAGGAGGTCCCATCCCCTCCCCTGACGGCTCGGTTGAGTGTGCGCCTGGCCGACCGGCGGAGGTCTTCTAGTGACCTATTCCACCAGCGGACCTTGCGCTCTCCAACCGCCTTGAGAGGGCAGGCTTCCTCATATGCTGAGATGATGCAACTACTTAGGTGCTCTACTTCATCATCTAACTGCCTATGAGAGATAATCCGTTCGTCCTGGTTGCTCTGTCTCACAGAACTCCCCAGACTATTACGATATATCTCCCAATTAGTTGCTCTCGGATTTCTTCGGAGGGTTGCTGTCTTTAGATCAGACCTCATCTCGAATCCAATCATCCTGTGATCGGACATCGAGATATAGTCCGTCACCCCCCATCCAGAGATACATTCACTCAAATTCTGTGAAA
The DNA here is from genome assembly GCA_037114965.1 of Monochamus alternatus. Classification (NCBI taxonomy): domain Eukaryota; kingdom Metazoa; phylum Arthropoda; class Insecta; order Coleoptera; family Cerambycidae; genus Monochamus; species Monochamus alternatus. The sequence goes on along the minus strand of CM073435.1, from coordinate 30,243,394 downwards.
CCAACGTAACATCAATCACCTCCTTTCGGATACGATTCACAAACGTCGGTTCCCTACCTCTATTCATAACTTGTAGATCCGTTGTTGCTATATATTCCAGTAACGCCTCCCCTCGGGAGTTAATATCCCCGCTACCCCATATTGTGTGGTGTGAATTTGCGTCACACCCAATCACTACAGACAGACCTATATCCCTAACAAAATCTACTATACTTTCTAACTCTCTAGTAGGTGGTAGTCTTTCATTATCATATGGGAGGTATATGCTGCTAACCACAACCTTACATCTAATTCCACTCACCTTATACTCGAGGATGGCCGCCGTAGCATCCCTGGTCCCCAGTTGTGGTAGTGCCACCAAGTTCCGGTCCTCGGGGGCCCCCTTCGGGACCCACCATGGCCCGGAACATTTCAGAGACTAGATGCTCCCGCAGTCTCCCTCCTTCAGCAGGGGTTATCACACCATCCTCACGGTTGGACAGTATGACAACCTGGTTCTCCCTTTTAGCTGGCGTTTTCTCCTCCGCCCTCCGCCGGGGGGCTGTCCCCTCTCTACCCCTGAGCAGAGGAGAGACATGGGAATTCCCCCCCACAGAAGACGAAGGGTCAGCCCGCCTTACCCTCTTTTTCTGCCGCTCAGGCGGCGTAGCCTTATCCGTCCTGACCCTCTTACGTTCAGTCTGAGGTGGAGGACCTGGCTGTCCTTCTGGACCTCCTGGCCTCCCATCCCTAACCGCAGCCGGAGCAGTGGGTAGGACAAAGGATCGCCTTTTGACTTCCCTCTTGTCCTCCCTCCGCCCCCGCCTTGCAAGAGAGCCACGAGGGGCCGCCGGCCTTTGGTTGCCTTTTCCCGGGATCGCTTCCGTGGTGGTGCTGGTCCCTGGCTGGCAGTGCGTCGACGACTTCGGCGCAGAGGAACAGGCCTCAGGTGTGGCTGCTGGGGCACTTTGCGGTGCCTCCTGCAGTACTGGCCCCCTTCTGGCCTCTCTTTCCTCTTTCCTTCTCCTCGTTCTTGCCCTTCTTTTCTTTTCTTGCCTCTTTTCTTTCCTCCGGGCCTCCCTGGTGGCTAAATCCATGGGAGCACATTCCTGTGCCTCCTCGGTTTCGCCTCCTGAGGACCTCAGAAGTTCCTCCTCTCTTGACGACGAGCTGGGCGAGGCAAAATTAGCCCCACCCACCTCCATCGCATCTTCCTTCGTAGAGTTAGGGTTCTCCGTATTTATTTCTGTCTTTTGTGGTACGTTTACGCTTTCTGTTAGTTTGTCTTCCATTGGGATGTTTTTTGTTAGTGTGTTTTCTCTGTGGTGATGTCTTTGCTCGGTACCATAAACTTCGCAGTACTCCAAGTCCCCGCCTCCACTATTAACCCATGGCCAAACGTTTGCTCCCAGTGAGAAGGTCTGGCAGCCGCAGGTGAAGCCCCCCGAAGCATGCAGCAGGGCCCTATCCAGGCGCCACCTGGCACTACTACACGCTCCGAGATTATACACTCGATGATGGGGCAGCCCCCTACACCGGCTAGGCAAGGGTGGGCCCCTGTACTGTCGAGCGGCCCAGGTGTACCATCCCTGGCTTCTTTCACCGCTACCCCTCCAGGTTCCTCCTCATCTGGGGTCCAGCCTCGGAATTGCAAGCGGAAGAGTAGGGGAGTCAGAATGACCGCGCCCGAGCGTGTTAAAAGTATGTGTCCTATATGTGTGTGTGTGTATAAGTGTACGTGTTTATGAAGTGTTGTGTTGTGAGTGTAGCAGTGTAGTAGTAGTGTGTGTGCAGTATCAGTTTGTCTGGTATCTCCTCCGAGACCCGTCCAACATGGGAGACCCTACCGGTAGAAACTACCGTCGGCATGGCTCTCAGACTCATTGATACTCGCAAGCCCCTTCACCACGACAAGGTTGATACACGAAGGGGACGAAATTGGTTAAAGGATTATTAAGATATTTACGAAAAAACGATCGTTTAAAAAAGTTTGACACTCTTGAAAACGAAGCATTATCGGACCTATGTTTATATAAACTTTTCGTCTTAGAATCATTCAACGAATAACGCCTTGAAGTTTGGCCACATACTTAAATAACGCCCTGTACAGTTTGTTTATTGTTCCATTAACTGTTCATTATTATTTTTTCATTTATCGTTATATTCATGATTCTTTATTTTAGTTAATTGATTATTATTTTTTATTGTCAATGATTTGTTACTTTTTCGTTATCCTTTTGTTAATATGTTATAGACAGATGGTTTCTCACATTCAGAACGTGATCAAACTATAGCATACGTACCATCATTGAATTCAGAAGGTAAAATGCCGTCGATTGACTTGAAATATTGATAGGGCGGCATATCCAAATTACCAATGTTATTGTATCCAATTTGAAACACACTGTATAAAACAATGTTGTCCCATATGTCAATTAAAAAATATTTTTTAGATTCTTTTCCTATAAAGTTCTGAAACGTAACAATGAAACATAGGAGGCGAAAACATGCTTTTCTTCCTATTTCCTAATTTCTTACCAGCATATAAAATATATCACAACCTGGAGAAAACTTGTATGATTGGCACAGTGAAGAGATATTTTTTCTAACTTGCTTAGATTTGTCTTTGACTGCGACAAGAAACACCTATAAATTAGTTGAAAATTGCACACAAAAACGGCGCCCTTAAGGGTATTTTGTTTTTTTCACCCCTAGCCCTCAAACATGACGCTTGACGATGAAGTTTATATAAACTTTTTTTCTCTACTCAACCTCTAATATAACTTGCTAGAATTAAAAAAAATGTCCAAATTTATTTTTGGAATAATCTGATACTGGGTCAATTAGGGAACGTCATGTAGGATTTTTCTATATTAAGCAAAAAAAAAACGTCACCTTGACATACTACCTATTATGATTTCCAGAAAATAGTATTGGTCAAATTCATCTAATCTATTTTACTTTATACTATATGCTATATACTTTCGTTTCATGTTTAACAAAAAATCAAAAAAATTTTCAAAATCCAAATTTTTTTTAAAAATCATGTTTTTTTTCGAGACAGGTTTTTCCTGATCACAAATTCTGAAATCCTCAAAAACATAAAGATACACAGTTTCATATTTTCACTTTTTCTATGTAAATAACTGAAACTTTAAATTTTTTTAGATTCGTACCTTAACTTAGGCATACATATTTTTTCATATCTTCTATGTATTTAAGATGACTTAAAATCTTATAAAGTTATGTAAAGTGTTCCACCAAGACGTATTCAATAATGCTTAATGTTTTACAGATTCGTTATTCCTCCCACCACAATCATTATAAGCGCTGACTTGATCATTTAGAAAGTATATAAAGTGTCCTAGGGTTTGTAACCATATTGCAGATATTAGTATCTGAACTAAAATAATATTTTTATACATTCTTCGAAAAAGATGACTTCCGACTGCGTGGTAGACATTCAATGTTTCAAAATTAGCTACAAAAAGGGTGACATCAGATGAGCTGTGAAGGAATTGGGGGCTTATAATGGTAAAATCTCCTACCATTATGCATTTAAACCCCCTTTCCCCTTTAATCAGCTGTCTTGGGAGCTACAAAAAGAGGCGTATTGGGTAGTCAACTTACATCATGGTATTCCATGGAATGATGGCTACGAATCCGTGGAAGATCTTCAAGAAATTCTTAAGGGAGCAACCCAGACAGCTGGAATAATTTATGTGAAGGGGAAACAGAAGGCTGAATTCCTCAGGAAATATGTGGATAAACCGGTGGTTGAGCATCTCGAACGTTTATTTAGAATTTGCAAAATAAAGAAATAAATTGTATTTTTTTTGTTTCATTGTTTTTCCTGTAATATAGTTGTTGCAGTATATTTTTTTAAGAACATATCTTGTTAAAAATCCGAATCAAAATATACAAATAATTTATAATTTTTTTATAGGTTTATTAGTTTACCTATAAATAATTTATAAATTTTATAATAGTTTTATTAGGTTACCTGTAATACCGTTGTTGTGGTGCTATAGTTAAGAACATGTCTTGTTCAAAATAAATGTGAAGGAATAAGTTATATATTTATTAAGTGGTTGATGTGTTACGTTTAACAATAGAAAATGCAAAAATGCAGAAGTATGCTTCAAAATGAGCTAACGTTTCAATTTATCTGCGCAAGTTCCAGCAGGATTGCGCATATAAATGAGTCGTATTCTTTAAGAAATCACACAGTTTATATTTACACTTCTCATACCAATCTGGTATACTTGATGCAGCTGCTGTTGTTGTTGTTTTCCTTGATTCAGTGCTATCGTACAGTGATACAAAGTAGACTTTTTTCCTGAAACCGTAACCTCTATTAGTTTTACAATTGTGAAAACTACTAAAGAAGCCGTAAAATTGGTAAAAACTAAAGAAGAGACAATAAGGCAAATAAAGTTAGTAAAAGGTAATGTGAAATTGTTGGAGAGCGACAAAAAATAGAATTAACCATCAAGAGGAGACTGAATATCCTTTTAAGTTAGAAGGAAACTTATCATTATTGAAATACTATTTAGGTAAATTGCAACACTTACGATATACTTCTAGTAAAGTTGGAGCAGGCTTGGAGAACAATACTGCTGAAAAAAAGCGTAGTCGAAATTTAGTTTGGCATTCGATTGATTCTTGCTTCGTCGGACAAGTGTGTACAGGATTAATTGCAAATTTAACTATCAAAGATCCATTATGCTTGTTAAATAAGGCATTTAATAATTTTCAAAGAAAAATTAGATTATATCGTCAAAAATCAATGTTTAAAGTTAATGTTGTATTAGTATGTAATTTTATTAAACCTCAAAGTGGTGATATCGATATCAAAACGTTTTCTACAAAAAATTATATAATTGATATAAATACTAATTTAAAAGCTTGATACAATGATAACGTAAGCCTAATTTTAACAAATAAATTAGAAAAATTTAGTGAAAAAGACTCAGGGTGGGTTCTTTCAGAGGTTTTGCTTTGCAAAATCAATATTAACAAATTTTCACCTCCACCAAAGGGGGAACATCAACTTATGTGAGTTTACCAGGTTTATTATCACGGAAAAAAGCTGTAATAAATGTAGAAAATAACGATTCATTTTGTTTTCTGTAGGCTGTAATCTCCGCTCTATAAACATCCTGAAAGAATAACAAGTTATCCTCATTTTAAAGATGTTCTAAAATATGATTCCATCGAGTTTCCAATAAAACTTAATGATATAAAGAAGTTTGAAAAATTGAATAACTTGTCTATTAATTTGTATTGTATAGAAAATAAAAACTTATGCCGCTTTCTTTAAGCGATTATAGAAATAGTAACAGAGAACCCATTAATTTATTAATGCTATCGACTGAAAATAATAATAATTTTACAGACCTTATCCTTAACAATTCAAAAGAAATGGAAACTTTGTCATTCGAACAGGAAATAAATTATGCTACCGCAACACACTGTTACATATGTACCAAACCATTTACATCGAGTGATATCAAAGTTCATGATCATTGTCACCTCAGCTTTAAATACAGAGATGCTGCTCATCAAGATTGTAATCTAAATTATCAAAAGTCATTTAATATACCTGTTGTTTTTCATAGTTTAAGCGGTTAAGATGCAAATTTTATAGTGAAACAATTGGCTACTGGTTTTGCAGGTCCAGTTGGGTTACCAGTTAGTAAAAAAAAATACTAAAACGGTTTATAGTACTGCTGTACACTTATGATTCATCGACTCATTCCGCTTTATGTCTAGCAGCCTTGATAAATTATCTTCTTATTTAGAAAATGAAAAGAAAACCATTGTTAAGGCTTATTGTAACACTGATGAACAATTTAATTTATTAACAGGAAAGGGTATTTTTTCTTACGATTATATTGATTTCTGGGAAAAACTCATTGAGACATGTTTACCACCAAAAACGAATTTCTATAGTCAATTACATGATGGATGTATTAAAGATGCAGATTATCAGCAAGCCCTTAATGTTTGGAAAAACATTTAACACAAAAACGTTAGGTGATTATTCTGATTTATACTTGAAAAGTGATGTTCTCCTTCTTGCGATATATTCGAAAACTTTCGACGAACTTGTTTATTAACATATTGTCACGGATTTCCCAATCCGAATTTTACTATTGCCAGAAAAACAATCCGTTAATTAACTACTTCTTTATTAACTATACTCAGTACACTACTGAACATTATTATAACTCAATTAAACACTTTGATATCTCCTACTAAACACCAATTCAACACTGTAATACAAAATTAACTTAATCGGCCGTTTATTTTTCTTTTATAGACCCAACGAATATTCCAGGTATATTCTAGTATCTCTAGATTCATCTTCCCGAGCGACTCGAATGCTTCTCGTCTATTCCCCAATTTTCTAGTCCCGTCTCGATCCACGGTTTTTTGTTTGTTTAACAGAATCGTGCAGGGGCGATCGGGGCAATCTTAGCATTTCGTGATGCCACAGTCGTCGGTTTGGGTGTGAGTGGGGCAGATTCCGTGACAATATGAATGGTATCCGTTACATTTTTATACTGTTCCAGGCTTAGCGTTCGATGTTATGCTTAAGACGACTGGAGTACACTTAGAACTTTTAACGGGTATCGAAATGTTTATTGAGAGAGGTATTCGTGGTGGAGTGTCTCAGTGTTCCAATAGATATGCTAAAGCAAATAATAAATATATGGGAGATCTCTATGATTCAAGTCAAGAATTTGTATATCTAATGTATTTTGATGTAAACAATTTATATGGGGCTGGAATGTCTGAATATTTACCATATGGAGAATTTGAATTTCTGGAAGAGAATGAAATTGAAAATTTAGATATAATAAATATTTCAGATAATGCAGAAGTTGGCTATATTTTCGATTGTGACTTAGAATATCCCACTTATATAAATCAAATTCATGGTGATCTACCTTTAGCTCCACAACACATGACACCATTAGTACCTTCAAGATCAAAATTAAAAAAATTATTACTAACATTGTATCCAAAAAGTAATTATGTTGTTCATTATGGAAATTTAAAACTATATTTGAAGCATGGATTACGTTTAAAGAAACTTAACAGGGTTCTCCTAATTCAAACAAGCTGCGTGGGTGAAAAGGTATATCGATTTAAACCCCACGTTGCGTCAGCAAGCTAAAAATGATTTTGATAAGAATTTTTATAAATTATTGATAAATAGATGTCCGTATGACCACTAAATGGCACGGGCATTATGAGGCACAAAAGTATTGTCACGGATTTCCCAACCCGAATTTTACTATTGCCAGAAAAACAATCCGTTAATTAACTACTTCTTTATTAACTATACTCAGTACACTACTGAACACTAATTAGAACTCAACTAAACACTTATTTAATTAATCGCTATCTAAATCACTTTGATATCTCCAACTAAACACTTCAATTCAACACTGTAATACAAGACTTATACAAGACTAACTTAATCGGCCGTTTATTTTTCTTTTATAGACCCAACGAATATTCCAGGTATATTCTAGCATCTCTAGATCTATTTTCTAGCATCTCTCGAACGCTTCTCGTCGTTTCTCAAATTTTCTAGTCCCGTCTCGATCCACGGCTTTGTTTGTTTAACAGAATCGTGTAGGGGCGATCGGGGCAATCTTAGTAATTCGCGGTACCGCAGTCGTCGATTTGGGTGTGAGTGGGGCAAATTCCGTGACAGTATATTGCAAAACCTAATTTCCACAGTTGTAGCATTTTTGATGATATGATTATTGTAGAAATTGAATAAACTAGAAATTTCATTTAATAAACCTATATACGCAGGATTCTGTGTTCTAAATGTATCTAAAACATTTCTGTATAAATGTCACTATGTTTGTATCTTGCAAAAAATTGAAAATAAAACAAAATTCCTGTATACAGATACCGATAGCCTAATTTATTAATTGAATGTGCCTGATATTTATGAGTATATTAAAGAAAACAGTCAGAGGTTTGATACATCTGATTATGATCCTCATAATGCACATAGAATAGAACAGAAAAACAATAAAGTGCCATGTTTGATGAAAGATGGAAATAATGGAAAAATCATGTAGGCCTTCAAGCAAAAATGTATGCTTATAAAGTTTATAATAACAAAAAGTCAAAGGGTTCTACATCAGCAAGTGTTAAGAAAATTAAATTTGAAGATTGCAAAAGAACTCTGTTCGATCATGAAATTATTTACAAGCCACAGCATCTAATTAAATCCAAAAAGCATTGTGGCTATACAATTCGACAACATAAGATGATTCTTAACCCTTACGATGATAAAAGAATTTTAAATTCTAAGACCACATGTACGAAGCCATGGGGTTATGAAAGAATTTCAGATGACAACGATAACATTCCAAACAAAAGAATTTGTATTCGATAAAAATATGTGGGACAATGTCTACTGTAAACTTGGTAGTGTGTTTATGAATCACTAAATTACTGGTATATAAGTTGTAAGCTAACAGATCAAAATCAGTTTGTTTTTCATCTCTCCGACGAATAATATGCCTATGAAGAATCTGTGTAGTGAGATGCATATTGCTTTGCATTATGCGACCGTTGAAGTTTGCAATAACTTTATCGAACGTTGCATTATCGAGTGCTGTTACAATGAAGAAACATACAAGTTATTAAAGAATATCGTGGAAGAAGTGGTAATACCAGAGGAAACCTGTAAGTGGTTATCGAAATATGATATAGAACCTGCTTTACAAATCATTGAATTGTTGATGGACAAGAAAATGGAATGGAGTTTATTCGCAGCGTGTTGGCTGTGTGTCGCAAAGAAGGATATGAATGCGTATCCGTTAAACGGTTGAATGATATGCTAATATTACATCCCTCAATTAAAATATCATTCAAAATATACTTATTTCAATTGTTACTAGATGGTAAATATTATCCATATCTTGACAACACCACTTTTCCACTAAGATATATATTAAGTAATCATAAAACTATTGACAAAACGATCTACGAAGCCATGTGTAAAGCGACATACTATGCCAGAAGCCGTACACTTCGCAAATTGTGCACGCTACAAGAGTCTAAAAAGTTGCACTGGAAGTTTCAGCCTACAAATTTTCATCATGGTAAGATTCTTAAATAGATTGAGGATAATATACAAAGAGCTGGACAAGATTTAGATGCTTGTTTAGGATAGAGCTGTGGTCCCCATTCCGCCCCGTAGCCTTCTTCACATTTGCATTATTATAATAGACCTCTTTGTATATTAAATAAACTTAAGGAATAAAATGATATAAAACACTTTAAGACTTGTTATTATTTATTAAGTAATATACAATAAACAACATACAATAATAGCAAACAATAACAATCATTAATTATATGTTTTATAAAATCCTTACAGTACTAGTTAGAGGAATATATTTGACTATCATGAAGTATAAGAGCGTAACAACTTGTATTTTGTATTAGTTTTGAATTCTAGTCGAATATCAACTGAACCAGATTTAAGACTTTCATTCTGATGAGAACAATCTATAACAATTAAAGGTGCATATTTCATGAACTCTGCACGTGTATAAATATTTCCCTTTTCATAATACGATCGTTGAAACTTTGCATACATGTCATACAAGGTTGTTATCTGATTGTTGTCAAAATTTATATTCAAATTGTCATAAGAAAACATCTCAGAATTAAGATACAGTTTCATATTAATTAAATTGCAATGATCAAAGTGACTGAATTTTTTTTCAATTTATTTTTACGGTCAGTATGAAAACCTACAATTACAAATCTAGGTTTCCCAAGTTGCATCGCCGTGTTGATATTCCAGGTGTAACGTTGAGTTTCTTGTAGGAGAGGATACTCATGCAGTTCCCAACCCCTAAAGAGAACTTCCAATTCCTTGTTCCTCCCTACATAATCAACCAATTTGAATCTTTCCGCATCTGACACTGATATATGAGGCATTTTCCACAATACTTTATTTAATACAACTTTAACTAACTCGTTCTCTGTAGAATTTATTATAGGGTTGGTATCCGAATTTGAACGAATTAACACCAACTCCTGTCTCACATTTAAAATAATTTTCTTAAAGTCTTTGCAGAATCCGAAATGATGGATTATAACATTAAAATTTCCATGCTCGTCAACTATAAGTGACCGTTCGTTGTTATTAAAAAAGCATCCATTATTTTGTAGATATTGAGTATCACTTGTGTTGAATGACACGTATCCTTTTAGAATGGTGGTTAGACCTGGATGACGGATGCGATCTATAACATATCCACCCATTTCATATCTGATTTCATCAAATAAAAGCATGACACCGTTATTCACAAATGTAGCAGTTTTGGAGGGTGTATTATCAGTTTTCAGTAATTTACCTACAATATACAATGAACTTTCACTGGGTAATGTGTAGACATGCTGCTGTTGTATTGAAATGTGAATTTCATCATTATTATTCAAAGACGTAGATGCGTATGGTTGATGAGTACGTTTCTCAGAATTAATAACAGTGTTGTCAAAATAAGTCCTCTCGTTGACATTTAATATATCCATTTTTATTATCACTTATTAAAAATGAAATCAAGATTCGAGAAACATTCGATTTATTATTGTTATTGGTTTGATGGTTCGTGTAGAGCTGATGGCAGGTTTTAAATATATACCTCCTATATAATTTCGACTACTAGAACCGCCACGTTTGTTGTACCTTATTACCATTGTACTTATTGATCACGCTTCCTTCAAATGTAGTCTTAATGACACCACCTCTCTTCCGATATTGATGAGTTCACCATCTTGACTGACTATATTAAGAATAATCTGATCGATAAATTGAGTGTTGATGGGTAAATAGAAAACGTTACTTGGAGTCTTAACAATTTTGAAACCCACTGGCACTATAGGAAAAAATTCGTGAATAACGTGAGCTTGTCTGTCATTAATATAAGATCCACCCACAATATTGTATTCTATGCAAATGGTATTTACACTAAAAATATCGACTGGAAAATCTGATACATGGTAACCAAATGAAGCCAATTTTCTTGGTTTAAAAACAAGCAAGTGTCCTATTGAATCTTGTTTAGTAAAATCTATGTCATCACTGCATTTTCTTCCAGACAGTAAGAAAGAATTCGACATCTTCGGTGTTGTGAAATATACTATTCAAATACAGCACTGCACTTTTAATTATACAAAAATTTCAGACATAGATGACCACAGTTTAATATATTAAATGTTTGTAACTGTTCAAGATTATACAATATTTTACACGGTTCATTTGTATTTAGGTAATGTACCAATTCTCGTGGAGGCCTTAAGTTACCATAGCTATCAAAATATACTGCTTTCTCTCCAGTTTTCTGATATGCAGTCCAGTGTGTCCCAGAGCCTCTTTCATTGTCTAGATTAATAATATCACATTCTTTATAATGCACCCGACGTGGTAAACTATATCTCATAAATATGCCTCGAAAATATTAAATATTTAATTTCTTAGTCAATCTTATTAAATCCAAATTAGTAAGAGCTCGTTTCGGTAATTTTATCGGTAACGCTTGGAAGGCGTCCTAAAAAAAGACCAAGGACTTGCTTGTAACATCACATGTATAGTCCTTTATCCACAGCTATTTCTTCCATTGTAGCATTGTGACGTTTAATTTCTTCCAGCTTTTGCTTTGCAGCTTTGACATCATTAATAGGCTTTGCAATTCCTGCTGCACCAAGCACACTTAAGCCTGCAAATAATGGAATTAGTGGTAGAAATCCTCCTGTCTTAGGTATTGGTATTACTAGGGCAGCTTTAATATATTTATTCTTCTTAACTTTATTAACAGCTTTCAATGCAACTTTAATAGCATCTTTCATATTTTGCACATTTTTATCTTTTAGCGCTACTCGTGCTTGCTTTGTTACATCTTTAAATGCTAACGATCTACCAACCTTTTCAGAATTCGCTTTAGGTTTACCAGTTTTACTTTTATTTTTTTTTTAGTTTTTTTTTTCGTTAATGCATCCCATTCCTAATTTAACTTTAGCTTTCATTGCTGCTGCCACAGCCAAGGCTGCTGCCTTTTCTCCTATAGATGCGTTTGGTGATTTAAATCTCTCCACAGCCTTCTTAACCAAAATTTTATTCGCCGTATGTCGTTGCTCCAAGTTTTTCACTCTGCTGTAAGCCACGTCGTGTTCTTTATAAGCACCATCACAGACTGAGCTTTATTTATAGTATTGCGTCTGTCATGCGCATTATAAAACAGCCAATTGATTTACCTATTAACAACAATGATATCGCAGAAATGAAAATCTCGAAGAGACATGGGAATTGTTACCATCTACAATCCGTCGCTTGGTTGTTGGTCCATCAAACTGTGGTAAAACTAATGTCATGATTAGATCAGTATTTAGAAGAACTTCTAAATCCAATAGAAGGAATTGGATACTACGCCTTCAATAACTGCGACAACATTCTACCACCTGAAGATGTAAAACAAAACTCAATATTTATTTTTGATGATGTAGCCTGTGATAAACAAAATGTTATGAGAGATTACTTTTACCTTTGCCAAACTTATACACGTATTCGAAAACATCTAATACGTGATAACGCAAATATGTTGATAGTCTTCAAACAAGATGATTTGAATTTGAAGCATATATATGAAGATCACATTAATAGCGATATGAGTTTTAATAAGTTTAAGGAAATTTACTCACTGTGCTGGAAAGACAAGTATAGTTTTATGGTGATTAATAAAGACAGTAACATTAATAATGGTAGATACAGAAAGACATTTGATCATTACATACATATATAAAGAGAAAGAAGCTCTGCTAACTTTATTCATTATTATTAGTATTCATACTGAACTCCTTTTAACACTATGCTGTTTTCACTGTTAAGTATCTGTTTTTTACTGCCAGATACCTACTTTTTACTACCTGGGACCTGCTTTTTACTGCCAGCTACCTTTTTTTTACTACTAGCTATCTGTTTTTTACTGCCAGCTGCCTGTTTTTTACTGCTAGCTACCTGTTTTTTACAGCTTAAGACCTGTTTTTTACTTCTTATTGAGGATTTATATCTACTACTACAATTAGGAAGATTTGATGCTTTCGATATGAATAGAAAGGAAGTTCTTCTTCATATTGCGTTTCTTGTGTTTCTTCATATTCCTGATTTTCGTAGTTTTCTCCATACGTTGCTAATGTGACGTCTTTTTATCTTTCTTGATCATAGGCTTGCATATCTTGGTAGTGTCTAGTTGCATAAGGAGGCATGTGTTCCGTAACTTCCGTGTTGTGCATCTGTTAATGACTAATTCCTGACATTGGAGTCGGTTTTGATAGATTGTTGTTTTGGTTAATCTTCCATACGTTTAGTTTGCTTGGATGTACAAATGTTTATTTATAATTAGGGAAAAATGGTTTTACTTGTCGCACTTATACATTTATTGGTTGTGAATTTAGGTTGTATTAGTTGTGAAGAAAATTGGGGCTGATTATTTCTATTAATTTGTGGTATATGATTTTGGAAAGTTGCATTGAAATTTGGATTGACATTTTTATGTTGAATCAAATTTTGACTCTTAGGTTTTGAATTTGTAAAAGGAGATCTGTTTTGATAGTTTTGCAAAATTTTGAAATTCTTCTTCCTCTAGAACATAATTTAAAGCATCTTCTAAAGTAGCTGGATTTTTTAATGGAATAATTGTTTGATAACTTGTTGGCAAATTTGTAATAAAAATCGTTTTTGTAATATTATTGTAATTTCCAATTTCTAAATCTCTAACCTGTGAATCTGGGAAATCATCACTAATTTTCATGATTATTATAGCTCTTAATTCCTGTAAGCGTAATCCGAAGTCATACGGACGTTCATTTCTATTTGGTCTTAGAGAAGTGAGTTGGTGTGTTAAATATTGTAAATCGCGTTTATCACCGAATGTTAATTTTAATAGATTTTCAATTTGTATCCACGTTGTAAAATCAGTTCGGCTGGCTATTAAATTTTGAGCGCGACCTCTAAGTTTATTTTTTACTGCTTGTAATATGAGATTATGCGTAACGTGTTGTGGATCATCATGGAAAATTCGAAAAAGTGCTGCGTACCGATTCTATCTATGAATGAAGAGCCAAATTATTTCCATCAAAGAATGTATAATTTTAAAAGCTGAGTATCTAATCTGTGTTCCGGTGGAGGCATTGTGTTATCTAAGATTTTGTTCAAGTTTCTGTTTGAGTCTTGGAGATTTGTCTGCTTAGCATTGAAATGATCTACACTAAGAGAAGTGATTGTTTGACTGTTTGTTTGAATTTTTGTTTGAGTTGTTTCTTAATTCTAGTGATCAATCGGATCAATCTCTTAACACTAATGACTAATCAAGTCAGTTTTTTGCCAATCGGGCAGTGAGATTTCGGTAGCAATGAGAAAAGTAACAGGAGGAATGAGCACTTACTGTGTTCTCTTGGTGTCGAATGTTGGTGCACGAAGGTGGCGATTGTTTGCTTATCAGGCACACATTCAGCTGCTTATCGTTGACCTTGATTTCAATCCTACCGACTGCGCCAGTGAAGTGGGAACGTTCACAGATATTTCAGAAGACTCACTTGATGTGCACTTAACTCTTTATTACTTGAATCTGAATCTAGTTGATCTGAGTTTATATAATGCTATTTTGCTATTTCAGCAATTTAACTTTACATAGGCAAGCAACTAAGTTATTATAATATTAATATTATATATATAGAATACATAAGCGAGATAAAAATATATACAGTATAATTCAAGAACAATCGTTTCTTCCTATCACAAAGCGTTTACAAACAATTGCTGAGAAACTTGATGGAGAGCCTAATATAAAAAGTGAGAAGCTTATAAAAAAGGAAGTAAAATCAAGGTTTTCGTTTAGCTCACCAAAGAAAAGCATAGCGAAACATAATAGATGACGACTTCTGATGAACCAAGTTTCCTAGATACATCAGTTGTCGCAGAAGGAACTTCAAATGATAATGACATTGCTGATGGAGGTAATGGGAAAAACAATGAGGAACTAGATGAAAGTGTAAGAAATGCAATGGAATATATTTAAGACTCTAGTAATTCGCCCGATATGATGTACTATTTAAATCACCTTGATCCCTTACCTAGAGAATATGTTCATAAAATGATTGGTGATGTTCATATTGAGTTTGACTTTAGGTATGCTGTTACATATGATCCCGAGCATAATGAACTAGAAATTATTTTTACATACTATAATTTTAATTGGAATCCAATATGAAATATCTCAACAACTTTAACAAATATGCAACAAATGTAAAAGAATATATTGTTAATGAATTACACAAGCCTGCCAGAATCAATTTCAAAAGACGTAGAACCGTAATAAAAGGTCTGAATGATTTAATAGAAGCCGATTTAATTGATTTGATGCCATATTCCAAGGAAAATAATGGATATGAGTATGTACTAATCGTTATTAATTGCTTCTCTAAATGTATATGAACAGAACTACTAGCGAGCAAATCAGCCCCGGATGTTACAATTGCAATCAATACGATTTTACATTTAAAAAAAATTCCGAAACATCTGCAAACCGACATGGGAAAGGAATTCTATAATGAGAATTACAAGAAACTGATGAAAATTATAATATTAACCATTATAGCGTTTATAGTACATAAGGTTTCGATTGTGGAATGCTCCATTAGAATTATAAAGAATATGATTTGGCGTGCTTTCAGCTTAGGAGTAGAATATAAGTGAAATCATATTTTAGGTAAAATTTTTGACAAATACAACAATACAACCCATTCTATAACAAGAATGAAATCATTAATTAATTTAATCACTCATTTTAATCAACACTATTAATTACATAATAATGATAAGCAGGTCATCAACCAAGCTGACGTAGTCGACAGAAACCGACTCTATACTTCCTCTCAGCACAAACGGTCATCGAACTCTATGGCGCAGATGCCAGCCGCTGTAACGTAGACGGCTGAAAGCTATGCCGATCCTGCTTCAGTCGCCATTTTGAATTGTGGAGCAGAATCGGCATTCTACTATACTTTATCCATCAGAAACATAAATAAAATACTAAAATATGTGAACACAAGAAACTTATCATCAATCATATCTAGGTTATGCTTTAGTAATATTTATTTTTTTTAGCAGGTTCAGCTTCACTTTCAAGAACAAACACGTTCACATTATAATAAAAAAAGTTTTAGAAGTCGTTTTGTTAGAATTTGTTTGTTAATTATTATTTGTGATAAAAAACGGGTTTCTAATTATTATGCACACTGTAGTAACATAAAAAAAACAATTTTCTGATGTTTATTACATTATAATTTAACAATTTAAAAATATCGACAGAAATTTTGCACAATATTCACGCTGAACGGAGCTGTAACGGAAGACTGCACCGGCGCAAAGACCTCAATGCTCCAAGAGGCTCAACTCAAATCTAAGCTATTATCGACAAAACTCAACACCATTGTGCATACGTAAATTGCATTCAATACATTATTTAGCGTTGTTTATGTTAGTTTCGTCTGTGTAATTCTATCTTAAAGCTATACACATTTTACATGACAACAATGAAATTTGGGCACTTTTTGGAGGCGTTTTTTTATGTTAAATATTATCATCTTCAAATGTTTATTTTATGAATTTCTTCATAATTAAGTATATTTCAATTTTAACATAAGTTTTAACGGGGTTGACTACCAAAAAATCAAAATTAAATCGATTTCCTGAAAAATGGAATACCTTGTATAAGAATTGATGTTATCACTAGATTCTACGCCCCATCTAGTGTCTGTATACCAAATTTCATTGCACTGGCTATTTCTGAGATATAAACACTGAAAGTCTTGGAGGGAACACCCGATATATACCTCTAAGACTTTCTATCCCAATATCTCAGCTGCTATCACAGCCAGTGCGACAAAATTTGGTATACAGATAGTAGATGGCGTGTAGAATTCGATCAGAGAACATACATATGACTTCATTGATAGGAATTGTAGGAGATTTGATTTATATTAGCTTAAAATACCTTTCTAATACAGTAAAAAATGTTACAAAAGCTAATAATAAGGAATATATGGGTAGATATTGTGGGTGTATTCAACGCAGGTTGGGGCTTTTGTCCACTGAGTAGTTAGTTTCACACAATATTATTAATACCTAAAAATATATAAAAATGCAAGTTTTGTTAAAAAATGGAATTTTGAGGTTAGTAGCTGCTTGCGTGCGCTGAACTTTATACGGCATGAATACTCTGAAAATTTGTGAAACACTGTTCGATTAATTGTATAATAGTACTATTCTCGGAAATAATAAAAGCGATAGGGGACAATCCCTACGAGCAGAAAACGAAAATTTATGAACACGTCACATGACTTTGACTCTACTCGAATCTCCCTGCCAACATATCTCGCTGCTATGCTGCATATGCAAAACTTAACCTAAAGTTCGAAATAATGAAAATAATATACCTCGGCAACAAGTGGTAAAAATGTTTTAAAGCCTAGACTAGAAACGATCATAAATAAAAATCTAATGGATTCCTAGAGTGAAAGTTTCAGTTCCAGTATTACAAAAACTACTCCACATCTATCAAATCTGAGTAAAATTTCGAGCCATATAGGTGTGTTACAAATTACAAGATATGTAAGTACAACGATTAATGTCAACTGAGAGGAACGACGAAGGGAAAATATCAGTGTAGTTAGTAGGTAATTATAACTTGCATATTATCTGTCGCCTTTTTACATTAAATATATCAGTTGTATTTTCTTGTACTTATGTTTCATATTACGCAATCACTAGAACTATCTTTACCTAATTAGTTTCAGATGGAGAAGCTATTGGGGGCTTACTTTCAAGAACAGAGATGAGAAGACATACTTATGTCAGTTTTTGTAGGAGAACAGAAAGAATATAAACGTATTCATTTCACCTTTGTGTACAGAAATGTAAATAATGCAAGTATGATTGAAATTAAAGTTTATTAAATTGTTATTGTTTGTATTATTATACACTCCTGACTACTGCAAATATTTCTCGTGTTTAATAATTCTATAACAAAATTAACTTATCTAAAACATAAATATCACTGAGAATTGTTAATATTCAGTTCTGAAATGAGGTAGGTATAATTTTAAGCATGGAATGATAGATAATATAAAAAACTCACTTTGAAAAGTATTCTACAAGGAAATCATTTTCAAAAATGTTACAAGACTAAATGAATAATTTTTTGTATTTTATTTTAGTTATTATTTAGTTGTAATCAGCATAATTTCAATGAAAAGGTAATACGTACCTACAGTGGTTTATTTTTTTTATTAGTGGCTAAATTGATTAACTTGACCCTTCATCTATAAATATTCATTATTTCTTAAGCATATCTGTTTAATAATTCAGGTAGAATAAAAAAAAGACAAATACAAATTTTAATTTATTAACAATAAAATAAAATTACAATACATTAAAAGTATATAAGTACTTACATACATTTAATCGTTATGTTAAACAGTTGTTCTGTATTCTAATTTACAGAGCACCGTTCAATCTAAGGGATGGTCATGCATGTACAATTATAAACGAATCTTGCCATTTCATTGTTCGATGCCTTATTACGTTAGGTTGTGTATATTATAACAACAGTTAGCTCTCATCATTTTTAAGATATTCTAACGAGATGTTTTCGTAGTATACATAGAATTATGAAATTAGTTTTTCTTAATTTTATTTGTTTAGAAATTTTAAATCCCACGACAGACAATTGAATTTAATGTCTTATAGAATTCTCTTCAAAGTGAGTTAGGGGCTTCTTTATAACCATCATTCTATGTTTATAATTATTTTTGGTGTCCGATGTTATGAATTGTTTCAATATAATTTGTGGTACACATACCTGAAAGATAGAGACAATAATTACAAATTACTATCTAGCCTAATGACTATGTGATAGGTACCTTCTCGGTCTAGTAAATTTTCAGGTGAATCTTCCTTGAAAAAACCAGTTGCTTTATTTTAGTTCTGTATCATATAAAATATAGAAATTGTAGTACATTGTTTACTATTTTATAGATGCAGATTCTTTCTTAAACATATTTTATCCATCAGAAACATAAATAAAATGCTGAAATATGTAACACAATAAACATTAATCATTTCTAGGTTATGTTTTAGTGCTATTTCTTTTGTGAGGTAAGTTCAGTTGTCTGGACTCTCAGTTCAAAGACAAACACGTTCACATTATAATCAAAACAATTTTAGTCGTTTTGTTCGACTTTATTTGTTGCTAAATAAGTAATCAATAATTATTACAGCAGGTGGAAAAAAGGAATATTCTTTAGGTACTTACACACTTTTGTAAATTATTTTGTGATAAAAAATACAGGTCTCTAAATATTATGTACACTGTAGTAACATAAAAAAACAATTTACTGAAGTTTTACATTATAATGGAACAATTTAAAAATATCTACAAATATTTTACACAATATTCACTGAACGGGGCTGTAACGGAAGACTACGCCGGCGCAGCGACCTCAATGCTCCAAAAAGCCTCAACTCAAGTCTAAATTTTTATCAACAAATCTCAATAACACCGTTGTGCATACGGAAATTGCATTCAATACATTATTTACCGTTATTAATGTGCAATAAAATATTTTATGTCATTAATATTTGACAATTCAATGACAATTCATAGTTTTGACATTTACCGATGTTAGTTTCTTCTGTGTAAGTCTGGTTCAAAGCTATACACATTTTACATGACAAAACAATGAAATTTGGGCACTTTTTGGAGGCATTTTTTATGTTAATTTATAAAATTTTTGAATGTTTATTTTTCAGAATGTATTCATGATTAAGTATATTTCAATTTAAACATAAGTTTTAGCGGGGTTGACTACAAAAAATCAAAATTAAATCGATTTTGAAAAATAGAACACCCTGTATTAGAATTTATGTTATTATCAGATTCTACGCGTCATCTAGGGTCTGTATACCAAATTTTATTGCGCTGGCTGTGATGGTTTCTGAGATATTAGCACTGAAATTCTTAGAGGGAACACCCGGTATAGAGGGTCAATTATGACTAAGTACAAATATTTAAAGATAGAGAAAATTAAGAATTAACGGAATCACCCCTCAAAAAAATTCCAAGCTTATTTATAATTTGTTTTCGATATTATACTAAATCCTGATTTAACGCCGTCTATGCGACCCGTCCGCCGCACGTGTAACGTTTACAGAGTCAGAGTAGGCACCACAGAACAACGGTAAAATTCGCCATAATTCAATTCCTGTGTTACGTTGTGGTTTGTTGTTCTTCTTCAGTTTTTAGTGCCTTATTTTAATTTTAAATGTTTTATAGTTATTAAATAAAGCAATTTGTGTCGGGTACAGATATTTTCCCAGAATATAGTTCGCCGGTTTGGTTTTCTATGTTATGGGACAAGACTGTCGCGGGTGCGATTTTTTAAACATCGGGCTAAAATTCTAGAATAATTTTTTTATTGTCTTTTAGGCCCCCCTGGGGACGTGGTTAATATTTTTGTTCTTAGTCATAGTTAAGCCTGTATATGCGTGAAGAAAATAATGGGGCGTATTATATGGTTGAAATTAAGCTAATTTTGATAATCATAGGATTTCAAGGGCGTCGTTTTGCGAACTTGATTAAACCAGAAATATTAAAAAGGATACATACATGAGAAAGTAATGTAATATGTTTATAATATTCCATGTCATTTTTACTGAAATTTTCCGAACTTTTTTTAAATAAACTTATACAGACTCCGGAAGGAGGAAATTCATTATTATCTACTTGTATACCCTCAACATTCATAATTTGGAAATCCTTAATACCTATATTATATAATCCACTTTTCTGCAGCATCAAATTTTGCTAGCTAAACCATACTTTATAAATTTATTCTTTTTTCTAACATTGTTAGCAGTTTCAATGAATTTTCTCTTCACGTCTAATGAATGATGTGACATGAGAAAAGTTTCTTTTTAAGAAGAAATTAAAAATTTGATAGAGAAACATTGTTTTAATGCCAAAATAACCTCAGATATCAACTTCGATTGTTGTATATGAAAATTTTTATTTTTGGATTTATTAAGATTGAATGATTCCGTATTAGTTTATTGATATATTTTCCATCTCCTGTGTTATTAAACTTTCTCATTAATATTCGAACACAATTTATTAAGACGTAAAGTTCTACATATTTTTTATTGTAAAGTTAAATTGCATGTCGATAAGATATTTCACCTGTACCGTGGCATTTATCTCTAAATAAATTCGTTGCTGTAAGGTCAACATTATGAAAGAATTATGTCTACGAGATTTGAAGTTTTCTTTTTGTGAAACTGTTTTTGTATTCTTGACTTTAGTTTTAAAGGATGAATTAAGATGATGAATATTTACTGTATTTATTGAATGTCAACAACGATTCGAATAATTAATTAATGACAGCTGATAAGTTGATAAATTAATTTTACAATATAATACATGCTATGCAACCATATATACATAACATTCCCCCCTATTTTACAAATATATTTTAAGGGGAGAATCTTAAAGGTGCCCGCCTAACACGATGGGATCATCTTGGTGAATTTGGTGTATCTGCTATTTGTTGATTTTGATTGTTTAATAAGGAACTATCTCTTGTTTCAGGAGTCTGTATTGTGTTATTTGTTGTTTCCGGAGACTGTCCTGTACTAGGAAAGTTTGTACGTTATGAATCATTTTCGAGAGTAAAATTTGTTTCTTGTGGATCACCATTTTCGGCAGTAATTTTGCGTTCGTCACTTCTTTCACTTACCTCCTTCTTTTTATATATTTTTAGGTACTAATAATATTGTGTGAAACTAACTACTCAGTGGACAAAAGCCCCAACCTGCGTTAAATTACACCCACAATATCTACCCATATATTCCTTATTATTAGCTTTTGTAACATTTTTTTGCTGTTTTAGAAAGGTATTTTAAGCTAATATAAATCAAATCTCCTACAATTCCTATCAATGAAGTCATATGTATGTTCTCTGATACCAAACATCTAGGGATGCTAATGAACAATTCCACAGACAAAGCTCTATTCAATAATTATCTAAAGAAAATAATCTAATTTACTCACTCTATAAAAATCTAACTTCACTTTTTTGGCAGTGGGAATACGACAAATTCAACCACAATAGATGAGATCTGACCTATTTCTGCATTTTTAGGATTGCTTCTTCAGGTGGTCTCCTTTAAGTTGAATCAAATATCTAACTATAAAAATTATTTTAAAATTAAAATTATTTGAAGTGAAATATCGACAATGACAAAAAAGTGTCAATGAATTAAATATGACAATACCTACTTGAAAAATGTTCACCTTTTATATAAAAGTTTTTATATATTTTTAGGTATTAATAATATTGTGTGAAACTAACTACTCAGTGGACAAAAGCCCCAACCTGCGTTGAATTACACCCACAATATCTACCCATATATTCCTTATTATTAACTTTTGTAACATTTTTTTTGCTGTTTTAGAAAGATATTTTAAGCTAATATAAATCAAATCTCCTACAATTCCTATCAATGAAGTCATATGTATGTTCTCTGATAATAGAGCTTTGTCTGTGGAATTGTTCATTAGCATACCTAGATGTTTGGTATACTCGCGACAAGAATTCAGACGACTTACGTCATACGAACAAATGAATAATTTGTCATATTTTTATCAAAATATTTAAGAAACTGCAACTGATAGTAATAAAACTATATACTACACTAAAAGTTTGCATTATATATTGCACTAAATTTCAAAAAATGATTGTTTTTAACGCGACCAAATATCGAAAATTATGTTGACAATAAAAACAAATGTGTAACGTCAGCCGTGACGTAAGAGGTCTGAATTCTTGACGCGAGTATATCAGAAAATGAAACACTCTGTTGCACAAAAAATTCTCTCTAGCAGAATAATGAAAAAATTCATGAGACAATTTGTAAGTGTGACCACAAAGTCGCAGATCATAGTTTATATTATAAATATTATTTAGGTCCACGGAATATAACATAATATGTTATGTAACGCACGATAAGTGGTTATGAGATCGCCGCATTTGAGTCTAGACACATCAGGTAAAAGTTTAAAAATGCACAGTCTTTTTTCATATGAAGGTCTGACAGCACCATACGGAAGTCTAATAGCCGCAAGTTGAACCGACTCAATAAGATTACAATCGCGCACCAACTTGGGAGATAAGTCTTATATAAGCAGGCAGAAGTATTAACACTTGGTTTAGAAAACACTTTATTAAATAGAAAAAGAGTACGTTTAGATTTGTTGACGCACTGTGATATGTGATGTGACCACGAGAGATCAGAAGTGAAGTATATGCCCAAGTCCTTGTAAACTTCAACTTCGCCAAGCGATATTTGACCAATAGAATAATCGAGGGTTATTCTTTCCAATATGTAAAACAACACATTTATTGAAATTAATAGGTATCAACCAGTCTTCACTCCATTGGAAAATTCGTGAAAGGTCAAGATGCAGCTGATGGTAGTCTGTAAAAGGGTTACCATAGATTTTGGTGTCATCGGCATAAAGCGAACATTTGGAAGTTAGCAAAGCAGGTACGTCAGATGTATAAATTAGGTATAATAAAGACCCTAAAACAGAGCCTTGAGGAACACCACTTCTAACATTTCTGAAATTGGAAAGACTGTCGCCCACTTTTACTCTAAATTTACGGTTACTAAGAAAATCTGATAACCATGTAAAAAGAAAACCATTTATTCCATAATGCTGTAGTTTTTTAAGTAAACGTTTCAAGGGCTTTAGAAAAATCCAGATAGATGACATCGACGGGTTCTTTTTTGTTAACTGCTAGGGTCCAATCGTTTAAGCAAAACAGTAGATTAGTAGTTGTGGACCGACCAGGAAGAAAACCATGTTGTTGCTCCGGTATAATATTGTTATCAAGGAGAAAAGAAATCATAGAATTAGATATTATTACTATTACTTCAATTGACTGATCTGACGATAATTACGTTGGCAGATTTCCACGAAGTCGGAACAATACCAGAAATAAACGAATTTTCCATAATGATAGATAAAGGTAGGCAAAGAGATTTGGCACAACGTTTCAATACAATAGACAGAAGGCCTTCAGGAGAAGATGAACTATTAGGAAGGCTAATTAGTTTTTTGTAGACAATATCTTCATTAAAAGCAATATTGGACAATTGGTTGTAAATAATCGGTGCATCGACGTCAGGAATGTCTCCATCAGGTTCTTCACTGTAATTCGTAAAAAAGTACTCTGAAAATAACATTGCGGTTTCACTATCAGATTGTGTAAGATTGTTAGAGTCATTTCTGATACGAGGAATAGTTGGAATAATTTCTATGGATTATGTAGTCGCGATGGTCATGAGAACGCAAAAATCTCTTCCAAAGGGTCTTTTTGAATTTAATAGACGTCAGAATTGAATTGTTAATCCAAGGTTTATCTCTAATCCTATGACAAAGAACAGCATTGTTCATTTAAAGACAAATTAGTAAAAAGCTGTGGCCAGTTAATACGACTTAAATTGTCATTCAAATTATCAAAATCAATTATAGTGTCATTTCTTGATACCAGTAGATTTAAAATCATGTAATATAATTTGAAAGTTACATGACAAAGTAACATGATCAGAAGTACCAAAAGGTGGAAGATAATCCGGTGGGGTTAACAAATTTTCGTCTGAGGTTAAAATTAAATCCAATAAGGAAGGGTTTTGATTACCACGATATCTTGTAAATTGTGTAACGATTTGAGATAAGTCATTATTAGATATCATATCAAGAAATATATATTCTGAATTTATATTATCAGGATAACTAGGGTGAGATCAATCAATGTTAGGAAAGTTAAAATCACCAAAACAAATAACATTCTTGTATGTTGAATAAATCCTTGTTAGTTCCTCCAATGTTTCACACAGCAAAATAATCGCAGGGTTATGGTTAAAAACAAATGTAGAAAACTCAGCAAATTTTGAGATTAGAGATTTAATATTAGTATATATGATAGGCAAATTAATGGGGTCAATATTGACAAGTTTTTTGAATTGGTAGAAACAATAGTGGGTACAGACTTTATATAGTTAATAGTTAGATTAGCTTCAACATTGGAAGTTCGCATCTTAAGTTCGTCTTGAACAGATTTCAAGTTCTTCTTTAAGCGTAAGATTTTTTTAGCTTCATATTTATCAAGCAAAACCGCTTTAATTGGCCTGGATCTTGAATTATTGTTAGACCTTCCAATTCTAAAAGTCTATATGAACAGACTCATCAGGAGAAATTTTATTCAAAATTCTAGTAACCACGCTTAAGTCATTGTTACGTCGTTCTTCGATACTGCCTTCATTTTCATTAATGCCAAATAAAAGAATATTTTTAGCTCTCGTTTGTCTAATCTAATTCACTAATAATTTCTTCAAAATTAAGATGTTCATTCACTTTAGCATTGTTATTAATCTGCTTTTGCAATTCATCGATTTTCAAACTAAATTCATCTTTAAGAGCTTGAATCTGATTAATAAAATTATTAGTTAAATCATTTTTTAGAGATTTGATAGAATCCATAATTTTTGAAAATGATATTGCATTTATTGCAAAACACTTTTAAATTTCGGCGCGCATTACGCGTAACTTTGTATTCATCCTCATTCAATGGAGTACAGGATCGATGCAGAGGTCCGTGACAACTATCGCAGGACATTATAGGCTTCTCACCTTGCTTCGTATCATTACAATTAACGCAGGCGCTCATGGTGACTGATTAGGAAGGAATAAACACTCAATAAAACACTGACCTTAGTTCTTTGGATGTTAAAAAACACTGGGTGTACGATGAAATTCACTGATATAGTGCAACAGGGTACACTCTGAAGACTGAGAAACCACACTAACAAAAAAACATTAATTATAAATAACACAATTTCACTTAAAATCAATAAATAACGGGAGCACAATAACGTGTGTACAAATATACGACGTACATGTACCAATTGCATTATATCTGCAGTATTGAATAATGATGACCAATTAATTTCACTCGCAAAAGCAGAAATCCATTCTGTCGAATAATGAGTCTAAATCTTTATCTACTATATAAGTACTTAATGTTTTTGAAACGGAGCCATACTTTACATTTAATAGTACTTTGCCAATACAGCTTATTGGGTGATTTGAATAACTTTTAAAAATTCTATCTGGTGGTAACAGTTCAAAATTGCTTTTAATTTTGTTTAATGTAGATTTACTCATTATTCCACAAGGGACACCCGAGTCCAATTCAATTTGTATATTTTTTCCTTCGATTTTAACTTGTAACATACGTTTCTTTGATGAAAAGTCTTCTACTTTATTTAATTGGAAAGTTTCGGAAGATTCAACATGCTTCTTGCTGTACTTGATTGTATGTACTTTGTGATCTACAAACTTTGGAAATATGTCCTTTCTTTTTGCATTTGAAACATTCTGTGTTCGCATATGGGCAATCTCTTCGGGAATGAGCGGCCCCACATCCATAGCATATCAATTGAGTTCCTTTTTCTTGAATTTGTGTCGGTCTTCTATTTTTGTAACTTGGATTCTTGTTTTTGAACTGAACTTTTGACGTTCGTAGTAAATTTGTAGATTCATTTTGATGAGATTCCGTAGAATTATTTATCATTTCGTTTGTGGTTTTCTTTGTTGATTCTATAATTTGAGCAATTTCGAAAGCGGTTTTGAATTCATCAGGTTTCTTTGAAATGATTTCATCGCATATAGATTTATTGTTTATGCCTTGAAGAAATTGTTCTAACAGCATTCTGTCCAGAAATGTGCCATAATCGCAATCTACAGCTTTGCCTTGTCTTAATCGAAGGGCGAATTCAGCTACTGTTTCTTCGGAATTCCTAACAATCTGACGGAACTTAATGCTCTCCGAAAATTTATTTTTAGGTGAATCGAAATGGAAAATTAATGTTTCTTTTATGTCTTCGAAATTAAAACTTTGTGGATCAGCTGGTGCTACAAGAATATTTAATGCAGTGTTTAATTGAGCACCCATAAAGACACGTTCAAGGCCCATTCAAATCGAGTAAAATATTCTTTTACCGTTTGGTCATTAACTGAGTTGTATTCTTTTATTGAAAAAATAGGTGCTTTTCCTGTATTTGAGGTACTTACATTATGCACATCTGGGTTTGGAACTACATTATTAAGTGCATTAGCTAAGATTTTAGCAAATGTATCCATTAATTCTGGTGAAGCTTCAGCCTGATGTTTTTCGCAAAAATAATCACTAATTATCTTGGAAATTAGTATAACTAACACTTCTGACACCACTTTTGTATTCTTGACTTTAGTTTTAAAGGATGAATTAAGAAACTTGGATAATGAATATTTACTGTATTTATTGAATATCAACATCGATTCGAATAATTAATTAATGACAGTTGATAAATTAATTTTCCAATATAATACATGCTATGCAACCATACATACATAACAACTGTCATATTTCATTATTAAATAGGTTTGAACAAACGCAGACATCTAAATATTTAAAACAGTAAAAAAGTTCATATCTGAGGTTATATTGGCATTAAAAACAACTTTTCTCTATAACATTTTTAATCTCTTCTTAAATAGTGGCACTATTGAAACAATTTTACATTTTTTTATGTTTTTAACACCCTGCATTTTTCAACGCCATATTACAGTTGCTGTGTACATTTCAAGATAAACAAAAATGTGAAATAAAAAAATCACAGGTGTAGTTAGTTTATAGAACACATCTGTCTGTTCTACATTGAAAGAGTATGAGAAAGAAACCCCATGATAAGAGGAAACAAAAAAAAACTCAAATACCTCACATATAACACATATACTAGATGCGACGCAGAAATATCCACCAGTGATGGAAATGCTGCGAAGTTCAATGCGTACATCCATGTTCGCTGTGAAGTAACGCGACGGGGGTCCCGTCCACCACGCGAGAAGGTTCGCGGCGAAGTTCAGATACAAGTATGTATGGAGCAGAACACTGCAAACCTTAAGGCGGAGTTACAGGGTCCCGTCCACACAGCCGTTTTGAATCCACGCGACAAAGTTCTGTTACAAGTGATTTGAAATTTGATTTCCTTAATAGGTGATTTAGCATAATAAGTATGTATCTAATAATAATTTGAATTATGATTTGAAACAAATATAATGACTTGCAATGTTAAACTTATACTAGTTGTTAGAAATGACCTTCACACACAATGAAGGCTTCACATCTTATTAAATCTCGAGCGTGTGCAAAAATGTCAGAGGAGGCTCTTATAGTATCACAACCAACTATGATTCGTTGTCTTAGTTGTTCTCAATTTTCAATAGGATCTTGGTAAACTGTTTTGAGATGCTTCCAAAGGAAGAAGTCTATTGGATTCAAATCCGGTGATCCAAGCGGTCAAGTTTGACATGGTTGTTGTTGTCTCTTCCAATCCACTTGTTTGCAAAATATTGATTAAAAAATTTACGGACGGTCAAACTAAAATGCATAAAGCATATCCGTAATCTTAGTGCAATAGGAACATCTCCAAGCAGTTCAGGTACCAAAATATTATGTAGAAAATGTCGATAAGAATCATAAGTAAGGGCTCCTAGTAAAAGGTACGGCCTTATCAACAAATCACTAATGATACTCACTCATACGTTGACAGTTAACTGATGTTGAAATGGGGATTCTATTATAACGTGAGAGTTTTATTTGATTCAAACATGATTGTGGTGTAAATCCGTAATAGCATTTCTTGAAAAATAGCTTAATCCAACAGTATTTCAGCAGCAAAGTGTACGTCTTGTTCAATTTTTTTGAACTTATAAGCAAGCGAGGCAGTCTTGAGACACTAAGGCTTGAACTTGCTCTATGTGATACGGGTATAATTGTTGAATTTTGGGGATCGACGATATTAATTTATTGCTTAAAATGTTTAGCTATCTGGTGTTTGTATGTGGATTTGCAACGATGTCATGTAATAGAGTTTGTTACAATCTGCCTTAGAATTTCATTTTGATTAAAATATTTATATGTATAACAATGTTACAAATTATACATGTACCCCTTTTAACACCATATACCATACACCATTTATCTCCTGCTTAGATTTGCATTTATTTCTTTATATATATAGAGTTCCACATCCAGCTTAGCTTTGGTGTGAACTATACCTCTGTACCGCTTACTTTGAATAAACGACGTTCGATTCTTATAAATGTATTAAGTTATTTACAACTGTGTATAGTTAAGATGAGTTAGGATTAGATTTAAAAAAAAAGTCTGTTTAAAGTGCTTCTTTTGTTGAGTGACTATTCAAACAATTTGTTTATGAGTTAACTCGATTGAAAACGAAGTGTTTGTTCAGATGCCAAAGGATAGTAATTATCAAGCTAAATTACGAGTAGAGAATCCATACCGTAAATTAAAACCAAATAGATAGTTTAGTAAACCAGTTATCAAATATATTTAATAGTAGCGAAAATATGACAATTCTAATATTAACGAAGCTAAAGCTCTCCTAGATGCAATACCAATTTTTGATGGTTCACAAAACAAACTTCAAACTTTCTGTAAAGTATGTGTTGAATTAATTAGGATTTTTAATATCCCCGAAAAACCCGATCGTATGGTATATTTACTTGCGGGAATTAGATCTAAAATTTCAGGACAAGCCGAAATTATTTTGAACCAGCGTTTAGAATTTCAATATTGGACACAAATAAAAAAATTTGTTGCAGCAAAATTTCGGAGATTGTAGAGATCTGCCATGCCTTCAGCATTAATTCACATGCGGTATAATCCGAAAAATGAATGAATGAAATCTCAAACAGAATTCAAAACTTTAGGTCAATCTTATCTCAAAAGTAAAAAAAGTAAACTTAAACAACACAGCTGTTGAAAAACAAGATTACATTTACGCTAGTCTTGCAGTCGACACGTACGTCACGAATTTACCAGATAATCTGCAGTCAATGATACGTACAGCTGATAAAACTACATTAGAAGACGCGATATCTTTTGTAAACCGAGAACTACAATTTAATCAGTACAAAGAACAACTTAGAAGAAACATGTCCTATTTCCAATCGCCGTCAGTCCCACCTAAAATTCACCAACAAAACCATAATCCAAATATGAATTTTAAATTTAACTAAAATTTTAAATCAAATTTCCAAAATCAAAATTTTTAAAGACCACCCCTTCCACCAAGAAATCCAAATTTTAATCAAAATTTCAATCAAAATTATAATCAAAACCGAAATCAACAAGCTTCGGGAACTTCAAATTATAGACCAAATCATCCCACTTCAGTTAAATTACTATAAGCAAGTAAAATCTGAATTAGTTGAGAGACAAAATGCTGGTGAAGCTGATTACCGCATAAAATATATTAATGGTGTTCCTAAAATAGTATCCGCGCCTTTAAACTAACATCGCCGAACAGTGCCTATGAACTAACTTGTATCTATCAAAATGTTAGAGGTCTCAATAGTAAAGTGCTGCAGTTCTACACGTCTGTTAGTCAAGGTGAATTCGATATAGTCGCTATTACAGAAACTTGGATTCAAGAAGACTTATCAAGCCAGGAGCTATTTCCGAATATTTATGATGTGCATAGGAGCGACAGAAATTTGCAAGAGACGGAATTGGAAAAAGGTGGCGGTGTGCTGTTAGCATGCAAAAATGAATTTAGGTCAGATTTGATAAATATTCCCATGCTCTCTGATGCCTTTCCCAGTATAGATACATTATGTGTAAAATGTCAATTGCAATGTACTACTTTGAATATTTTTGTTATGTATATACCACCTAGTGTAAATGTAAGCCAATTCGAATTATTTTTTGATACATTTGAACAAATTGAATTTATTTTGGGCAAACATATAATTATTTTTGGAGACTTCAACATACCACAATATAGCGGTACTGACATACAGGGGTGGTCGCGATGTATATCAGTACCAGATGGGCCAAAATTCATGACTAGATTCTTGACGTGAAAATATAGTGATTTAGACAAACTCATCTTAGTCCAAAAGTTGATACTTACAGAGATACAGAGTGTTTAATGCAAAATATTATTTTAGTTTTTTCTTATTTATTTCTTAATAAACGCTCATATCGAGATGAAATTTTGGTGTTAGGGGTTTTCTAGAACGAGAGATTGAAATATATCAATGGTTTGCTTGTAGCTCATAGAGAGGGCCACCTGCGCTAGGTCGAATGCGTTGAAAACGACAGAACTTTTTTATATTTCAAAAATCTAATTCTCAGGTAGCAAAATCTGATTTTACAACTTCTTTTACACAAAAAAGCTATACTTTTTGATAGTCGCTGTCTTGCACCGTTCTCGTAAAATTTGCTATTGAAAATTCCAATGTATTTGCATTCAATTACAAATCGGCAAAAATGTTCAAGTAGGCTTATGTTAAAATCCAATTTTGACATTTTCCACTTCTTTCCATCTTAGTGCTGTCAGTAATATTATAGTATTATTCGTGTCTTATTAAAAGTATTCTTTACTTTATGATCTAAATCGTAATGCGAGATAACATGCCACGCCATAATTTATTTTCAAATGGAGAAATGCGCGATATGATTTGCGTTTATGCGCAATCAGATTATGTTGGACGGCGAGCGCTTCGTCGCCGTCGGTATTCAAATTTGTATACGAATAGAAGGCAGAGTTGTAAAATCAGAATTTGCTACCTGAGAATTAGATTTTTGAAAGATAAAAAAGTTCTGTCGTTTTCAACGCATTCGACCTAGCGCAGGTGGCGCTCTCTATGAGCTACAAGCAAACCATGTATATATTTCAATCTCTCACCCAAGAAAATCCCTAACACCAAAATTTCATCTCGATATGAGCATTTGTTATGAAATAAATAAGAAAAAACTAAAATAAAATTTTGCATTAAACACCCTGTATCTCTGTAGTATCAACTTTTGGACTAAGGTGAGTTTGTCTAAATCGCAATACTTTCACGTCAGGAATCTAGTTATGAATTTTTTCCCATTACATCGTGACCACCCTGTATATAGCGCAAAGTTAACATAATCATTGACACAGCAAACTTTTTTAATATTACACAGCATAATAAAGTAAGTAATAAATATTATCGCTTACTCGATCTTGTTTTTTCTGATTTAAAATGTGAAATTGTTCATAACACGGCACCGCTATTAAAAGAGGATGACTATCATCCAGCTTTGCTTGTATCTATTAGAATTCCTGCTAAAATGTTGAAATTTTCTACAAATAACAATTTGTCTATATATTATGCTATTTTTAATTGGTATTATCTCCAACATATACTTGATGTTAATGTAACACTGGATGAGTCTACAACAAAATTTATTACATATTGGATCAATTTTTACCCAAGTTTAAATGTTTCAGGAGACAGTATCAAAGGTGGTATAACAGTGAAATCATAAATATAATAAAACAGAAAGAATTTCATTTTAACAGTTACAAGAAAACCAACTCTTTTTATCATCTTACGGAGTTCAAACGACTTAGAGCTTTGATCAAACGTAAAATAGAATTAGCATACAGGAATTATGTGAAAAATGCTCAAAGTTCAATTTGTACAGACCCAAAAAATTTTTGGAACTTCATTCACTCAAAACAGCGACAAACACGGCTTCCAAGTGTGATGAATTACTTGGGTGTCGAACATAATAAACCTCAGAGCATCATAAATGCATTTGCTGATTTTTTTTAGCTCAGTCTACAGGACTTCTGATACTAGTCTCTTTGATACACCCACTAACAATAACTGTGATATATGTCATATAAATGATATTCCAATATTAGACATAGAATTTGCTACTAAGAAACTTAAAAATAAATTCACTTCGGGTCCAGATCTTATACCATCCTTTTTAGTCAAAGATTGTATTGGTGCGTTGTCTTTGTCGTTATTCATTTTATTTAATTAACTGTTTTTGACACATTAAAGTTAGGACAAGTCTATCCTATACCTAGTAGAAATGTTATAACAACGACTAATACTATTCTAAATTACATCTCCCACTACGGCAAGCCAGTCAAAATAATCTGTGATCAAGGCAGTGAATTTAATAATAAAATATATTCAGAATAATTTTACATTTCACAAGCGTCAGTAATTCAAATTGTAATAGTCCGGTCGAACGCTTCCACTCAACAATTTTAGACTCTATCAGAGCTTTGAAATTAGATAACCCTACTTTAATTCCAGAAACTAAATTAGCGACAATTGGATACAATACGTACATTCAGTAACTCAGAAAACTCCCTTAGAAATAATATTAAGTTCGCCCCAAAATATAGAAATATACGAAAGAATAATTACTACAAATTTTATAGAAAAACAAAAACAAATTTATTCCAAATTATACGACGATGTATAAAAGAAAATTGAAGTGACTAACCAAAAAACACTTGATCGAGTAAATAAAAATAAAACCGAACCACAAAAAGTCAAAATTCTACAAGACATACTAATAAAAGACAATTTAGCAAACAGACATAAAACAAGAACAAAATTTAAGAAAGCCATAGTTATGGGAGATTACGGGGCTTTACTATTCAAACAAAACAGGGAAAAATTCACAAAAAACATGTTAAAAAATCAAAATCTCCTGACAGTTCTCCTCTGTCGGAGGATGAAGACTTTACTGATAGTGATGACAATATTCCATTGGCACGCCTCTTTCGAAATACTTAAACTTATGAAACACTTTTCGAAATCTAACTTGTAGAAAAATTCTAAACCTTATTGGTACTGGATATAATGAACTCTTTGGCCTCATGAACAATTAAAACAGAAAACAAATAGAAATTAGGTATTTTAGAAAGAAAACAATTTAACTTACAAACTCAACAAGAACAATTAGGTTACTTAACCTCTTTTATCAAATTAAATAATACTCATAAGTCAAAACATATGTACAAAATTATAAAGTTTATATCAACTTTCAAATCCCATGTTTCAAATACTTCCAAATTTTACCTATACCCTTGAATCAAAACCTACCTATTCCTACCTCAACCTACTTACTTAAGGATCAAGATATCTTCAAAGAAAGAATGTACCCAAATACCAGGCCTGTACCCATGGAACGAACAGAGGCAACTGTGACTAGTGACTAAATCTTAACGACTGTACATCCCACATTTCAAACAAAAATTCCATATGCCAAATTCAGAATTCAAAAATCGTTATTTATATAATTCACAACTCACCATGATATACAGCTAGATGAACTGAGTAGTTTAGCGGAGAGTATATCCAAACATAAAATTTATTCCCTGGAATTGTTTGACCAAGATCCATATCAACATCTTCACTATTTTTCATATGAATACATCTAATAATAATAATATTATATTTTCAAGAAAAAAACTTCAATCAGTAGCACCTAGAATTTTTGTATGAAGGTCAAACCCAACGACTACAACATAATTCAACGATTGGAATCACGTTTATACCCGATGATCTCCAGTCACCACACCAGGAACAGCGACTCCCTACTGTTTCCTTTTTACCCTCCACGAGATGAGCATCGAAACTAAGAAGCATCCTGAGACTTGGTGTCAGAAACCATATTTTGCTTATATTTTATTTCTTTGCTGTAACATATAGTTACCATATTAGTCATTTTATCTTCTGCTTAAATTTACATTTATTTCCTTATATATAGAGTTCCAGATCCAGCTTAGCTTTAGTGTGAACTATTCCTCTGTACCGCTTACTTTGAATAAAAGTCGTTCGATCCTTATAAATGTATTAAGTTATTTACAACGTTCTCGTTCGGTACATACTTAATTTACAATACGACATTATTCTGCACGACTCGATTTATTTTTAAATTAATACATAAAATTAAAAATTGGGCAATTACGGGTACATTTTCTGACTCAATGCTGAATCAAGTGCATCTAAAAGAATTATAGTAAGCCCAGGATTTATAATTTTAAAGTAGTTCCAAAATCTGATTAGCTAAACTTTTGTTTGTGACTACACCGAAAAGAAAGTTATATTTTAAATACATAACCCCTTGCGTTTGTAACTAAAATTTATAGATCTTGCTTCGTGGTTTTAGATACGCGATGTGATTTCGGAGGCCTGTGGTTGAGCGTTGCGGCGTCGGAAATGTGTGGCAGCTTACTCATCGTGGTGTTAGTTCTTGTTCCGCTTAACTATTAGCTCTCAGAATCGTGACAGAGTCTTTAGGAGCGACGTATTGGTCCCTGTAGGTGTGCAGTGTAGCGGAGGCGAGAGGACGCGACAGGAATTTCGTGAATGACTGCAAAGTACTTTCACCCAAATGTTAATAGATCAAATTTTTCATGCACGTCCTAATACGAATTGGCTAGGTTGGCTAATCAAAGCCGGGTCCTAAAGGCATTAATTATATATTTAAAATATTAACTATGAAGGTGAACTACAAATTAGTTGTAATGAAATAAATAATGTACCATTTGGAAACTGACAGATTGATAAGTAAAAATGTATAGAATTGTCACTCCTTAGGAGGTTCTCAACATAGGTTGTTTAAATATTAATGTTTATATTGTTGGCGTACAACTTCACCGGCTGTTTAATGAAACAAAATATATACCAATCTAAATCTCCTAGTCTACGTTTTAAGAATATATAGGGTTGTCCGTATATTTTCGGGTTTAAAGTCCGCAAAAAGTTTCAATTTTGGGCGCATAAATAAAACGAAATGCCGCTATGCGTTCAAGAACAGACTCAGATCGGTTTTATGTTTGTTTTTATATTTGGTTTTATATTATCAGAGTATATATTTAGACCAGTGCTGAAGCCTTTGAAAATGGTAAAAAGTGAAAAAAATAATAGTAGGATGAAACCCATTGGAAAAGGAAGAGAATACAACAAAAATGAGAAGAAAAATAATTTACGGGCGATCTGAGGTCGGGAAGTGGAAGGGGGTGAGTTTTTAAGGGTAAAAAACGGTTTATCTTGATTTCCGGCAAAACTGCAAGTCCTATGGAAAAAAGTTAAATAGCAAAGTTGTAGGTAATAAAAAGATCTACAACTTCTATATGTACACTTTTTTCACATAACCTCAAAATTTATGTGAAAAATTCAAATAACCAAGTTTTTGGTTTTTTATTTTTATCTTCTATAAAAAATAATTTTTTTTCACGATATTTGGTGAAAGCTTACCTTTTTATGTCCCAAATACACTGTAATTTTTTTGATTTAAAATATACATTTTTTCACCTTATTTTTACTTCATATCGAAAAGCGCCCTAATTTTCAATCGAAAATTCTCACCCCAAAATATCTGCTTTTTTAAAAAAGTCGGTTAGCTTTTAGTTCGTTGGAATCTCTACTATCTTATGGTGTAAAAAAATATGCATTACTATGGTAAATGTTCTCAGAAAAAACAAATAAATGATGAGACAAACTCGAATCCGAAAATTTTTTTTAATCATTATGTACAATTTTGAGCTATTTATTAAAATTTATACTGTAATTACTCGAAAAACGTAAGAAAAAAAATTACAGTGTATTTGGGACATAAAAAGATAAGTATTCACCAAATATTGTTAAAAAAAATTATTTTTTGTAAAAGATAAAAATAAAAAACCAAAAACTTGGTTATTTGAATTTTTGACATAAATTTTGAGGTTATGTGAAAAATGTGTAAATATAAAAGTTTTAGATCTTTTTATTACCTACAACTTTGCTGTTTAACTTTTTTCCATAGGACTTGTAGTTTTGCCAGAAATCGAGGTAAACCGTTTTTTACCCTTAAAAACTCACCCCTTCCACTTCCCGACCGCCCGTAAATTATTTTTTATTTCATTTTTGTTGTATTCTCTTCCTTTTCCAATGGGTTTCATCCTACTATTATTTCTTTTGGTTTCAAAAATTATCGACCCTGGTCTAATTATGTGATCCGTATAATGAAAATAAAATTGCGTGATATGATTGAAAATGCTTAATCGATTAATGTGTTAATTAAAAATTACAGTTTTTACAGATCACATTTCTATCAGAAAAAATTGAGAACAATTATTTACAAATTGACATTCATCCTCTAAACAACCCTATTATTTTTTATTGAAAAAAAAAACAGATAGCAATTTTTTATTATTCTAAATAACCATTAGGGTATTTTAAGGGTCAAATATAGACAAAAGGTACAGGTGAAGTGCGCAGAGAGACAGAAAGGCAAGAGAAGGCGAGAGAACTCGCGCATCTGTTCCTTGTAAAAGAATAACCCGACTGTCAAAATATTTTTTTTGTATGCTAGGTAGTTCAGTTTTTGGATTACCGCCAGGAGACATTGTATATGAGTGCACTCATAAGATACTATTCAAAAAGTATATAATGTTTTTACCAGAGTTGAAAAATCGAAATTTTTATTAAAAAAATAAAATATTGATTTAAATAAAAACATGTTTTTTTAATTCTTTTCTTGGTGCACGTTAGGTATAAATTTTTAATGTTGATGTTTACTTTTCTAAAATATTTTAATTTTGTGTATTTCGTACTAGTGAATTATTAGTACTCCTTTCTTTATACAACTGCTTCTTCGGCCTCAGTTAAAATAGTTTTCAGTACCTTTGGACTGGAAATACAGTGGGAGTTGATAAAGCAGGAAAATGGTTATTTTGGTTGAAGTATTTTTACGAGAATTAACATTAACTATATTACTATAGGTAGTTGTCAAATGTACTATGTTTATTACATATATATGTACAATGGTCCAGTTAAATACATATCTATTTTTAATTTTCATTGGTTTGAAAATGTTTGTTTTTATTTAATAAGTTGATTTAAATCATAATAAAATAGTTCATAATTTAAATAAACTGAAGTACTACTTATTTTTTACATAAAACCATAAATCATATACTATAATATTTTATTATATTATGACTAAAAGATGTTTTTTTTTTCAAAAAGCACATTATATAGGTAAGTATAAAAAATATAAGAATCAATATCAAGTTTATGTAAACACTGCTTGCATTGTGTTGTGCAAAGAGTATATGTAAACAAGTTTACTAGAGATTAGAATTAAAATACTTCGCATTTATTAACGCTTTTGCAAACGTCGCTCATTTTAGATAATCAAAATTTACATTTTTCTATGCTTTACAGAAGTTATTTATTTTATTTGCTTGCATATTTTAAAAATAATTTTTGTTTCCAAAATTTAAACCTATAGCTTAGGGTTGTTCTACTTTAGATCCGAAAATGTGCCGACAACTGTATATTTTCTAAAAACACAAATAATAAGCTTTCGATTGGTATGTATTTTGTTTTACCTATTTCTATGTTCTAATAAAGTATTTAATTTTGCAGTATACCAACACTATCAAAAAAATATTTCAATTAAAATATATATATATTTACAGATAAACATTTGCCCTCATAACGAACATATTTTTTGGTAAAAAAAATATAGAAATTTGTTATTATTCTAAATAACTATTAGTGAATTTTAGGGGTAAAATGTAAAAATTCAGAAAAAGCCAGAGAAGACAGAGGAATTTTTAGCGTCTATTTTATGCAAAATCACCCACCCAATCGTCAAAATAAAAATTATTGTCACGGGTTCCCCAACCCGATGTTTTTCTTTTACCAGAAAAACAATCCGTTAATTAATCACTTATCTTTAATAACTACTCTGTACACTACTGAATACTAATTACAACTCAACTAAGCACTATTTCACTATGAAACTCCAGGTAATTTCCAACTCTCCAATTCAAGACTGTAATTCAATACTGACTGACTCGGTCGTTTATTCTTCTTTTATATACCAACGAATATTCCAGGTATTTTCTAGCACCTCTAGATCCATTTTCTCGAACGACTCGAACGCTTCTCGTCGATTCCCAATATTTCCAGTCACGCCTCGATACCCGGCATTATTTGTTTGATTACTAGAATCGTGTCACGCCTCGATACCCGGCATTATTTGTTTGTTTACTAGAATCGCGTAGGGGCGATCGGGGCCATCTAGCGTGTCGCGATACCACAGTCGTAGAATTGGGTGCGAGCGGGGAAAATTCCGTGACACTGCCCCCTCCTTAGGACCGATCGTCCCGATCGGATACACCTCTATACGGAGACAGACGCTCTAGATGACGACCTTCATCTTACTTCTGGGAGTCCTCTGTATCCGGTAGACGACGTCATTGATTCCTTTAATGACGGTATAGGGGCCCTCCCAATGGTCCTATAGTTTAGGCGATTTTCTGCGTGGGGTTGTACAGCCACACCAGGTCACCTTGTTGGAATCCGACTGTATTGGCCCGGACGTTGTATCGAGTCTTCATGCGATCGCTCTCTAGTCGCATTCGAGATCTGACTTGGTCGTGTACGGCTGCTAGTCTTCGTTCTGGCTCATGGGTATAAGTGTCTGGCTCTGTGAACTGTTCCGCAGGTCGACCAAATACCAGATCTGCTGGAAGGCGAAACTCTCTTCCAAAGATGATCCTTGCGGGAGTCTTCCCAGTAGTTTCATGAACAGCTGAGCGGTAAGCTAACAGGAATAGTGGAATGAGCTTGCCCAGTCTCTCTGGTTCTCGTTCACAAACATCCTCAGATTAGTTTCTAGTGTGGCGTTGAAGCGTTCCACCATACCTTCAGACGCAGTGGGATGGTCTTGGTTTTCCGGATTTCCATAAGCTAGCAGACCATTCGGAACACACCTGTAGTTCCATGGGTACACCAAATCTGCAGAACAGGTTGTCGACTAGCGCTTCTGCTACGGTTGTGGTCACTTGATTGGTAAGGGGGTATACTTCCGGCCATTTGCTGAAATAGTCCATGGCTACTAGCAGATATCGGTTTCCACTTTGGATTTTCGGAAAGGGGCCAGCGATATCAATGGCAATCCTCTCGAACGGTGCTCCTACGATGTACTAGCGCATTTTGTCTCTGGAACGGGTCCTCGGTCCCTTGCTGGCTGCACATATGTCACTTTTTCGGCACCAATCTTCTACATCCGTACTAGAGCTCACCCAGTAGAAACGCTCCTTAATCTTCTGTAGAGTCCTATTGATACCGAAATGTTCATCCCCAGTACCTCCATGTACTTCCTGCAGCACTTCCTTGACCCGGGACCTCGGGAGTAGTACCTGTTTCTTGACCTCCGTTCCGTCATTGTTCTCCCATCCTCTTTTTAGGACACCATCTTCCAACACCAAGGAATTTCAATGAGCCCAATAGCTCTTTAATGCTGGGCTTTTACTACTGACTTCAGCCCAAGAGGGTCGGTTGTTGGCTTCTTTCCAGTCTAGTAAAGGCTTGATGTCACAGTTAGCTTGCCGGTCTTCCCGAATCGCCGCTAAGCTCCATCTGTCTTCAGGTTGGGCTGCTACCACCTGTAAGGAACCGATGACATGTTCTCTTTCCTTTCAAAACTACTACAGTGTTTGCAGTTGACAGGACAGGGTCTACTAGAAAGGGCATCTGCATTTTCATGTTTCCTGCCGGCTCGATGTTCTACAACAAAGTGATATTCTTGCAGTCGTTCCAGCCATCTGGCCATCTGTCCTTCAGTGTTCTTAAACTGTAGCAGCCATTTAAGGGAAGCGTGATCCGTTCTTAGGAAGAATTCTTGGCCATACAGGTATTTATGAAAATGTTCTAGACTCTTGGCGATGGCAAGCAATTCTTTTTCCAAGTCACACAATAGTTATTTTCGGCTTCGATAGAACTTTGCTGAAGTAGCCCACTACTCGCTCTTGGCCATCTTGTATTTGGGAAAGAACTCCGCCAATTCCAATGTTGCTTGCGTCCGTATGTCAAAATCGGGGTAGTACAG
The DNA here is from genome assembly GCA_037114965.1 of Monochamus alternatus. Classification (NCBI taxonomy): domain Eukaryota; kingdom Metazoa; phylum Arthropoda; class Insecta; order Coleoptera; family Cerambycidae; genus Monochamus; species Monochamus alternatus. Next base: position 30,202,444 of record CM073435.1, on the reverse strand, counting down.
GGAGCCTCTTTCAACGTCTCAAAGGCTTGCTGGCATCTCGGAGTCCATTCGAATGGGATGTTGTTTTCTGTAAGTTTATGAATAGGCTTGGCAATGTCCGAGAACCCTTGGACGAATTGTCGATAGTATGTGACTTCGAACTTGATGTTTGTCTTTAGGAACCGGCCAGTTCTTTATGCACTCTCTCTTCTCCGGGTCTGTTTTCACACCGTTTGGAGTAATAATGTGGCCTAAGTATCTAACCTCCTTTTGGAACAAACTGCACTTCTTTGGGTTCAGTTTCAGGTTTGTGGCTTTCAACTTTTCGAACACTTCGGACACGTTCTTTAGGTGCTCTTGTAAAGAGCGTCCCAGCACCACCACGTCGTCCAAGTAAATAAAGCAGGTCTCCCAATGCAGGCCATGAAGTACAGTTTCCATCAATCGTTCAAAGGTGGCAGGAGCATTGCATAGGCCAAATGTCATTACATTGAACAATTTATTTCCAGTAGTGAACGCTGTCTTTTCCTTGTCTTCTGGACTGACCTCGACTTGCCAATATCCACTCTTTAATTCCAAAGTGAAAAACCATTGCGCACCAGCCAAGGTGTTCAGAGTATCGTCAATTCTCGGTAATGGGTAACTGTCTTTCTTGGTGACGTCATTTAATTTTCTGTAATCCACACAAAATCGGGTGGAACCGTCTTTTTTCTTGACCAGCACTACAGGAGAAGTCCAAGGACTCTGAGATGGCTCTATGGTGCCTTGGTTTTGCATCTTAATTAACATCTTGTTAACTTCTTCTCGCTTGGCTAGTGGAAGTCCTCCTGGTGGCTGCTTTATAGGAGACGATGAACCAGTATCGATTCGATGCTTCACTACATTGGTTCTCCCGAAGTCACCTGGTTTGAGTGCAAACACATCTTCATTTTCACTTAGCAGCTCTTCCAGTTGTTCCACCTCCACCATTGTTAGTCTTTCCTCGGCCCTGTCCACGATGTCCCTTAGACATTCTGGTAATCTGGTCTTATTTGGTTTCTTCTCCGTTTCGTTGATTTCTTTGAGTGCTCTGTCAATTATAACAGCTTCACAGACTCCTACTTCAGTTCCCTTTGTAACTTTCTGTGGAAAGGTTAACTACCCGTAGTATTATCGTTTTCTCAGGTTTAATCAGGGTACGGCCCGTGACTATAGATTTATTGAACAAATCCAGATTACTAAGTTCCACCACTCCTCCACTGCAAGGCATTTCCCCATCTATTACAGTGGCAACCAAGGCTTCGGTCTGAGCAGGTAGTACTACATCTAATTTAACAACGACTCTTCGTACAGCGTTATTATCAGTGGTGTTCGTTAGCACTACTTCCTCACCCATTATCCGTAGCGTGCCAGCATTCAAATCTAAGTTCACCCCCTCTGCTTGTGTTAAGTCTAGTCCGAGTATGACATTGTCCAATATATCTGCTACCAGGGCTTTGTGTTTGAATTTGGCGTCTCCTAATTCTATGTCAAGATCGCATTCCCCCTTGACTGACACTTGTCCATTGGCTGTTGTGAGGACATAACGTTTGGCAGGGTTCTTAATACGTCAATCACCAATAATATCTGGTCGTACAATAGTTCTTGTCACTCCAGTGTCGATTACCATAGGAAAAATACGACCAAAAATAATGCCTTCCACTAATAAGGAGTCAGAGTCCTGGAGACGTGATAACGTAACTTCTTCTCGTGGGGCATGGTTAAAGGATGCAGCCAGCTTTCGCCCCGCCAAGCTGGCTCAACCTAGTTTTCCTGCGTGACTGCCACCTGGGAGTCGCGCCTTTGCTGATCTGCGGCTGGGGCCCTACACTGTCTCTTCAGATGTCCCGTCTGCCCACAGTTCTAATATTGGAGAGGGCGATCTCTTCGGCTACCAGGTTGTTCTCTCTTCGACTTGGTAGTTAGGCTGAGTTTATTAATTACTTCCTTCAACGTTTTGATTATGTCTCCAAAGAGCGTTGTTCAACGTTTTAGGTCTGGCGAGTCGTAATGCCTGCTGGATTTCACAATCTCTTAGACCGTCGGTAAAAACTTGGATGGAGAGCTGATCTAAGAATTCGGACAGGGCTGTTGGATAAGCCAATCGAACCAGTCGGGCAACATCGGTCTCAAAATTCTTTCCACTCTGTTGATGACGATCGTAGTTATTCCCTCGTAGAGCAACTATCAAAACAGTAGCCTTTTTGCAATCAGACCATTTGTTTGTTGCAGCTGCTGCTTCAAACTGACGCAGATAGACATTTCAGGAAACCTTGCTGTCGATTTCAGGGGGCTTCGTTTTCTTAGTTCGAATAACAGGTTCTTCTGATTTGATAATGCCCTCCTTTGTTATCTTGTCTAATTTATGTCGAAGCTCTACTCTAACCTGGTTTATTTCTTTGTCCATTTCCTTTTTTTGTGCTAACAGTTTCTCTTCTACTTGTGTCACTTTATGTGACTGCTTCTCTAGTTTTTCTAGTGTATTCTCCAACTTTGTTTGCAGTTCTTTCGTCCGATCTCTCATTTCCTGTTGTATTGTCTGTATCTGTTCTTTCATTATATACCCTTGTTCTTCTTGTTTATTTTCTTATTTCTCCTGCATTTTTTTCGTCTGGTCTCTCATTTTCTGTTGTATTGTCTGTATCTGATCTTCCATTTTATGCTCCTGTTCTACTAATTTTTCTTGCATTGTCTTCGTCTGGTCTCTCATTTCCTGTTGTATTGTCTGTATGTGATCTCTTATTGTATGCCCTTGTTCTTCAAATTTTTCTTGCATTGTCTGCTTCATTTCTAACAGTTTTGCCATTTGTGCATCCATTTGACTTCTAGTTACAGGCATTTGCTCTATTTTGAATGTTCTAGAATGTCCACGACTGTATTTCTAGATATCACCGTTGCCTTCCTCAGAATGAAACGAGTGCAGTGATAAGCCACACTTGTTCTAGAATGTTCGAGATTGTCCTTCGCAAATAACACCGTTCACTTCCTTAAATCACGACGAGTGCGGTGATATGTCACAAATGGGGGCTTTGTCTCACTTCGGTATAAAGTTCTAGAATGTTCGAGATTGTCCTTCGCGAACACCATCGTTCACTTCATTACGTCACGACGAGTGCGGTGATATGTCACACTTGGGTCTCACTCCCGTACAAAATTCTAGAATATTCGAGATTATCCTTCGCGAATACCACCGTTCACTTCCTTATGTCACGACGAGTGCGGTGATGTGTCACACTTGGCTCTTTATCTCACTCCCGTACAAATTTCTATAATGTTCAAGATTGTCCTTCGCGAATACCACCGTTCACTTTCTTACGTCACAACGAGTGCGGTGATATGTCACACTTGGGTCTTTATTTCACCCCACGCACAGGTTTCCAGAAAGTTCTTCAAACCTCCACTTATATCCCACTTCTGACACCAAATTGTCACGGGTTTCCCAACCCGATTTTTTCTTTTACCAGAAAAACAATCCGTTAATTAATCACTTATCTTTATTAACCCTTAACAACCTAGCGTTCCATATGTGTAACGGAAATTTCGTGGTGTAGTAATCTACCATACACTTTTAACTCAACAAAATTGCTATATAAAATAAAAGTTATTTAAGCATTACAATTCCTAATTCACTGAGCATGAATGAGAAAAAGAATGTGTCAAATGATGACATTTACAAAGCTCTTATGAACCTTACCGCTCAAAACGTGAAAATTAAAGAAGAAATTAGATCTCTTAAAAAAGATCTGGAAACAAAAACTACTGAAATAAATAAAAATTATGAAAAATTAATAGAAGAGAACAAAGAACTTAAACTTAGGAACAGTGAAAGAAAAGCTAAAAAAATAATATTATTATATATGGTTGCCAGACTAAGAATGAGAATACTTTATATAGTGTGTTAAGCTTTGTAAACGAAAAGTTAAATGTACAGCTAATTGTTCAAGAAATAAATAATGTGTATAAAATTGGTATTGAAGGAAACAATAAAATTAGACCAATCCGGTTAGAACTGACTACATATTTGAAAAAGCCCGAGATAATTTCTCAAAGTCACAAACTTAAAGGTACTTTTCTTTATGTTAGAGATGACTTAACTACAGAAGACCTTGAAGAAAGGAAACTTCTTACGAAACACTTGCTTCATGCTCGAAAAAATAATATACCTGCTAAAATACGCAACTACAAGCTTATTATAAACGGAGAAAAGTATTCATGTCAAGATTAAGGAAAAAAATATCCGTTTAGTGAAATTGAGAATGATGAAATAGATATCAGCAACCACTCACCTAATCTTTATAATGTGTTTACTGAATCAGCTGAAAATTCAACGAAGAGAGAGAAAGTTAAGGAGACTGTGAAGGGATCATTAAATAATGTAAAAAATACAACTCCTGTTTCAAGCGGATTTCGTAATTCTAAAAAAAGTTCATCTAGTGATAACGTTCGTTCTTCTGAAAGAATTGCCACATCCAATAATAAAAAGTCTTAGGTATACATTCTATATCTTGATAATATCATTAAAAGTAAGTCTTCCTCTGTTCCTCTTGTGTTTTACATTCCGTGGCCTACCTTGTGTGTTTTACTTGTCGTGATCGACCCCTCGAACAAGAAGAGTATCCCTGTTGTATCCTTCTCCTTATGTTGTAAATTTTGTTGTAAAATATGAATCCATATTTGAGAGATTTTAAAATTCAAACTGTTGACACTTATGAATTAGATTATTTTCTTGAATTAGATAAGGTGCTCTCTGTAAACAAAGAAAATTTGAATTTTACAGTTTGTCAACAAAATATTAGAAGTATTAATAAAAATTTAAATGAGTTTAAAATTCTTATACAGCAAATGACCGTGGTTATAGACTGCATTATACTCACTGAAACTTGGCAAATAGAAAATGTTGACATTTATGAAATGCAGGGTTATGACATTATTTATAACAATGGAAAGTTTAATAAGGCGGATGGCGTAATAATATATATAAAAAATAGCATTAGATATGTTTTCAATATTCTAAAAATAAGTAATATTATGAACGTAATAGAGCTAGGTGACCCTCAGCAACAAAAAGATTAAAATTTTTGCAATGTATAGGAGTCCCAGTCCAGAATCTTGTCCTTTTATTTTTAATAACGATCTTGAGATACTATTAGGAAACTGCCACAATGATCATGACTACGTAATTGTAATGGGGGATTTAAATATTGATATTTTAAGAGATAAAGATTTTACAAATGATTACTTAAATATTATGTCTGAGAACTCATATATATCTACCATATACAAAATCACCAGAATAAATGATCAAGGAGGCACGTGCCTGGACCATGCATTTGTGAAAACTAAGTCGGACCTTCATTATATAATACCATTTGTTGTGTGGACACACATAACTGATCATTTTACAACAGTACTGCAGATTATTTTCCCAGAAAAGAATAATACAAAAACACCAAATATGCAACCATATTATAGAAAATTTTTGAATATTGAAAATCTGAAACAATCGTTAAGGGATGTAAACTGGGAAGAGTTATATGAGCGAGAAAATTTAGAATCGGCAACTGGTTATCTTATAAAAGTTTTGCAAGAAAAAATCCAAAATTGTACAACAAAAGTTAAAATAAATAGTAGAAACAGAAAAAGAAAAGAATGGATTTCAGAAGGGTTAGTAAAATCGATAAATAGAAAGAATGCACTGAAGAAGCAGCTATTGAAAGATCCTAAAAATATAAACTTAAAACAAGAGTATCTAAACTATAGGAATAAAGTAATAAAGTTAATAAAAATTAGTAAAATAAATTTTTATAGGAAACAAATAGACGATAATCCAGGAGACTCAAAAAATATGTGGAAAGTAGTTAACCAAGTAACTGATGACAAAACATACAACAACAATCAAATAACAAGAATTAGGAATAACAATGACGTGATTATAGACAGTGACATAAGAATAGCAGAAGAATTTAATAATTATTTTACATAAATAGGAAAAAAAATAGCGAGTACTGTTGTTAGTTCGAAAAAGGTTAAAATGAAGACTAAAAAGACTATGCATGAAAAAACTATGTTCATGTTTCCAACCGACGTGGTCGAAGTGAAATCAATAATAAATTCTTTAAAGAACAAGAAAGCGCCAGGTCTTGGATGGAATAACAGCTGAGGTACTCAAAGATACCCAAAATGAAATTGCACATCCTCTTGCATACATTATAAATAAAATAATACAAACAGGTGAGTGCCCATCGCAGTTCAAAACATCTATTGTTAAACCAATATTTAAAAAAGGGGATGCCATGTATCTGGGAAACTATAGACCAATTTTTCTTATTTCCAACCTAGCTAAAGTGCTTGAGAAAGTAATAAAAAAAGTTGAATTGTTGTCGAAAAACCAGTTTGGATTCAAAGAAGGGAAAAGTACTCAAGATGCAATTAACATGTTAACTGGAAAATTATATAAATCACTGGATAGAAGAACGAAAGCTATATGTATATTTATTGATATTCAGAAGGCTTTTGATACTGTATCCCATACCTTGTTACTGCAAAAACTGGACAATATTGGCATTAGAGGATTGTGTCAAACATTATTTAGGTCTTACCTTACAAGAAGAACGTAATGTGTTCAAGTAAACGACATTAAAAGTAGTTATCAAGAAGTTACATGCGGTGTGCCACAGGGAACGGTCTTGGGACCTCTCTTATTCAATATTTACATAAACGATCTGTTTGAAGTAGAAACAAATGGTACTATTCTTGCTTTTGCTGATGATACTGCCATTTATTATGAAGATCAGTCTTGGAGTGACCTAAAAATGAAAGCTGAAAAAGATATGGAGAACATACTTGCTTGGTATTCTTACAATTTACTAACAATTAACAAAGCAAAAACTGTATACTTACCATTCTCTGCGCTTAGTAGTACTTTGCCAGATTTTCATAGCCTTGAAGTAAATATGAATAGTGATAACGTTAGTATTCAGTCAGAAGAGAATGTCACCTACTTAGGAGTAGTATTGGACAGACATCTGAGGTGGAATGCTCATATTGAGGTCCTGAAAAAGAAACTAAGGTACGTGCTATGTAAAGTAAGGCAGATAAAAGATTTTTTAGATATAAAACACTTGAAAATGGTATATTATGCGCTGGTGGAAAGTCACCTTAGTTACGGAATAGTTGCTTGGGGAACAGCCGACAATGCATATATTAATGATGTAAATGTGCTCCATAGGAGGATTATGAAGTCTATGCTTAATAAGGAAAGTACATACCCTTCTGACTTGTTATATAAAGAATTGCAAATATTGGATGTTAGACAATTATATTATTATAAAGTTGCAATAAAAACTCACATTGAAAAAAACCTGCAAAATATTGAACATTGCTATGATACTCGATCCAAGGATAAGTATGTAGTAGTTCCATTAATGTATACTGCAAAAGAACAACACAGTTATCAATACTTGGCTCCAAAAATTTACAACTCAGTCCCTGGAAAATTAAATATAAAAAAATATAAATACTTACTTAAAACTCATCTTCTCCAAACAGACAGGATAGCTACTTATCGGTTAATAAATTAGAAACTATCCTATTTAGTTGTGTATATTTACTGTTTCCAAAAAAACTTTTATGTGATATTTCAAATATGTATGTGTATATGTGTAGTGCTGTATATTTTAATATATGTATATATATATATATATGTATATACGTATGATATTTTGAAGGCTTGTTAGTAACTCTCATTAAGCTGTTTTGCTTGGTTGTGTTTCGTTATATTTTATTGTTAGTTTATTATTGTTCTGTAATGTCGTGGTAAATATTTTGTTACGAGTATATACATTTGTGTTTAAAATGAGAACATTTATAATTTACTCATTTCTCACTCTCAAGTTTTTTTACTTTAGTGAGTACTTGTGTTTATTACGAGTAGGAGATAATTTGCAAATATAGAAATTATTATGTATAGTATATATGTTAGGTAACTAAATTATATGTATTTAGGATTATTTTCTATGCTTACCTTATCTTACTAAATTTGTATAATGTCACTGTGCAACTAATAAACGCTATTATTATTATTATCTTCTTGCTGTTTTATAAGTATGGCTAAATAACCAATAGATAGCGCTAGTAATACTTAATTTTAAGTCTGATGTACCTGATATTTGCATGTTTTGACAGTTTGATTAGATTGGTTCACACGATAGGTTGATTTGTGAGGTGATATTTTGTGAAAAATGGAGCCCCAGTTTGAGTAAGTATTGCCCTTTCTCTAATATTTGTCAAAAATTTTCAGAAGCATGTGCAATGAATTATAAAATAGTCTATTTATTAGGCGATACATTGAGTTTTGTAGAAGGTGTTATATATTTTTGTTATTTTTCCTCAAGAATTGAGTGTTACATATATGTAACACTAGGAAGATACGTAAGCAACATTAAAAAAATTGGTTGTACGTTTCATTGCAAGTTTTGCCTTCAGTATTTCATTTGTTTACATTTTTCTCAAATAATTTAGCGTGATACTAGTTTTTTTGTTATAGACGAGGGTTTTCTCTATAACAGATATTAGAAATGGCTTATGCTGATGACGATTTAGACATTGATGCAATTTATATGGAACCCCCTGAAATAAGTGCCTTGACGGACGAGGATTCAGGCGATGAAGAAGAAGGTGATTTAGATAGACTATCTGGACGTCTCCTTTGTGCTTCAGTCGAAATTCGGCATCGAAACAATGACATAATAAATAGCGAAACCGTAATGCAGCATGAAGACTCCATTCCATTTGCCGAGCAACCTAAAGAGAAACAAGTAAAGTTTCTATGGACCCCAGTCGATCTTATGAAGCAAGATATGCTCCAAATAGCAACAGCATTTCTTTTTTTTTTTGTTTAGTAGATATACTTATAAAGATAATTTCTTTGTTTACTTTATCATTGTCAGTACATACTTTTTGTTATCACATTATTTGGCTAAGCTTTTATAACTTTCTCTTGCACATTGTTCCGCACAAATAAAATTATTGCTCTCTTTTGTATACGTAACATATTAAACGAATTTGCATTTTTAGCTTTATCGCCCTCTTTTTTGGTTATACTATGGCACATTTTAACAAATTAAAAATATGCAATTTGAATATTCGGTCTCTTATACCGTCATTTCAAGATTTTATAAATATAATTTCGCAACAGTCATGTGATATATTTACATTAACTGAAACATGGTTACATCAAGGAATATCAGATGATCTGGTGCAAATTCAAGGCTTTACACTTTTTAGAGTAGATCGCGATTAAAGAGGTGGAGGGGTTTGTATGTATATTAGAAATACAATTAATGCTTCTTTAATAAATACTTCTAAGAATATTGAACAATTATGGGTTCACTTTAAATTACGCAAAGTAACAGTTGCGATAGGTGTATTATATAAACCTCCTGATTTTAATAATAGAGTTTTTTTTAGAGGAACTAGAAGACACTTTTAGCATAATATATCCATCATTTGATCGTATTATCTGGACTGGTGACTTTAATCTCGAATATATCTACAGTATGTGCCAATGGTCTGATTTCTATATTGGAAAACTTTAGTCTAAAACAAATAATTAATAAACCAACTAGGAAATTGTCATTGCTTGATCTAATCATTTTTTCTGAAGAAATTAATATAGTAGATGCGGGCGTGACTGAAACAAATACATCTGATCATTCTCTAACATATTGCATCATAGACATATTTGTGACAAAAAATCTACCAATTTTCCATACATACAGGAATCAAAAAAATGTTCAGTATGATATGCTTATTGCAGACTTTTATAATATTTCATGGTATAATATATTTGATATGGGAAATGTTGATGACAAGGTCGCGTTTTTAGTACAGAATCTTACTCATTTGCTTGATATTCACGCGTCTATTATCACTAAAAGATTCACAAAATCTCCTGCACCGTGGATAACAGACAACATTAAGTTAATGATATCACTTAGGAAAGAGGCCTTTAATAGATTTAAACAAAGCAAAAATGAAGCTCATTGGCAATACTACAAGGATTTATATAATTACACAACTCAAGCGGTTAAGCAAGAAAAAAAGGCATATGTTAATTATAAAATAAAGCATTCTAGTATAAAAGAAAGATGGAGATTTCTTAAACAAAATAATTTTATACCAAATAAAACTTCTAACATTCTAGGTCATCTAAGTGATATAAATAAAATAAATGATTTTTTTGTCAACTCTATTCCTTCCGTTGAGACCCCAGAACGAGTACTAAATTTATATAACAATAGCCGTTTAAATAATTCCAACTTTACATTTTAGCCAGTCACATAATGTGATGTAAGTAAAATACTACATAAAATTACTACAAATGCTACAGGGTGCGATGGTTTAAATTTAACCTTTTTAAAATTATTTATTCCTGAAATAATTTCATACATAACACATATAGTTAATTTCTGTCTTACTGAATCTGTCTTCCCAGCTCTGTGGAAGAGTGCTGTGATAACTGTGCTACCAAAAAAAAAGTAATCCTGAGGAATTTAAGGACCTTCGTGCCATAAGTATCTTGCCAACCATATCAAAAGTTATCGAAAGAGTAATGGATATACAGTTATGAGTACATTTGCAAAAAAATAAACTAATCCCTGAAATTCAGTCCGGATTTAGAATTGGTCACAGCTGTGCAACAGCACTCTTACATGTTGTTGATGACATTATAAGTGCAACTGATAAAGGTCTTTGCTCTATATTAGTTTTACTGGATTTCAGTAGAGCTTTCGACACTATAAATTATGACGTTCTTCTTGCGATCCTTAAATATATAGGTCTATCAAATGACGCTTTGTTGCTGTTTGAAAATTATATACAAAATCGCTCTCAAAAAGTGCGATTAAATGATAGTATGTCAAATTCTCTGTTGTTAAAATCAGGTGTACCGCAGGGGTCAATTCTGGGTCCTCTTCTTTTTACCATTTATACAAGTAATTTAATAAACTACAGTAGTATACATCTTTATGCGGATGATACGCAAATATATTATTCATTTTCTCCTAGTGAGGTAGATATAGGTTCTGCACGTATTAATAATGATATAAATAATTTTATAAATGAAGCTAAAGACCATTTAATCAATACTTCAAAGTCTAACGTCATCATATTTGGCCCCAAGAAGCGTCGATTAGTTGTACAGAATCAAATAGATATTAATATACAAGGATCCATTTTGCCAAAATTAGATAAAGTCAAGAGTCTTGGTGTAATTATTGATAGTGATCTTAGATTTAAAGAATATTTAGATAAAACTCTACAAAAAAGAGTATTCCTCCGTATTAAGAGGAATATTTACTAATAGACATTGTATGCCTACCGAAACTAAAGTTATGATTTGTGAAAGTTTAATTTTATCACTATTAAATTATGCTGATGTTTTGTACGGACCTTGCATTAATGCATTATATAAACGTAAAATTCAAAAGTTACAAAACTCTTGTCTTAGATTTATTTATGCAATTCGGAAAAATCAAAGAATATCCTATAAACTTCAAGAAGTAAATTGGCTTAATATGGAAAACAGACAATTACACCATGCAGCTTGTTTATATCATACAATTATTTTAAATAAATCACTATCTTATTTATGCAGAAAGATCGAATTTAGAACGGACGTACATACAATTAATGTAAGATATAAGGGTCTTCTAACTCCCCCACAACATAATACTAAAATGTTGAAGAGGTCATTTAGTTACCAAATCTGCAATGTTTACAATAATTTAGGTCAAGATATAAAGGAGAGCAGTATATACTCATTCAAAAGTAAATATAAAAGACGTTTATTTGAGCGGCAATGTCATTAATAATAGAATAAGTATGCTATTATTTTTTTTTCTTATAGTTATCTGGCAAATGTCATTACTAATTGTTATTTTCTGTTAGTTGATAGGTTATGTTGAGTAGTGCGCACAATCTTGGTTGTGCAGACTAGACTTCGCCTTTTGTTCTATCAAATGAAAACTTGTTGTGTAATACGTATTTTTCTTGTAGAACAAATTATTATTATTATTATTATTATTATTATTATTATTATTATTATTATTATTATTATTATTATTATTATTATTATTATTATTATTATTATTATTATTATTATTATTATTATTATTATTATTATTATTATTATTATTATTATTATTATTATTATTATTATTATTATTATTATTATTATTATTATTATTATTATTATTATTATTATTATTATTATTATTATTATTATTATTATTATTATTATTATTATTATTATTATTATTATTATTATTATTATTATTATTATTATTATTATTATTATTATTATTATTATTATTATTATTATTATTATTATTATTATTATTATTATTATTATTATTATTATTATTATTATTATTATTATTATTATTATTATTATTATTATTATTATTATTATTATTATTATTATTATTATTATTATTATTATTATTATTATTATTATTATTATTATTATTATTATTATTATTATTATTATTATTATTATTATTATTATTATTATTATTATTATTATTATTATTATTATTATTATTATTATTATTATTATTATTATTATTATTATTATTATTATTATTATTATTATTATTATTATTATTATTATTATTATTATTATTATTATTATTATTATTATTATTATTATTATTATTATTATTATTATTATTATTATTATTATTATTATTATTATTATTATTATTATTATTATTATTATTATTATTATTATTATTATTATTATTATTATTATTATTATTATTATTATTATTATTATTATTATTATTATTATTATTATTATTATTATTATTATTATTATTATTATTATTATTATTATTATTATTATTATTATTATTATTATTATTATTATTATTATTATTATTATTATTATTATTATTATTATTAAATAAACTGCGATGAAACAATGATAAAATATTTTGGAGGCACAGTTGCAAGCAATTTATAAGGGGAAAGCCTATTCGCTTCGGCTACAAAATTTGGTCGCTCAATACAAAGGGAGGGTACCTGATCAACTTTGACTTGTACCAAGGCAAGAATTCTCGAAGTCGGTTGATGGAATTTCCAGAAAGTAAAAAAAAATCTACCATACAAATCATATACAGATAATTGGTTTACGAGTCCAACCTTACTTCGAGATATGAGGGATATAGGTATATGGTGTATCGTTTACCCAAAGGAATTCCACTGCCTGACACAAAGGATTTGAAGAAACACCCTAGAGGTGAACATTTCAAAGTTCTAGATCGTGAAAGTGGGATAATTTTTTTCGTTGGATCGACAATAATATAGTTACGGTAACATCAACCTGCTTTGGAGTGGAATCTGTCGCACATGTAAAACGGTATTTGCAAAGTGAAAAAAAAAGTTATTCAGGTCCCTCGACCTAATATTATAGAAAGATATAATAGTTCTATGGGAGGCACAGATTTGATGGACCAAAATGTGGCCAGGTATCTAGTAGCAATTCGGTCCAACAAATGGTGGTAGTGCCTTTTTACGTGGATGCTAGATGTAAGTGTCTACAATGCATGGTACCTTTATAATAAATCTAACAGTCCCATGAAACAATTGGAGTTTTGCAGAAATATTGTAATTGGATACCTTTCAAGATATGGTGTAGCAGCTAAAGTTGCAGCAAGACCTTCATCCCTATTCAGCAATTCCGAAAGAGTTGGTAGCGAAGTTAGATATGACCGTATTGACCACTTTTTGACCTATGTCCCAAACAAAAAAAGGAGAAGATGCGCACGCGAAAACTGCAATTCAAGCGTACGCACCATGCGCCGAATTGCCGGTTGCAACATATTGTTTCATCAGAAATAATATTACTTTAACGTTATTACTTGTATTTCACATTGTTTTCAACTATGTATTTGAGTTTTAATTTTTATTTTGCATTAATATACTTTTATCAAATTTTGCTCTCGCTTATTCCTAGCGTTACATATATGCAACGCCATTTTTTCTGTAAGTAAAATATTTTTAATTAAAATAACAGTTTTTGTTTCAAAGGATGTTTCTAACAATATGTAATACAAAACAAAAAACCTATTAAAAAAAAATTAAAATTCAGGTTGTTAATGGTTAACTACTCTGTACACGAGTAATTTCCAACTCTCCAATTCAAGACTGTAATTCAATACTGACTGATTTTCTAGATCCATTTTCTCGAACGACTCGATTTGTTTGTTTACCAGAATCGCGTAGGGGTGATCGGGGCCATCTAGCGTTTCGCGATACCACAGTCGTAGAATTGGGTGCGAGCGGGGCAAATTCCGTGACATTATCTTGTCATATGCACCCATTTTTCTAGCATCCTAAAACACTAGATAATTCGGTGCAATTTTTCGTAAGCTAGATAATTCGGTTCTTTGCTTGACGCCCGGGGACATCTACTGTGTTACTAGGGTTGCACAAAACGTGATTTTTATTTAAAAAGCAAAACATCAGTGATTTAAATAAAAAATGATTTATTCCTTGGCGTACGGGTTTTAAGATTAAGAAAGAGTGGTGTTAAAAGAGCAGAAAAAATAGCATTTTAATTCAAGTATTATAACAAATATTAACATTAACTGTGTCAATGTATATGTACATAGTATTGTATATGTTTGTACAATTTTCCAGTTAAATATTTTTCTCTTTCATTGCAGTATTAGGTTAAAAATGTTTTTTTCTTGTTTTTTTTATATAATAAATTCATCAACAACATTATTTGCTGTGATTTAAATTGTCATTTTTTAAAAATGTTTAAGATTTAAATCATGATTTTTACTTTAAACTATAAATTATATTCTATAATATGTTAATCTTGAAATATGTATATTGTATAATTATAAAAACAACAGACAGTCTGGAAATGAATTTGTCCTTGAGCACATAGCGGCATTTCGTTTTATTTTTACGCCCAAAATTTAAAATTTTCGCGAAGGGTTGTATCACTTTGGACCCGAAAATATACAGACAACCCTATATATTCTTAAAACGCAGACTAGGAGCTTTCGATTGGTATATATTTTGTTTCATTAAACAGCCGGTGAAGTTGTACGCCAACAATATAAACATTAATGTTTAAACAACCTATGTTGAGAACCTCCTAAGGAGTGACCACTCTATACATTTTTACTTATCAGTCTGTCAGTTTCCAAATGGTTTATTTAATTAAAACTAATTTGTAGATCGCGTAGGGGCGATCGGGGCAATCTTAGCATTTCGCGGTACCACAGTCGTCGAATTGGGTGTGAGTGGGGCAAATTCTGTGACAGAACATTTTCTTTAAATTTCATAACCCTTCCCTAAATCTAAGCTTAGCCGATTTTGAATTAGAATTTGAAACAAAGGGTGACAAAAACCTAATGTCAAGTTAGGATAACTTGAAATTAACAAAAGTTCACTTTTTTAAAATAGCATCCTGTAGATTTTTCCGTATTCTGAAACAATTTAATTTCTGTATCAAACCATCTTACACTTACTTTCTGTCTCCTTTATTTTGTTTTTGTTATTAACAGTTTTTGTTACAATAACTATAATCTCTCAATTTCTTGTGAAGGGTGCTATGAATTGTATGTAAGTAGGATTTCAAGAGAAATAACGAATTTACTCAGTTGCTTGTTATTATTCAATGCTGCTGTTAGTTTATTTTTATGTTTCAGATGAAACTGGATGAAAAATATAATACTTATTTTTATTATAATAAAAACTATTAATAATAAACAAAAGAACAAACAAACACAGTTTGATGCAGAATAATTTTTTGATTAGAATATGGAAAATATACAGTTATTTCCAAATATAAATTTTTAGTGGTCTAAAGTTAACCCTACTAAACATTAAAGTTTCACGACTGTGTATAAAACTCATCAACGTTTAAGATATGGCTAGAAATGTTAGAGCCTCTGATACCCCATCTGGAATTATCCTTGTTCTTTTTAAATATTCTAATATCTCAAAGCTGGTTGAGTAGTTAAGTCACAGATAATGTTTTTGGAAATATAATTCTTCACGTTTATACTTAGCAGAAATTTCTATTTACAGAAGTAGAATGTTCTAATTCGCAAGTAGAAATTATCGATAAGATAGTAGTAGCAAGTAAATGTTGACAGTGTGATGTAAGTTTCAAAAATATCGTTCCTTCAGTTTAACACAAAAAAAGGTTTATGTTCTGAATCTTTAGAACTGCACTTCACATTGGCATGCGACTTGAGCCTACATTTTCTCAAAAAATATAAGAATGAATAACTTCTATAAGATTGTCAGTCAGCGCTCTGTAGGGAGCAATTTCCGCCTTTGCCCTCCCCCCTAAATACGCCATTAACAGAGTGCCACTACGCTTCTGTACTTCTTCATTTAATTGTACGATAAATAATTCCATTATCTTATCCTCTTCTTCGAATATTACGAAACTGCCGCGTCGCTCGGAGCACTCGCTGCGTTAGAAATTTCATGAAATATTTGAACCGCATCTGTTTTTCGGGGAGAGATCGGCTATGATATGTTACACGGCTACTTCTGCAAGCGAGGGATCGCATTAAAGCATTCTCCATTTCAGCTGTTGGAGGTTTATTGGTTTTCTTAGGGGCCTCTCCCTGACCATGTTCCATGAGATCTTAGTGACGTCTATGTGTCATCTCTTCTTGATTCCACCGGAGTGTTCCCCTAGCGAGTTTAGTACTGGTTGTCCGCAACCAAACATACACAATAGCTATTTATATTTTCCTTTAAAATTATGTATATAATCTATTGAAATACGTATTTTTTCCTGAACTATATGCGAAATTAACCTATGTTTGGTAGTTTCAGAATTAACAACATTGATTGGTAGTTATTTACATGATGAAAAACAAAAAAAAAAAACAAAAATTGTTGAACGAAAAGACTAACTGTCCTGTTACAAAAATAACAGTTTTCCTTATTATTTTGAATTGTCGTTTTTCTCGAAACAGAAATATGTCAATAAAATATGCCATTTATATTAATTTTTTGTTAAAAATTGCCGTCCACCGAAACGCCATTCTTAGTAAATTATGGTTTTGAAAAACTATAAACTTATTGTAAATTAATAATGTATAATTTTACTACAAAAAAATAAATGTAATACAAAGTAGAAATGGCAGAGTTTTCAATAGAGTATACCTAACGACTCGAAAAAATATAAATATAGTGCACCATGCAATGCTAGTAATAATGGACAATTATGTATGTACGAAAACAGGTGGGCAGTATACAGATTGAAGCAAGCTGCTATTTGTATGCCGAAGGCTAACATAATGGAGCGTAGTGGAGTGCTGGAGGACATTGAAGGTCACAGCACTCTATCGTTGGTCTCGAATGTTATGCCTACAAAAATCAACTATAGGCTGCCTTTTGAAATTCTCTTTCCTCAGAGGGAGGAATGGGAGCGAGGTGAAACTGACCTCCTGATGGCGGATAGTTGCTGGTACACTGATGGCTCCAAGATCCCAGAGGGTGTTGGAGCTGGAGTGTATAGTTGCAATACAAACACCAGGCTATTCGTAAACCTGGGTAAATATGCAACTATATTTCAGGCAGAAATTTATGCCATCGAACTGTGTGTGTGGAAGCTGGAAAAGCTTAGACTTAAACGCAGGTCGATAAAAATCTTTTCTGATAGCCAAGCAGCTTTAAAAGCACTTGGATCCTACCGGTGTAATTCGAGAACGGTATGGAATTGTCAAAAGGCTCTGGAGCGGGTAGGTACAAGCAACAGAATAACCCTGGTTTGGATACCTGGTCATGCGGGTATACAGGAAAACGAGGCAGCGGACTCGTTAGCAAGGCTCTTGGCTTATCTTCGGCTACTGCCAAAGCAGTCATCCCGATCTGGGCGGAGGAAAAGGTATGTGAGTACTGGAGAGATCTGCTAAGATTAGCTCATTCAAAGGCGTTCATAGGGGGCACATCGACAAAGACAGCTAAACATTTGCTAGAGTTAAATAGGCTCGAGCTAAAGATTCTGATTGGTCTATATACTGGGCACTGCCGGTTAAGGAGTCACATGCACAAGTTGGGCCTGGCTGAGGAGGCCGAGTACCGGTTGTGTTTAGAAAGCGCAGAACACATGTTATGTCACTGTCCGACTGGAGAACGGACCAGATTTTCTATATTTGGTAAAGTGCATCTCTTGCCAGAAGATCTGGACAGAATCTCACCCAACAAGGTTATTGGCTTCAAGAGGCTAAACCTGTTGGGTGAAGTGTAATAAGTATGTGAGCCACAATAGACCACAGGGCCGCAGTGGAGGGCTAGCTTTTGGCCCACTCACTTAGAGAACTAGAAGTACGAAAACATGAAAGAAATAGCTAGTAATTTACGCTTGTGTGCATATAAACTCGTCTTGAACTTTTCGGTTAGTGCTATTTTATTATAAATTAATACAATATTATAATTGACGTCGTTCAAT
Source organism: Monochamus alternatus (assembly GCA_037114965.1). Taxonomy (NCBI): domain Eukaryota; kingdom Metazoa; phylum Arthropoda; class Insecta; order Coleoptera; family Cerambycidae; genus Monochamus; species Monochamus alternatus. The sequence continues at coordinate 30,183,948 of CM073435.1, read as the reverse complement.
AATTATTGCGGATTTACATTGTAAAAAAAACAAAAGTATGTTTTTATAAATTTTATTTAAAAACTGTACTTTTAGATTTACAGTTACTAGGAACTAGAACCAAACTATCGAAGTAGAACAGTATATTCACTCGAGCAGTGATAAACCCTAGAAAGCCACCATCATCACATAGTTATCTGGAATGAATAGTTAGATAAATAAAGTGGAACAAACGCAGTAGTACCAGGCAACACAGCTGCATTTGATTAACGTTAATAATACAACTAAACGTAAAGTCTATAAATGATATAAATGTCCCTGAGATAAATGTATATACTTAATATAAAATGGATCATCCCTATTCAACATCTTTTTGATAACTGTTGTGTACGTTTAATTTCAATCTAAGTATTAAAACTAAATAGACGTTATCAGTCACATAATAATTTTAATATCATAGACATAATTTGTGCATATCCAAACATAAAAATAATATCTACTGAAAACGTCTATTTAATTTTCATTTAGATTGATATTAAACGTACATAACAATTATTAAAGATGTTAGATAGGATGTTCATATTACCCAATTTTTTTTTCACTTGACAGTTATGTGTACTATTACTCAGTCGCGTACCTACCTGTAGCAGGCCACGTGCGGTGGATTTTGGGAACATTTTTGTTGCCCCTCGAAAGTTATAAAAAAAGGTGAACGGTACATACCAAACAATCAACAAAATCATATTAACAACCATAATCATGTTTCATTGTTTTATCGCGTGTAAACGATGTTGCACAATGATGCTTGAGAACCATTTAGTCGAATTATTAACGTTAATTAGATGCAACTGTGTTACTAGGGTATTAAATAATTTGAACATTTGTTGCCACTCCAGTTTGGCGTCATAATTTACTGAATAGAAACCTTTACAACTGTAATAATAAGAAGTATACCATCTTTGATTACTTCACCCAGATTCTTTGCCATATCTGCTTTCTCTTTTCCAGCATCTTCTTTGGTCTTCCAAGCTACATAATATCCAGAACTAGTAGCTATGTTATCCAAAACTGCCTTATTGATATCATTTGTACACATATATTGATCGACTTTGTAATATTACACATTCTGCATTTGAATGATATTACAGAATTCAGTCCTGTGTATTTTTCCTTGATTGGGTACATGTTTCCAATTTTCTTGAATAAATTACTTGTCAAGTGCTCTTTGACCTTCCTTGACAATTCGTCCTGCTGAAGATGCCTGATTTTGAACTGCTATTCTACTTGTAATTCTGGCAGTGACCTATAATAATTAAAAATAATTAATAAAAAGTTTGGTTAGCAATATTTTTTAGAAGTAAATTTTCTGTTTCAAAAACTGTATCTCAGTTCTGTATCTGTTTTCATTCCCTAAATTGTATTTTTGCATTACTTTTTTTACAATTATCTGTAGGTAGTTAAAAAATGTTTTTGTTTTATAAAAGTATATAGTTTATATTATTTTGTTAAACTGTTTTTTATATTTAATAAAACAGGAAAATGAAAATCATTTTGTTTAATCGCTCCAGGTTCCACTTTATCCGTTGCATATATTCAGGATAATTCCGAATAATGTGGACAACAATTGCGGGTAAATTGTACGGTCCATTTTAATAGTTCTTCATATAAAATTTTTTAATCGAATCCCGCCTGAGGAGTTATGACCCCTTAAGTAAGGGTGATAAATTTAAAGTTTTATTTCATTTCTTCCAATCACTCTGAAATTAGGAAGTCAAATTTGGTAAGGTATTTGGCTGATAAAACAGATTCTTCTGGATGAGTATTTTTTATTATCCTTGTTCTGTTATAAGGAGTTGAAATAAAGTACCCTCTGTAGATTTTTCATTAGATTTTTAAAGGTTAAATTTTTTCGATGGAAAACAATTTTTATTTAATGGCTGTTGAATTTAGAATCTAACAATTTTTTATAAGTATTACAGGCACCAGTATCTGATTTACACATCGATATCTAGTACGTTTCCATAATTTTGATTTAATTTCATGGTTGTTTTATATAAAATATTGTTGTGTATTAAATATTTGCAACTAAATAAAGTTTATCAAATTAATTTATTTTAAGGTATATAGGTCCTATAGAGATATTAATATTTTTTTATGCAAATACCTAACAAAAAATAATCAAAACAACATAAAAAAGTTTGAATTATTGTTTATACAACATTCACCTTTTGTATGACGCTATACGAGACAAAAATATATTATGTACTTACATTTCTATGGAGACATTAATTTTATGAAGTTTCGAACATCTGAAAATAATGAAAAGAGTACCATAACATTACTGTGCTTAATACACCAAGACTCATGTTATCTAATAAATTCATTACGTTAACAGTTTTTAATGAATTTCTCTTACTATTTAAGCAATTAGAGATAAGAGACTTCCTTATTGTTTTTTTCGTTAAATTCAGGCCAATAAATGTGTAAAAATATATAGTATAGCTCTCCATTTCAATAACACATTTTTTGATAAATTATTATTATAACTTTTTACTCTCAAGCGAGTAACATAAATAATACACAGAGAATAAATGCAATAGATATTCATTTAATAAAATCGTTTAGGTATTTTTCATTGACCATCTATTTAGGTACATTTTTAAAAGGAAGCAGAAACCAAGCGTATTTATTACCATAAATATTTTTGAAGTGACATTTTTTCGCATTGAACTTGTACGTGTTGATCTATCTAATGATAATATAATATCTAATATAATTAAATGTAAAGGCAAGTTCATCAACAACTATTTCACTTTTGCAAAAGAAAGTATATTATGTACTCCGTATTATTTTTTGTAATTTTGTTTTTTCTTAATATTAATAATCTTATAACGATATTGATTTTAACTTACTCTTATTTCATTTACTGAATAAATCAGCTCTGTACTTACCTATTTCTGCATTTTTACACAAACTTATTATTTTTTCTTTTGGTTGATAAAATATTCAGAATATTGTTGTTTGTATTTCTATTCACAATAATAGTGTTCATTATTTCAACTCGGATAATTTTTTTTCTCTTAAAGTTAGGACCTGTCCACCATTTATATATTAATTTTATAATTCCTTACAAAAACTGAGCCCATTTCATTGAATATTAAGATCAAAATTCGAAAAATAGAATTTTACAAGATGGCGTGCTATGAAGAGCATTATTAAGCTCCGCTGCCTGTCTTTAGAGTTCCTCTTCCTCTTTTATAACTGTTCTATAGTCCCCCATGGTTATATCAGAGTACTGCTGCTCCATGGAATTGTATTGAGCTCCGTCTTGAAGGTGATGCCCTCCTCTCTGGCACTAGGCGTCTCTATATCAGAAATATCAGCTACCTCTCTACATAGCTGAGCCTTTGCTGATGATTAATGATCGAATTCTTTTAAAATTTGTCTTAAAAAATAGAAATTTTGTCTTGTGAAAATCAATTTGATGTGGGGCTTCCACTTCACTGTTTTGCACTCATTGCACTACACTTATAACTCAGGCACTGGCTTCTGTACAGACTGGTACATCTTCATTCTTCCAATGTTGCAAACTATGCCGAGCGATCGTTTTCAGTGGTATTTATATCAGGGCCTTCCTATCTAAACTTATGTATATCAATGATATGGGGCACACGTTCGGATGAATGGAAGGTTGTGAGCCTTTCATCGGAGTATTTATATCAAAATACGACAAACCCCGAGAGTAATGTTCCTCGCAGTTTATTTTATTGAAGACAGTCGCATCCTCTACATCTACAACACAATAAACGATCAATTAAAGGAATTTTGAACGTTAATTTTGACTAACTAAAAATATCTCACCGTGACAATAAGTAATTGTTCAGAATAATACTATGAACACTGTAATACCTGTCAAGTTAACGTTCCGAAAACTTGTTCTTAAAATTTTAATCAAACATTGAATAAAATATATTTGAATTATACTAATTAATCGCGACACCCTATCATATATGATATATATTTTTAGGAATTCTTTATCCTTCAATTCAACTTCAGCAATATAGACAATCAAGTTCCATTCCGCCCGATCCAGGACTGTTCCATTATGTGCCTGCAACAAAAATATCACCAAATAACAATACTACCGAAACTATGCTAATGTCATTTCACCTTCAACATCAGACAACTCCATCCTTATTTTATACCAACTGGTTGAAAGCTTCATCACAAGAGAAAAATGCGAGCCACATTTTTGGAATACATGGTAAGATACATATTTACTTACTTAATTCTATAATATATATTCTACTTTTCGATTAAAATTACTAGGTGTTTTGGTTTCTCTATATACAGATTGTGCCCTCTAAGACTTTCAGTGACTATATATTGGTCGCTAGAAGCACGATGGTACTATCAATATTTATACAGAAATTTATTTTATTTCAGTTTCTTATAGCATACCTTGCTAAAATTGTTATTTAAATCAAAATATTTTTACGACTCAGGTCCTTATGTTACGACGTGAATCACATTAGGGACAAGACTCAAAAGGCAGTACTAAAAAAATATTACATAGCATTTATTTGGAAATAAAATCAATTTAGTTTAAAGAACAGAAGAATATAATTTAATACTGGATTTCCAACTGAAAGGTCCGATGCTCTAATGACCAATCAGCAACATTGCACTGTATGCAGGAAATCATTGTTCACTGAACTACTTGGAATGTTGTTATTTTGCTGACGTTATTTCTTTCGTAACTTTTTAAAAAATAGTATTTATATAAATAAAATAATTTTGGACAAAACTCATTAACTATTAAATATATTTCAACCTAAATTACTGTTTTTTTCCTGTATTGCAAAGGTATTTAAGATCAATTTTCATTTCTTATAAATGAAGTCATAGAATGCTAAAAATGTCAAAAAAAATCTTGCCTTAGTCAAAAGTTGATGGTTAAAAAGATGCAGGGTGTCTAAGTTAAAATTTTATTTTCGGTATTTGGAAATTACTTTTTTTAAAATCCAATTATTTGCATTCAATTCGGCGATCGGTGGTTTTTAGGGGCGAGAAATTTAAATTTGTTTCTAACTTTGACTTTATTAGTAGAACGTACCACTTATGACTGCTTCCTGCTTTTTTGCGGCTTAGTGTATTCATCTCACTATTGAAACAGTCGATTATCCTATCTTTTTATCTGAAAGGGTATAGTGCATACCTTGAAGTCGTTAGAAGTAACCGTTTTGATTTCAAGTGAAGAGCCCTTTTCGCTGAAAATTCAGCCAAATGTTACTTGAAAAAATGAATTAGAATGGTAAATTATGACAACGTGCCAAATTACAAGATCGGCAAGGTTCTATTCATATTTTTATTCTTTTTCTTATCCCTATCCCTCTGCCTTATACCTATCCTTATCCCTATCTCTATTCCTACTCCTACTCTATTATTATTATTGTTATTGTTATTGTTATTGTTATTGTTATTGTTATTGTTATTGTTATTGTTATTGTTATTGTTATTGTTATTGTTATTGTTATTGTTATTGTTATTGTTATTGTTATTGTTATTGTTATTGTTATTGTTATTGTTATTGTTATTGTTATTGTTATTGTTATTGTTATTGTTATTGTTATTGTTATTGTTATTGTTATTGTTATTGTTATTGTTATTGTTATTGTTATTGTTATTGTTATTGTTATTGTTATTGTTATTGTTATTGTTATTGTTATTGTTATTGTTATTGTTATTGTTATTGTTATTGTTATTGTTATTGTTATTGTTATTGTTATTGTTATTGTTATTGTTATTGTTATTGTTATTGTTATTGTTATTGTTATTGTTATTGTTATTGTTATTGTTATTGTTATTGTTATTGTTATTGTTATTGTTATTGTTATTGTTATTGTTATTGTTATTGTTATTGTTATTGTTATTGTTATTGTTATTGTTATTGTTATTGTTATTGTTATTGTTATTGTTATTGTTATTGTTATTGTTATTGTTATTGTTATTGTTATTGTTATTGTTATTGTTATTGTTATTGTTATTGTTATTGTTATTGTTATTGTTATTGTTATTGTTATTGTTATTGTTATTGTTATTGTTATTGTTATTGTTATTGTTATTGTTATTGTTATTGTTATTGTTATTGTTATTGTTATTGTTATTGTTATTGTTATTGTTATTGTTATTGTTATTGTTATTGTTATTGTTATTGTTATTGTTATTGTTATTGTTATTGTTATTGTTATTGTTATTGTTATTGTTATTGTTATTGTTATTGTTATTGTTATTGTTATTGTTATTGTTATTGTTATTGTTATTGTTATTGTTATTGTTATTGTTATTGTTATTGTTATTGTTATTGTTATTGTTATTGTTATTGTTATTGTTATTGTTATTGTTATTATTATTGCTATTGCTATTGCTATTGCTATTGCTATTGCTATTGCTATTGCTATAGCTATTGCTATTGCTATTGCTACTGCTATTGCTATTGATATTGCTATTGTTATTGCTATTGCTATTGCTATTGCTATTGCTATTGCTATTTTTATTATTATTATTATTATTATTATTATTATTATTATTATTATTATTATTATTATTATTATTATTATTATTATTATTATTATTATTATTATTATTATTGTTGGACAATTATTATTAAATTATGGTTGAATAGTGCTACGGCTTGAAATTCAGCTCTTATTTTAAGTCCTACAAATTGTGGTTTTAAAGTGTTTTAATTGTTACTTAGTGAATAACTTTATTTATTAACTATCAGTGTATGTGTGTGATTGTTGGTCCAAGCAAATTTAATCCAATACATAGTTTCTACGATTGTGGATGTTTATACAGTCATTAATTCAACTGTTTATTTTGGGTTTTTGCTCCTTTTGTCAGCTGGCAGAAGTTTATCCCACCAACGGTCAATTTTATTATTTGATTAATTTGATATTTTAATCTGATATTTTATTTGTTATTATGACGGAGTCTAGTGCCAGTACTAGTGATAACTTAACAAATTGTATACGATGCAGAAATCCCGCACGTACTGGCATTAAATACACCCGCTGTGGCACAGTCTCACATAAAAGTTGCTTAAAAATGTTAAAGAATGTCAAATTTTTGGACGACGACACAGTAATATGTTGTTCTGATAGTGGCGTTGAACTGCCTCCTGTTCAAAATGCACGAGAGGCTAGTAAGTGTGATGCCCGAAATTTTGAAAATAACGTAGCTACAGCTGAAAATGTTTTTGAAATGAAAATTTCTTATCTAGAGGAGATTATTCGTCAAAAAGACTTAATTATTTCCAACCAGACTATTGCGATCAAGTCTCTTACAGATCAGGTTGCTTTACTCAAAGAAATTAAACCTATTAATAATTGCTCTTCTGAATGTTCAAATAAAGAGCTTCAAAATACAGGCAACCGCAAGAAGAATTTGACTTATAATACTACCTCTGCTTCTTCATCGGCTAGTCCCATTGTTAGTAAACAAGCATTATCTAATGCTCTTCATAGTGCTCACGCTCACAATGTTTGTGATACACTCATCAACTTGGAAAGTGATAAAGTCCGTTATGCAAAGGATAAACCCAGAACCAAGTCAAGAGGTATTCTGGTAGGCAATTGTAAAAGCTCTTCACATTGCCCCTTGAAGGCAGCTGCAGTTTCAACATCGATTCGCAAATATCAATATCATGTTACTAATTTGGACATCGATACTGATAGAGATCACTTATGCAATTATTTGAAGACCTTCGCTCCAAATATTGAGGTGGAAAAGTTAAATAGCAAAAACCCTTCAAAATATTCCTCCTTTAAGTTATCGTTACCTGTGGAAGAATCGTCTGCCATTATCGACAGTAACATCTGGCCTAATGGAGTGATTCTAAACCGGTTTTTTCCATCGAAATTCCTCCGAAGCAACGGAAGAAATCAATCTTCAACGTCAGAAAATATCTAACTTAAACTCTTTCTGTAAGTACTCTGTATTGCACGTCAATGTGCAAAGTTTATCTAATAAGGTTAATGAACTTCACTTGTTTTTGTCTAAAAATCATTATGATATTTTATGTGTTTCAGAGCACTGGCTTGAGCATGATTACTTAAAATTGATTTCTATACCTAACTACCAATTAGTTTCGAGTTACTGTCGTGAAGGAAAGAATAAACATGGTGGTGTTGCAATATTCTCCACTAAGAAAATCCTTTTAAGAAATATTAATGTTTTAAACTTTTGTTATTCCTTTCATGCAGAGTTTTGTGCTACTGAAATAGTTTCTGAAAATTGTTTGTTAATAACTGCTTATAGATCATCCTCTAAGGGTGACCTCTCCATTTTTAAATCTTGCATTAGTAATCTAATTGATCATTTTTCAAGTAAATTTAAATTTTTTATTATTGTTGGAGACATAAATTTGAACCTTGATGGCGGTACAGAGTATGTTAATGATATATGTGATATTTTTGCTATGTATGGTTTACAACACTTAATACATGAACCTACTAGAATTACGTTACATAGTAAGTCACAGTTAGATAATATTATCACTAATATTAATCCTGCTTTATTATCTGCGGGGGTATTGGATACTCATATAACGGACCATCTTTCGTTGTTTCTTCATATAGATGGAAAGCAAAAAGTTTTGTCCAGGGATACGTATCGTACTCGCATGATTAATGCTTTAAATTGTCATAAATTTGTGGAAGATCTAGAAAATTTAAATTGGAATCAATTGCATATTGACAACTTGAATGCTAATAATTCAATGAGTACCTTTTTAGAGAACTATTTGGAAGTGGTCAACAAAAATTTTCCTTATAGGAACAAGCATTTATCGTCCAAAGTTAAATGGTTCAACAAGGACCTTAGAATGTTGAGGAGAATGCTCAATAAAAATAAAAATCAGTACAATATGTCTGGTTCTCAAACTGATTGGATTATTTATTGTGAATGTAAGAAAACCTATAGAAGTGCTTTAAAACAGGCCAAACGTGCATATTACAGTAACACTATCTGTCATGCTGAAAATAGAAGTAAAGCTGTGTGGAAAATTGTTAATTCCGAAAGACCTCATAAAAAACCGGGGAACATATCATCATTTAATCCTGATGATTTTAATAATTTCTTTGCTACTGTTTCTGATGTTGTTTCATTGTCAGTTCGGGACCATAATCTGAATCCCATGATGTTTTTGAAAAATATGCCCACACCTTTATCTTCTCTTTTTACAACAGCCATTCTTGAGTCAGATGTGCGTCAAGCTATTTTAAAATTAAAGAGAACAAATTGTTTTGACTACTATGGCCTTAATAGTCCTATAATAAAAACCTCTCTAGAGTACCTTGTAATAGCTTTGACTAAACTATTTAATAAATTTCTAAATGAGGCGGTTTGGCCTGATTGTTTTAAAATAACTAAGATCCTTCCAATACATGAAAAGGGGCCCATTGATAATTATGATAATTATAGACCAATTGCTATAGTTCCAATAATCTAAAAAATATTTGAAATATTAATTAAAGAGAAGTTACTCTCATACTTAGAAAGTAAACATATATTATCTCCATCTCAATTTGGGTTTAGAAAAGATTTTTCAGCTATTCGAGCATTACTGGCTATATTAGATGACATTGTCGAGGGCCTGGATAGGGGTACATCTACACATGCCATAATGTGCGACCTCTCAAAGGCTTTCGACTGTGTTAATATAAATATACTTCTCTTAAAATTAGAATATTATGGAATTCGAGGTAAGGAGCTCCAACTTTTCCGTTCCTATCTAACAAACAGACAGCAATATGTAAGTCATAATAATTGTGAATCTGCTTTATCACCTGTTACTGCAGGTGTCCCTCAAGGTTCGGTCCTTGGACCCATCCTTTTTCTTATCTATATCAACGACTTACCGGTTAATATTAATAATGCCTCCTGTTATCTTTACGCTGACGACACAACATTGTTATCTCGTGGCAATGAACAAGGCAGAGACTCTCTCAACCTAGCTAATACGTGGTTCTCAGCTAATAAATTAAAATTAAATTTGTCTAAAACTAACTTTATATCTTTTACTTCCAGTAAAACTTCAGATAAGATGGATCCCGTAAAGATTCTAGGAATTACTCTTGATCCCAGTTTAACGTGGACTGCTCACATAAATAGTCTCTGTTCGAAACTTGCCACGCAGATATTTCTTATGAGGCAATTGAGACCATTTGTCGATAATTATGTCATGAGAATTGTGTATTACTCATTGTTTCATAGTCACTTATCTTATGGGGTACCCCTGTGGGGAAACTCTAGTGGTGCACATAGAGTGTTTATATTGCAGAAGACAGCAATACGTCTTCTTGCGGGTGTTCCGATTGGAGCTCCTTGCAAAGAACTTTTTTTAAAATATCAGATCTTACCCCTGGCATGTTTGTATTTGCTTGATTCTTTCGCACTTATACATCATAATTCACAAAATATTCAATCTTATTCAGACATTCACAAATACGATACTCGCCATGCCAGTAACTTGATTGGATTATTTATTGTGAATGTAAGAAAACCTATAGAAGTGCTTTAAAACAGGCCAAACGTGCATATTACAGTAACACTATCTGTCATGCTGAAAATAGAAGTAAAGCTGTGTGGAAAATTGTTAATTCCGAAAGACCTCATAAAAAACCGGGGAACATATCATCATTTAATCCTGATGATTTTAATAATTTCTTTGCTACTGTTTCTGATGTTGTTTCATTGTCAGTTCGGGACCATAATCTGAATCCCATGATGTTTATGAAAAATATGCCCACACCTTTATCTTCTCTTTTTACAACAGCCATTCACAAATACGATACTCGCCATGCCAGTAACTTGATTATACCTTTTTCTCGATTGGACCTAACCAAACGTAATAAGATACCAGTAGACCTCTACAACAAGTTTGTAAATTTTTTTACACAGCAAAATGTTAGAGATATGTCATCCAAGGTCTTCCACAGGTTTACTAAAAATTTTCTAGTATCACATTGTTTTTATAATATTGACGAATTATTATCTTTTATTAATACTACTCACTCTAGATTATGATTAGCCGCTCTCAATCATGTTGAGTAAAAAACATATTTTATATTAGTTTTTTCAATTCTGTTCTTAAGATGAAGTTCAGTATGCATTGAGTTCTTTCTTCTTCATTTGCTAAACATTGTGTTAGGTTGTTAGGAAGTTTGGTTTGTTGTCTTATTTGATCGTATTTTTTACAACGTAGTAATAGATGCTTAACTGTAATAGGTTCATTGCATGTATCACATAATGGTTGTTCTTCACCACTTAGTAGATAAATAGAAGTTAAACGAGTATGTCGAATTCGTAACCGTGTTAAGATAACTTGTTCTCGTCTTGATATGTTTTTTGTTATTGTCCATTTATTATTATTATTATTATTATTATGCCTTGTCACACAACCTCAACTCTTAGTTGGGTCTTTTTCACCAACACCCTGGAGTCCTTCGTCAGGGTGTGGCGCGGACTGCTGTTAATCCTTTGTAGTAGTTAAGTTTAGGTTGGAATCGTTACTCTCACCTAATGCAATCCATGCATTTAAGGTAAGGTAAGTGTAAATGTAGAGGGTAGTTCTTATATTGTTTTTCTCTTTTCAGGTTTACGACAATACCTTCCGCAGTATGTGAGCAGTGCCTAATATTGCAGTTTGCTGGATCTGCTCTGGGCGATGGTCTCCAGGGAGTTGCTCGACGCATATTTTAATTATTATTATTATTATTATTATTATTATTATTATTATTATTATTATTATTATTATCTTTGTTATTATTGTTATTATTATTATTATTATTATTATTATTATTATTATTATTATTATTATTATTATTATCATTATTATTATCATTATTATTATCATTATTATTATTATTATTATTATTATTATTATTATTATCATGATTATTATTATTATTATTATTATTATTATTATTATTATTATTATTATTATTATTATTATTATTATTATTATCATTATTATTATTATTATTATTATTATTATTATTATTATTATTATTATTATTATCATTATTATCATTATTATCATTATTATCATTATTATCATTATTATCATTATTATCATTATTATCATTATTATCATTATTATCATTATTATCATTATTATCATTATTATCATTATTATCATTATTATCATTATTATCATTATTATCATTATTATCATTATTATCATTATTATCATTATTATCATTATTATCATTATTATCATTATTATCATTATTATCATTATTATCATTATTATCATTATTATCATTATTATCATTATTATCATTATTATCATTATTATCATTATTATCATTATTATCATTATTATCATTATTATCATTATTATCATTATTATCATTATTATCATTATTATCATTATTATCATTATTATCATTATTATCATTATTATCATTATTATCATTATTATCATTATTATCATTATTATCATTATTATCATTATTATCATTATTATCATTATTATCATTATTATCATTATTATCATTATTATCATTATTATCATTATTATCATTATTATCATTATTATCATTATTATCATTATTATCATTATTATCATTATTATCATTATTATCATTATTTTCATTATTTTCATTATTATCATTATTATCATTATTTTCATTATTTTCATTATTTTCATTATTTTCATTATTATCATTATTATCATTATTATCATTATTATCATTATTATCATTATTATCATTATTATCATTATTATCATTATTATCATTATTATCATTATTATCATTATTATCATTATTATCATTATTATCATTATTATCATTATTATCATTATTATCATTATTATCATTATTATCATTATTATCATTATTATCATTATTATCATTATTATCATTATTATCATTATTATCATTATTATCATTATTATCATTATTATCATTATTATCATTATTATCATTATTATCATTATTATCATTATTATCATTATTATCATTATTATCATTATTATCATTATTATCATTATTATCATTATTATCATTATTATCATTATTATCATTATTATCATTATTATCATTATTATCATTATTATCATTATTATAATCATTATTATTATTATCATTATTATCATTATTATCATTATTATCATTATTATCATTATTATCATTATTATTATCATTATTATCATTATCATTATTATCATTATTATCATTATTATCATTATTATCATTATTATTATTATTATTATTATCATTATTATCATTATTATCATTATTATTATTATTATTATTATCATTATTATCATTATTATCATTATTATCATTATCATTATTATTATTATTATTATTATTATTATTATTATTATTATTATTATTATTATTATTATTATTATTATTATTATTATTATTATTATTATTATTATTATTATTATTATTATTATTATTATTATTATTATTATTATTATTATTATTATTATTATTATTATTATTATTATTATTATTATTATTATTATTATTATTATTATTATTATTATTATTATTATTATTATTATTATTATTATTATTATTATTATTATTATTATTATTATTATTATTATTATTATTATTATTATTATTATTATTATTATTATTATTATTATTATTATTATTATTATTATTATTATTATTATTATTATTATTATTATTATTATTATTATTATTATTATTATTATTATTATTATTATTATTATTATTATTATTATTATTATTATTATTATTATTATTATTATTATTATTATTATTATTATTATTATTATTATTATTATTATTATTATTATTATTATTATTATTATTATTATTATTATTATTATTATTATTATTATTATTATTATTATTATTATTATTATTATTATTATTATTATTATTATTATTATTATTATTATTATTATTATTATTATTATTATTATTATTATTATTATTATTATTATTATTATTATTATTATTATTATTATTATTATTATTATTATTATTATTATTATTATTATTATTATTATTATTATTATTATTATTATTATTATTATTATTATTATTATTATTATTATTATTATTATTATTATTATTATTATTATTATTATTATTATTATTATTATTATTATTATTATTATTATTATTATTATTATTATTATTATTATTATTATTATTATTATTATTATTATTATTATTATTATTATTATTATTATTATTATTATTATTATTATTATTATTATTATTATTATTATTATTATTATTATTATTATTATTATTATTATTATTATTATTATTATTATTATTATTATTATTATTATTATTATTATTATTATTATTATTATTATTATTATTATTATTATTATTATTATTATTATTATTATTATTATTATTATTATTATTATTATTATTATTATTATTATTATTATTATTATTATTATTATTATTATTATTATTATTATTATTATTATTATTATTATTATTATTATTATTATTATTATTATTATTATTATTATTATTATTATTATTATTATTATTATTATTATTATTATTATTATTATTATTATTATTATTATTATTATTATTATTATTATTATTATTATTATTATTATTATTATTATTATTATTATTATTATTATTATTATTATTATTATTATTATTATTATTATTATTATTATTATTATTATTATTATTATTATTATTATTATTATTATTATTATTATTATTATTATTATTATTATTATTATTATTATTATTATTATTATTATTATTATTATTATTATTATTATTATTATTATTATTATTATTATTATTATTATTATTATTATTATTATTATTATTATTATTATTATTATTATTATTATTATTATTATTATTATTATTATTATTATTATTATTATTATTATTATTATTATTATTATTATTATTATTATTATTATTATTATTATTATTATTATTATTATTATTATTATTATTATTATTATTATTATTATTATTATTATTATTATTATTATTATTATTATTATTATTATTATTATTATTATTATTATTATTATTATTATTATTATTATTATTATTATTATTATTATTATTATTATTATTATTATTATTATTATTATTATTATTATTATTATTATTATTATTATTATTATTATTATTATTATTATTATTATTATTATTATTATTATTATTATTATTATTATTATTATTATTATTATTATTATTATTATTATTATTATTATTATTATTATTATTATTATTATTATTATTATTATTATTATTATTATTATTATTATTATTATTATTATTATTATTATTATTATTATTATTATTATTATTATTAGCAGAGTTAGCTTACACCCGTTTAGTACTGGTATAGTGTGCTCTGTAAATCTTGTTTAATAACTAGTGAATTTGATTATAAAAATTGACTTTCTAGTGAGAGACCTCACTTGTTGTGTTTTACAAGTGTTACATTGTATTCGTAGAACTCTATTGTGTGTTTTATGTGCCTTTATATTAGTTAATTGTACTTATCGTGACAGTGTTTACTGTTTTTATCTTATCCCGGACGGACGATTGTAAACTGGACTGGTGACATTTGTTCTGCAATTTTGTTTCATTTTTGGGGCAATACTTTGTGATACCTATTGTAAACATATTCCTATAAATTCTGGTTGTGTCAGCATTTTCCTGTTGCACTAACGGTTGTCTGTTTGTTCTGATTTATAAATTGCCATCATGGAAGGAAATAGTTCTTGTGAAACTGATTTAAACTGTAAGCGTTGTAAGAACCCTGCTCACTCAGGCTTAAAGTGTGTAAATTGTGGTATATCGTCTCATAAAAGTTGCCTAAAGATCCTACAAAGTAAACAGCAACATATCAAATTTTTAGATGACAAAAATGTTATCTGTTGCAACGAAAATTCAGTTGCTGACAAGGTTGACTCGGATATTGTGCCACCTGTTGATGAGCCAAACGTAATCAGGATACATTATTTAGAGGAAATTATCAGACAGAAGGACTTGATCATCTCGAATCAGAATATTGCAATAAAAGCATTAAAAGACCAAATAACACTTATAAATTTTATAAAAAATTCCGAGAACTCTCCTACTGTAACCTCAAAAGAATCATCGTCTGCTGATACGGTTCATCACAATACAGGGGCGATAAAGAAGCAGTCATCTGTTAACAATTTGAAAAAAACGCAGAAATCTAATGTAATTGATTCTTCAAATGATAAAAGATCTGCTATCACGTGTCCAGAAATGTCAGGGGCAGTGCACAATGCTATTGCTAACTGCATATGTGATGACATTATAAATCTATCCAGTGATGTTCAAGATAAAAGATATACCCCTATTCGCGCAAATAGAAATACTGCAATGTCTAGATCCAGAAATATTTTAGTGGGCAATATGTCGGATACGAGCAACTGTCCTTTGAGGGCTGCTGATATTGCCATCCTCCGTCATTTACATGTAACAAATCTCGATCCATCAGTCTCAGAAAATAATCTTGTCGATTACATTAAACAATTTGTACCTGCAGTGAAAGTTATGGCGCTACCTTCAAGGAGTCCTGATAACTACTCATCCTTTAAAATATCAGTACCTACTTCTGAAGTTGATCGTATCCTGAATCAAGACATTTGGCCCAAGGGTGTTAGAGTGAATTGGTTTTTTCCATCCAGAAGACAACGAGAGGACGCAATCCGTAAAGAATAAACTTATTAGAAAATCCTTCTCTGTTATTGGCATTAACGTCCAAAGTTTAGCTAACAAAGTAGATGAACTTCAAATATTTCTACAAGATAATGCCTTCGATGTTATCTGCATATCCGAGCATTGGTTAAATAAGGAATATTTGTCTTGTATCCATTTGTATAATTTTAACTTGATCAGTTACTATTCTCGTCCTGGAAATAATCAGCATGGCGGTGTAGCGATTTTTGCTAGATCTATTAGTTTCTTAAAGCCGTTAGATGTTGAACGCTTCTGTGTTCCAATTCATGCAGAGTTTTGTGCTGCAGAGGTAGTCAAAAATAATACAGTGCTCGTTGCCCTCTATAGATCATCCTCTTCAGGTGATCTAGCTATATTTAAATACTACTTTGTAAGGCTCATTGATTATCTCTTAAAAAAATTTAAATACATAACATTAATAGGTGATATCAACCTGGACCTTAATGCCAATACTGTTCATAGTAGAGATATATGTAATATTTTGTCTATGTTTGGAATTATGCATCTAATTAAAGAACCTACTAGAGTGACAGGGAATAGCAGTTCCTGTCTGGATAATATTTTGACGAATTTTGAAATGAACAGATTAAATTTTGGTACATGTAATCCTCATTTGGCCGACCATCTTGGTATTTTTGTTCGTATTCATACAGAATCTGCTAATCTTTGCAAAGGCTTCACCAGAACTAGATTTATTTCTAGAAATAAGATTTGTTCATTTGCGAGTCGAGTAAATGAAATAGAATGGGACAATAACGTTTTCAATCTTAATTGCTCTTATCTCGCTGAAGTTATCTTGGATAAATTGCGTAATATTGCGGAAACGTTATTTCCTTTAAAATTTGTATCGAATAGGTTCAGTAGAATTAGGTGGTTCAATGATAGACTCCGTCAGATGCGACGCGAATTGCATCAATCTAAGGCAAATTACGACAAAAATAATACCGTCGAAAATTGGAGAATATATTGTGAAATCAAAAAAGCTTATAAAAGAGCAATAAAATACGAAAAGCGCAATACTTATACTAGTGAGATTTGTAATTCTGTTAATAAAGCAAAAACAATATGGAGCATAGTAAACCAGGAAAGGAAAGCCAAAAATCCTGTGATTAGACCAGATAATATATCAGCTGATGATTTCAATTTATATTTTTCAAATGTCGGAAATGCTGCCTTCCAAGCTACAGATGATACATTTGCTGAACCGTGGAGTTTTCTAAGAATGGTCCCAAAATCTCCTGGTTCATTTGTAATGTTTCCGATATCTTACTTTGATGTAAAAGAAGCAATTTTTAAATTAAAGGACTCCAGTGATCTGGATTATTACTGTTTGAATAGTTTTATGGTTAAGGCATCTTGGGAGTCGTTAATTGAGCCACTTACTGTCCTGTTCAACAATTGTGTCAATGAGGGAGTTTGGCCAGACTCACTTAAAATTACAAAAATTCGTCCGTTACATAAAAAAGGTGATCAAAATTGTCCTGATAACTTTAGGCCTATAGCGACTATTCCTGTTATCAGTAAAATCTTAGAAATTATTATGAAAGATAGATTAAATAATTACTGTGAGAATGAACATGTTTTCTCTGATTCTCAATATGGATTTAGAAAGAACAGATCCACTCTTAAAGCGTTATTGTCTTTAGTTGATATCGTTGTTGAAGGATTTGATAGGGGGTATCCTTCAAATGCAACGTTGTGTGATTTATCAAAGGCCTTTGATTCTGTGAATACAAAAATATTAATAGAAAAATTAGAATACTATGGTATAAGAGAAAATATGCTTAGATTGTTCGCCTCCTATCTATCAAATAGAAAACAGTACGTTTGCTTGAGTGGGTCTGAATCTGGCTTACTTCATGTCGAAAATGGCGTTCCGCAGGGTTCGGTTCTTGGTCCCATTTTATTTCTCATTTATATAAATGACTTACCTTATTCTGTAGGCGAAGCCTCTTGTATTTTATTTGCCGATGACACCACACTTATTACAACTGGTAAGAATTCGAATACGGATAGTCTACAGCTAGCTAAACATTGGTTCAATTCTAATAAGTTACAACTTAACCAGTCCAAAACACAGAATATATTATTCTCAACTGATAAGTGGGTGCAGAAGTCTGAGTCCAAACTTCTTGGTGTAATTCTGGACTCCAGATTGAACTGGTCAAGTCATATAGACCACCTTTGTTCTAGGTTGTCATCGCAAATATTTTGCTTGAGGCAGCTAAGATATTCACTTTCATGCGACACCTTACGCATCGTATATTATGCAATTTTTCATAGTCATTTAACATATGGGGTTACATTGTGGGGAAATTCAAACGCTGCCAATAGGGTATTTGTCCTACAAAAAGCAGCAGTTCGTAGCATTGATGGTGCCCTCTTTGGTACCCACTGTTTGCCACTTTTTAAAAAATTTAAAATCATGCCTTTGCCTTGTATATTTATATTTGAAACTTTACTACAGGTGCATAGGAACTTTAACAAATTTCAAAGGCATTCTGATATACATTCCTATAGCACCAGACATGCAGATAATTTAATTCAACCGTCCGCTAGGCTTCGCACAACTAAGTTAAATAAAATTGATATTAGAATATATAATCATTTTATTCACTGTTTTAAAAGTGCAAATGTTACCAATTTTGGCAATTACAAATTTCACAAAGTAACGAAAAACTTCCTTTTAGAAAATTGTTTTTATAGTGTAGAAGAATATTTTAAGTGGTCCAATCCCAACATGTAATTTTTATTCAATAATTTTATTTGTATATAGTGACTTCAAATGTACTGTAAATGTATGTAATGTGGTCGTTAAATAAACAGTAAACAGTAAACAGTATTATTATTATTATTATTATTATTATTATTATTATTATTATTATTATTATTATTATTATTATTATTATTATTATTATTATTATTATTATTATTATTATTATTATTATTATTATTATTATTATTATTATTATTATTATTATTATTATTATTATTATTATTATTATTATTATTATTATTATTATTATTATTATTATTATTATTATTATTATTATTATTATTATTATTATTATTATTATTATTATTATTATTATTATTATTATTATTATTATTATTATTATTATTATTATTATTATTATTATTATTATTATTATTATTATTATTATTATTATTATTATTATTATTATTATTATTATTATTATTATTATTATTATTATTATTATTATTATTATTATTATTATTATTATTATTATTATTATTATTATTATTATTATTATTATTATTATTATTATTATTATTATTATTATTATTATTATTATTATTATTATTATTATTATTATTATTATTATTATTATTATTATTATTATTATTATTATTATTATTATTATTATTATTATTATTATTATTATTATTATTATTATTATTATTATTATTATTATTATTATTATTATTATTATTATTATTATTATTATTATTATTATTATTATTATTATTATTATTATTATTATTATTATTATTATTATTATTATTATTATTATTATTATTATTATTATTATTATTATTATTATTATTATTATTATTATTATTATTATTATTATTATTATTATTATTATTATTATTATTATTATTATTATTATTATTATTATTATTATTATTATTATTATTATTATTATTATTATTATTATTATTATTATTATTATTATTATTATTATTATTATTATTATTATTATTATTATTATTATTATTATTATTATTATTATTATTATTATTATTATTATTATTATTATTATTATTATTATTATTATTATTATTATTATTATTATTATTATTATTATTATTATTATTATTATTATTATTATTATTATTATTATTATTATTATTATTATTATTATTATTATTATTATTATTATTATTATTATTATTATTATTATTATTATTATTATTATTATTATTATTATTATTATTATTATTATTATTATTATTATTATTATTATTATTATTATTATTATTATTATTATTATTATTATTATTATTATTATTATTATTATTATTATTATTATTATTATTATTATTATTATTATTATTATTATTATTATTATTATTATTATTATTATTATTATTATTATTATTATTATTATTATTATTATTATTATTATTATTATTATTATTATTATTATTATTATTATTATTATTATTATTATTATTATTATTATTATTATTATTATTATTATTATTATTATTATTATTATTATTACTATTATTATTATTATTATTATTATTATTATTATTATTACTATTATTATTATTATTATTATTATTAACAACACACTTCTTGTGTGTGGCTCTCAAAGTCTTTGCCAAAAAGCCTCGAAGTATCTACATTATTACATCTGGCTTTATATTACACAGTAATACAGAAGTATTCTAATTTCTTTAACAGAGCATCGTTCAATATAAGGGATGGTCATGCATGTACGATTAGAAACGAATCTTGCCATTTCATTGTTCGATACCTTATTACGTTACGTTGTGTATATTGTAACAGCAGTTAGCTTTCATCATTTTTAAGATATTCCAACGAAATGTTTTCGTAGTGTAAATAGAATTATGAAATTAGTTTTATTTTTTTTTAAATTTTATTTGTTTAAAAATTTTAAAGCCCACGACAGACAACAACTGAATTTAATGTCTTATAGAATCCTCTTCAAAGTGAGTTAATTACTATCTAGCTTTAAATGACTACGTCAAATGACTTCCTAGCAGAGAGCAGTTGCTTTATTTTAGTTCTATATCATATGAAATACAGAAATTGTAGTACATTGTTTACTATTTTACACATGCAGTGTCTTTCTTAAACGTACTTAGCTCAATAACACCATTGTGAATATGTAAATTGCATTTAAGACATTATTTAGCGTTATTTATATGTAATAAAATACTTCATGCCATTAATATTTGACAATTCATAGTTTTTATGTTTACCGATATTAGTTTCTTCTGTGTTAAGTCTGGCTCAAAGCTATACACATTTTACATGACAAAACAATGAATTTTGGGTACTTTTTGGAGGCGTTTTTTTTTTGTTAGATTTTATAATTTTTGAATGTGTATTTTTCAGAATATGTTTATAATTAAGTATATTTTAATTTAAACATAAGTTTTAGTGGGGTTGACTACCAAAAAATCAAAATTAAATCGATTTCCTGAAAAATGGAACACCCTGTATAAGAATTGATATTATCATCAGATTCTACGCGCTATCTAGTGTCTGTAAACCAAGTTTCGTCGCGCTGGTTGTGATGGGGTCTAAGATATAAGCACTAAACGTAATATACAGGGTGGTCCACTTTCTAAAACGGAAACTTTAGAGGCAGACAGTAAACCACAAAATAATATCAGTTTGTATTATGAACTATATTCGAAAAATGCTTCGTTACAAAGATGTAGGCTGTCAAAATTTGTATCAAAAGTTTCAAATTTATTAACATTTTTAAAACTACTTTAGATATTTCAATGAAATTTGGAGCCTTTGAATAGGTAATCTGGATACATATTTTTACGTAAAAAATATTATTTTTCTTCCACCAGTGGCGTGCGTACGGACAGATCTTCGGGAAATTTTAATGAAACAAATGGTACGCCAATGTTTTTTTAGAAACAAAAATTATTTCTAGAATCCTTGTTCAATTTGCAACAGAAGAAGGTTGCTTACTTTTTTTGGTTTACCGTGTGCCAGTAAAAAATTAAATTACCTAATGATTTCTGAAAAATAATTAAGTAAACAAAAACGAAAATGAGAAATTTAATTAGTGGCCATTCTCTTACAGCTATTTCAAAATGCGGGGGAGCTCCATCGAATTGTATCCAACTCTCATACCTTAAGTTCAACCTTGGGGGTAGGAAATGTGGACCACAAACATTACCATCAATAACGCCCAACCAAACATTTACGGAAAATTCATTTTGAAATTATCTTGGCTGAATTTCTCGAGGATTCTAATGTGCCCAAATATGGATATTATGGTAATTTGTTACCCCATGTCTGGTAAAAGAGGATTCGTCCGTCCAAAGAATTTTACGTAAATAGTCAGGATTTTCTTCCGTCGAATTTAAAAGCCACTGGCAAAATCTAATTCTTTTTTCATCATCAGAGTGCAAATCCTGAACAAGCTGTAGGTGATGTGCATGTCTGTGGTCATCGTGTAGTGTTCGTAATATTTGAGACTTAGGAATGTGAAGGTGCTGAGCTGCCTTCCGAGAGCTCAGCCTCGGATTGTTATCAAAATTACGTAGTATACGATTATTCTGAATATTATATCGACGGTTTCTGTTCCGTTCGTTATTAACACGCAGGCCAAGTTACGAAAATTCTGTGTTCTGATGAAAACGCGAGGATCTGGAACTCTTCCATTTGGATAGCGTCTATGATATTCACGAACTGCCGCTTCTGCATTTCCATCACAAAATCCGTAGCAAAAATAAATATCTGCGTATTCGTTGTTAGAAAAAAGCATTTTTCAGATTAATACTTACACAACACTCTAATAACAATGTTAACAATAACTCGAAATTAAATTACCTGACAGAATTCAATTAACTGTCATTATAAAATGCAAAAACACAGACAGTAGTAGTCTTTTTTTGTTTGATGGCCTATTACGACAGATTAATATTTGTTTCAATTCTAGTTGCTTAAAGAATTTTAATTTCTTGCTGGCATACGGTGTGTCAAACGAAAAAGTAAGAAGGTTTTTTCTGTTGTAAATTGAACAAGGATTCTAGAAATAGTTTTTGTTTCTAAAAGATAAACATTGGCTTACCATTTTTTTTTTAAATTTCCCGAAGATCTGTCCGTAAGCACGCCAATGGTAGAAGAAAAATAATATTTTTTACGTAAAAATATGTATCCAGATTACCTATTCAAAGGCTCCAAATTTCATTTAAATATCTAAAGTAGTTTTAAAAATATTAATAAATTTGGAACTTTTGATAAAAATTGTGACATCCTGTATCTTTGTAACGAAGCATTTTTGGAATATAGTTTATAATACAAACTGATATTATTTTGTGGTTCTCTGTCTGCCTCTAAAGTTTTCGCTTTCGAAAGTGGACCACCCTGTATATATTTTAAATTACATCGAAAACCGCTTCCTCTGACCCTACCACGGCATTTAAGATGGCGATTCAAGACCTGCTATGATTTTTTTTTATATCCCCGAAATTCAATAAAAACGTTTAGCATTTTTTATTTAAAATCTGATATGGTCGTGTTAATCAGGACCCCTGTTTTCTTCTACACATTCTCAAAATTTTATTTTTATAAAAATTAGTAAAAACTTTATTTTCCAAAATTACGAAACAAACTATTTTTATGTTTTAAATAGCATCGAAAACCGCTTGTTCTGATCCTACTATGGCAACCCAAGGTCTGCTATAATTTCTTATACCCCGAAATTTAATATAAACATTTAGCAAATTTTTGATAAGATGGGGTTGACCCCCCTCAAAACAAAATACTGAATTTTAAAGGCGCTAGACAAATCAAGAGTGATCATGAAAATAAGTCAAAAAGTATGAATCAAAATTGATTTTTAATTTTGAGGGTACAATAAAAAATAAAGTATACCGAAATCGACCACCGAATAATATCCACGATTTACGCATAAGAATTACTAAAGCGTGTCAGTTTATCAGTGCAGCTCAGTACAGTTGTACAGAAAGTTGTACAGCACAATAGGAAGCGTATAGAAAAATGTATTCTTTTAGAGGGTGGTTTGGTAGAAAAAGGTCCAATAAATGAAAAAAACTTATTTGTATTTATTTATTATGTTAGTTAATAAATGTTTTATTTATTTTATTTTATTTTATCTTCGACACAGTGTCGTTTATGCGACTTATTTTTTCATAGCTGACCACATTAATTCAATTTTAATTCATACTGTTTTTTGACGTAATTCCTTGGCTCACACTTGATCTTTCAAATTCAGTATTTTATTTTGAGGGGGTTTGTGATTAACCCCACCTTATCAGATTGTAAATCAAAAATTCGCTAAACGTTTGTATTACATAGTAGGATCAGAACAAGCGATGTCATTCAAAATTTTTTTAAAGTGTTGGATTATCTTGAAGAACCGTTTCACGAATTTGTACACATATAAAACTCTGAGAACGTGTAAAAGAAAGCACTCTGTACAGTTTTTATTCAAATTTCACAAATAGGGGTTTTGAGGGACCCTGAGTAACAACACCTCAGATCAGATTTTAAATAAAATATAGCTAAACGTTTTTATTGAATACGAGGGGTATAAAATTAATCTTAGGAGGCCTTGGATCTCCATATAAACGCCGTGGTAGGATTAGAAGTAGCGGTTTTCGATGACATTTAAATCAAGAAAATATTTGTTGCGTTATTTTGAAGAATAAAGCTTTTATGATTTTTTACAAAAAGAAAACTTTAAGAACGGGTAGAAGAAAACACTCTGTATAGTTTTTGTTCAAATTTCACACATAGGGGTCCTGATTATCACCATCTTTTCAGATTTTGAATACAAAAATCGCCAAACGTTTTTATTGAATTTCGAGGGTATAAAAGAAATCGTAGCAGGTCTTGGATCGCCATCTTAAATGCTGTGGTAGTGTCAGAGGAAGCGGTTTTCGATGTCATTAAAAATTTAAAAAAATGTTTAATTATCTTGTAGAATAAAGTTTTTTGTACACAAATAATAGTAGATACCCTGTATACAGGGTGTAACCTTAAGTGGGGGTCTCCGCCAGTTAGTTGTCATCAGTCTAGACGTCGGAAGAGTCGGAACTTGTTCTGTCATTTCAAGGTCGTATTTTACGCAGCGCAGCGCGACCGAAGCAGATATTTTAGATTCAGAATTCAGTACATACGTAGCTTTGATGGTGTGCAGTACGTGTTATTTATTTACATTACGTTCATGAGTATAAGTTAACTATCCACAATGTCACAACGGACACCGTGCAGAAAAACCATAGAAAAATGGATTCACGATTTGCCAGTTAGTTATTTCATGGTACTGATTACAATGTACTCTATGCAATATTTTACTTAACTGCAAAAGAAAATCAACAGTAAAAGCCAGCATTCGCTCCGATTTAAAAGACAAGTATTTATGGTTAAGTGTCGACGAAACAACTACTGCTCTTGGATGGAAAATAACACGTTATAGCAGGCGCATTGGAAGAAAATATTGCCACAACATCTCATCTGATCGCATCAAAAGTACTAGAATACGCAAATGCAGAAGCTATAACAAAAATAGTGACATAGTTTGACATAATTGTGGGGCCGTGAAATGTGAAAGTGAGGATTTTTTTAGTGAGATAATGTGAATGCAGAAGACAATAGTCTGGATATGTAAAACTACAGCTTCCAATTTATTGTGATGAGATTTCGGCGATGCGAGTCACTAGAAATAACATAACACCAATTCAGTGTAAATACCTATGTTTAACATATTTTTGCATGTATTATGTATACACCTCAGTCCGGTCCTAATAAACCGCCAATGATACAAGTTCCGACGTCTAGATCACGTATGTTAAGTAACAGTGATACAAAAAAGAAAAAGCTGCAATGAATAATCTTGTAAATATGCTTTTTTAACACATTGCGACTCATCAGTCATTATACTTTTCTGTCAATCCTGATGAACTATGGATCTTAAAACAATTTTCGAGTGTTGTAAAAATGTATGTCATGTAAAAGCGTCATTATTTGTACTGATCTATTATCTATCTATCTATCTTATTAACTAATCATTATTATTAAATAATAATATTGGTAGGTGGATTTTAATACGTTACCTACTAATTATTGCCAGTAAAACTTAATGTTTTAAAATAATTGTTGCTGTTTTATAAAACGTACGTAATTAAAAATAAGAAAATTATTAATTTGAAAGCTTTAAAATGTTTAAAAAAAATACAGTCCTTTCAATAACCGTGACATTGACCTAGTTTATAAAATAAAAATATCGCATAAATACTGCACACAATACATGAAGCCAGACTAGGATGGACGATGGATATGATATGTCGGGTATCTCCTAAAAGGTTACGTTCTGCTCGATTTTTTACTGAAATCGAATTAGAATTTGTTTAATGCAGTGTTGTATTTTGCCAAGTTTAATTTTGTAATAATTAAAGTAAAGTGGTATTTTGTGGAATGTGTTATTCTGTATAAGTGTATAATAACCTTATAAAGGTCAGTTTTCATTACCAAGTGTGTGTGGTATTATGAAAAAAATATGTATACAAATTATGAAAGAGCTAATATGTTTAAAGTTTCGTTTATTTTATCAAAAGAAGACGGCGGCTGCATGAAAACGATGTCAGATAGATTACCGCGATAGACACGTACCGCATAAGAAAATGTTTGTAAGATTAGTTCAACATTTAAGAGATTATGGGAGTTATGAACGCCAGTACTTTAACGTTGAGCAATAACAAACTCGGAAAGTAAAAAATCTTGAACCAAATATTTTAAATGCCGTAGAAGAAAACTCTTAAGTAAGTAAAAAGGATTAAGTATGTATTTATTTATTATTGAGTTTAAATAATACATTTTTTATTTTTTTTCTTTATATGGAATAATAAAGCGAACACAACAAACTCGGAAAGTAAAAATCTTGAACCAAATATTTTAAATGCCGTAGAAGAAGACTCTTAAGTAAGTAAAAAGGATTAAGTATGTCTTTATTTATTATTGAGTTTTCTGTTAGTTGACTTGTTTCTGTTTTATAGTGTGTTATCCGTAAAATAATACATTTTTTAGTTTTTTTTCTTTATATGGAATAATAAAGGGAACACACTACAAACAAATGTATGTGTCAAAAAGCAGTGCCTCATGAGTGGCGTGGGTATTTTGCTTTCTAATAGAACTTCTTTTCCCATCTTCCACTTCAATAATTAAATATTGCAACAATGGTGACGCTGCAACTAGATATGCTCAGCGCTGGCCTGCCCAGTGGCGTACTATAAAAATTGCGAAAAAAGGCAACAAAAACAAAACAGTTTTTGTTACAGAATTTAAGAAAACAAACTTATGATATGTGTTAGTAAAGATCACGTGCACTCTCCCCTCCAAACCGGACCTCCCTTCAAAGTTACACCCTGTATATAGTTTGATTGAATAAAATCTGAAATATTAAAAGAGGTTTCTGATGAAATGACTCATCTGAATTGTATCGTAAATAAGTGTTTCAGCGTAGGACCAAATTTTTTGAAAACAGGAATTATAAAGCCTCTATATAAAGGTGGTGACTTTAGATATATATAATTTTAGACCTATATCACGCATATTAAATATCTCTAAATTAAAGAAAAAATTATAAAACGTCGAATTATAAAATTTTGTGACAAATTTAATATTATATCAAGTATGCAGTATGGCTTTAAGGAAGGTAAGTCTACAGAAGATGCAATATTTCATTTAACATCTCATATTTACAATGCATTATATAAAAACAGACCACTTTTGTGAATATTTGTAGACCTCTCTAAGACTTTCGACACAGTCTGCCATAACAAACTTTTAAGTAAATTGAAATGTTATGGGCTTAGGGGAAAAATATTTGATCTTTTGGAAAGTTATTTGAATGACAGAATTCAATACGTTGAAATTGATGGAAATCGTAGTGATTCCAGAAAGGTCAAATATGGAGCACCTCAGGGGACAGTACTGGGATCATTGCTATTATCTTTATACATTGATAGTCTTTTATTGCTAAATATTAACGGTACAGTAATAAGTTTTGCAGATGATACTGCAATTTTATTTGAAGCAGATTCCTGAACTGAAAAATAAGGTTGAAATAGAATTCGTAAAAATGAAGAAATGGTTTCAGTACAATACCCTAATATTAAATTGTAAAAAACTACATATATGCTTTTTACTTCCTACTCTAGTAACTCACCTGAAATAGGACCACTAAATATTGACAGTGAAACATCTATACCTGAAGCCAAATCTGTCAAATATCTAGGCATTACAATAGATAGGCATCTCAGATGGACCCTACAAATTAATAATCTTATAAAAAGCTCAGAGGTTTACTTTTCAAATTTCAGTATTTAAAAAATATTTTAATTAATTATTTGTAGCAAACCTTAAAATATTGTACTATTCTTTGGTACAGTCGCAAATTTGTTATGGAATTATAGGATGGGGTGGACTTATCTGAAAAATTTAAACGTTATACAGAAGTGGATATTAAAAATAATTTATGGAAAGCCTAGAACTTACTCTACCGATAAATTATTTAAAGATAGTTGTACATATGATTTACGGTAGTTATTTTGTTTAAATATATTACTTAATATTTTTAAAAATAAAATCATATTAGAAAAATCAGAACATGATTATAAAACTAGAAACAGATAAAATGAATTTCATTTTTCTCTTTTAAAATTGGTCAGAGAAGTAGTACGTACCTTGCACCAAAATTATTGAATTTAATACCCTGAACTGAAAAATACAACAAATTTTAAACAATATAAATTTGAGATCAAAACCTGGGTGTTGAATACGCCACGACATGTTATACACAATTTAATAAACCAAAGGTAAACAATCTAAACAGACAATTATTTATTTAGTATACTTACCTGATTTGAGTCATTTGATTTGTTAATTGAAAACACGTACAAATGGACCATTTTCACTTCAGTGTATTTTCTATGTCTATTTTGCATTATAAAATTTTACTATTTTATTCTTCTCTATAGTATCTATGTATTTATATTTTATGTATATGAATTTAAGTCAAAGTTTACAACACTTATTTGTCACACCACACACACTTAGTAACTGAAAACACGTACAAGTGCATCTTTTCCACTTCAGTGTATTTTCTGTCTATTTTTGCATTATGACACTATTTTTTTAATATGCTATTATATATGTACAAAATTGTAAAAATACACATTATTATTATTATATGTAGAGAGTAAAATTAGCACTACTGGCTAGTTAAGAACCAAAATTTTAATGAAATTGAGTGGAGTAGTGAAGTCAAGAAAAAGGAACACTCTTTTCTGTTTAAGTTTTCGAACTTTATTAGTTCTTTATCAGGAACTCTACAATAACATTAGTTATACTAATTACAAAAACATTGATATAGTTACTTACGAATTATGAGATTGTAAAGAAACCAATCATTAGAGAAACTGACAATATTCTTGTTGTATATGTGCAATATAGCACATATACAACAAGAATAAAATGAGCAGTAAAATTTCTCTTGTACATATAAACAAAACATTTTTGCAGTTTTGATCAAAACAATTAAAAATTATTTAAACATTATGCTAGGTAAGAGGCTGGCCAAGCAATGAAAAGGCGTCCAGAAAGGACATTTGTCCGCGGACTGTGAAAGACGATATACTTTTTGTATTCGTATAAAAAACAGCTAAAAGCTGCTTTGTAAAATGTTACGAAAATAAAATAAATTGTTAATGATTATTCAAACAACCACAAATTTTTCAATGTTATTAAACAATTTGGAATTCAAAATAAATCTAATACTTTGTTAATTAAATTTAAAAATATTTGTGCAGAAAAAATATTCCTTATACGTAAGAACCTAAAAAAATATAAAAAAACAAATAAAAATACATACAACCGCATCCCAATACCTTAACTCATAGTATACACAGAGTTGATCAGAAACTGTCTGTTATTATTATTTTTTTTTTAATGCAATACATATGTATATATAACACTTACACCTTCCATATATTCTGTTTTAGCATTGATACAATCATCATATCCCAGATAGTATTATATATTCACAGAATATTACAGGAATAATCTTTTTTGGATATTGGAATACTCCTAGAAGATGCTGTCAATATACCGGGTGTTCCCTCTAAGACTTTCAGTGCCAATATCTCAGAAACCATCATAGCCAGTGTGACGAAATTTGGTATACAGACACTAGATGGCGCGTAGAATTCGATAATGGCATTATTTTTTATACAGGGTGTGCAGTTTTGCAGAAAATGGACTTAATTTCGATTTTTTGGTAGTCAACCTCGGCAAAATTTGTATTTAAATTGAAATATCTTTAATTATGAACACATTCTGATAAAAAAGTCGCGAAAAATGTTTGTCTTGTCATAAAAAAAACTCCTATGAAAAGTCCCCAAATTTCATTGTTTTGTCATGCCAAATGTGAATAGCCATGAGTCCAATTTACACACACGCAACTACCGCATGGATAGACGTCAAAACGTAAAGTGACAGAAACTGTCAAAGCAAGTATGAGTATTTTTGTAGAAATTTTATTATAAATACGTAATACCACGAGGTACCTACATCGAATGTGCGTACGTATTTGCAATAATGGTACAGTTTCGTTAAAAGAAAATGGAAGTTTGAGCAGCCTTGTCTGTAACGAATACCCAGAACACAGAAAATTATGAAACATTATTATTATTATTTTTCACCATATCACTCCCAAACTAATAAATTACGTGCAAACATTAACAGCTGTAAAAAAATATAATATTGTGGGAAATCATAAAAGCAATAGGGGACAATCCCTAAATCAGAAAGCAGAATTTATGAACATCCTCTTAGTCTTAGTTCGACTTGAAGCGCGCTGCGAGCTATCACAATCTAAACTTGTGGTTACTTAACCTAGAATTAGAAATAATAATAACGTGCCGGCAACAAGTGGTAGAAAGGCTTTAAGGTCGCCGTATTTCTGGCAAAATATGACCCGTATTTGTAGTGTTTTTAGGTACTGAAATCTCAAAAAATAAAGCTCGAAGAACAAAAATAACCGCACAAATAGAATCTTTAAAGTTCTGTCTATTCATTATTACTATTTAAATATAGTTTAAACAAAGTTTTAACTTTTAAAAAACGTATTTTCATATTGGTCTTTGCTGCTAACCTAATGTCACATTTTTATCAATTAATTTATCGTGCTTATACATAAACCTAAACAATTTTATATGTAACACTAAGTAAGTTTATGTTATAGGAATATTTAGAACTATATATCAATTTTAAAAAGTAGTTAGTTTGATAAATTTCAGTACCTAAAAATTTATTAGCATTTTTCCATAAGGGTCATTTTCTCAGCAAGTTCGGTCAACTTCATTATCTAGAAGTCTGTTACAAACTATAAAAATTTGACTCAATTTAACAATAAATAGTTCAGCCTCTGACTAAGAGGTGGCGGTAAAGTAAATTCTGTTTATAGGGCGAGCAAAATTTGGAATTAAGTATTATAATAGAAATCAAGACGAATTAAACATACCACATGCATTTGATTGCATTGTTATTGATATAAATTTTCGATTTTACCACTTCGGAACGGTTATTGAACGTGCGAAAGACGTTCTGTATGCAATTATGAGAAAATTTTGACCTTAAAAAAACCTCAAAATTAAGGGAACTACAAAAATCTCTTTAATATTAACTAAGGGCTATTGGAACACTGTTAACGAAAAAATACAGGTGTTTAAAACACCAAACCAAACTCCTGCAAAATTCAAAGAATTAAATCGATCTTTAAAACTTGAAAAAATTTCAAAATTGACAGAATTTGAAAATTTTTAAAGTGAAATGATAACCACTTCAAAATTATAAATTTCAAAAGGAAAATCTTACAGTTAAATTATCTGTCCACTGATACTGCTGGCTATCGTAATATGAAGTATACAGGGATGCAGGAAACAAATGACGCTTACCTGTATATTAGTGTACATTGTCCTCATGC
The DNA here is from genome assembly GCA_037114965.1 of Monochamus alternatus. Taxonomy (NCBI): domain Eukaryota; kingdom Metazoa; phylum Arthropoda; class Insecta; order Coleoptera; family Cerambycidae; genus Monochamus; species Monochamus alternatus. The sequence continues at coordinate 30,151,427 of CM073435.1, read as the reverse complement.
CGCCAGAGATTTTTTTAACATTTACTTTAAAACATTTATTAGCATTCGTCTTGTAAATGACTGTAACTCGTTGGAGGTTGACATTTGTAAATTGGATCTCAGCAATATATTTTGACATCTAATTTTCGACGTATAAGTTTGCTTACATATTTTAAAACCACCACACAAATAAAGATGTAATAGATATCAGCGTCAGGTTGAAACATAAAACGATTGTTTTTATTATTATCTTTTATTTTGCAAGTACACAATTTTTTTCAAAAAGTATATTGCTATTTGTCTTCTGTGAATTGTCTCACTATGTATTATTAAATACCTATTACAAAAGGGATAAATAATGAAATAAAAATATATTTACATTATACAGGGTTGTTCGGATATGATTTCGAGAGTTCAGTTTACATAAAAAATTAATATCACACTGTTCTATAAAATTTTCGTTCGAGTTCCAGGACGTCTAAGAAATTATATTTAGTTAATGTTTTCTAATAACTTTATTGCGAGTAAGTATATCGTTTTTCTTTAAATTTTGTACCCTTCACTAATGTTTCTTTGCATTCACGTTAATTTGACGCTTATCCTGATTTAGAATTTATTTTTTTTAAAATTTGGATAATACGTAACTAGCTAGACAGCATATACACAAAATTTAAAAATGGCTCTAAAAACTGAAGAAGAACACAAAACTACAACGTAAACACATGGTAAACACAGGAATTAAATTATGACATGACAGGATTGACGAGGAATTTTATCGTCGTGTTGCCACAAGTGTTGCTAGTTGCCTACTCTGACTCGCATAGGCGGCGTTAAATAAGGATTTAATATAATTTCGAATTTTTTTTTTGCTTTACAAATAAGTTTGGATTTTTTTTGAAGGGTGATTCCGTTAATTCTTAATTTTCTCTATCCCCTCTTAGAATATTTGTGCTTAGTCATAGTTAACCCTGTTTTATAACATACATTCTTGATTAAAATTTTTGCTTCGTTTTATAATGAGGTTGGCATGATGAAGAATAAATAAGTTTGACAACAACCGTTATAATGAAAAGTGATACCAAGCATGTTTTTTTTCGTAAAGTGAAATATAAAAATTTATTACTTTAAGGTAAAAAGCTACGACCTGTCCCAAATTATTATTTACGCATTGGAGTATCAATTTCCACTTGTTGTAAGAAATCGCACTCGGAGGGGTTTTTATAAGAGTTGTTAAAAAATATAGGAAAATAATTGCCTTGAATTTTTGCGTCAACATACAAAATACTATACCGTTTCCGACAGTGCATACTAAAAAAATATCATTTTTCCAAAAATTAATTCTAAATTGAAAACTCATGAAATATGTAGTGATGTATATCTTAAAAAACACAAATTATTAATTTTCCATTTTTTTTTTCGAACAACCCCTATAAAAACCAACCCCCCCTCCCCTTCCATCATAGTGCGACTTTCGTACAATCGGTGGAAATTGATACTCCAATAGGTAAATGACAATTTGAGAGAGGTAGTAGCTTTTTAACTTCAGGAGCCTTCGAACTGAACGACTGTATACTGCAATTTAAGTTTCTTTTTTATTTCCGTTTCTTTCTGGGCCTCTAAAATATAATTAGGATCTCTACATTTCAAATTTCTTCATCTTCTATTTAATATCACTTCTGGAGCTAAACAGTGCATATAAAATTTTTCCAACTTTTTAAACATACTTTCATTAAATGTTTTGTCTCGATATATTTCTTCTATGAATAGCTCATTGTTATTCACCTATGTAAACTACAAAATAACATAGGTTTCTCGTTGTTATTGCTAATTGCCCTTGAATCTAAAAGACAAGCAGTACTGATTAAATATAGATAATCTTCATCTTTTTTAACTTACTTGGTAGTAATAGGTATGAGTTTTTTTATAATTTCACTAGATCTTTATCATTATATAATCAAGGCACCATTTTCTTTTCCACTGTTTCTATCAAAGTAATTGCTGATAGAGCTACCTTTTCCAAACATGTAACTTCTATTATGCTATCATCTCCAATCAAACCTAAAAATGTTATATTGAATATATATATACGGACATATTTTATAGTAAAATTTTTTTTAGTTAACTACCTTTATAACTATATGTATTATACACAGTAGTTTGATTTTTATTAATCAAAACTTTAGTAATAGTATGCATTAGTATGAAATAAATATCTTGTCCAGAAGCGACGGCGATAATTGAATTTCTATGGCGTTTTTTAGAAGATTAAATTTATTGATAAATTTGTAATATTATGGGAAAAATTTGAGTCCTGAATTATTTTTAATTTTAAAAGTGCTAATTTATTATGGTTTTATTTATAATCGAAATAGCTTGTACATACATACTAAGATAGGTATTACATATTTAAATATTTATATGGTTAATATTAAATTAAGTATCTTCCGTCATCTTAATCTTTTAAAATAACTGACAATAATGGTCAATTTTTCTTACAACATTCTCCAAGAGCGCTCTTTTATGATAAAGTTTATGATTCAAATCGTAATTTATTCACAAAATGTCTACAGAGCGTTCAGCAAAGAATGGGCCATATTTTAAGGCTAACTTCTTTGGACAAAAATTATTTCAATTAAAATTGTACATAAATAACTATTATGTATTCCTAAAATTTGATAAATTAAAGATTCGAATCTCCTCCCCTGTTCCTGTTACATATAAATATATAATTATTAAGTACTTATTATTTAATTCAATTTACAAATAATGATATACATACCTTTCTAAATCCAACGAACTTTCAATTAATAAACATGTCCTATAATTTTCACTAGTATTACACACACATAAAGAATACAGAAAACCACTGCTACTGCAAAGCACAGATTTGCAAAGGATAAATTGCAACTGAACGCTGAAATTTAGAATACGGAAAAATCGATATCCCATTTAGATGCTAGAGTTGTAAATATTTTGCCGCAGATCGAACGCATGACCTTCAAGCTCAGTTTCGGCATGTTTCGGCTACCCGTTATTTTCTGCACTCCAACTGTGACATTCTTTAAATATTTGCAGTTCAAGTTTTCTCCGTTAGATATCCAGCACTTCCCGGTACACAGTTTTATATCATTGTCAGTCAACGATCGAGGTACTTTCTTATTTAGAATACCACAACCTTAAACTCTAGAAACAATCATAAATAATGATTTAATGGGTTCCTTGAGTGAATACTTCAGTTCCAGTAGCATAAATAAAAATTCACCTGCTTCAAAAACGATTCCACATTTATCAAATCTGAGTAGAATTTGGAGACCTATTCCTACACAAATTAAGTACATTAATACAATAAAATATGATAACATAAGGTCTTTAAGTACAACCCAACGATTAATGGAAGCTTGCCTAAGGAAAACTATAAGAGGTAAGTACAAAGCAAGAATGTCAATGTTGTAGGTAATTGCAACTTGCATATTGCCTTTGACCTTTTGAACTGTAGGGTTATATTTATAAGAAACTGCTCATTTACCCATATACTAGAATTATTTTTACTTAATTGCTTTCAGATGGAGAAGTTATTGGGAAATTTCTGGCTTACTTTCAAGAGCAGGGATGAGAAGGTATTTTCCGATATTTGTAGAACAGAAAGAACAAACGTAAAAATATTCACAAAAATGTTATGTCACCAGCATCTCTTCAATAGATAGGAAAACAAAGTACTCTTGTGGAAACAGGTTGACATACACAGTTACGTTATTCATTGGTTAAAAGATTCTATAAGATACTGAAGAAGTCAGATGCCAAGATTAGTTAATATTCGTACGACAGATAGATGAGAGACGAGGAAAATTTTGCCATAAATAAGGACATACCTAACTTTCTGTACTTGGTTTAATTATTTAATAAAATTAAAGTGCATGGAATGTGTAAGTTAACGAGTGAAATAAATAAAAAATGTAAATAATGCAAGTATGACGGAAATTAAAGTTTATTAAATTGTTATTGTTTGTATTTATTATACACTACAGCAAATATTCCTTGTGTTTAATAATTCTATAACAAAATTAACATGTCTAAAACATAAATATCAGTGAGAACTGTTAATATTCAGTTCTTAAATAAGGTAGGTACAATTTTAAGCATGAAATGATAGATAATAATATAAAAAACTCACTTTGAAAAGTATTCTACAAGGAACACATTTTCAAGACTAAATGAATGATTTTTTGTATTTTATTTTAGTTATTATTCAGTTGTAATCAGCATAATTTCAATTAAAAAGTAATACGTACCTACAGTTTCATTAGTGGCTAAATTGATTAACTTGACCCTTCATCTTTAAGTATTCATTATTTCTTAAGCATCTGTGTCTAATAATTCAGATAGAATAAAAAAAGGCAAATACAAATTTTAATTTATTAACAATAAAATAAAATTACAATAAATTAAAAGTATCTAAGTACTTACCATGGCCACCCAGATCACCGGACTTGACTCCATGCGATTTCTTTTTGTGGGGAGTCGTAAAGGAATAGGTATATCAAACTACTCCTCAAAATCCGGATGATTTTTGCATTTAATGCAGTTAGTGAGAAAACTCTAAGAAACAGAATTTGTACGATGATTACGGATGTGTTGTAATGCAAATGGTACCCCCTTTCAACATCTTTTATAAATTTACATTATCTAGGCTCACAAAAGTGGTAGAACATATCTTATAAACAATTAACTGTGGAATTGGAAACTAATAAATGAAAACTACAGATTAAAGAAGAGTGAAAATTAAAATTTGAAAATTGATATAAGAATATTTCTATCTATCTATATTATGTAAGAACTGAATATTAACAGTTTTCAGTAAAATTTATATTTTTGACTAGTTATTTTTCTTATAGATTTGTTAAATACAAGTAATATTTTCTGTAGTGTAGTAATATAAACAATAACAATTTAATAAACATTCATTTCAATCATACATGCATAATTTATATTTTCTATTTAATTCTCTCTTCACATTAATTTACAGGTCATGCACTAATTTTATAAAATAATTAAACCACGCATAAAGTTAGGTATGTCCTTTCTAATAGCAAAACATAAAATCTGTCATTTTCTCGAATGACTTCTGCGGCACGATTATAAACACTAGGCATCTGGCTACTTCAGTAATTAATTGAAATTATGCTGATTCCAACTGAATAATAACTATAATAAAATACAAAAAATAATTCAGTCTTGTGTAACATTTTTGAAAATTATTTCCTTGTAGAATACTCTTGAAAGTGAGTTAGGTGACTTTTTTATATTATGTATCACTTCATACTTAACATTATACCTACCTTATTTAAGAACTGTTAACAATTTTCAGTAAAATTTATGTTTTAGACATGTTAATTTTGTTATAGAATTATTAAACAGAAGTAGTATTTGCTGTAGTGTATACCTAATAATACAAACAATAACAATTTAATAAACTTTAATTTCCGTCATACTTGCATTATTTACATTTTTTATTTATTTCACTCGTTAACTTACACATTCCATGCACTTTAATTTTATTAAATAATTAAACCAAGCACAGAAAGTTAGGTATGTACAATAACAACGAGAAACCTATGTTATTTTGTAGTTTACATAGGTGAATAACAATGACCTGTTCATAGAAGAAATATATCGAGACAAAACATTTAATGAAAGTATGTTTAAAAGGTTGGAAAAATTTTATATGCACTGTTTAGCTCCAGAAGTGATATTAAATAGAAGATGAAGAAATTTGAAATGTAGAGATCCTAATTATATTTTAGAGGCCCAGAAAGAAACGGAAATAAAAAAGAAACTTAAATTGCAGTATACAGTCGTTCAGTTCGAAGGCTCCTGAAGTTAAAAAGCTACTACCTCTCTCAAATTGTCATTTACCTATTGGAGTATCAATTTCCACCGATTGTACGAAAGTCGCACTATGATGGAAGGGGAGGGGGGTTGGTTTTTATAGGGGTTGTTCGAAAAAAAAAATGGAAAAATAATAATTTGTGTTTTTTAAGATATACATCACTACATATTTCATGAGTTTTCAATTTAGAATTAATTTTTGGAAAAATGATATTTTTTTAGTATGCACTGTCGGAAGCGGTATAGTATTTTGTATGTTGACGCAAAAATTCAAGTCAATTATTTTCCTATATTTTTTAACAACTCTTATAAAAATCCCTCCGAGTGCGATTTCTTACAACAAGTGGAAATTGATACTCCAATGCGTAAATAATAATTTGGGACAGGTCGTAGCTTTTTACCTTAAAGTAATAAATTTTTATATTTCACTTTACGAAAAAAAACATGCTTGGTATCACTTTTCATTATAACGGTTGTTGTCAAACTTATTTATTCTTCATCATGCCAACCTCATTATAAAACGAAGCAAAAATTTTAATCAAGAATGTATGTTATAAAACAGGGTTAACTATGACTAAGCACAAATATTCTAAGAGGGGATAGAGAAAATTAAGAATTAACGGAATCACCCTTCAAAAAAAATCCAAACTTATTTGTAAAGCAAAAAAAAAATTCGAAATTATATTAAATCCTTATTTAACGCCGCCTATGCGAGTCAGAGTAGGCAACTAGCAACACTTGTGGCAACACGACGATAAAATTCCTCGTCAATCCTGTCATGTCATAATTTAATTCCTGTGTTTACCATGTGTTTACGTTGTAGTTTTGTGTTCTTCTTCAGTTTTTAGAGCCATTTTTAAATTTTGTGTATATGCTGTCTAGCTAGTTACGTATTATCCAAATTTTAAAAAAAATAAATTCTAAATCAGGATAAGCGTCAAATTAACGTGAATGCAAAGAAACATTAGTGAAGGGTACAAAATTTAAAGAAAAACGATATACTTACTCGCAATAAAGTTATTAGAAAACATTAACTAAATATAATTTCTTAGACGTCCTGGAACTCGAACGAAAATTTTATAGAACAGTGTGATATTAATTTTTCATGTAAACTGAACTCTCGAAATCATATCCGAACAACCCTGTATAATGTAAATATATTTTTATTTCATTATTTATCCCTTTTGTAATAGGTATTTAATAATACATAGTGAGACAATTCACAGAAGACAAATAGCAATATACTTTTTGAAAAAAATTGTGTACTTGCAAAATAAAAGATAATAATAAAAACAATCGTTTTATGTTTCAACCTGACGCTGATATCTATTACATCTTTATTTGTGTGGTGGTTTTAAAATATGTAAGCAAACTTATACGTCGAAAATTAGATGTCAAAATATATTGCTGAGATCCAATTTACAAATGTCAACCTCCAACGAGTTACAGTCATTTACAAGACGAATGCTAATAAATGTTTTAAAGTAAATGTTAAAAAAATCTCTGGCGGCATGAGGACAATGTACACTAATATACAGGTAAGCGTCATTTGTTTCCTGCATCCCTGTATACTTCATATTACGATAGCCAGCAGTATCAGTGGACAGATAATTTAACTGTAAGATTTTCCTTTTGAAATTTATAATTTTGAAGTGGTTATCATTTCACTTTAAAAATTTTCAAATTCTGTCAATTTTGAAATTTTTTCAAGTTTTAAAGATCGATTTAATTCTTTGAATTTTGCAGGAGTTTGGTTTGGTGTTTTAAACACCTGTATTTTTTCGTTAACAGTGTTCCAATAGCCCTTAGTTAATATTAAAGAGATTTTTGTAGTTCCCTTAATTTTGAGGTTTTTTTAAGGTCAAAATTTTCTCATAATTGCATACAGAACGTCTTTCGCACGTTCAATAACCGTTCCGAAGTGGTAAAATCGAAAATTTATATCAATAACAATGCAATCAAATGCATGTGGTATGTTTAATTCGTCTTGATTTCTATTATAATACTTAATTCCAAATTTTGCTCGCCCTATAAACAGAATTTACTTTACCGCCACCTCTTAGTCAGAGGCTGAACTATTTATTGTTAAATTGAGTCAAATTTTTATAGTTTGTAACAGACTTCTAGATAATGAAGTTGACCGAACTTGCTGAGAAAATGACCCTTATGGAAAAATGCTAATAAATTTTTAGGTACTGAAATTTATCAAACTAACTACTTTTTAAAATTGATATATAGTTCTAAATATTCCTATAACATAAACTTACTTAGTGTTACATATAAAATTGTTTAGGTTTATGTATAAGCACGATAAATTAATTGATAAAAATGTGACATTAGGTTAGCAGCAAAGACCAATATGAAAATACGTTTTTTAAAAGTTAAAACTTTGTTTAAACTATATTTAAATAGTAATAATGAATAGACAGAACTTTAAAGATTCTATTTGTGCGGTTATTTTTGTTCTTCGAGCTTTATTTTTTGAGATTTCAGTACCTAAAAACACTACAAATACGGGTCATATTTTGCCAGAAATACGGCGACCTTAAAGCCTTTCTACCACTTGTTGCCGGCACGTTATTATTATTTCTAATTCTAGGTTAAGTAACCACAAGTTTAGATTGTGATAGCTCGCAGCGCGCTTCAAGTCGAACTAAGACTAAGAGGATGTTCATAAATTCTGCTTTCTGATTTAGGGATTGTCCCCTATTGCTTTTATGATTTCCCACAATATTATATTTTTTTACAGCTGTTAATGTTTGCACGTAATTTATTAGTTTGGGAGTGATATGGTGAAAAATAATAATAATAATGTTTCATAATTTTCTGTGTTCTGGGTATTCGTTACAGACAAGGCTGCTCAAACTTCCATTTTCTTTTAACGAAACTGTACCATTATTGCAAATACGTACGCACATTCGATGTAGGTACCTCGTGGTATTACGTATTTATAATAAAATTTCTACAAAAATACTCATACTTGCTTTGACAGTTTCTGTCACTTTACGTTTTGACGTCTATCCATGCGGTAGTTGCGTGTGTGTAAATTGGACTCATGGCTATTCACATTTGGCATGACAAAACAATGAAATTTGGGGACTTTTCATAGGAGTTTTTTTATGACAAGACAAACATTTTTCGCGACTTTTTTATCAGAATGTGTTCATAATTAAAGATATTTCAATTTAAATACAAATTTTGCCGAGGTTGACTACCAAAAAATCGAAATTAAGTCCATTTTCTGCAAAACTGCACACCCTGTATAAAAAATAATGCCATTATCGAATTCTACGCGCCATCTAGTGTCTGTATACCAAATTTCGTCACACTGGCTATGATGGTTTCTGAGATATTGGCACTGAAAGTCTTAGAGGGAACACCCGGTATATTGACAGCATCTTCTAGGAGTATTCCAATATCCAAAAAAGATTATTCCTGTAATATTCTGTGAATATATAATACTATCTGGGATATGATGATTGTATCAATGCTAAAACAGAATATATGGAAGGTGTAAGTGTTATATATACATATGTATTGCATTAAAAAAAAAATAATAATAACAGACAGTTTCTGATCAACTCTGTGTATACTATGAGTTAAGGTATTGGGATGCGGTTGTATGTATTTTTATTTGTTTTTTTATATTTTTTTAGGTTCTTACGTATAAGGAATATTTTTTCTGCACAAATATTTTTAAATTTAATTAACAAAGTATTAGATTTATTTTGAATTCCAAATTGTTTAATAACATTGAAAAATTTGTGGTTGTTTGAATAATCATTAACAATTTATTTTATTTTCGTAACATTTTACAAAGCAGCTTTTAGCTGTTTTTTATACGAATACAAAAAGTATATCGTCTTTCACAGTCCGCGGACAAATGTCCTTTCTGGACGCCTTTTCATTGCTTGGCCAGCCTCTTACCTAGCATAATGTTTAAATAATTTTTAATTGTTTTGATCAAAACTGCAAAAATGTTTTGTTTATATGTACAAGAGAAATTTTACTGCTCATTTTATTCTTGTTGTATATGTGCTATATTGCACATATACAACAAGAATATTGTCAGTTTCTCTAATGATTGGTTTCTTTACAATCTCATAATTCGTAAGTAACTATATCAATGTTTTTGTAATTAGTATAACTAATGTTATTGTAGAGTTCCTGATAAAGAACTAATAAAGTTCGAAAACTTAAACAGAAAAGAGTGTTCCTTTTTCTTGACTTCACTACTCCACTCAATTTCATTAAAATTTTGGTTCTTAACTAGCCAGTAGTGCTAATTTTACTCTCTACATATAATAATAATAATGTGTATTTTTACAATTTTGTACATATATAATAGCATATTAAAAAAATAGTGTCATAATGCAAAAATAGACAGAAAATACACTGAAGTGGAAAAGATGCACTTGTACGTGTTTTCAGTTACTAAGTGTGTGTGGTGTGACAAATAAGTGTTGTAAACTTTGACTTAAATTCATATACATAAAATATAAATACATAGATACTATAGAGAAGAATAAAATAGTAAAATTTTATAATGCAAAATAGACATAGAAAATACACTGAAGTGAAAATGGTCCATTTGTACGTGTTTTCAATTAACAAATCAAATGACTCAAATCAGGTAAGTATACTAAATAAATAATTGTCTGTTTAGATTGTTTACCTTTGGTTTATTAAATTGTGTATAACATGTCGTGGCGTATTCAACACCCAGGTTTTGATCTCAAATTTATATTGTTTAAAATTTGTTGTATTTTTCAGTTCAGGGTATTAAATTCAATAATTTTGGTGCAAGGTACGTACTACTTCTCTGACCAATTTTAAAAGAGAAAAATGAAATTCATTTTATCTGTTTCTAGTTTTATAATCATGTTCTGATTTTTCTAATATGATTTTATTTTTAAAAATATTAAGTAATATATTTAAACAAAATAACTACCGTAAATCATATGTACAACTATCTTTAAATAATTTATCGGTAGAGTAAGTTCTAGGCTTTCCATAAATTATTTTTAATATCCACTTCTGTATAACGTTTAAATTTTTCAGATAAGTCCACCCCATCCTATAATTCCATAACAAATTTGCGACTGTACCAAAGAATAGTACAATATTTTAAGGTTTGCTACAAATAATTAATTAAAATATTTTTTAAATACTGAAATTTGAAAAGTAAACCTCTGAGCTTTTTATAAGATTATTAATTTGTAGGGTCCATCTGAGATGCCTATCTATTGTAATGCCTAGATATTTGACAGATTTGGCTTCAGGTATAGATGTTTCACTGTCAATATTTAGTGGTCCTATTTCAGGTGAGTTACTAGAGTAGGAAGTAAAAAGCATATATGTAGTTTTTTACAATTTAATATTAGGGTATTGTACTGAAACCATTTCTTCATTTTTACGAATTCTATTTCAACCTTATTTTTCAGTTCAGGAATCTGCTTCAAATAAAATTGCAGTATCATCTGCAAAACTTATTACTGTACCGTTAATATTTAGCAATAAAAGACTATCAATGTATAAAGATAATAGCAATGATCCCAGTACTGTCCCCTGAGGTGCTCCATATTTGACCTTTCTGGAATCACTACGATTTCCATCAATTTCAACGTATTGAATTCTGTCATTCAAATAACTTTCCAAAAGATCAAATATTTTTCCCCTAAGCCCATAACATTTCAATTTACTTAAAAGTTTGTTATGGCAGACTGTGTCGAAAGTCTTAGAGAGGTCTACAAATATTCACAAAAGTGGTCTGTTTTTATATAATGCATTGTAAATATGAGATGTTAAATGAAATATTGCATCTTCTGTAGACTTACCTTCCTTAAAGCCATACTGCATACTTGATATAATATTAAATTTGTCACAAAATTTTATAATTCGACGTTTTATAATTTTTTCTTTAATTTAGAGATATTTAATATGCGTGATATAGGTCTAAAATTATATATATCTAAAGTCACCACCTTTATATAGAGGCTTTATAATTCCTGTTTTCAAAAAATTTGGTCCTACGCTGAAACACTTATTTACGATACAATTCAGATGAGTCATTTCATCAGAAACCTCTTTTAATATTTCAGATTTTATTCAATCAAACTATATACAGGGTGTAACTTTGAAGGGAGGTCCGGTTTGGAGGGGAGAGTGCACGTGATCTTTACTAACACATATCATAAGTTTGTTTTCTTAAATTCTGTAACAAAAACTGTTTTGTTTTTGTTGCCTTTTTTCGCAATTTTTATAGTACGCCACTGGGCAGGCCAGCGCTGAGCATATCTAGTTGCAGCGTCACCATTGTTGCAATATTTAATTATTGAAGTGGAAGATGGGAAAAGAAGTTCTATTAGAAAGCAAAATACCCACGCCACTCATGAGGCACTGCTTTTTGACACATACATTTGTTTGTAGTGTGTTCCCTTTATTATTCCATATAAAGAAAAAAAACTAAAAAATGTATTATTTTACGGATAACACACTATAAAACAGAAACAAGTCAACTAACAGAAAACTCAATAATAAATAAAGACATACTTAATCCTTTTTACTTACTTAAGAGTCTTCTTCTACGGCATTTAAAATATTTGGTTCAAGATTTTTACTTTCCGAGTTTGTTGTGTTCGCTTTATTATTCCATATAAAGAAAAAAAATAAAAAATGTATTATTTAAACTCAATAATAAATAAATACATACTTAATCCTTTTTACTTACTTAAGAGTTTTCTTCTACGGCATTTAAAATATTTGGTTCAAGATTTTTTACTTTCCGAGTTTGTTATTGCTCAACGTTAAAGTACTGGCGTTCATAACTCCCATAATCTCTTAAATGTTGAACTAATCTTACAAACATTTTCTTATGCGGTACGTGTCTATCGCGGTAATCTATCTGACATCGTTTTCATGCAGCCGCCGTCTTCTTTTGATAAAATAAACGAAACTTTAAACATATTAGCTCTTTCATAATTTGTATACATATTTTTTTCATAATACCACACACACTTGGTAATGAAAACTGACCTTTATAAGGTTATTATACACTTATACAGAATAACACATTCCACAAAATACCACTTTACTTTAATTATTACAAAATTAAACTTGGCAAAATACAACACTGCATTAAACAAATTCTAATTCGATTTCAGTAAAAAATCGAGCAGAACGTAACCTTTTAGGAGATACCCGACATATCATATCCATCGTCCATCCTAGTCTGGCTTCATGTATTGTGTGCAGTATTTATGCGATATTTTTATTTTATAAACTAGGTCAATGTCACGGTTATTGAAAGGACTGTATTTTTTTTAAACATTTTAAAGCTTTCAAATTAATAATTTTCTTATTTTTAATTACGTACGTTTTATAAAACAGCAACAATTATTTTAAAACATTAAGTTTTACTGGCAATAATTAGTAGGTAACGTATTAAAATCCACCTACCAATATTATTATTTAATAATAATGATTAGTTAATAAGATAGATAGATAGATAATAGATCAGTACAAATAATGACGCTTTTACATGACATACATTTTTACAACACTCGAAAATTGTTTTAAGATCCATAGTTCATCAGGATTGACAGAAAAGTATAATGACTGATGAGTCGCAATGTGTTAAAAAAGCATATTTACAAGATTATTCATTGCAGCTTTTTCTTTTTTGTATCACTGTTACTTAACATACGTGATCTAGACGTCGGAACTTGTATCATTGGCGGTTTATTAGGACCGGACTGAGGTGTATACATAATACATGCAAAAATATGTTAAACATAGGTATTTACACTGAATTGGTGTTATGTTATTTCTAGTGACTCGCATCGCCGAAATCTCATCACAATAAATTGGAAGCTGTAGTTTTACATATCCAGACTATTGTCTTCTGCATTCACATTATCTCACTAAAAAAATCCTCACTTTCACATTTCACGGCCCCACAATTATGTCAAACTATGTCACTATTTTTGTTATAGCTTCTGCATTTGCGTATTCTAGTACTTTTGATGCGATCAGATGAGATGTTGTGGCAATATTTTCTTCCAATGCGCCTGCTATAACGTGTTATTTTCCATCCAAGAGCAGTAGTTGTTTCGTCGACACTTAACCATAAATACTTGTCTTTTAAATCGGAGCGAATGCTGGCTTTTACTGTTGATTTTCTTTTGCAGTTAAGTAAAATATTGCATAGAGTACATTGTAATCAGTACCATGAAATAACTAACTGGCAAATCGTGAATCCATTTTTCTATGGTTTTTCTGCACGGTGTCCGTTGTGACATTGTGGATAGTTAACTTATACTCATGAACGTAATGTAAATAAATAACACGTACTGCACACCATCAAAGCTACGTATGTACTGAATTCTGAATCTAAAATATCTGCTTCGGTCGCGCTGCGCTGCGTAAAATACGACCTTGAAATGACAGAACAAGTTCCGACTCTTCCGACGTCTAGACTGATGACAACTAACTGGCGGAGACCCCCACTTAAGGTTACACCCTGTATACAGGGTATCTACTATTATTTGTGTACAAAAAACTTTATTCTACAAGATAATTAAACATTTTTTTAAATTTTTAATGACATCGAAAACCGCTTCCTCTGACACTACCACAGCATTTAAGATGGCGATCCAAGACCTGCTACGATTTCTTTTATACCCTCGAAATTCAATAAAAACGTTTGGCGATTTTTGTATTCAAAATCTGAAAAGATGGTGATAATCAGGACCCCTATGTGTGAAATTTGAACAAAAACTATACAGAGTGTTTTCTTCTACCCGTTCTTAAAGTTTTCTTTTTGTAAAAAATCATAAAAGCTTTATTCTTCAAAATAACGCAACAAATATTTTCTTGATTTAAATGTCATCGAAAACCGCTACTTCTAATCCTACCACGGCGTTTATATGGAGATCCAAGGCCTCCTAAGATTAATTTTATACCCCTCGTATTCAATAAAAACGTTTAGCTATATTTTATTTAAAATCTGATCTGAGGTGTTGTTACTCAGGGTCCCTCAAAACCCCTATTTGTGAAATTTGAATAAAAACTGTACAGAGTGCTTTCTTTTACACGTTCTCAGAGTTTTATATGTGTACAAATTCGTGAAACGGTTCTTCAAGATAATCCAACACTTTAAAAAAATTTTGAATGACATCGCTTGTTCTGATCCTACTATGTAATACAAACGTTTAGCGAATTTTTGATTTACAATCTGATAAGATGGGGTTAATCACAAACCCCCTCAAAATAAAATACTGAATTTGAAAGATCAAGTGTGAGCCAAGGAATTACGTCAAAAAACAGTATGAATTAAAATTGAATTAATGTGGTCAGCTATGAAAAAATAAGTCGCATAAACGACACTGTGTCGAAGATAAAATAAAATAAAATAAATAAAACATTTATTAACTAACATAATAAATAAATACAAATAAGTTTTTTTCATTTATTGGACCTTTTTCTACCAAACCACCCTCTAAAAGAATACATTTTTCTATACGCTTCCTATTGTGCTGTACAACTTTCTGTACAACTGTACTGAGCTGCACTGATAAACTGACACGCTTTAGTAATTCTTATGCGTAAATCGTGGATATTATTCGGTGGTCGATTTCGGTATACTTTATTTTTTATTGTACCCTCAAAATTAAAAATCAATTTTGATTCATACTTTTTGACTTATTTTCATGATCACTCTTGATTTGTCTAGCGCCTTTAAAATTCAGTATTTTGTTTTGAGGGGGGTCAACCCCATCTTATCAAAAATTTGCTAAATGTTTATATTAAATTTCGGGGTATAAGAAATTATAGCAGACCTTGGGTTGCCATAGTAGGATCAGAACAAGCGGTTTTCGATGCTATTTAAAACATAAAAATAGTTTGTTTCGTAATTTTGGAAAATAAAGTTTTTACTAATTTTTATAAAAATAAAATTTTGAGAATGTGTAGAAGAAAACAGGGGTCCTGATTAACACGACCATATCAGATTTTAAATAAAAAATGCTAAACGTTTTTATTGAATTTCGGGGATATAAAAAAAAATCATAGCAGGTCTTGAATCGCCATCTTAAATGCCGTGGTAGGGTCAGAGGAAGCGGTTTTCGATGTAATTTAAAATATATACAGGGTGGTCCACTTTCGAAAGCGAAAACTTTAGAGGCAGACAGAGAACCACAAAATAATATCAGTTTGTATTATAAACTATATTCCAAAAATGCTTCGTTACAAAGATACAGGATGTCACAATTTTTATCAAAAGTTCCAAATTTATTAATATTTTTAAAACTACTTTAGATATTTAAATGAAATTTGGAGCCTTTGAATAGGTAATCTGGATACATATTTTTACGTAAAAAATATTATTTTTCTTCTACCATTGGCGTGCTTACGGACAGATCTTCGGGAAATTTAAAAAAAAAATGGTAAGCCAATGTTTATCTTTTAGAAACAAAAACTATTTCTAGAATCCTTGTTCAATTTACAACAGAAAAAACCTTCTTACTTTTTCGTTTGACACACCGTATGCCAGCAAGAAATTAAAATTCTTTAAGCAACTAGAATTGAAACAAATATTAATCTGTCGTAATAGGCCATCAAACAAAAAAAGACTACTACTGTCTGTGTTTTTGCATTTTATAATGACAGTTAATTGAATTCTGTCAGGTAATTTAATTTCGAGTTATTGTTAACATTGTTATTAGAGTGTTGTGTAAGTATTAATCTGAAAAATGCTTTTTTCTAACAACGAATACGCAGATATTTATTTTTGCTACGGATTTTGTGATGGAAATGCAGAAGCGGCAGTTCGTGAATATCATAGACGCTATCCAAATGGAAGAGTTCCAGATCCTCGCGTTTTCATCAGAACACAGAATTTTCGTAACTTGGCCTGCGTGTTAATAACGAACGGAACAGAAACCGTCGATATAATATTCAGAATAATCGTATACTACGTAATTTTGATAACAATCCGAGGCTGAGCTCTCGGAAGGCAGCTCAGCACCTTCACATTCCTAAGTCTCAAATATTACGAACACTACACGATGACCACAGACATGCACATCACCTACAGCTTGTTCAGGATTTGCACTCTGATGATGAAAAAAGAATTAGATTTTGCCAGTGGCTTTTAAATTCGACGGAAGAAAATCCTGACTATTTACGTAAAATTCTTTGGACGGACGAATCCTCTTTTACCAGACATGGGGTAACAAATTACCATAATATCCATATTTGGGCACATTAGAATCCTCGAGAAATTCAGCCAAGATAATTTCAAAATGAATTTTCCGTAAATGTTTGGTTGGGCGTTATTGATGGTAATGTTTGTGGTCCACATTTCCTACCCCCAAGGTTGAACTTAAGGTATGAGAGTTGGATACAATTCGATGGAGCTCCCCCGCATTTTGAAATAGCTGTAAGAGAATGGCCACTAATTAAATTTCTCATTTTCGTTTTTGTTTACTTAATTATTTTTCAGAAATCATTAGGTAATTTAATTTTTTACTGGCACACGGTAAACCAAAAAAAGTAAGCAACCTTCTTCTGTTGCAAATTGAACAAGGATTCTAGAAATAATTTTTGTTTCTAAAAAAACATTGGCGTACCATTTGTTTCATTAAAATTTCCCGAAGATCTGTCCGTACGCACGCCACTGGTGGAAGAAAAATAATATTTTTTACGTAAAAATATGTATCCAGATTACCTATTCAAAGGCTCCAAATTTCATTGAAATATCTAAAGTAGTTTTAAAAATGTTAATAAATTTGAAACTTTTGATACAAATTTTGACAGCCTACATCTTTGTAACGAAGCATTTTTCGAATATAGTTCATAATACAAACTGATATTATTTTGTGGTTTACTGTCTGCCTCTAAAGTTTCCGTTTTAGAAAGTGGACCACCCTGTATATTACGTTTAGTGCTTATATCTTAGACCCCATCACAACCAGCGCGACGAAACTTGGTTTACAGACACTAGATAGCGCGTAGAATCTGATGATAATATCAATTCTTATACAGGGTGTTCCATTTTTCAGGAAATCGATTTAATTTTGATTTTTTGGTAGTCAACCCCACTAAAACTTATGTTTAAATTAAAATATACTTAATTATAAACATATTCTGAAAAATACACATTCAAAAATTATAAAATCTAACAAAAAAAAAACGCCTCCAAAAAGTACCCAAAATTCATTGTTTTGTCATGTAAAATGTGTATAGCTTTGAGCCAGACTTAACACAGAAGAAACTAATATCGGTAAACATAAAAACTATGAATTGTCAAATATTAATGGCATGAAGTATTTTATTACATATAAATAACGCTAAATAATGTCTTAAATGCAATTTACATATTCACAATGGTGTTATTGAGCTAAGTACGTTTAAGAAAGACACTGCATGTGTAAAATAGTAAACAATGTACTACAATTTCTGTATTTCATATGATATAGAACTAAAATAAAGCAACTGCTCTCTGCTAGGAAGTCATTTGACGTAGTCATTTAAAGCTAGATAGTAATTAACTCACTTTGAAGAGGATTCTATAAGACATTAAATTCAGTTGTTGTCTGTCGTGGGCTTTAAAATTTTTAAACAAATAAAATTTAAAAAAAAATAAAACTAATTTCATAATTCTATTTACACTACGAAAACATTTCGTTGGAATATCTTAAAAATGATGAAAGCTAACTGCTGTTACAATATACACAACGTAACGTAATAAGGTATCGAACAATGAAATGGCAAGATTCGTTTCTAATCGTACATGCATGACCATCCCTTATATTGAACGATGCTCTGTTAAAGAAATTAGAATACTTCTGTATTACTGTGTAATATAAAGCCAGATGTAATAATGTAGATACTTCGAGGCTTTTTGGCAAAGACTTTGAGAGCCACACACAAGAAGTGTGTTGTTAATAATAATAATAATAATAATAATAGTAATAATAATAATAATAATAATAATAATAATAATAATAGTAATAATAATAATAATAATAATAATAATAATAATAATAATAATAATAATAATAATAATAATAATAATAATAATAATAATAATAATAATAATAATAATAATAATAATAATAATAATAATAATAATAATAATAATAATAATAATAATAATAATAATAATAATAATAATAATAATAATAATAATAATAATAATAATAATAATAATAATAATAATAATAATAATAATAATAATAATAATAATAATAATAATAATAATAATAATAATAATAATAATAATAATAATAATAATAATAATAATAATAATAATAATAATAATAATAATAATAATAATAATAATAATAATAATAATAATAATAATAATAATAATAATAATAATAATAATAATAATAATAATAATAATAATAATAATAATAATAATAATAATAATAATAATAATAATAATAATAATAATAATAATAATAATAATAATAATAATAATAATAATAATAATAATAATAATAATAATAATAATAATAATAATAATAATAATAATAATAATAATAATAATAATAATAATAATAATAATAATAATAATAATAATAATAATAATAATAATAATAATAATAATAATAATAATAATAATAATAATAATAATAATAATAATAATAATAATAATAATAATAATAATAATAATAATAATAATAATAATAATAATAATAATAATAATAATAATAATAATAATAATAATAATAATAATAATAATAATAATAATAATAATAATAATAATAATAATAATAATAATAATAATAATAATAATAATAATAATAATAATAATAATAATAATAATAATAATAATAATAATAATAATAATAATAATAATAATAATAATAATAATAATAATAATAATAATAATAATAATAATAATAATAATAATAATAATAATAATAATAATAATAATAATAATAATAATAATAATAATAATAATAATAATAATAATAATAATAATAATAATAATAATAATAATAATAATAATAATAATAATAATAATAATAATAATAATAATAATAATAATAATAATAATAATAATAATAATAATAATAATAATAATAATAATAATAATAATAATAATAATAATAATAATAATAATAATAATAATAATAATAATAATAATAATAATAATAATAATAATAATAATAATAATAATAATAATAATAATAATAATAATAATAATAATAATAATAATAATAATAATAATAATAATAATAATAATAATAATAATAATAATAATAATAATAATAATAATAATAATAATAATAATAATAATAATAATAATAATAATAATAATAATAATAATAATAATAATAATAATAATAATAATAATAATAATAATAATAATAATAATAATAATAATAATAATAATAATAATAATAATAATAATAATAATAATAATAATAATAATAATAATAATAATAATAATAATAATAATAATAATAATAATAATGTCACGGAATTTGCCCCACTCACACCTAAATCAACGACTTTGGTACCGCGAATTGCTAAGATTGCCCCGATCGCCCCTACACGCTTCTGTTAAACAAACAAAAAGCCGTGGATCGAGACGGGACTAGAAAATTAGAGAAACGACGAGAAGCGTTCGAGAGATGCTAGAAAATAGATCTAGAGATGCTAGAATATACCTGGAATATTCGTTGGGTCTATAAAAGCAAAATAAACGGCCGATTAAGTTAGTCTTGTATAAGTCTTGTATAAGTCTTGTATTATAGTCTGAATTGAAGTGTTTAGTTGGAGATATCAAAGTGATTTAGATAGCGATTAATTAAATAAGTGTTTAGTTGAGTTTTAATTAGTGTTCAGTAGTGTACTGAGTATAGTTAATAAAGAAGTAAATAATTAACGGATTGTTTTTCTGGCAATAGAGAAATTCAGATTAGGAAATCCGTGACAATTTGGTGTCGGAAGTGGATTTCACTGGAAGTTTTAAAGAGCTTTCTGGAACCCTGTCCACAAAGTGGGATTTAGCTGGAAGTTTGAAGAACTTTCTGGAACCCTGTGCGTAAGTGGGTTTAAGTGGAAGTTGGAAGAACTTTCTGGAACCCTGTGCGTGGGTGGAATAAAGACCCAAGTGTGACATATCACCGCACTCGTTGAGACTTAAGGAAGTGAACGGTGCTATTTGCGAAGGACATTCTCGAACATTCTAGAACTTTGTACGCGAGTGAGACAAAGACCCAAGTGTGACATATCACCGCACTCGTCGTGACTTAAGGAAGTGAACGGTGCTATTTGCGAAGGACATTCTCGAACATTCTAGAACTTTGTACGCGAGTGACACAAAGACACAAGTGTGACATATCACCGCACTCGTCGTGACTTAAGGAAGTGAACGGTGCTATTTGCGAAGGACATTCTCGAAGATTCTAGAACTTTGTACGCGAGTGAGACAAAGACCCAAGTGTGACATATCACCGCACTCGTCGTAACTTAAGGAAGTGAACGGTGCTATTTGCGAAGTACATTCTCGAACATTCTAGAACTTTATACGGAAGTGAGACAAAGACCCAAGTGTGACATATCACCGCACTCGTCGTGACTTAAGGAAGTGAACGGTGTTATTTGCGAAGAACAATCTCGAACATTCTAGAACTTTATACCGAAGTGAGACAAATACCCAATTGTGGCATATCACTGCACTCATTTCATTGTAAGGAAGGCAACAGTGATATCTAGAAATACATTCGTGGACATTCTAGAACTTTCAAAATAGAGTGAATGCCTGTAACTAGAAGTCAAGTCAACATGGATGCACAACTAGCAAAGCTGTTAGAAATGATGCAAATGATGCAGGAACAGGGACGGATGATGCAAGAGAAATTAGAAGAACAAGGACATAAAATGGAAGACCAAGCGAAGACGATGCAAAAGAAATTAGAAGAACAGGGACAGGCGATGCAAGAAAAATTTGAAGAACAAGGGCATAAAATAGAAGATCAGTCTCAAACGATGCAGGAGAAATTAGAAAAGAAATTAGAAGAGCAAGGGTATAAAATGAAAGATCAGATACAGACAATACAACAGGAAATGAGGGACCAGACGAAGGAAATGCAGACAAAGTTAGAAAAGTTGGAGAATACACTAGAAGAAAAACTAGAGGAGCAGTCTCATAAAGTAGAAACACCTCATAAAGTAGAAACACATGTAGAAGAGAAACTGTTGGCACACAAAAAGGAAATAGACGAAGAAATAAACCAGGTTAGAGAAGAACTTAGACATAAATTAGACAAGATAACAAAGGAAGGCGTAATCAAATCAGAAGGACCTGTTATCCGAACTCAGAAAACGAAACCCCCCGAATTCGACGGCAAGGTCTCCTGGAATGTCTATCTGCGTCAGTTTGAAGCAGCAGCTGCGGCAAACGAGTGGTCTGATTGTGAAAAGGCTACTGCTCTAATAGTTGCTCTACGAGGGGAAGCTCTTGACGTCTTACAAGGAGTACCTGCGGGGCAGCAGAATAACTACGACATTCTAAAACAGCATATGGAAATGAGATATGGGGATAAGCACCTGCAGCAAGTTTACCAGGCACAATTGAAAAATCGTCACCAACAGAACGGAGAGAATTTACAGCATTTTGAGACCGATGTTGCCCGACTGGTTCGATTGGCTTATCCAACAGCCCCGTCCGAATTCTTAGACCAGCTGTCCATCCAAGTTTTTACCGATGGCCTAAGAGATTGCGAAACCCAGCAGGCATTACGACTCGCCAGACCTAAAACGTTGAACGACGCTCTTTCGCATGCACTGGAATTCGAGGCAGCAAAAATGGCATCTGGTAGGCATGTTAAAGTTCGGGCCATCAGTGATAACAGCGATAGTATGGCAAATGGAGACATAATAAAAACGCTAAAGGAGATTATTGATAAATTCAGTCCATCTACTAGGACAAAGGAGGAACAACCTGATAGTCGAAGGGATCGCCTTCTCAAATGCTGGAACTGTGGACAGACAGGACATCTAAAAAGACAGTGTAGGACCCCAGTCACGGATCAGCAAAAGCGCGACTCCCAGGCGACAGCTACACAGGAAAACTAGGTTCAGCCGGCTTGACGGGGCAAAAGCCGGCTGCGTCCCCCTACCATGCCCCACGAGAAGAAATTACGTTGTCACGTCTCCAGGACTCTGACTCCTTGCTAGTAGAAGGCAGTATTTTTGGTCGTACTTTCCCTATGGTAATCGATACTGGAGCAGCAAGAACTATTGTACGACCGAATATTATTGGTGCTTGGCGTATTAAGAACCCTGTCAAACGTTATGTCCTCACAACAGCCAATGGACAACAATTGCCAGTCAAGGGGGAATGCGAGCTTGAAATAGAATTAGGAGACATCAAATTCAAACACAGAGCCCTGGTAGCAGATATATCGGACAATATCATACTCGGACTAGACTTACTACAAGCAAAGGGGGTGAACTTAGATTTGAATGCTGGCACGCTACGGATAATGGGTGAGGAAGTAGTGCTAACGAACACCACTGAGAATAACACTGTACGGAGACTCGTTGTTAAAGAAGATGTGGTACTACCTGCTCAGACCGAAACCTTGGTTGCCACTGTAATGGATGGGGAAATGCCGTGCAGTGTAGGAGTGGTGGAACCCAGTAATCCGGATTTGTTTAACAAATCTATAGTCACCGGCCGCACCCTGATTAAACCGGAGAAGACGACAATAGTACGGGTAGTTAACCTGAAAACGTTTCCACAGAAAATTACAAAGGGAACTGAAGTAGGAGTCTGCGAACCTGTTACCATGGTCAGAACACTCAAAGAAAACAACGAAATGAAGAATAAAACAAATAAGACCAGTCTACCAGAATGTTTAAGGGACATCGTGGATAGGGCCAAGGAGAGATTAACAGAGGTGGAGGTGGAACAACTGGAAGAGCTGCTAAGTGAAAATGAAAATGTGTTCGCACTTAAACCAGGCGACTTTGGGAGAACCAACGTAGTGAAGCATCGAATCGATACTGGTTCATCGTCTCCTATAAAGCAGCCACCACGAGGACTTCCACTAGCGAAGCGAGAAGAAGTTAACAAGATGTTAATTGAAATGCAAAGCCAAGGCACCATAGAGCCATCTCAGAGTCCTTGGGCTTCTCCTGTAGTCTTGGTCAAGAAGAAAGACGGCTCCACCCGATTTTGTGTGGACTACAGAAAATTAAATGACGTCACCAAGAAAGACAGTTACCCACTACCGAGGATTGACGATACTCTGGACACCTTGGCTGGTGCGCAATGGTTTTCCACTTTGGATTTAAAGAGTGGATATTGGCAAGTCGAGGTCAGCCCAGAAGACAAGGAAAAGACAGCGTTCACTACCGGAAATGGATTGTGGCAGTTCAATGTAATGCCATTTGGCCTATGTAATGCCCCTGCCACTTTTGAACGACTGATGGAAACTGTACTTCATGGCCTGCATTGGGAGACCTGCTTGATTTACTTGGACGACGTGGTGGTGCTGGGATGCTCTTTCCAGGAGCACCTGAAGAACGTGTCCGAAGTGTTCAAGAAGTTGAAAGCAGCGAACCTGAAGTTGAACCCGAAGAAGTGCAGTCTGTTCCAAAAGGAGGTTAGATACCTAGGCCACATTATTACTCCAAATGGTGTGAAAACAGACCCGGAGAAGACAGAGTGCATAAAGAACTGGCCGGTTCCTAAAGACAAACATCAAGTTCGAAGTTTTCTCGGCCTATGCACATACTATCGACGATTCGTCCAAGGATTCTCAGACATTGCCAAGCCTCTTCATAAATTGACAGAAGACACCATCCCGTTCGAATGGACTCCGAGATGCCAGCAAGCCTTTGAGACGCTGAAAGAGGCTCTCTGCACTACCCCAATTTTGACATACCCAATACCTGGACAACCATTTATAGTGGACACGGACGCAAGCAACATTGGAATTGGCGGAGTTCTTTCTCAAGTACAAGATGGCCATGAGCGAGTAGTGGGCTACTTCAGCAAAGTCCTATCAAAAGCCGAAAAGAACTATTGTGTGACTCGGAAAGAATTACTTGCCATCGTCAAGAGCCTAGAACACTTTCATAAATATCTGTATGGCCAAGAATTTCTCCTAAGAACGGATCACGCTTCCCTTAAATGGCTGCTACAGTTTAAAAACCCTGAAGGACAGATGGCAAGATGGCTGGAACGGCTGCAAGAATATCACTTTGTTGTTGAACATCGAGCCGGCAGGAAACATGGAAATGCAGATGCCCTTTCTAGGAGACCCTGTCCTGTCAACTGCAAACACTGCAGTAGTCTTGAAAGGAAAGAGAACATCTCATCAGTTCCTTGTAAGGTGGTAGCAGCCCAACCTGAAGACCGTTGGAGTTCAGCGGCGATTCGGAAAGACCAGCAAGCTGACTGTGACATCAAGCCTTTAATAGACTGGAAAGAAGCCAACAATCGACCCTCTTGGGCAGAAGTCAGTAGTAAAAGCCCAGCATTAAAGAGCTATTGGGCTCAATGGAATTCTCTGGTATTGGAAGACGGTGTCCTAAAAAGAGCATGGGAGAACAATGACGGAACGGAGGTCAAGAAACAAGTACTACTCCCGAGGTCCCGAGTTAAAGAAGTGTTGCAGGAAGTACATGGAGGTACTGGTGGTGGACATTTCGGTATCAATAGGACTCTACAGAAGATTAGGGAGCGTTTCTACTGGTTGAGCTGTAGGACGGATGTAGAAGATTGGTGCCGAAAATGTGACATATGTGCAGCAAGCAAGGGACCGAAGACCCGTTCCAGAGGCAAAATGCGCCAGTACATCGTAGGAGCACCGTTCGAGAGGATTGCCATTGATATCGCTGGCCCCTTTCCGAAAACCCAAAGTGGAAACCGATATCTGCTAGTAGCCATGGACTACTTCAGCAAATGGCCGGAAGTATACCCCCTTCCCAATCAAGAGACCACAACCGTAGCAGAAGCGCTAGTCAATAACCTGTTCTGCAGATTTGGTGTGCCCATGGAACTACATTCAGATCAGGGCAGAAATTTCGAATCAGGTGTGTTCCGAAAGGTCTGCGAGCTTATGGGAATCCGGAAAACCAGGACCACCCCACTGCATCCCCAGTCAGATGGTATGGTGGAACGCTTCAACGCCACACTAGAAACCAATCTGAGGATGTTTGTGAACGAGAACCAGACAGACTGGGACAAGCTCATTCCACTCTTCCTGTTAGCTTACCGCTCAGCTGTCCATGAAACAACAGGGAAGACTCCCGCAAGGATCATCTTTGGAAGAGAGCTTCGACTTCCAGCAGATTTGGTATTTGGTCGTCCTGCGGAACAGCCCACAGATCCAGACACTTATATCCATGACCTAGAACAAAGACTAGCAGCCGTACACGACCAAGTCAGATCTCGAATGCGACTAGAGAGCGATCGCATGAAGACTCGATACGACGTCCGGGCCAATACAGTCGGATTCCAACAAGGTGACCTGGTGTGGCTGTACAACCCCACGCGGAAGAAAGGAAAATCGCCTAAACTACAGAACCGTTGGGAGGGCCCCTATACCGTGATTAAAAGAATCAATGACGTCGTCTACCGGATACAGAGGACTCCCAGGAGTAAGATGAAGGTCGTCCATCTGGAGCGTCTGTCCCCGTATAGAGGTGTATCTGATCGGGACGATCGGTCCTAAGGAGGGGGCAGTGTCACGGAATTTGCCCCACTCACACCTAAATCAACGACTTTGGTACCGCGAATTGCTAAGATTGCCCCGATCGCCCCTACACGCTTCTGTTAAACAAACAAAAAGCCGTGGATCGAGACGGGACTAGAAAATTAGAGAAACGACGAGAAGCGTTCGAGAGATGCTAGAAAATAGATCTAGAGATGCTAGAATATACCTGGAATATTCGTTGGGTCTATAAAAGCAAAATAAACGGCCGATTAAGTTAGTCTTGTATAAGTCTTGTATAAGTCTTGTATTATAGTCTGAATTGAAGTGTTTAGTTGGAGATATCAAAGTGATTTAGATAGCGATTAATTAAATAAGTGTTTAGTTGAGTTTTAATTAGTGTTCAGTAGTGTACTGAGTATAGTTAATAAAGAAGTAAATAATTAACGGATTGTTTTTCTGGCAATAGAGAAATTCAGATTAGGAAATCCGTGACAATAATAATAATAATAATAATAATAATAATAATAATAATAATAATAATAATAATAATAATAATAATAATAATAATAATAATAATAATAATAATAATAATAATAATAATAATAATAATAATAATAATAATAATAATAATAATAATAATAATAATAATAATAATAATAATAATAATAATAATAATAATAATAATAATAATAATAATAA
The DNA here is from genome assembly GCA_037114965.1 of Monochamus alternatus. NCBI lineage: Eukaryota > Metazoa > Arthropoda > Insecta > Coleoptera > Cerambycidae > Monochamus > Monochamus alternatus. The sequence continues at coordinate 30,124,173 of CM073435.1, read as the reverse complement.
TAATAATAATAATAATAATAATAATAATAATAATAATAATAATAATAATAATAATAATAATAATAATAATAATAATAATAATAATAATAATAATAATAATAATAATAATAATAATAATAATAATAATAATAATAATAATAATAATAATAATAATAATAATAATAATAATAATAATAATAATAATAATAATAATAATAATAATAATAATAATAATAATAATAATAATAATAATAATAATAATAATAATAATAATAATAATAATAATAATAATAATAATAATAATAATAATAATAATAATAATAATAATAATAATAATAATAATAATAATAATAATAATAATAATAATAATAATAATAATAATAATAATAATAATAATAATAATAATAATAATAATAATAATAATAATAATAATAATAATAATAATAATAATAATAATAATAATAATAATAATAATAATAATAATAATAATAATAATAATAATAATAATAATAATAATAATAATAATAATAATAATAATAATAATAATAATAATAATAATAATAATAATAATAATAATAATAATAATAATAATAATAATAATAATAATAATAATAATAATAATAATAATAATAATAATAATAATAATAATAATAATAATAATAATAATAATAATAATAATAATAATAATAATAATAATAATAATAATAATAATAATAATAATAATAATAATAATAATAATAATAATAATAATAATAATAATAATAATAATAATAATAATAATAATAATAATAATAATAATAATAATAATAATAATAATAATAATAATAATAATAATAATAATAATAATAATAATAATAATAATAATAATAATAATAATAATAATAATAATAATAATAATAATAATAATAATAATAATAATAATAATAATAATAATAATAATAATAATAATAATAATAATAATAATAATAATAATAATAATAATAATAATAATAATAATAATAATAATAATAATAATAATAATAATAATAATAATAATAATAATAATAATAATAATAATAATAATAATAATAATAATAATAATAATAATAATAATAATAATAATAATAATAATAATAATAATAATAATAATAATAATAATAATAATAATAATAATAATAATAATAATAATAATAATAATAATAATAATAATAATAATAATAATAATAGGGACCCGCAAAATGATGCATCTCCATCAGAGTTTGCATCCAAGATCGTCCGTTTCGCGGTTATACTTCCCAAGAAATCGGGGAGGCCGTGGACTCTTCAGTTTGGAGTGTCTCCAGGGCAGAGTGGTTTTGGAGGAAGCCTGTAAAATCATCAGGAGCTCGGATCCCCTTCTCTGCATGGTCCAAGACCATGAAGCAGCAGGGATAGGAGCGTTTGTATATAAGGCAGCGAGAAGAGCAGCCAATGAACTTGGTCTCGTGGTCGATACTGAGCGGGAAAATCCAGACTCTGTCACCGAGTGGGAGTCTGCTCAGTTAAAAGCCCAAATTAAAGCTGCAGAGACGCGTCATCTTCTGCAGCTACATAAGGATAAGCCAATGCATGGTCTCTTCTAATGTCATCTAGAGGGGCTTGGCTTTTCTGAAAAGCTGACCTTCGCTTTTTTGAGGTCAGCGGCTCTGAACTCTGAGACCGAGGGGTTCATAATGGCTTGCCAAGATGGTGTAATTAACACTCTCGTCTATCGTTGTCGTGTCTTGGGTATCGAGGTTCCTGATACCAGATGCAGGGCCGAAGACGCTTATGCATCTCCTGTCGGCCAGGAAGTATCGAGATCTTCTCTCCGAGCTCCGCAGGCTGTATCCAGACCACTCTGTTAAGATTGTGGTGCTCATTATAGGCGTCCTGGGTGGAATGAGACATACGGTGCTTTCTGACTTAAAGATCATACCGGCTTGCCGAAATTCGGCGGAGATCTTAGCCGGCAGAATGCAGAAGGCAATCGTCCTTGGTTCGCTACGTCTGCTCAGAACGCACGATTTACGGGCGCAATGATTACTGACTACACGGAGTGGAGAGTGGTCATTGCTGGACGCTTCAGAACATCTCCGAATGTGTCGGAGCTTCGGAAGGTGTTACTGAAAAAAATATATAATAATAATAATAACAACAACAACAACAACAACAACAACAACAACAACAACAACAACAACAACAACAACAACAACAACAACAACAACAACAACAACAACAACAACAACAACAACAACAACAACAACAACAACAACAACAACAACAACAACAACAACAACAACAACAACGACAACGACAACGACAACGACAACGACAACGACAACGACAACGACAACGACAACGACAACGACAACGACAACGACAACGACAACGACAACGACAACGACAACGACAACGACAACGACAACGACAACGACAACGACAACGACAACGACAACGACAACGACAACGACAACGACAACGACAACGACAACGACAACGACAACGACAACGACAACGACAACGACAACGACAACGACAACGACAACGACAACGACAACGACAACGACAACGACAACGACAACGACAACGACAACGACAACGACAACGACAACGACAACGACAACGACAACGACAACGACAACGACAACGACAACGACAACGACAACGACAACGACAACGACAACGACAACGACAACGACAACGACAACGACAACGACAACGACAACGACAACGACAACGACAACGACAACGACAACGACAACGACAACGACAACGACAACGACAACGACAACGACAACGACAACGACAACGACAACGACAACGACAACGACAACGACAACGACAACGACAACGACAACGACAACGACAACGACAACGACAACGACAACGACAACGACAACGACAACGACAACGACAACGACAACGACAACGACAACGACAACGACAACGACAACGACAACGACAACGACAACGACAACGACAACGACAACGACAACGACAACGACAACGACAACGACAACGACAACGACAACGACAACGACAACGACAACGACAACGACAACGACAACGACAACGACAACGACAACGACAACGACAACGACAACGACAACGACAACGCCAACGCCAACGACAACGCCAACGCCAACGCCAACGCCAACGCCAACGCCAACGCCAACGCCAACGCCAACGCCAACGCCAACGCCAACGCCAACGCCAACGCCAACGCCAACGCCAACGCCAACGCCAACGCCAACGCCAACGCCAACGCCAACGCCAACGCCAACGCCAACGCCAACGCCAACGCCAACGCCAACGCCAACGCCAACGCCAACGCCAACGCCAACGCCAACGCCAACGCCAACGCCAACGCCAACGCCAACGCCAACGCCAACGCCAACGCCAACGCCAACGCCAACGCCAACGCCAACGCCAACGCCAACGCCAACGCCAACGCCAACGCCAACGCCAACGCCAACGCCAACGCCAACGCCAACGCCAACGCCAACGCCAACGCCAACGCCAACGCCAACGCCAACGCCAACGCCAACGCCAACGCCAACGCCAACGCCAACGCCAACGCCAACGCCAACGCCAACGCCAACGCCAACGCCAACGCCAAAAAAATGTCGAAAAAAATTTAAACTTAAGTTGAGCCTTTTGCAGCATTGGAGTCGCTGTGCCGGCGCAGTCTACCGCTACAGCTAGGGTTACAGCGTGAATATTGTGTAAAATATCTGGATATTTTTAAATTGTTCCATTATAATGTAATAAAACTTCAGTAAATTGTTTTTTGATGTTACTACAGTGTACATAATAATTAAATAGGTACCCGTATTTTTTATCACAAAATAATTTACAAAATTGTGTAAGTACCTAAAGAATATCCCTCTTTTCCGACTGCTGTATTTATTGATTTAGCAACAAATAAATTCGAACAAAACGATTCCTAAAACTTTTTTATTATAATGTGAACGTGTTTGTCGTTGAAAGTCAGATCTGAACCTAAAGAATATCCCTGTTTTCCAACTGCTGTAATAATTACTTATTTAGCAACAAATAAATTCAAACAAAACCATTTCTAAAACTTTTAATTATAATGTGAACGTGTTTGTCGTTGAAAGTCAGATCTGAACTTACCCTAACCCCACAAAATGAAATATTACGAACGCATAACCTAGAAATGATTGATTTTTGTATCCACATATTTCAGCACTTCTTTGTGATGGATAAAATATGTTTAAGAAGAACTCTACATCTGTAAAATAGTAAACAATAAACTACAATTTCTGTTATTTCATGATACAGAACTAAAATAAGGCAACTGGTGTTTGCTAGGAAGAATCACCTGCAAATGTACCATACCCAGTAGGTACAAATAGTCATTTAAAGTTAGATAATAATTTGTAATTATTGCTTTTATCTTTCAGTTATGTGTGTGTAGTGCTACAAATTACATAAAAATAGACACCAGAAAGAATAAGCGAAAAATATTACGGACATTTTCTTGGAAATAATTCTAAACATGGAATGATAGATAATGTTATAAAGAAGTCTCTAACTCACTTTCTTTGAAGAGTATTCTATAAGACATTAAATTCAGTTGTCTGTCGTGGGTTTTAAAATTTCTAAACGAATAAAATTAAGAAAAATAAACTAATTTCATAATCTATATACAGTATGAAAACATCTCGTTAGAATATCTTAAAAATGTTGAAAGCTAAACAACATAACGTAATAAGGTAGGTATCGAACAATTAATTGGCAAGATTTGTTTCTAATCGTACATGCATGACCATCCTTCAGACTGAATGTTGCTCTGTAAAAGAAATTAGAATACAAAATAACTTTAATATAAAACCAGATGTAATAATGTAGATAATGTAATTTTATTTTATTGTTAATAAATTAAAGTCTGTATTTGTTGTTTTTTATTCTACCCAAATTATTAAACAGAAATGTTTCACAAATAATACTTATAATATTAATTAATACTTAAAGATGAAGGGTCAAGTTATTCAATTTAGTTACTAATTAAAAAATAAGCCACAATGTAGGTACGTATTACTTTAATTAAAATTATGCTGATTACAACTGAATCATAGCTAAATATAATAAAATATTAAAAAAATCACTTGTTTAGTCGTATTTTTTGAAAATTTTCTTGTAAAATACTCTCCAATGTGAGTTAGGGGACTTCTTTATATTATCCATCATTTCGTGTATAAAATTAATTCTAACAAAATGTCTGTGTGATATTTTTCGTTCATTCTGTTTGGTGTCCTATTTTACGAATCGTTTTGTTTCAATGTAATTTGTGGCACTACACACATACCTGAAAGATAAAAGTAATAATTACAAATTACTGTCTAGCTTTAAATGACTATGTAATGCTTGATTAATTAACAATAAAATAATTTTACATTATTACATCTGATTTTATATTAAACACTTGTTCTGTATTCTAACTTCTTTTACAAAGCAACGTTCAATCTGAGGGATGGTCATGCATGTACGATTAGAAACAAATCTTGCCATTTCATTGTTCGATACCTACCTTATTGCGTTATGTTGTGTATATTATAACAACAGTTAGCTTTCAACATTTTTAAGATATTCTAACGAGATGTTTTCATACTGTACATAGATTATGAAATTAGTTTATTTTTCTTAATTTTATTTGTTTAGAAATTTTAAAACCCACGACAGACAACTGAATTTAATGTCTTATGGAATACTTTTCAAAGAAAGTGAGTTAGAGACTTCTTTATAATATTATCCATCATTCCATGTTTAGAATTATTTCCAAGAAAATGTCCGTAATATTTTTCGCTTATTCTTTCTGGTGTCTGTTTATATGTAATTTGTAGCACTACACACACATAACTGAAAGATAAAAACAATAATTACAAATTATTATCTAGCTTTAAACGACTATTTGATAGGTACCTACCTACTGGGTATAGTAAATTTGCAGGTGATTCTTCCTAGCAAAAACCAGTTGCTTTATTTCAGTTCTGTATCATGAAATACAGAAATTGTAGTTCATTGTTTACTATTTTACAGATGTAGAGTTCTTCTTAAACATAAGTACATAAGTAAAGTGCTGAAATATATGGATACAAGAATCAATCATTTCTAGGTTATGCTTTCGTAATATTTTCTTTTGTGGGGCTAGGGTAGGTTCAGATCTGACTTTCAACGACAAACACGTTCACATTATAATTAAAAGTTTTAGAAATGGTTTTGTTTGAATTTATTTGTTGCTAAATAAGTAATCAATAATTATTACAGCAGTTGGAAAACAGGGATATTCTTTAGGTACTTACACACTTTAGTAACATAAAAAAACAATTTACTGAAGTTTTATTACATTATAATGGAACAATTTAAAAATATCCAGATATTTTACACAATATTCACGCTGTAACCCTAGCTATAGCAGTAGACTGCGCCGGCACAGCGACCCCAATGCTACAATTGCCTTAACTCATGTCTAAATTTTTATCGACAAGTTTCAATAACACCATTGTGCATACTTAAATTGCATTAAATATATTATTTAGCGTTCCTTATGTTCAATAAAATACGTTATGCCATTAATATTTGACAATTCAATGACAATTCATAGTTTTGACGTATAGCGAATTTAGTTTCTTCTGTGGCACAAGGCTATGAACGTTTTACATGACAAAACAATGAAATTTAGGTACTTTTTGGGGGTGTTTTTTTATGTTAAAATTTGAAATTTGTGAATGTTTATTTATCAGAATGTGTTCATAATTAAGTATATTTCAATTTAAACATAAGTTTTAGCAGAGCTGACAACCAAAAAATCAAAGTTAAATCGATTTCATGTAAAATGGAACACCCTGTATAAGAACTGATCAGATTATCATCAGATTCTACGCGCCATTTAGTGTCTGTATACCAAATTTCGTCGCACTGGCTATGATGGTTTCTGAGATATTCGCACTGAAAGTCTTCGAGGGAACACCCGTATATGGCAAACGCCCATATCAACTACACAATCTTTCAAGCGCAATTTAGCTAACTAACTATTTCAGAGAAGCCGTCGTTAATATCACAAATATCAGCGATATTATTTACAATTTTCCCACATAATATTTATGGGGGACCTAAGTAGTACGTTACTTTTAGCCGCTTCACAATTAAAAGTGTTCTGATTTCGTAAAGTTACTCTAGGTATTTGGAAAGGTAACAGATTTATTATGGGTGAACAATCAATATTGTTGTGTAGTAAATTGTGTAAACTCCTAAAGACGAGATATCAAATCTATGCAATAAAATAGAATGTTCATGTTCATGTATATAGTGGATACCACATGATTGAGCAATGTTCAAGCTTAGACCGTACTTATGAATAATATAACGTTTTGAGGACTAATTCATTGGTAAACGTGTTGCAATTTCTAATAATGAATCCCAACATTTTCAGCGCTGATTTGGTGATTTCGGTAATGTGACCCGAGAATGTTAATTTTGAGTCAATAGCACCCCCAAATCTTTTACTGATTCGTAGCGTCCAAGTACCAAATTATTAATATTATAATCGTATAACATGTTTTCTCGAATAGGTAACAATTTTGCACTTAGACGCATTTAAAAATAGATTATTATTCTTGCACCACCTCTCTAATATCCCCAGTTGTTGCTGAATAACTTCGGAATCAAACAACTTATTTATTCTTGAATAAATTTTGAGATCATCTGCAAATAACAATTTTTCACATGCTATATCCATCTCTAGGTCATTAATAAACAATAAAAAAGTAATGGACCGAGATTAGAGCCTTGTGGTATCCCAGATGTTCCATTATTGTTGTGAAAAAAATTGAAGCGTGTCTATAGTATTCAACAGACTGCTTTCTTTTATGTAAGTACGATTTGAAAACCGAAATGAGGTGACTATTACATCCGAATAGATTTAGTTTGTGTAAAAGTAAGCCGTGATCAATACGGTCAAAAGGTTTATCAAAATCAGTATATATTACATCTATTTGACCTTGAGTATTCAGAGCAGTTGCTATAAATTGATTTAGTATAGTTAAATTGATAGCTGTTGATCGTCCTTGCATAAAACCATGTTGAAAAGGTGATATTAATTTGTATAGAAGAATATATTCGGACATACAAGGCCATCTGAGTATCTTGGCAAAATTACAAATAATAGAAACTGGTCTGCAGTTACTTATTAGTAAAGAATCACCAGTTTTAAGAATGAGGCACACCCTGGATAATTTCCAACATTCAAGAAATGTTGCGGTTCTGAGCAATAGCGCAGTCTTTAACCAAAAATAACGGAATATAGCCATGACCTAATGTCATCTTGTTTTTAAGTTGTTTAATAGCTGATAGAACTTCACAATCGGATAACTCGTACACCCCAAAGCACATTACGTTATTGAGTATATTAGGTACCTCGACTGTGGCAGGTAGTTGATATGACCGATACGATCGATAATGCAGAAATCTGCCTGATGCACCTGGTTTTGTGTACCAGGTTGTGATGACAGTGTTATTAGGCCTCCTGATCACTTTAGTATCAAGGAAGTGCATACTGTGGTTTTCATCTTCTTCTTATAAGTGGTTCAAAAGTTATGAGGGAAAAACGAGAAAAAAATTCCTACTTCAACGCCCTCTTTCTCGGAAACGATGCGTTTTAGGAAATAAGTTTATATTACAACTGAACATTATTTTAACCTGTTCTATCGATTCCTGAAGTTATCAAGATTAAACCTGAATCACCCTGTATACATGTTTTAACTTATTCCAGAGGAATATTAAATAATGATTTGACATCCAAACTAGCCACAACACTGGAGGTAACTGGAATTCATTGATAAATTCATAAAATTCAAAAGAATCCCTCACAAAAAATTGTTATCTTTATTATAAACTAGTCAAAATGTTTGTAACTATTTGGGCAATTCCCCTATTGGGACTGTTCATACCAGAGATAATAGGTCTGAGCCTGAAATTTATAAACCTGTGTTACAAGGTTTATAAATTTTGGGAAAGCCATAGAACTTATTAACTATTGAGCATTCCTCTCCGTTCCAATTCAGATATAAGTTTGTTGGATTTTTGCTGAATAGGAGAAAAAGGGTGTTTATTTAAAATTTTGTAATAACAATTGTCACTGAGAAGATCATTAGCAAAGTTATCATATTGTTGTCTATTGATTATTGTGATGACATCATTTTATCTAACAGAATAATTCTTAGATTTGAATTGTCTTTAAGGAACTTGTTACATTTGTTAAATAGTGTAAGAAAATAATTGTAATTACTAAAGTCCGAATGTATAAAATTAATGATTACATTAGTTGTCTGTGTTAAAATTAAACTTCTGTCTTGAGAAGGAATGTTGCTAGCAATAAGGTCTATGTCCGCTAATAATCTAGATATGTTAATGCGATTGTTATTCGGCTGTATACTCAATTTTGGACCAAGAGCCAGAAAATTTTAAATATTCTGAGGAATTACAGTGCCAGTCAAATTTTTTATCCAATGTACAGGTATATTAATTTTAGAAATACTTTTTGCTATAGATATTGAAATTGCCTTATGCTGGCCTTTCTAAATCTAAAAAAATTTCGATTATAACAGATTTACTGTTTTTTAAAAAAATTAGTGAATGAAAAATAAAGTAAAACTGTGACTATTTCATTTTTAAGACAAATTAATGTTTTTTCAAGATTACGAATGCTATCATGATTGATTTCTAAGCTTAAAATTTTAACTCTCACCCTGTTATTAAACTGCAATGTTGAGTGAAGGGTGCCGCCTGCTGCTTGTGCTGTTAGACTCTCGATGTTTTTTGCTCCATTCGTAATGTGTGATGGGATAATATGTTGTCTCCTGCAGCTCAATAAGAAGTTGCGTCTATTTCTCAATTTAGCTAGTTTGGTGTTAATGTTTGCCACATTTTTCAGTTTTTTCATCGTGTAGTAACCATATGTAATACTGATGTCACGATAGAAACTCATATCTATAGGTATATAGTGTAAAATTCGCACTACTGGCTAATTAAGGACCAAAATTTAAATGCAATTGGGTGGATTAGCTATCAAGAGGCCTAATAACACTGTCATCACAACCTGGCACACAAAATCAGGTGCATCAAGCAGACTTCTGCACTATCAATCCTATCACCAAATGAAACACAAAATTAACTTAGTACTTGCAATGAAAAATAGAGTCATACTTACTAGTCATACCTCCTTGCGGAATCAAAATTTAAAAAGCTTTTTTCCAAGCCAGAATAACTATATTGGGTACAGTGATGTAACAGTATTTGACAGAGAATCCAATTACAAAAAAAGAAATAAGCCAAGCCATAAGCCGTAAACTGTTTGTAACAATGTTTATGTATTTCTGCTATTTACTTATACAGGTTTCAGACCGTGAGTGCTATGGGGGGTGTCGTTGTACTGGCTTACGATCTCTTGTAAATTGGGCAAGCATTTGTGACTTCCTTGTAGACTCAACTTTTTCCACATTATGATTTTTAAGGTTATTAAGCTACTATTAACCTTTTCCACTATACTAGCTTTTAAACTAGAGTAGGTACTGTAATGGTTAACTTTAAATTTGTTCATCAGCTCCTGGAATTCTTTGTTATAAAATTCCTTACCCATATCCGTCTGAAAATTTTGTGGCTTAATTTTCATATGCAAGATAATCTTCAACATACCATTTGCCACTTCTTTTGCAGTTTTTCGCTTAACTAGTTCTACCCATACAAACTTGCTAAATACATTTATAACTACAAGTAAGTATTGATATCCTCTGTTTATTTTAGCATATGGTATCATTTCGACTAAGGCCTCCTGGTCATTTAGTCCCTTGACAATAACACGTCGTCTTCGAAATATCCTTCTAGCTGGTCTATGTATTTCATGTAATTGATTGTATTTCGTTAGTGTGTGAATTATTTTCAGCCATTTGTGAAGCTGTTAGCAAACGTAATCTATCAATTAACTCATTACGGTCGTCAAAGAAGACATAATCAATTTTGTTACTACTTAAATCTAATAATCCTCCTTTGTGTATAGTTTCAGCGATTGTGTTTTGGAATAGAAGCCATACCAGTCTTTAATATTCCTTTCCTAATCAAATAGGGTTTGATTATATTTCTATATTTGTCACTTTGCGATCCTTGTATTTGTTCTACAGAGTTAAACTACCTTCAATAAGAATAGAGCGCTAGCGGCAAAGTTAGATATTGATATTAATGTACTATGGTTTAATTTACAAGTCTATAATATTTTTCCATAATTTTTTATTTCAATTTGTGTAAGTCAAGTAGTGATTCGAAATCTAATTTGAGTATTATCAAAATAAAACTTGCACAGGTACAAACAGAATTAAAATCTTTAAGAGCAAAGACAACAGGAACAAAAAAATTACTTGAAAGGATATACTACATTTTATTTAAGTTAACCTCACTATAGCCTTGCTTATTTGCATTTTACATTAGCAATTTGGAAAGAGAAGTAATAAAACGTTGTTTAACACAAAAATTGGTAACGTTGAAGTGATTAAAGAGTTTCCTGGTAATTCTTAATTTAAACAGAGAGAGAGAAATATTGTGATCTTTAGTTTGGGAAATTTGTTTATTTGTTTGTTGTTTGGGAAATATAGTTTTTTAGAAATTTCCTCATGGTTATTAATATATTCATTTACAATTTCAGTTTCGTTAATGTCAAATTGAGTTTTTCTTTGGTTTACAAATACTACTTCAAAAGAGGTTAATTTTGTTACCGAATGTGTGGAATTGTTATATCCTATAATTGCTAATTTCATTACCTGATTTAAGTCTTTATTTGGATGTTCTAAATTAGCACAACGTACCATGTCTAATAATGTGGAGTGAAAACGTTCAACGGTAGCGTTGGAATTAGAATTTTTAGGAGGATATGAAAGTCAATTTGGTGCCAATTACAAAATTCGAGCTTCATAAGTATCTAGTGCGATTTTGGATTTTATGTTATAGGCTTGACCTAATTTTGCAAATAGACCTAAAATCGTATCAAATATTTTTGATTCTGCAAAAATAAGTCAATATAAATTATTTCGAAAGGTCTTTGTGGAGTGGGCGTAATTTGGAATTTTATTCTTTGGGGGGATCTCTCATATTTTGCTCTCTGACATATTTTACAGAAATTTATGTAATTTGCAACATCGTTAATCAAGTTAGGCCAATAATATCGTGAGTAGTGACATTTTTACTTCATTGATTCCTCTGTGACTGGTTTTTCCTTTCCTTTCCTTTCAATTTCAGGGGTTTTAAAATATAGACAATATGTAACTTGTGGGGATATTATAGATTATAATAATGTAACTATGTCTTGGTCTGAAGCTGTAGTTCTAAGTGTTACTAAATGTCGAATTTTTGTTTTAAATAGGGTTGAAGCAACGGATAAATCTAGAACAGTGTTATTGGATTCTATGAAAGTAATCTGATGGTTATATTGATTGAGACAATTTTCGGTGTAAGGAATTTCTTGAATTGGGTTTTCTTGCGCAGTGTGACGTGTTTCGTCATCGTCTACAGTCGGTTCTGGTGCTGTGATGTCCTTAAAGATTTCTTCCATTGTGGGTGTGTTTATAAGTCGTTCAGTTATTTCATCTCCAATTTCGGAAATAGAATCGAAAATATCGTCAATTTTGTCACCTGGATTTGTTTCTGTGTCAATAGGGTTTGCGTCTACCTGATCAATTTTAATACACGATAAGCAGTCTGCGTTGGCATTATGTTTTCCTTTTTTATATCTGATTTCATAGTCAAACTCTTCTAGACGGATTTACAGGGGGATTTAATACTATAGTCATAGGGATCGTAGTTTTCAGAAAAAGGTTCAACATCAAGGGGTTCATAAAATTCAACAGATTGAGTTTCCTCAGACATATTGTATATTTCGACAGTAGCATAACCTATTCGGCATGTACTTATAGAAGCGGAAATATAAAGATTGTCCGTTGACTGATAAGGGATGTAAATGTCTCCATCAGGTGCGTTAACAGGAATTTCTTTAAGAAGGACTTCATTTGCATTGATAGAATATCTTTTGGAATTATCATCTGTATGACGATAGTTAATTGGAATATTGACAGACATATCAGGATTGCAGAGATTGTTCCGAAAAAATAATTGATAAATGGAATTTTTGAAGATCATTATAATTATTGAACCATCATAATACTCATGGAAATCATGAAGAATCACGGTGATTTTTTTCATTAGAATTCAACTCATTAAAGATTGGAATATCGGCTTTATACCATGTTGAAAATGTACCTGCACATGTTTTTAAATCAGTCTTATCTATGTAAATACAAGGAGGGTAGTAGTAGTAGTTCAATTATAGAGGGCCAAATTATAGAAGTTGTGCAGTCGGTATGTATTAGTGATTTCATAGGTGGTTGTTAAATTATAATGAAAGGTAAAGTCTTAAAGCGTTAATTTCGTTATATGGTGATCTTCTCCGTCGAGTGCTATTTGGGGTTGTTCTGATCCATAGCTTGGATGAAAATTTTCATTTTCAGATGTTTCGTTGGCTTCTAGTTCCATTTGTTCTTGGTGGTACCAGTATTGTTCTTCGTTATGCTCCTCTTTATAATATTCAAGTTGTTCTTCTCCATAACATTCTTCTATTTGGACAGGTTCTTCTCTGACGTGGTAGAGTTCTTCAGATGTCCAGTTTCTTGGGCCTGTGGCTGGAAGTGGTTGTACGATTTTGGTATGGTCGCTTTTGATGTAGTCGACATAGGTGTTGGTTTATATTATAATAATACCTTTAGGTTTAAATACATTTTGTGGTTTACCAAAAACTTTACTACCTGTTGGTAATTAAAATTAAAATTTTGTGAATTTGGATTATTTCCCACAGTTGGTCTTGGTACAAAGTTATACTATAGATGTTTAACTTGAAGCGAGGAAACCGTTAGTTTTTGAAAATTGCTAGATGGATTAAAACTATTCAATGATTGGCTATAATTTGAAAAATTGTGTTCTTAATAGCTATTTCTAAAGAATCTAATTTCTGAATTCTGATCATAAATTGAAGCATAGGATTTAGAGATCTGGTAAAAGTATCAAGAGCCATGTTCGTAATGTTTGGAATAAAATTATTTTTCTTGACATGATTTATTGGAATGAACTAATTTACTTAATAAAAGGCTTTGCAATTCTTGGCACCTTAATCCGAAACTGTGATATGATTCATTTTTCGATAATTTTAAATTTAACAGATTATGCTCTAAACATGTTATGTCTCTCTGATCGCCAAAGTTAACTCTCAAAACTTCTTTTATTTATAGCCAATTTTGAATGTCAATTCGGGAGCCTACTAGCATTTGTGCTTTACCAGTTAATTTGCCTAAAATCGCTTAGTGAATAAAACTATTTAAAGCATCTCTATCTACTTTGTAAAAACTTTTTATGAGATTATCACATGAGCTAATAAAAGTGTTGAGACCGAACGGATTGCCATCATATCTTGGAATGTTATCAATATATAACCTGAGAGGTTGATAGTGTTCAGCTGTAGGCACAGCGTGGGCGCTTGGCTCTCTACTAGTTGCCACTGTACTGACATTTAAACTATTTAAATAATCAATTAAACTTGTTACGTTATCAATTTTTAAAAATTATTTAAATTTTTTTTTAAAAACATTTTTTATTACTCTAACTTATAGTTAAGGTTTTCTAACTAAAATCAAGACGTGAGTCTGGCCACGGCCAGAGCCGCTGCACCGCTCATGTGAAGTGCGTAAAATGTGGCGAAGGCCACCACTCGGCCAAGTGCAAGAAGCCAAGGGAGGTCCCGGCCAAGTGACCCCCATCCGGCTAGCTACAGTAGCTGCCCCCAGGCCCCTAAGAAAAAAGACCAACCGCGGCAGCAGCAAAGCCTGCGAGGGAAACTGACCAGGCTAAGTATACGCAACCCTCCAAGACCACAGCGACGAAGAGCTTTGCCGACGCCGCGAGGCAAAAGCAGGCTCCCATGCCTAGTGGGGTTGCAAAAAAGCAGCAGCCCCAGACGGCGTGGAGTGCGCCCTTCGACTTCGTCAGCGCGCTGGCGCCATGCGCGCTTAAGGGACACACAGGCCTCCAGGATGCTCGGATAAGTGGTGTATCGGAGGGACCGGACGGCTAGAGGAGGAGGAGTGGCCCTGCTAGTCAGAAGAGGTATCGAACACTATATATTGCAGGTCCTACAGGTCGTAAACATGGAAGCCGTGGCAGTCTCTGTGAGCACCCGCTGCGGAGATATCACCGTGAAGTCCTGTTACCAACCACCATCTGGGGAACCACGACGACGTACTTGCGTACGGACCCGATAACCGATGGAAGCCGAACTAACGATGTATCATGAGGGGTCCACAAACCATTCACCCGCCCTACTGGAGTTGGGACGGGAGCGTCGCGACGAGGCAACTGTCGTCAGGAGACAGACTGACTGGGAGCGGTTTCATGCAGAAATGCAACGACTCTGTCAACCACAGAGAGAACGGAAAAGAGACGTGAGGACCATGCAGGTGAATTACCTCTTGTTTTGCAGGAGCAGATTAGGGAGAGACGCGCGGCCAAGCGACGAGCCATGAGGACGGGCCATCCACGTGATAGACAAATCACGAACCAGCTGAACAGAAGAATCATGGCCGCCCTGGATAAACTTGGCAGGAGCGGTGGCAACGACACCTGGAATCGCTGAATCCCGGCAGTCTGTAGAAGATGCAGAAGGCGCTGAGGGCTCCCCGTGGTCCGATATCTCCAATTCACGGAGAGAATGGGGTCGTCTACATGAAGTGGGACAAGGCAGAAGCTTTCGTGGACAGCCTTGAACTGCAGTGTAGAGAGAACTTTCTCGATGACGAAGACGAGGGTTACACGGACGAGGTGTAGCGGCGTCTAAGATGCCTACCCGATGCTGAACCCATCAGACCCGCCTCTCCGGAGGAGGTGAAATAGATCCTGCGCCACCTGAGACTGCGCAGATTTCCGAAGAGATGAAGAAAGACCGACGTGATACTCATCCTTAAGCCAGATAAGAACTTAACTTAACCCTCTAGTTACAGGCCTATCAATCTCTTGCCCATGATAAGCAAGGTAGCCGAGAGGCTGATCCTGGCGAGACTGCACGAGGCCACGGAACAACTGCAGATCCTCCCGGACAAGCAGTTCGCGTACCGCCGTGGCCACTCGACGGAGCAGCAGATTCCCAGGTTAGTAGAACTTGTTTCCGCAGGTTTCAACACCAGAGGATCTAGTGGAGTAGTCTTCTTGAACGTCGCCAAGGCCTTTGACAGGGTCTGGCACGATGGACTTATCGTTAAGATTCTCGACTTTGGCTACCCTGGCGGCCTCGTCAAGCTGGTGGCGTCCTTTCTAAGAAGCAGAGAGCTGCGTGCCAAGGTGAACGGAGTCCTGTCCACCTATCGACCCATGGAACCTCTGCACCTCTTCAATATCTTCACAGCGGACATACCCAGAACAGAGGATACTTCCGTGTGCCTCTACGCCGATGACACCGCCATCTTGGCCCTATTCTTAAATCCGGAAATGGCGACGAGGCGACTCCAGAGAGCGCTAGCCAGACTGGAGGATTAGTGTAACCGCTGGAAGGTGGCGATCAACGCGGCGAAAAGCAAAGGTATGATGTTCTCTCGTAGGTACGGAGCGCAACCGAAAGGCCGCGTGACGTTCAATAATGAGGACATCCAATGGACCGACGAAGCCGGATATTTAAGGGGACTCTAGATAGAAAGGTGACCTGGAAGCTGCACGTCAACGAAGTGGTTCGCAAAAGTAAGTTCGTGAGGGCAAAACTCTACCCATTACTCCATAGAGATAGCCGACTGACAAGGAAACACCTTGGAAACAAGGTGAAGTCAATCAAGACTGTCTTGCAGCCACAGTTGTCGTACACTGGAGCAGCATGGGGATACGCAGCGAAGACGCACCTGAAGAGAGTACAGACCGTCGAGAATGTCGCCCTGCGTTGCGCGACGGGGGCCCCTTGGTTCGTCCGCAACAGCGACATTCGCCGTGATCTGGGATTCACGCCAACCCTGGAAGTGATGAAAGCGCGAGCAGAAGCATCCTTCGCACGCGCAGAAGTCCACAGCAACCAGCTGATCCAGGCGGCGGTGGACTACTGACCCGTTGCGGCTGCCAGGTTGTAACGTTAAAAATTAACATCCCTATTATTTTAATTAAGTAGAGTTGAATTATCAATCAGCAGGTGTAATTTTTACAAATTTTCCTTTTAAACAAATTTATTGTTTCCTTTTGGGATATTAGGAAATTGTATCATTATTAACTGTGCCTATTTCGTTTTGGAACGGTATTAAAAGTGCATAGTTTCGGCTATATTGCTGGATTTTACTGCATCTGCATTCGACCCACGTGATTAACAAACTATATCAGCTATTACATAAAGAATAGCCCACTATCAAGCCACTCTTTAACGACGGCTTTAAATGCGTGGTGCATCCGCTGCAGCATTATTACAAGTACTGTTATTTCCACCAATAAGCTCTTGCATTACGAAAGCGAATGCTGTTGATGTCTACAGTGCATTTGAGATATATTTGGGAAAGTTGCAGTATACCGGCTGTCCGTAGTATACCGGCTGTCCTTCAATGCCAAGCCGCCATTTTGTAGTCCAACTTCTGGTGACGTTCACAGAGATCAACAAACAGATAAGCTGTAGTTTTAAAACATTTGTCATTCTTTTACGTAATAACAACGAATATTTTGTATTTTTTTTCTATATTTAAATTCGTATGTAGTTTTCATAGAAGCCTTGAGTAATTCTTATCATTAACTGGTTATTTAGATTGTACAATACAAGGTGTTTCATATATTTAAGAAATTTTGTGCGTCACCCGTGATCACGAGCGGTTATACGATACATTCTTCCTCACTATAATAATATTACTAATAGATATACATTTTCTTTATTTTGTTGCCGCTAATTATAATACACTTATTGTTGTATGTTTAATACATATTATTTTTTCCTTTGCATACTTGCTATTATTTAAAGTAAATGTACTTAAAATCTTGTAAACATTTTTTAAGTGACTTAAGAAACGCTAACGTCAATTGTTTTGGTCAATCCAAAAGCGAAGTCCAGCAAGCAGGCGCTCAATTTACCAAGCTCAGGAATATTATAAGACTTGGTATCCAATCATAAAATAAAATCTCACTGTAAACAAATAATACCAACAATAATAATTCCCCAACCTACATAAAGAAAGTAAATCCTGAAATACTATCACAAAAATAACAAATACGGCGGTAAGGAATATACGGTACAGACGCCAAGTGTCGCGGTAAGAGCCTGCTAAACACCTGGTGGCGAAGACCACGAGGACTACGTCGAGTACCGCGGAGTAACACCTGCTAAGTCGGAATACGGGCAAGACCTCGAGCACCGCGGAAATACCCTGATAAACGCTCAGGACAGCCAGAGGAAGGTAGAGTGCCGCAGACATTACCTGCTAAACACTCTGGGGGAGAGGAAGGTTGAGTGCCGCGGAGAGAGCCTGCTGAGCACTTCCAGTGAACGAGATTTCCCCGACTTTTATACAGAACGGTGGGTAGTGTCGTGTGGAAAATCGCGGTGCGCCAAGCCGTTAAGGTACAGCGTATATCAAAGTTTTAAAGTACATTGTGAGCAAATTAAAATAGGTTCATTACATTCCCCCCTTTCTTCGTAAAAAAATTAACATTATTTATTTCCCTGACCTAACATAACTAAATAAATATTAACTAACTAAACACAATCTACTATACATTATCAAAGAAAATATAGTCTTATGATCCCTAATACGGAGGATTCCTCCTCTCGTCGCGGGACCGCCAGTCATTTCGTCCCTTCTGGGGTCACCAGACGCAGCCGATACCGCTGGTATTCAGGAATGCTAGGCGGTCTCAGTCTCCACCTCGGAATATGGACAAGCAGTTTTTGTTGACGTGGCGTCGGTAGCTTTTGTGGTGAGGGTATCCACCGTCCAGGAGCGACCGGTAGTGGTGTGGTTGGTAGCGGACTCACTATGGGTGGTGGTGGTGTCACCGGGCTAGGAGTGTCCGGTAGTGGAGACGTATATAGGTGCAGCACCTCCGGACTGGGGCCAAGCAGCTCTAACAAACGAGAAAGATAATTTAATGGGTTGGTTAAAGATCTTTGATGTGGATTCGTCGAAATCTACGTCCCGTCTGTTCATTCTTTAGGTCGAATACCATCAGTGACCATACTTTTGTGATGAAGTATGGACCTAAATATTTCGGTGCCAATTTAGCGGCAAATCCTCGTACAGCAAAGGATAAAACATGTTCTCTTTCCATGACTCGGTGATTTAAGTGGCAGGTTCATTCTCTTTGACGTAAGTCGTAGTGCCTTTTCTGTGAACTAAAAGCTCGGATCAAGTCGGTCGTACGAGTTCGAACGTCTCTAAGCTGGTTCAAACGATCGGAACTTTCATCATCGGTTTGGACTTCTCGGAAAATACTCTTTGGCACCTCTAATTCTCGGCCGAAATTGAGGTACGTTGGTGAAAATCCTGTGGGCCCATGACGTGCAGTATTGATGGCTAACATAAAATCAGGCAAATATCGGTCCCATTTCCTCTGGTCATTTTCACAAAACTGGGCTATCATAGTTTCTATGACTTTATTTGCTCTTTCGGCGGAATTCGTCTGTGGTATATACGATGGAGAAAGTAGTTGGCGGATTTTAAAGGCGGTTAAGAATTTACGTATTTCACGGTTTTTATATTGTACCCTGTTGTCCGAAATTAACACCCTCGGGCATCCAAATCGGGCGATAATTCTTTCGTTAGTGAACTGGTCCTGAAGAACTACAATATATTGCTTTCCAGACGTAGAACGGAGTAAAGGGCCAATTAAATCGGTATGTCAAGGTCCTCCTTGAGGGCGTGGTCGTAACTGGGAATATTTATATTGCTGACATATAGGACATCGTCGGACATAGTTAGCAATTTCTCAGAACATCACAGGCCAATAGTAGTGTCTCGCTATACGAGCAATAGCAACGCCTAAATGTCCAGCGGTCGGTTGATTATGGCTTTCTTGCAAAATCCCAGATCATCTTGTTGTAGGGATACACAGTTTCCAAGAATCAGCCAATTCAGGTTCTGTGAAATCATATCTGTCAAAGAAGTGTCTTTATAGTTTGCCATCTTTAATACAGTAATCAGAATTTGTATCAGGATCTTGTTCAATTTTCTTGTATACCACGGACACGGGTAACGGTTCTATGACATGGGTAACTTCATTTTTCTGAAGTTCCGTTAAACATGAAGATGGGGGGGTAATCGGTCCTATGCTTAACGTAGGATATATCTACTACCTACCTATTTGTCTTAGGGTTTATAGTAATCTGTTTGGTTCCTATATCGATGGTGAAATTATATTCGGTGAGAAAATCCATTCCCAATACACAGTTTACGGTCAGTGACGGCATGAGCAGAAAATTAGCGGCTACATTCGTTGACAGCAGTTGTCCTTGAATATGACATTCCTCGGTAATATTTACCAAAGTTCTAAATTTTTAGATATTAATAATATTGTGTGAAACTAACTACTCTGTAGACTAAAGCTCCAACCAGCGTTGAATTACACCCACAATATCTACCCATATATTCTTTATTATTAGCTTTTGTAACATTTTTTACTGTTTTAGAAATGTTTATTAAGCTAATATAAATCAAATTTTCTACAATTCCTATTACACAAGATTATTAATACCAAAAAATATATAAAAACAATTACATAAAGGGTAAATATTATTTAAGTAGGTATTTGTCATATTTAATTTAAAATTCATTGACAGACTAAAATCACTTTTGACATTGCAGGAAATTTGATTTATATTAACTTAAAATACCTTTCTAAAACAGTAAAAAATTACCAAAGCTCCGTTGGCTAATTCCGCTTGCATTTCTTGTTTCGCCGGGGTCGGTAAATTTCCCATCTGTTTGCAATAGTCTGCAACCACGGGACTAATGTAAGATCTTACTGATCCTGTATCTACTAAAGCAGTAAAAGATCCATAATAAAGATCTATGTTTAACCGGATGTACATAATTCGGCGATGATTCGGAGGCTTTTACTGTCGGGCGCTGAGTTCCAGACCCGACGATGTTTGCCTGTGTCGGTTGGTTCTGGTTGACACATCGGCAATGTCTAGTCTGTACTCCTTGTCCACATCGAGAACAGAATAATCGGAATGGTCCTCGGCATGTAAGCCTCGTGTCCTTTAGCTCAACATCTCCAACAAATAATGTTCGCGTATTGTTTAGGTGTTGGTTGTAAATGGTTATTTGTCTCGTGGTTAGGTCTACTGGATTTTGAAACTGTAATGCCAGCATTTCAGATTGGCTTGGACACTTTTCTCGTTTTGCTTTCTTTATCCAGATCTTTCTGGAGTTGTTCGTACTCGTAGGTTTGTTGCACCAAATCGGAAATTGATTCTACCTGGTTCTTCGGATATATTGACGGAATTCAGCTCGCAAACGCTTATATATGCAAGTGACTTCTCGCTCCGCAGAAAATCCCTCATGTCGTCTTATCATGGTCTACATTTCTAAAAAAAATTGCGGGCAGTTAAATTCGGTTTTTTTTTTCGAGAAAATGGCAGTTCGCGGTCTAGATGCCCACAGTAACCTTTCTGGTGGGTTAAAACGATGATATTACTGTCCCTTCTCTTTTATCTCTCCTCTCACAGCTTCTGGTACTACGGTCTTGGTTCCAGTCTCCGTTCTAGTCTTGTCGTTTTATTTTCAGTCTCTGCTCGGGCGCCAAAATTATGTGACGTACTTTCGGCGCTCGATCGCAGATGCCGAACTAGTACAGCCACTTTAATTAGTTCGGATTCACTCGGTGGAGAAGTTATGTTCAAGGTTCAGGAATATTATAAGACTTGGTCGCCGCGGAAATACCCTGCTAAACGCTCAGGACAGTCAGAGGAAGTTAGAGTGCCGCGGAAATTACCTGCTAAACACTCTGGGGAAGAGGAAGGTTGAATGTTGCGGAGAGAGCCTGCTAAGCACTCTGACGGAGGGGAAGGTTGAGTGCCGTGGAAGAGCCTGCTAAGCACTGCCAGTGAAGGCGATTTTGCCTATTTTTATACAGAACGGTGGGTAGTGTCGTGTGCAAAATTGCCAAGCAGTTAAAGTACAGCGTGAGCAAAAGAATTGAAGTACAGTGTGAGCAAAATAAAATAGGTTCATTACAATGCAAGAAAGACAGCAGCATTGTATATTTTGATAATTATGGAAACTTGATACCGAATGCTCTGAGAAAATATTTCTATAGCGATGGTAGCTTAAACAATATAAGTTATAATCATGAAAAATATCAGCGAGACAATGCGGTAAACTGTGGGCAGTTCGTTGAAATTTTTAAAATATATTCATCTAACGGAAAACCTACTTATTTTAAAGAAAGTTTTAAACCGTGTGACATGTCTGACATTTTCACTATCTGGTAATACGTCCGTTTTAAGCTCAGACTTCAATCCGCCTATATATTTAGATGATGACTGAATATGTGATAGGGTTAACGAATTTTGAAACCTTGAATGTCATCTCAAACATTAATGAAACAAACAACACATTCATATATGGTAATAAGATATTAATGATTCCTGTTGGGCTTATGAGATTACCGATCTAAATAGTTATATACAGAGAATCATACCATCCACAAATCAAATTTATATTGTCGCTAATCGAAATATCTCAACTGTTACAATTAGAATTATAGGGTTTAATAAAAGGATTATTAAAGCCAATCAACTGAGCGAGTCAGATTTCCCTGTACAAATAATCAAAGTTAATGCCATACGCATAGACTGCAACTTAGCAGTTGGTTCTTATTAATATTTAATTGAAAACCTGTCCACATCATTCACCAGTCCTTTCCAGTTGTTGCATTGTGTTATAAAATAGTTGAGTCACCTTTAAATACATGATATTTCCTCGTGACTGTCAGAACGATTAGTAACATCACTGTAAGAATACTTGACGAGGACGGAAATCTTGTAAATGTTCGAAAGGAAACAATTACAGTTAGACTACATCAGTAGTTAGGATTGGAGAGATGAAAAAGATAAGGATCAAGATCAGGAGGAGGAGCAAGGTCAATGAACTGAAATATGACACCGGATGCCGTCTAGACGAAACCCGACAGCGGATGTAGGTCATTGAACTGAAATATGACACCGGATGCTATCTAGACGAAACCCTACACCGGATGTAGGTCAATGAACTGAAACATGACACCGGATGTAGGTTAAAACTGAAATATGACACCGGATGCTATCTAGACGAAACATGATATCGGATTTGAGGTCAATGAACTGAAACATTATACCGGATGCATTTTCTATTTTTAGACACTCGTATGGTGAAACTCAACACCTTATTTCATTTAAAAAATCCACACTACCAAAGATTATTATTTGATTAATTATTTTTTCTGGAATTGCCAGGTCAGCGAAAACTGCAAACTTGATACCTCATATGTAATCAGTGAGGGGCCAAGGTATGTGAAGGTCGAAGGTTAATATACGTATTACACCTAGACCTGATGAGGATGTTTCTTGAGAAATATGGAAAAGCGTTGGTATTGTGTGAAGATTATTTAAACGATCAATGTGCCATAGATGATGTCAACGGTTTTATTAACTTGGGCCTGACTAGGATGCTTCATGATATTAAACATCTGTTGGAGAGCTAGTTAACCAATAAAATCCTTGAATGCAAATAGGAAGAAGAATCTGATGACCAGGAGGAAAGTGGTGTAGAAATGAGTCAGCAATTAGTCTGTATAAATGAAATATTTAATAAAATTTATTATCATATGTAACGGATCTTAACGGAATGGTTATGTAATGCAATAGAGGACCGTTGTTGAGTCAGGTAGGAGAGGCAGTCAGTCGTTGCACAGCACTCAGAGCGGGCGGATTAGTAATATTATTGTTATATTGTTAATGAAGTTTAAGTTTATTATTGATGTTCCATCCCAGCAGCGGTGGGATACACCACGTGGCTTTAGTGAAAGATCTAACGTTATTAGTGTTAAACAAATAGATAAATCTATGTGTTATCGTATGATAAGATTGTATTAGTTTCATAAGTATTCGTATTTTATAAACCGTAAAATATGGGTACACGGTAGTAAACTTACAGAAAGGATAAAATCGTTTTACCCAGGTACAATTTTTCGACTTTGTTGCAACGCTGGTGCAGCAGCTGATTGCATAACGTTTCACATTTTCAAGCCAGAGATAAGTGGTCTCCTGAAATTGTTATACTTTGATATTAATATACGTTACGTTATATATATTATTTATAAAACGGAATAATTGGTCTCGTACGCTTTTGTACACATGAGAAGGATAATTGGTCTTTTCTTTATTTTACCTTTCAGCACGATCACGTACATAAGGTAATATACAAACGTTGCAATTAATATTTTCACTTACGTAATGGGTAAAATAAAGATTCGTGAGCAATCTAGCTCGTCAGATACTGAAGACGACAGAAGACAAGGACGACGATTTATTAGTGAAAGAGCGGTAGTGCATCAACCAGCAACCACAGAAAAATGTATACGGTCGCGTACGCCGCCGTTACCATCATCCCGTCGTCCTGAATCAAAAGGAAGAACGAAGGGTAGACTTAAGGAACTCGATCCGCAGTATTAGAGAGAACACACCTTCTAGTTCTACTACTGCTTCGAAGTGGATATCAAAAATTGAACAACTGGCAGAAATAAATAACTGGGATGAATGGATAAAGATTCAGCATATGCATAATCGTCTTTCGGGAAATGGTACGACGGTTTAACCTCTTACTACTATACCTGGCAGGACTGAAAAACTTTGTTGTTAAAAACATTTCCTGAACACAACGATTATGCCCATCTATTGAAAATAATGATTAATAGAAAGGAAAGGAGTGACGAATCTTGGTCGATTTATTATTTCGATAAAATGGGGCTTATTAGAGCTTGCGAAATAAATGATAAGAAAGCAGTATCTTGTATAATAGATGGAATGGAAGGTGTGGCCATAAGAACCGGCGCTAGAGCGGGTTGTTATGGCAGCCCGGAGGAAATCTATTCCCAATTCTTCACTACATTAAACAATAGTGATACTACTAAATCAGACGACTTAAGAGATGGATTGCGCCACAGAAAATTCGTCAGTAATTATAAAGCAAGAGATAAATTGCATCCTTATAGAAGTACGAGTAGCCATCTGAATAAAACCGGTGAACAAAAAAAAGAAAAGTTATAACTGTTCAGAGACCGATCATTTTTCGTCAAAATGTCCCAAGCCAAGAAAACAGTGCAGTGTTTGTAAACTTTTAGGGCATACGGCTTCAGAATGTCGCAAACGCACTGCGCTTCTAAGCAAAATAGCTAGAAACAACGAGCAATTTTGTGGATTGCGAGATAAACGGTCTCGGTTTTTGTGGATACGTTGATACGGGATGCTCAGGGGTTTTAATTCATGATAGCGTAGTAACGCAGTTAGGGATCAAGGTAGAACCCTGCAGTTGTGTAATGCAAGGATATTTAACGGACAGACAGCAGCCATTGGAAAAGTAATGATTAACCTGAAAGTTGATTTAGCAGAAGATCAAGTAGAAGCTCTTGTAGTTAAGGACCAAGTACAACCAGTACCCATTTTGATTGGTCAAAGTTTTATAAACAAAAACAAGATTCTAATCGTCAAGAAGGGTCAGCAAGCTTTACCTCCAAAAAAAATTGACTCTTTACACTGAAGAATCTACAGTAATACCACCAGGGCATGTTTCTTACGGAAGAATCCGCTGCAGAGAAGATTACGTCGGGGATGTGTTTATAGAGGGCCAAGTGCGTCTAATCAGAAAACACTGCGTCTGGAAATGGATGTGGATGCCTGGTTTGATTGTACAAGATGACGGCTGAGGCGTATGAATATGGCGTGGGTCTGTACGCGTAGGATTACAACGGCGTGGGTTTGCGCGTAGGTTTCCAAGATGGCGTCGGCGTCCAAGATGGCCGACCTCGTCCTGGTTTGGATGACGAAATTTGAGTATTGTGGGTAGCGCTGGCTACGAAATCGATATATTAACGGTGTGGTACGTCGAAGCACTTGATGCTGGTGCTGGTGATTTCAGATGGATGGAGAGCAATGAAATTGAAAACTTTGCTTGTTACACCATTCAGCTAAAGGCTATGTTTTAGAAGTAGACTTGGAATATCCATCAAACCTTCAGGACTAACACAACGATCTACCTTTTTGTCCAGAACAAATGACCAAAATCCAAAATTTCAAAATGAATTCCTAACGTACGATAAACATAATTATGTCATACACTACAAAACGCTGATACTGTGTTTAAAATAACAACTCAAATTGAGAAAAATACATAGGATCTTGGAATGTACTCAATCAGCGTGATTAGCCCCTTTCATAGATTTAAACACTAAACTTAGAAATTCTGGTAAGGGAGAAAAGGACCTCTTCAAGCCAATATTAATAGTAATCCTAAAACGTTTTGGTCGTTCGTTCATGTTCATGTTCATATAAATTTGAACAGCACCATGTTAAAGAGTGTCAAAAATTATTTAAAAAAGTATCTTTTGTTGAGATACAATAATATGAATCGTTTCTGAGAAAAACCACTTCAAACATTTTCATGCGTTAACGCTGCTTTAAACTGATTTTTAAAATTTACAAAGGGGGCTTTGAAAACAATAATTTAATGCTGCCTTAGCTACTTTTAACAGATAATATTTATGTGAATTATTTATTGTGATCATTTGTGTAATAAGTATCGTGATTAAAACTGGTAAAATGAATAATAATAATAACAATAATAATTATAATAAATATTTGAATGAGGAGTTGCGCGGAATTCATTATTATTATGGCTTAGCTGCGGGAAATGCATCAAGAGCAAAACCTTTGTATCGAGATGCATTTCTAAATAGAATAATTCCACGATCGCAGTTTATCAGTACTGTCCATCAGAGATTAGGTGAGTTTGGCTCTTTTAAGACGAGACGGTTTGATGTCGGTCACCCACGACGAACTCGAACTCCTGAGGCTGAAGTTCGTGTTTTGGATGTGGTTGATAATAATTCTGATATAAGCGTCAGGTTAATTGAATCGCAGGAAAATATTCCCAAAAGCTCAGTCCATGAAATTTTGCAGGAACAACTCCTGCATCCATTCCACTATCAAAAGGTCTAAAAGGCCCCACTGCCTAGAGATCCGATTTCACGACTGAATTTCTGCAGGACAATTATAAATCTCCATGATGGCAACAGAAATTTCATCAATTCAATTCTTTTCATGGATGAAGCTAGATTCGGACATGATGGTGTAATAAATCTACATAATAAACATTATTGGTGTGACGAGAATCCTCATTTAGTGGTGGAACGTGGATTCCAGAATAAATTTCTGTGAATGTATGGACTGGCATCGTGGGAGATCATTTAGTTGGGCCACAACGAATTATTGGCAGTTTTGCAATAATAAGAGCAAAAGAGAGCAAATAGCCAATATTAATAGTGATCCTAAAACGTTTTGGTCGTTTGTTCATAATAAGAAAGGGCACACGCGTATATCTAAGAATGTTTTTTCGATGATCAAGAATTTGACGATCCCAATAAAATTGTTGATGCCTTTTCTAAATTTTTTGCTAGCGTTTTTTCCGATGAGAATGTTCAGAATCCAAATCTTTCATTAGATTATTATCAATCTTGCATTAACATACAGCAATTTACGGAATCTGATGTTCTCCTAGCAATTCATAAATTAAAAAACAAATGACGATCAGATTCCTAGTTTTCTACTAAAAGTTTGTTCAAGGGTTCTGTGCACTCCGTTGCTTACTTTGTTTAATATTGCATTATCCACAGACGAATTTCCTGATAGGTGGAAACTGACAAGAGTGTGTCCAATTCTAAAAAGTGGTAACTCTGCAGATGTGAATTGTTATCGCCCTATAGCAATATTGTCTAACATCGCAAAGGTCTGTACAAACAAATATTTGATTATGTTAAGTCGTACATATCACCAAATCAGCATGGTTTTGTTCCTAACCGTTCAACATTATGTAACTTGGCTGAATTGACTCAGTATATGGCGAACTATGTTGATGACAAAGGGCAAGTTGATGTCGTTTACACAGACTTCTCAAAGGCTTTTGACAAGATGAATCATAGTATATTGCTTTGCAAATTCGAACGTTATGGTTTTAGTAATAGCTTACTCCGCCTGTTTAATTATTACCTGTATCAACGAAAGATGTACGTTTCTTATAACGGTTTTAAATCGAACACCTTTATTGCGACATCAGGAGTGCCTCAAGGCTCTAATCTGAAGCCACTTCTTTTATTCTATTCGTAAATGACTTATCTTTAACTTTAAAATCTAATCATCTTTTGTTTGCCGGCGATTTGAAATTGTTCTTGAATATATCATCTACGACTGACTGTTTGATTCTGCAAGACCTTGTAGATTATGTTTATACTTGGTGTACTGGTAATTATTTATCTATTAACATAAATAAATACAAAACATTTACGTATTCTCTAAAAATCAGCCACTAATATTTGATTATAATATAGGTATGTCACCTATAACACGTTGCGAGGAAATTAAAGATCTTGGTGTAGTGTTTGACAGCAGATTATCTTTTGCTTGTCATATTAATTTAAATATTAAATCTGCATACAGTACCCTAGGCTTTGTTGTAAGGAGTACACAATCTTTCACTGATGCAAGTGCATTGAAGAGCCTATATTATTCGATCGTACGTTCAGAATTCGAATACACTGTAACCTTATTTGGTATCCCTACTATCAAATCTACAGTAACCATTTGGAAAGAATACAGCGACGCTTTCTCAAACTCCTATCTTTTCGCATCGACAATTATTATCCTGACAGAGGATATGATCACCAGTTACTTTTGCAAAGATTTCATATGCAGTCGTTATATACTAGAAGAGTTACTAGTTTAACTTTTTTATTTAAGCTATTTAACGGTATGGTTGATTCGCAGGCTTTTCTCAATTTATTCAATATACGTGTTCCGAGACCTGGATCTCGTGAGAATTCACTGTTTTATTGTCGAAATGCTAGAACAAATATACTTTTCAAATCTCCTATTTATTTAATGGCTAATAATTATAACAAAATAGCAGATCAGTGTGATATATTTCATTTTAATATTAATGATTTGTTAAGAATAGCATCAGATTATTTCAATAATTTTCAATATTAGTTGTAATTTTTCTTTTTAATTTTTCTATTTGTCATTTTTCTTGTTTTTGTTTTTTATTTTTCAAATATATATATTTAATTTTTTGTCCTTTAAATGGAATATTTTCTGCTGGGCAATAAATTCATTATCATTATCATTATCATTATCATTATCATTATCATTATCATTATCATTATCATTATCATTATCATTATCATTATCATTATCATTATCATTATCATTATCATTATCATTATCATTATCATTATCATTATCATTATCATTATCATTATCATTATCATTATCATTATCATTATCATTATCATTATCATTATCATTATCATTATCATTATCATTATCATTATCATTATCATTATCATTATCATTATCATTATCATTATCATTATCATTATCATTATCATTATCATTATCATTATCATTATCATTATCATTATCATTATCATTATCATTATCATTATCATTATCATTATCATTATCATTATCATTATCATTATCATTATTATTATTATTATTATCTTTTTTTTTCCAGTAACACCTTCCGAAGCTCCGACACATTCGGAGATGTTCTGAAGAGTCAAGCAATGACCACTCTCCACTCCGTGGAGTCAGTAATCATTGCGCCCGTAAATCGTGCGTTCTGAGCAGACGTAGCGAACCAAGGACGATTGCCTTCTGCATTCTGCCGGCTAAGATCTCTGCCGAATTTCGGCAAGCCGGTATGATCTTTAAGTCAGAAAACAACGTATGTCTCATTCCACCCAGGACGCCTATAATTAGCACCACAACCTTAACAGAGTGGTCTGGATACAGCCTGCGGAGCTCGGAGAGAAGATCTCGATACTTCCTCCGTTTCTCCTTCTCTTTTAAGACGATGTTGTTCTCTGCGGGAGCCGATAACTCAATCACAAACATCGTCCTAAGTTGATGGTCGAGGAGGACTACATCAGACTTATTGGCTTGAATTTGCCTTAGGGTGGGGAATGAATAGTTAAATTCGGCACTTCTCATTTCCCACAACGGATTCTATATCCCCCGGAGCATAAGGCAGCTCTGGCGTCTCGTCTATCTCATACGACAGTTTTATTTATGAAATTAATAATCTGATTAATAGCACAAATATTTTATTGCAGAAAGTACAAGATTACGGCTCAAATAATATGTCATAGCTAACTAGCAAGGTTAAAATATTATAATTTATAAGAACTGCAAAAAGCTGACTACACATTAATTTTATCTGAGGTTGATACTACGAATTCTTAATAACTAAGTTATGAACTGGATATTATTTAATAAGCAAAAAATATAAATATACAGGGGACATCACTCCTCCCCATTTAGAACGGACCATGGGGACCTAATGGTACCGCTGGGACGTCTTCGACAGAATTCTGGGAATTTCTTCTTCTCTCAGGAATCCTCAAAATAATGGACTGGATCTTCTTCTGACAGCATGTACAGATGAACAGAAGGCAGGTAATGATGATAATAATGGTTAGGATAAACCATAATGAATTGGACTGATTCTCAGGAAGTGGCTCGATATGGTCAATTGATGACATGTGATGGCTGGATTCAATGATTCTATTGATATCTTCAAAATGGATTGCATTCAATTTTAGATTATGTGATGTGTTATTTGAGGCATCGATTTCATTAGGCAAGGGTGGTAGTAGGATCCCTGTTCCTACATTTGTTGTTGGATCGGTAGATAACAGAAACAACTCCTCATTAATCCAAATTTGGCATGGAGTGGTTATAGTGATCAGCGTTGGAGAACTTCTCCTCTCAGCTCCATTAGTGTCACATTGGAATCTGATATTGACATCTTTTTGAGGAATCAGAAGTATTTGATTTAAGGCAACTTGTGTTGTTATGGTTTGTATGATGCTGATTTTTCTGAATTGGCAATTAGAGGGTTGTCGACCTTTGATAGTTGTGGCAATACAGTCTTCTTGGACAGGTGCTGGCTTTTCGTTGCATATGTAATACTGTTCTA
Source organism: Monochamus alternatus (assembly GCA_037114965.1). Taxonomy (NCBI): domain Eukaryota; kingdom Metazoa; phylum Arthropoda; class Insecta; order Coleoptera; family Cerambycidae; genus Monochamus; species Monochamus alternatus. The sequence continues at coordinate 30,092,845 of CM073435.1, read as the reverse complement.
CCAACGGACACTCTTTTTCAAGATATTTTTGATTTCCTTCGCCAAGCATTATTAAAGGTTTGGGAGGAATTAAGGTATGGTTGTTTTGTGGAATTGGATAAAGTTTATATAGGAATATATTTTCATTTGAGAAAAATGGTAAAGTAATTACAAAATTAAATTTTGGATATTTAAAGAAAACCTCTTGATGCATTATTTTAAAATATGAAAGGTCGCTTTCTAGATTTAGTAACTCAGACTTATCGTAGAGTCGGAAACGAAATTGCAATATATATTTCATCAATAAGGGTTAAAAGAGTGTTGCAATTATTAATAATTTGTTGTCCAACAAACCTAATATTTTCCAATCGAAAGTCATCTTTTAAGTTTTTTATGTCAGTTGTAATTTTATTTTGGTTAGTATACAAAGTTGAAATTGTTTCGTTAAAAGTTTTCAAAAGTGGTTGTAAAACGGACAGTTGCAAATCCATTTGAGTTGCAATATTATGTTGGTTTTTATTTAAAGTTTTTAACTGATTCATTATTTCTAATTTATCATCTTCTGTTAGAGTTCCGAAGAGATATTTGGATATTTTGCCTATGCCATCTATTAAACCTCTTTTACTATTTTTACTTAGCATTAAAGGATCTAATTTTTGAGCAACTTTACTTAATGTATAATTCACTTGAGAAAAAGATTCATCGTTGGTTGTTTGTTTAAGGTTTTCAAAGGATTGATATAATTTTATCAAATAATCTGAAATTAATGAGATGTCTATTTGATATACAAATTTATGGGTCGATTTAATTTGTTTCACCGTTCCTAGTTGGATGGGTAAGATGGGGTTCGTTATTGTCTGGAACGTGGGGCTGTTCGTCTGGTTCAGTCTCAGGGACAGGTTGAATACGGTAAGCAGTAATATAGTCTTCAAAGTCATCTTCGCCTGGAACCTGTGATGGAGAAGAATCTTTTAGTTTCTTTCTAGGTTTTTTGATTAGATTTTTATGATAAGTTCCTAATTTTGTTGTCGCTAAATGGTCTTTGTCAGCAACAATTTGTGTTTCTTTGAATATAGGCTTAGTTTTTGAGGTAAATTTGTCTTTTGTCTTTAGATAAACAGTATCATCAGTCTGGCATTTTACTGGTTCGTCACGTTTTTCGTTTAGTTTAGAGATTGTTTTGTCTTTATTGTTAGAAATTTGTTGTCCTAGATTGTTATATAATTTTTTAGAAGTATCTTTTTGTTCACTAATGTAGTCATTTAAAATTTCAGTTTCATTAATATCGAATGGGATTTTTCTTCCGTTAACAAATACAAATGGTGTTAATTTTGTGACTGAATGAATGGCATGATTATAACCTATAATTGCTAATTTTATAATCTGAGTCAGATCTTTATTAGGATATTCTAATTTAGTACAACGTATTAAGTCTAAAAGTGTAGAATGAAAACGTTCTACAGGTGCGTTGGAATTTGAATTTTTTGGTGTAGTGATATGAAAATCAATTTGATGTAAATTACAAAATTCTTTAAATAGGTTATTGTTAAATTTTATTAATTATTATAAATTAATTTTTTTTGCCGTTATCTGTTATTATTTTATTCGGAATGCCATAGTGAGAAATAAAAGTTAATAAAGCTTTGTAAGTGTTGATCGAATTTTTAGTTTTAATATTATATGCTTGACCTAATTTTGAGAAAGGATCTAGTATTGTTAAGAATATTTTTGATTCTGCGAAAAACAGATCCATATGAATTATTTCAAATGGTCTTTTGGGAGTTGGTGTTATTTGAAATTTAATATGTTGAGGATGTCTTTCATATTTTGCTTTTTGACATATTTTACATGAATTGATATAGTTTGTAACATCATTAACTAAATTTGGCCAATAATATCGTTTAAAAAGTGAGGTTTTAACTTCGGTGATGCCTCTATGACTGGTTTTACCTTCATGATAGTATTTAAGTTTTTCATTTTGCTCCTCATTATTTTCTACATCTTCAAGTAGTTTTCGAGAAATACATAATTTTAAATTAGCGAAATTTTGTTGAAGAATGCGAATAATTTTCTTTTCTATCTCTGGTGTTTTGAAATATAAACAGTAAGTGAATTTGGGAGAAATTAAAGATTTTAGTAGTTTAGTAACGTCATCGTCGGATGCTGTCGTTTTAAAAGTTACTAGATGTCTGATTTTTGTTTTAAATGGATTTTCGGATGTTGATGAGTTAATAATGGTATTAACTGATTCCTGAATAATAATTTGGTGATTGTATTGGTTAAAACAATTTTCTGTGTAGGGTATTTCTTGTATAGGATTTTCATTTGCGGTATGTTGTGTTTCTACGTCATCTTGTGGAACTTGTGGGGGTGGTTGGTCCGTTTCAATTTCTTCAAATATTTGTTCAATTGTTGGGGTTCAATTAGTCTTTCTCCAATTTGATCGCTTATTTCTGATATAAAATCGTCTATGTCTGTAATTTTGTCTCCGGGGTTAGTATTTAAATCAATTGGATTTGCGTCAATTTTTATTCTAGATAGACAGTCTGCGTTAGTGTTTTGTTTACCTTTTTTATACTTAATTTCGTAGTCATACTCTTCAAGTCGGAGTCGCCATCTAACAAGTCTACTGTTTGGTTCTTTCAAATTAAATAACCATTGCAATGGCTTATGATCAGTTTGAATAATAAATTTTCTACCAAAAATGTAAGGCCGAAAATATTTACATGCCCATACGATCGCGAGCAATTCTTTTTCGATAGTACTATAATTTATTTCTGCCGGATTCAATGTTCTTGATGCGTAACTGATTGGGTGATCGTCTTGACTAAGCACAGCGCCTATAGCGAAATTTGAGGCGTCAGTTGTAATAGTAAACTGTTTTTCAAAGTCGGGAAATGCTAATATTGGATCGTTACATAAAAGTGTTTTACAATATTCAAATGTGTTAATGAACTCGGTGGTGTGAACTACTTTTTCTCCTTTCTTGAGACATTTAGTAAAGGGTTTAGTAATTTTGGAAAAGTTTTTAATGAAACGTCTATAATAACCTAAAAGACCTAAAAAGCTTTTGATGTCGCGGTGTGTTTGTGTTATCGGAAAATTTTTGATAACTTCAATCTTTTTTGGATTTAGTTTTACACCATTTGGAGTGATAACATGTCCGAGAAATTCGACAGATTTTGACAAAAATTCAGATTTATCAAGTTGAATTTTGAGGTTATGTGTTCTAAAAGCTTCGAATACTTTATGGAGATTTAGAATATGTTCCTGTAATGAAGTCGAAAAAATAATTACATCATCCATATACACTAAACAAATTTTGTTTTGCAAGTCTTTCAAAACATTATCCATAACTCTTTGGAATATACTAGGGGTATTCTTAAGACCAAAAGGCATTCTTAAAAATTCGTAATGACTTTGTTCAACACTAAAAGCGGTTTTCTCTACAGAATTTGGATGTACCTCAATTTGATGAAATCCATTAGCTAAGTCTAGTGTAGTGAAATAGTTACAACGTCCTAGTTTATCTAGTATGTCTGTAATGTTTGGTAAGGGGTAACGGTCTTCTATAGTCTTGTCATTTAGTTTTCGATAGTCTACCACGAGTCGCCATTTTTGAATTCCAGAAGCATCTTTTTTCTTGGGGACTACCCAAATTGGTGAGGACCATGGACTTATACTTGGACGCACTATATTTTCTTGCAGCATTTTCGTGATTTAATTATGTACTTCTTGTTTATGAACGTGTGGGAATCTATAGGATTTGGTATATATAGGATTTTCGTCTTTTGTTCTAATTTCGTGCTTGACAGAATTATGAAAGATTAAAAGATCGCCTGGTTTTAGAAATATATCCTGAAATTTATTACATACGTTTAAAAGAGCTTTTTTCTCTTCTGAATTTAAATGATCTAGACGAAGCAAATTTTCGATGTTGCCTTTATTATTTTCTACCATGGGAGATTTTATGTTATAATCAAAAGAGTCATAATTTTCTAAGAATGGTTCAACGTAAAGGGGTTGTTCGAATTCAGCGAACTGGGCTTCTTCAGACATATTGTAAATTTCTACAGTAGCATAACCATTATGGCATGTACTTATGGAAGCTGGTATGAAAAAGGTGTTGATTGATGAGGAATATAAATGTCACCATCCGGAGCGTCAACGGGAATTTCTTTAATTAAAATTTCATGGGCATTTATTGAATAACGTAGGTTTTGAGTTATAACAAGGTTCAGAGAGGAAATAATGCTTGACTTACTTTTGTGTTGCCTCGTATATTCTCCTCAACAATTCTTCAATTGGTAGAATAGCCTCGGCCGTGATTTCTTGTCTTCGAAGATCAGCTTCTGATTAGTGGTCATCTTTGCACTAATTGACAGTCTATCACTTTTTTGTTTCGCGGGCACAGAGTCTTCAACTTTGAAAAGTTTATTCGAATCACTCAACTTTTTTCAGAGGTTCAAACGACACTGTATCCCATCCTCGTCGCCAGTTTTATTTATGAAATTAATAATCTGATTAATACACAAATATTTAATTGAAGAAAGTACAAGATTACGGCTCAAAGAATATGTCATAACTAACTAGCAAGGTTAAAATATTATAATTTATAAGAACTGCAAAAAGCTGACTACACATTAATTTTATCTGAGGTTGATACTACGAATTCTTAATAACTAATTTATGAACTGGATATTATTTAATAAGCAAAAAATATAAATATACAGGGGACATCACTCGAGTGTCGTAAATTATAATACAACACCCGTAAAGCAAAATCGTGTCTTTGGATAACACTGTGGCCGCATATACCAGACAGGCCGACAGGAGATGCATTAGCGTCTCCGGCGCCTGGCGGCAGGCCCAGCAGCTGGTATCAGGAACCTCGAGACCGAAGATACGACTACGATAGCCGAGAGTGTTAATTACACCATCTTGGCAAGCCATTATGAACCCCTCGGTCTCAGAGTTCAGCCCCGCTGATCTCAAAAAAGCGAAGGTCAGCTTTTCAGATAAGCCAAGCCCCTCTAGATGACGGTAGAAGAGATCATGCATTGGCTTATCCTTATGTAGCTGCAGAAGATGACGCGTTTCTGCAGCTTTAATTTGGGCTTTTATCTGAGCAGGATCCCACTCGGTGACAGAGTCTGGATTTTCCCGCTCAGTATCGAACACGAGACCAAGTTCATTGGCTGCTCTTCTCGCTGCTTTATATACAAACGCTCCTATCCCTGCTGTTTCATGGTCTTGGACCATGCAGAGAAGGGGATCCGAGCTCCTGATAACTTTACAGGCTTCCTCCAAAACCACTCTGCCCTGGAGACACTCCAAACTCAAGAGTCCACGGCCTTCCCGATTTCTTGGGCAGTATAACCTCGGAACGGACGATCTTGGATGCAAACTCCGATGGAGATGCATCATTTTGCGGGTCCCTACATCGAGTTGCCTCAGATCTTCTTGTGTCCATTTCAGTACTCCAAAGAAGTAGAGAAGGATCGGAACGGCAAGCATATTTGTGGCACTCACCTTGTTCTTACTCGACAGCTCCGAAGACCAGATTTGTCGGAGGCGGTGCCGATACCTGCCGCGGAGAGCGTTTTTCACCGTAGCCACCTTATGAGTGCCCCGCTGTGGGACACCCAAATAGGTGTACGACTCTCCGGCATCTAGATGGTGGAAGATGCTTCCGTCTATGAGCTGGGCGTCCTCTTCGTATGCACCGCATCGTCCTCTCTTGAGATGAACCAGTGCACATTTGTCCAGCCCGAACTCCATCCCAACTGCCTGCGTGTACTCCTGTACCACTCTGAGGGACTGATTTAAATCCCTCTCTCCGGAGGCATAGAATTTAAGGTCATCCATATAGAACAAATAGGTGACCTTATGCCTCCGGTCTCCTGGGGTACTGCAGTTGTAACCCCGGGTACGACGAAGTGCAACGGATAATGGCAGCAGTGAGATGCAAAACAAGAGGGGACTCAGGGAATCTCCCTGGAACACTCCCCTCCTGAACAAAACCGGCTCTGTCTGGACCCTTGCATTAGCCGATGTTATGGTAAAGCGGGTCCTCCAGAGCGGCATGAGTTGTTCAATACATCTCACTAAGGGGTCGGCCACCGCAAGGCATTGGAGCAAGTGGATTATTAGCTCATGTGATGTCATATCAAATGCCTTGCGGTAATCTATCCAGGACATTGAGAGGTTTCGCTTGTACTGCACGGAGTCCTGCGTAATACATCTGTCGATGAGCAGATTCTCCTTACAGCCAGCTACACCCCTCTTGGACTCTCGCTGCTCGTACATCCGTTGATAAACCGGGTTCACTGCGTGGAGCACACGCGCGTACAAGATGCGAGTAAACACCTTGTAACACGCATTCAGGCTGGTTATTGGACGGTAGTTCTTTGGCTGGGACAAATCTCCGCTCTTAGGAATAAGCACGGTTCTCCCCTCGACAAACCACGCCGAAATTTGCTGCTCTCCATTTAGCCAGGACGTGAATATTCTGGCCAAATGGCGGTGGACACTGGTGAATTTTTTCCACCAGAAGTTGCTGATCCCATCGGGACCAGGAGCAGCGAAGTTCTTCGATCTAATAAATGATCTCCGAACTTCATCCGGGGTTATCGGTGGGCACACCTCTTGTGGCTCTCGAAGCCTTTGACAAAAGTCCTCGAAGTGTGCCAGGATTGGAGTGTCTCTATCAAGTGCGCTGAGGCTGTTCAAAAAGTCGAGAAGGCCTTACACGGAACAAATTATTTTGCTCCAACCTTCTCGACCGCTTCACTAGTGACTTTTTCGCAGCCACTAGCATCCGTATCTTGTCGAGAGAATGCTGCTTGATGGTGAGCAGCACCACCCGATTCAGGGTATGATGGACCCGCCTAAGGGAAGTAGCGATGCGTCTCACCTTAGGTGTGAAAGCCCTATTGGCTTCCACGTAGTCCATCACACATTGGATACGGGACGCGTGTTGCCTCGCCGACCGGATCTTAGCCTCCATCTTGTACACTCGCCGCCGTGCTCTCTCTAGTGGAGAAACGGCATTTTCACGCCCTCTCTCCACCCCTGTCAGCAGTTCAGCGGCTTCGTACACAGCGCAATTGACCCGCCAGATGTCAGCCTCTTCTGAGAGATTCTCGCGGAGCGCAGTATCCACTCGGGCCAGATCTGCGGGCTTTGGGGGTTTTATAAAAGGCAACCCCCGACGGGTGCTCAGGCCGTCCTGTTCTCGGGGAATGAAGCGCGGCACTTCTGCGGGATCATTCCGTGGCTCTTCAGCCACTTCGTTCACCCTTAAATGAGGACGCCTCTCATAGCCTCTGCGACGAAGGTAGGATACATAATCCCGCAGATTTGGTGCGGTGAGGGCGCGCATTATTATTATTATTATTATTATTATTATTATTATTATTATTATTATTATTATTATTATTATTATTATTATTATTATTATTATTATTATTATTATTATTATTATTATTATTATTATTATTATTATTATTATTATTATCATTATCATTATCATTATCATTATCATTATCATTATTATTATTAATTATTATGGGTTCGTCGCAACTTTCTGAGAAGAATGAATCTGTATGTCAAAGTGGAAGGACAACATTTAGAGAACTAAAGAAAAATGTTACTTAATAATTTAGTTAGTGAATAAATTTTGTATTGATGAGTTGAAACTGTGAATATTAGTTTAAACAGCGTTAACACATGAAAATGTTTGAAGTCGTTTTTCTCAGAAACGGTTCATTTTATTGAGAGATACTTTTTTAAATAATCTTTGATACTCTTTAACATGGTGCTGTTCAAGTTTATAAAAGCGGTGAAAACAAAAAAGTTGGGGGCCATAGATCGAAGATTAAGGTTAGGTTAGGCCCTTTGGCACTGGAGTATTTGCATTATATTTGGAACATAAATCTACAAGGGCACTAGTAATACATAGGAAAGAATTGGAAAAAATCACAAATAAAAGTTATCTAAGAAAAACAAAAAAAAAATCTTTTGACACCCTGTATCTCTGTTAATATTGAGTTTTAGAAAAATTGTCTTGGGACTTTGTGACCCTAATTTTTCGTGAGGAATCACCTCCTGAAGTACATAATTTTCGGACACCCTGTATATTTAAATCTACATTACACAATTTACAATGAACTGAACAACAAAGTTGCCCTGCCCTGTTTTCAGATGATAAAAGGTATGTTAAACCTAACGGGGTAACAACCAAATCTTGGAAGCATTAACTTCTTAATGATGATCCCAATATACATTTAAAATTTCTCATACAAGAAGCTGACAAATTATTAGATGCTCAAGATGATGGAATGGGATTTTGATTTAAATTTATTAAATTTGAGAATTTGATGCAATAAAACAATTATAATAAAAGTTATGTTTGTTTTAATTGTTTCATCGGTTAGGTTGGCCTAGTAGTCTAAGGTGTTGGAATTAAGATCTATGTTCGTGTAACAGAATCACGAATTCAAGTCCAATACCTAACATTTTTTTTTAATTCTGAACTATTTATAGTTTTGTTAAAATAAAAAAAACAGAAAATATTGTTTCCAAATATTTATTTGATTTATTTTACTCATTATATATACCTATATAATTATTGTTGAAGACTCCATTCACATATATGACATTTAGATTGTGATGGTGCAGATCCATCGACGTGTGTAGGCCATTCTGGGAGGTTGTAGTGTATGAAACATGGTAGCTGTACTTATAGGTTGAAGTTTTCTCTATAATCTTTCAGAAGCGGAAGCAGAAGCCATGAATGTAAAAGTTCAATGAAATGAGCACTTTCAATCAGATAGTGTGGCGTGAAAATTTGTGAGCTCCTCTTCAGTAAAGTCATTCAACGACTTACCGTCTTGATGTTTTTTCAAAACAAATAAAACAAAACAAATAAACACCTCTTTGTAGTTCGCTGTATAATTAACAAACTTTTCAAAATTGTTTGCAGAATTATTAATTGTGAAGCGTCCATTATTGCTTCTATAAACTGATTATTTTTGGTAGTGATATATAATTTATATGAAATAACATTATGTGATAAAGTTTATTAAATATTATATTAATACAGTCTCATTGCTGACTCATTTCTTTCGCTTTACTCTTGATCATCAGATTCTTGTCCCCATTCGCATTCAGGAATTTTATTGGCTAAATAGCTCTGGAGTAAATCTTTAATATCATGAAGCATCCCCGTCAACTCAAGTTAATAAAATCATTGACAACAGCATCTATTATACATTGATCGTTTAAATAATCTAATATCATCTGTCCATCTGTCTCAACTAATTCTTCACAGTTTTCTGGTGGAAAAAAGTTTCCCATACCATAAATGGCTTCATGATCAGCGTCAAACTTAAGATTTGAGACGGTTTGACGTAGATTTAGTATGCCACTATCCAAGTCTTTTATTTCTATCTCCTTTACATATGGTGCTCATATTATTCTGGTTTTGTTTGGTTACACACTATAACTCAATATTATTTTTACTAGTGTAAGCGCCTCTCTTTACATTGGTTCTGTTGGATCTGAAAGCTTAGTTTGCAAGTTCATGCAATATTTCTTTTTTACATCCTTACTTAGACTTCCGAATGAATGAAGATAATTTAAAAAGTCGAATGTATTATTGTGATTTTTTAGCTGTTCAAAGCGCTCCTCAATTTTGTTTAAGGCTATATAAAAAATTGTTGAATAAAAATTTATTATAAAATGTCTCTCAGGGCATTGTATGGTTTCATCTTTACATTCATAAGAAAACATTGTCTTTTTTCTGCGGGGTCTAACTGCTTCCACATATGGAACTGTGGCCTTGCAATCATGCCTTCTGCAACCATTTTAGCTTCACTTAGCATATCTTCAAAACTTTGATATGATCTAGAAATATCGAAGTATTTTTTAATTTCTTCCAACGTATTTATAATATTCGGCAACACAGCATCAGATTTTTTCATCAACTTACTCACTATGTTGCTACCTATCGATTGCTATGAACGATAAATAATCAATTCTGCGAACGGCTGTTCTATTAGTTGGGGCACTTTTTATGTCGTGGGTTCTTGAATGAAAGAATGTTATATCTGGGCGCCACCTACAGAGTAATCTGTTCGGTTTGCCTTTCTACCCCTATAGGAGGATAATAGATTTTGCTTTAGTCAAAATGGGTTGAAATAAAATAAATCTATAAAAACTATACACAGTTTATTAACTTGCCCACCAGTTGATCTACAGAGGTGGAATTGGAGAAGTTGACAAGTTCATCCGTTGATAAACGTTGAAGATGACTCAGAGAAGGGCAGCTTTCCTGTCGTACTTGGACTAGTGCCGCTTACAATTTTGATTTTCAAAGCTTTAAAATGGCCTTAATTCAAATTTAATTATTGAATGAATAACATTTTTCCAGCAAAAGTTGAACAAAATATTCTAGCTTGGGAAATGGAAGGATTCTCAAAATTTACGTTACTCTACGTAACTCCAATAAAAACTACAATACCATTTAATTATGGTTAAAATTCCATAACATTAATATTTGAAATAATGTTATTTAATTAATCATTAATTCATTATTTATTCAATGATGAATTCATTGTTTATTAATTGACCTCTAAAGTTAAGAAAAGACAAAAGAAAAGAAAAATAATTAGCATGTGCTTTAGCAAAGATCAAGGTTATCTGTAATACGGAAATGCCTGCAATCAGTTCAATCGACCAAAATCAGAACGAAAAGGGAAGAGAATTAGGTTCATGTAGGTTTTATACTCAACAAAAATCTAAAAACTCACTGAAATCTGATTGGTTCGGTTTCTATAACTTTCGGGATAATGTTAATTCGGAGTTTGGCACATAAATTAGTCCGAATTATTGATTTTTATTTCAGTTACCTAACCTTGGTTTTTTGCCAAAACAAAGCTTAATACAATAAGTGATAATTAAATAATAAAGCTGTTAACAAATTATTGCAATATGTTATACAGAGTAGAATAAATGTAAACATAACGATATACACCGATGTAACTGGTTCACAGTATTGGCAAGTAGACAATTAATAAAATATTTATCGTACAAGGTGTTTACATTTTAGGCTTACTTGAAGAAATCTAAAGTTACATAGTACACTGGATATGGTTTACACTTACTTAATCTACCAACATTCTACAGGATGTGCAAAAATACCTTGTTACTAGACGTTTCATATTTAAATTGTGACATTCTTAACTTTTTAATAAAAGGAATGTTACAATGTCAATTTTTTAAAGAACCAAACCAAACCAATTTATGACAGAGCAAACAAATTTGAAAGATTTTATTTTTGACATTAAGGAATTAGCTAAATTTCTTGTATCGCTATCTCTAGAAGTATCATTATATAGGCTATACAATGCGTTATAGATATTTCCCATATTAACAGAGGTTTTATAGTTAATGTGAGAAGTTACTGCTTTAAAACTTTCCAGTGGTACGTTGAAGCTGGCTGATGGCCACTATTTCTTCCCTTCATATTCATAACCTTGACCCCACATATCGTATAAATTAATATTTTGTTTTTCCAGAAAATTGAGAAAAAACTTTGTAACATCCATTGTTTGTAGTAGTAGTGATATAACAGTTTCTCCCAATTTCGAGACATTAGATTAAATTATAAATAGATTATAAAAATGATAAGTTTTCCCAAATTTCAAGTTTTTTCTTGTTAATTATCCGAAGTAGAAAATAATAGAGAGTGACTAGTTCACAGCACATGGATCAGTACGAGAGGTGAGGGTTGCAGAGAACGAGATTCTCTAAGCGTGTCACTTGAAAAGGGTTCAAAGCAAAGCAGATACAATTACTAAAAATAAGTTGACGCTGAGTGAACCTCGCACCTTAACAAGTCAACTAAGATCATAGAAAGTACTTATTTATAGTAAGGGGATCTGATCTGACAATAAATGTAAAAAAGGGGAAGAGATATATTTTAACAGGGAGTGTGCATTTTACCTTGACTGACGTCTGCTACTAACCAACAGTCATTTGCCGCCTCCTGAATCGTGGTACCATACACCCCCGGTTTGGTGCGACCCTGTGTTTAGGACGCCTTTTTAGGTGTGTACGCAATGACGTCACGGAGCTTGTAGCGATGCTTAGCTTTACTCCGACTAGCTCTTCACAGGGCAGATGGCGGTTCGAAAACTCGTCCGAATATCCGAAAAGCGAGAATTGTGTTGTGGTGAGCACAGGATTATTGTGGCATAAGAGCGCCAGGAATTTTTGTTAAAAAATTACAAAAATATTGAACTGTGGAAAACAGCAGAAACAAACTGCGTCTAGTAACTGGATGTGGATGCTTGATGGTTTGCACTGGTTAGAACACGAAGCACTAGATAGGTGCAGGAAAATCAGGATGATATAACCTGGGAATTCCCGGTGACGGATGACGCAATACGCGTGGGAATATTTTTTCGCAGCAACGACTGGCCTGGGTCTCAGGTATTCGTCGCGACGGCGACGGTTTTTCACTGCGACTGTGAAGATTGCGCGCGCCAATATCCTTGGCTGGATAAATGATCTCGGATGTGCGGGACCGAGAGAGGTTATCTCTCTTTACCCACATCATCGCTGTAGGCCTGGACGTCTCGTAGAGGTAGGTTCCTTTCTCCGCAATTGCGGCCGCTGCCGGCGGCTTGGAAAACCTCCTCCTGTCTTGGCAAGCCCCGTCGGCGTGGGCTTATCTTCTGGTTTCTCTTCTTTGTTCGCCGGCTCTTATAACCCCCAGGAGTAGTCATGTTTGGCCGCGGCGCGAACGCCTCTGGCCGGATGGGGGTTTGGGTATGACGGATTAGCACTGTGGCTCTAGCGAGACGCGAAGACAAAGAACCTTAAAGGCCCTATCGTCCAGCATCGCGAAAAAGGATAGCATAACGGAGCCCGCCTAGGCGGACTTCGGGGAAGGTTAAGGATAAGTCAAAGTATCTCCTCAGTTCTGTTCTTGATCCTGGCGGTCCTGAAACAGAAGAAGTGTCTGTAGTTGGCGGCCGCATCCGATCGGTAGTCCACCGCCGCCTGGATCAGATGGTTGCTGTGGACTTCTACGCGTGCGAAGACTGCCTCCGCTAGCGAAGGAAATTCTGCGTTGCCTGAACCCCCGCAACGCACCCGGTTGCAACGGAATAGGGAACAGGATTCTCAGAAAACTGCTCCACAAGGAAGTTATGGCCCTGCTCAACATCTGCAATGCCGTCATGAGATTATGCAGGTTTCCGGCCAGATGAAAAAAAACCGACGTGATCTTCATCCCTAAGCGAGGTAAGAACTTAACGTTTCCCTCTAGTTACAGGCCCATCATTCTCCTGCCCCTAACGAGAAAAGCAGGTGAGAGGTTAATCCTGGCCAGACTGCACGAGACCACGATAGAACTGCAAGCCCTTCCGGAGGGGCAGTTCGCGTACCGCCGCGGCCATTCGACGGAGCAGCAAATTCTCAGGTTAGTTGAACTAGCGCAGGTTTCAACGCCAAAGAGTCGGCCGGAGCAGTCTTCTTGAACGTCGCCAAAGCCTTAGATGGGGTCTAGCACGATGAGCTTCTTACTGAGATGTTCGAATTTGGCTACTCTGTCGGCGTCGTCAAGCTTGTGTCGTCCTTTCTACGAGGCAGAGAGTTGCGAGCGAAAGTGGACGGGGCCTTGTTCAGCTATCGACCCATCGAGGCAGGCGTCCCTAAAGGCGCCGTGCTGTCACCGCACCTGTTCAACATTTTCACCGCGGATTTGCCCAGGATGGAGCGCACGACCATATGCCTCTACTCCGATGACAGCGCCATCGCAGCCCATTCTGTGAACCTCGAGATGGCAATGAGGTACCTCCAGAGAGCAGTCAGCAGACTAGAGGACAGCAACTGATGGAAGGTAACCATTAATCTGGAGAAAAGTACAGGTATATTGTTTTCCCGTAAATACAGATCACGACCGAGAGGACACGTTCAGTTTAACGAAGAAGGGGTGACCCTCGATAGTAAGGGAGGAAGTTCCAAGAAGACTTGGAAACTGCACGTCGACTACGTGGCTCGCAGAGGCAGGCTGGTCAGAGCGAAGCTCTACCCGCCGCCGAAGTCGTCTTAGCCTTGGGAACAAGGTAGGACTGATCAAGATCATCTTGCAGCCACAGTTGACGTACGCTGGAGCGATACGCAGCGAAGTCAGCGTGCGTTGCGCGACGTGAGCCCCATGGTTCGTCCGTAACAGCGACATTTGCCGGGATCTGGGATTCACACCAGCCCTGGAAACGATAAAAGCGCGAGCGGAGGCCTTCTTCGCAGGCGCAGAAATCCACAGCAATCAGCTGATCCAGGCGGCGGTGGACTACCGACCCGATGAGGCCGCCAGGTACAGGCAGCCTCGGTTTCAACTCCCGGACGCGGGGTAAGTTGAGACATTTCTTCTGTTTCAGGACCGCCAGGATCAAGAATAGGACTACGAAGAGACACTGACTTTCCCTATCTTACTCCAGAGTCCGCCTCGACCGACTATCCTTTCCGCGGCACTGGACGCTAAGGCGTTTAAGGTTCTTTGTCCTAGCGTCTCTCACAGAGTCACAGTGCTAATCCGTCCTTACCCAACCCACACCCGGCCAGAGGCATTTGCGCCGCGGCCAAACATGATAACCCACGGGCGTTATACCAGTCGGCGAAGGAAGAAGAGAAGATAGAAGAGCGCCAGAAGATAAGCTCTCGCCGACGAGACTTGCCAGGACAGGAGGAGGTTCCCCGAGCCGACGGCATTGGCCGCAATTGCGGTCGAGGCTGACCGGAAAAAGGAGGAGTCCAGGCTTACAGCGATGATGTGGATAAAGAGAGATAATCCCTCTCGGCCCTGCACATCCGAGGTCATTTATCCAACCAAGGATATTGGCGCGAGATAACTTTTGTACCGAACGGGATGGTTTTTAAAAACAAATTTTTATTCTTAAAAACACACAAAAGTATCTTTTGAGTTAAAGAGAAGCGTACAATAGTTTCAAAGGCATGAATACTGTATTTACCTCTGACGATAACTTCTTAAACAATAAACTTGACCCATATATATAGACTATGAGTAAGGAATGTGCAAGGGTTGCACTATGAGCACATTGTTGGTAAGATAACTCGTCCACCCTGGGATGAGAACTTGGGGATTTTCTCAAAAAATGCCAAAGTTCGAAACCTCTATTACTTCTGGAGTATATGCACTTTGTTGGACATCCACTTCTTCTTGGGGTTGAACCTGGAATCTGGATCTTCTTCTTCGAATAATTCTTTTTATGTTCTTCCAAAAAAGGACTAGGATAATTATCGCAATCAACAAAATTAAAATGTAAGTAATCCAATGAATAGGTTCATTTATCATAGTGTTAAGATTTTGATTTTCAATGTCTTTTTGTAAATTCTCTGTACGTCTTGATAATTCTGATAATTCTTCTAAATTGACCTTGTTTGATAGGGTCAATTTTTGTTGATAATTTGAAAATGTGATATTATTTGGTACATTTATAGTTGGCACATTAACAGTTTCTACATTTTCTTGAAAATTTTTATTTGGAGTTAATTTGTAAGTGTCGATTACACAGGAACATGTTTCTGGAATTGTAATAAGGTAATTTCCTTGTAGTAGTTTCTTTTTCTTTCCTTTACATTCCATTTCGATTAAAATAGTCGATATCGTTGATATTATCCAAGAATTTGAATTTTCGATTCTTTGTATTTGTGGACTGTCACTATATAATTGTGTGTGTTGACAATTATTTTGGTTTGAAGTAAAACTGATAAGTTGTATTTCACACGGGTCATTAGTATTTCTTTTTAACACAGGATTAGATTGCCGTTGATATTTCTTCCAAAACATCAACAATTAATGATATGGAATGTGATAATTCAGTTAGAAATGATTGGGTTGTGACAATGTGAATGCAGAAACCCAAATTTTTAATTTTCTCTCCAAGCTCAGTAATTCTGTCATTTAATTTTTCTTGATTTTGGACTAGTGTGGCAATTGATTTTTTTGTTGTTTCTATGACTTCTTTAGTCAAAGATATATGTTTTTCTACATCAACTTTTAATTGTGCCTCATTGTTATATAATCTTTTAAAATTTTCTTCGTATCTTTCTCCGTCGTTAGCATCTAAAGATCCAGTGATGGCTTTTTGAAAGGTTCCAATGAAGTTGAAAAGTCTTCTAAGTCTTCTAGTATGTGTGGGTGATACTTGATTAAATAACAGAGTGGTTCTCTGAATTTCATATATTAAAGTTTTATTTAACTGATGTAATATATCTGCAATTATAGACAGTTCAACTCCTTCTATTTTACAGGGCATTTTTGGGAAATGGATTTGCTTATCTCTGAAAGAATTTTAAGAATTTCATCTTTTTCTTGTATAAATACTTCGTATAGGGGTTGTAAGCCGAAAACATTGATTAATTCGCATTCTGATATGACATTGTTTGCTTCTCCTAAATGTACTGGTAGAAGGCCTGGGTTGTCTTTTATCTCTTTTAATTCGATGTTCCTGGTTGTGATGATGGTAAAGGTGAGGGTTCCACAGAGGGACCTATAACATTAGATTTTAAGTTTGATAGATGTACTCGTTTTTCTTTATTATTTTGTAGTATAACGACACATGTGTTATCATCATTTAATAATAATAATAATAATAATTTATTTACCATTAAAACATTCAAACAATAGTAGATACAAAGAATAAACTAGAACAAAAAGGTAAATAAATGAATACCACGTAAGGCGGACCTTGAGTGTGGGCTAACATTTCTAACATGTACGCACATATAATCTACAAATATATGTTTAATATTTTACAAAAACTTTGCATTAACAAGTTAAAAGTTTACATGGTAAGAACACACATCCATATATATGTGCAGAAACAGGTATACACATATATACACATATAAACACAGATATACACTGATAAACAAAAAATAAAACAGGAGAATAAGCATAGGACAACTTCAAGATATAAGGGTAATATCTATTCTAAATTACAGAGTAAATATGAAATATATAGTTTGTTTTTTCCTAATAGAAATAATTTCAGGCAACTTTTAAAAGATTTATACGTTTTACAAGATTTAATATCCTCAGGTAAAAGATTATACATTTTGGGTCCGAGGTAAGAGTAACATTTTGTAAATTTTGCAGTATTTGGTTTAGGCACTTGGAAATAAGTTTCACGTTGTCTGGTGTTATAATCATGTTCTAAAGGTTTTAATTTGTTCCTGTTTTTATATTGCCTAGTTAAAATTCTAAAACAAAACAGTTTATTAAGGTCAAAAATATTGGATTCCTTGAACAGATTTTCACTGCTGTACATATATGGTTTTTTCATTATGATTTTAATAATATGTTTTTGGACAATTTCTAGTGTATGTGAATGAACATGTGCAGCGCCTCCCCAGATAGATAGGCCGTAAGTAATGTGACACTCAACAAGAGCATAATATAGCATTTTGAGTTGCTGTAAAGTTAAAATTGGTACTAATTTTTTAAAGATAGGTAACATTGATCTAATCTTTTTTGTAATGTAATGTAAATGGTTTTCCCATTTTAGGTGTGGATCTATATATATCCCTAGATATTTAATAAACTCAGTTGATTTAATTTGAACTGTGGACTTATTGTTTATGACTGATAGATACGTATAATCAGGTAAGTTTGATCGGTATGAAGTAAATGGAATAAAGTGTGTTTTTTCTAGATTAACTGTTAATATTCTACTGCTAAACCAATTCAATACTAAATTAAAATCTTCCTCAGCTACCATTTTTAATATTTCCCAGTTTTCTGCTTGGTAAAATAATGCTGTATCATCTGCAAAACCGATCACAGTTCCTTTCAATTTGAGTTTAAATAATTCATTTATATAAATATTGAAAAGAATTGGCCCTAAAACAGTACCCTGGGGAACACCATATTCGACTTCTTTAGAATTACTTAATGAATTTCCTATTTTAACACACTGTATTCGTTTTGTTAAATAGCTATCAAACAAACTTAGTGACTTCCCTCTTATACCAATCTCTTCCAGTAGATTCAATAATTTTACATGATTAACGGTATCGAACGCCTTAGCCAAATCAACGAATATACAAAGTGCTGGTTGTTTATTGTTAATCGATTGATAAATTTGAGTAGTTAATTTGAGGAGTGCATCCTCCGTTGACTTGGCTTCCCTGAACCCAAACTGATACTCACTTATAATGTTAAATTTTTCTAAATAATTAAGTAATCTTTTTTTAATCGCTTTTTCAAAAATTTTAGTTATATTAGTGATAAGAGAAATAGGTCTATAGTTAATCATTTCCAATTTGTCACCCTTTTTAAAAAGAGGTTTTATTATTGCTTGTTTTAAAATTTTAGGAAATGTTCCAGTATTAAAGGATGTATTTATTAAATATGTCAAAGGTCTCAAAAGTTTGTCAGCTATTTTTTTCAAAGTCTCTGCCCGAATACCGTCAATTCCTGGAGCTTTTTGATTTTTTAATCCCATTATAATATTCAGTACCTCATTTTCTTCAACGGGAAACAAATACATAGAGTGAACATTAGATATAATTGTTTTATTGCTTTTTGGTTTATGAGTCTTTATTATCTGTTCAGCTAATTTTTTACCTACACTTGTAAAGTAATTCAGAAATTTATTTGCAATATTTTTTTCTTCTTTATGAATATGTCCGTCTTCGTCTCGTATTTCCTTTATTTCATTTTTTTTTTCATGTTTACCACACATAGAATTTATACAACGCCATAGTTTTTCTTTTTTTGTTTTATTAATTTCTATCTTATACTTGAAATATTTTTGTTTGGTTATTTTTATTAAATCATTTAATTTATTTCTATATCTTTTATACGACTCTGTATTTTCAACTGTCGGCTGTTCCATCATAATTTTATACAAATAATGTTTCCTGTTTATAGATTTAACAATACCATCTGTAATCCATTCTTTTCTTTTATTACATTTACTAGATATTTTAACCTTATTCGTACTTGTTTGTATATATGAAATTAACTTATTTACAAAAATTTCTGTAGCAATATCTATATTGACAGCATCATATACATCTTGCCAGGATTCGTTATCTAAAAGGGATTTTAATTTATTTAGAATTAAGTAATATTTATAGTTGTTACTATTTTTTGAGCAAACATTTTTTGTTTCAGGAATAACAGTTTGTAACATTATTGGAGAATGGTCGGTGACTTGTGGTTTTAATATAATAGGATGATATATAATATTTTCGTTTTTACTTTTTATAAAAATATGGTCAATACAAGTTTTTTCTAACCTCGTAGGTTTGTTGATGGCTGATAAAAAACCCGCCTCTGATAAAATATTAAGATAACACTGAGAATCATGATTCCCGCTTTGCAGAATATCTATATTTATGTCGCCAACAAAAAAATGAAAATCTACCCCTTTGTCACAATTTTTTAAATAATTATTAAGACTTATTAAAAATATTTCAGTACTAGTTGAAGGCGAACGGTAAACTGATGTTAGCAAACATTTTCTCTCATGTAAAGCGAATTTTACCTCTACACATTTTGTATCTCCCAAATGAACTATATTTTCTGTGAGATTAATATTTTCATTCACATACACCAAAACTCCATCTGCTTTATTCAATTCACCTTCATTATAAATGGAAATATAACCTGGCATATTATATAACTGCTTATCCAATAATTTCCATGTCTCCGTAAATACTATAAGATCAAAATCAATTTCCAATGCTTGCAATATTACCTCAAACTCTTCAAAAATTTTTTCTATGCTTCTAACATTACTATGAAAAATTGTAATATTTTTATTTTGTCCTGCAAATAGTTGTGCACATTCAGAAATATTGTTTATTACAACGAATAATTTTAATAATTTTGAAAGGGCCATTAAATTTAGTTACGGTTTTTGATCCACGTTTTTTCGGTGCTTTTATATACACTTTTTGACCAATTTTAAATTTTTCTTGGGGATTTTTTACATTTGTATTAACTCTCTCAACGTTTGTCTTTTTCCAACTTTCTGTTCTTCCTTGTATATTGTTATACATATGAGATAACGACTTTCTATGCTCGTCTAAGGAATAATCGAATATTATTTGGCTTGATTTTGTACCCATAATATCTTTACTGGATGTATGTCCGAAAATAATCTCAAAGGGCGTGTGTTCTGTTGTAGAGTGGTTTGTATGGTTATAAGCAATTATAGCCAATTTCATAAGTTCTTCATCTGTCTTTTTATTTAATTCTGGATTTTGTCGGCATATTCTAAAATGTTCAATTATTGTTGAATGGAATCTTTCAACAGTTCCGTTCGACTCTGGGTGAAAAGGTGTAGTAAAGTGAATGTCAATTTTATGAAAAGCTAACAAATTTTTTACTTGATTATTTATAAATTCTTTTCCATTGTCCGTTATTATGGCTGAACATGTTTAGAGCTCTTGTTACTTCACATGCTTCTTTGCATTTAATAGGGATAGCTTGTCCGAATTTTGAAAAACTACCAACAAGAGTCAGATAATTTTTTTGTTCTAATGTAAATGTGTCCATATATATTAGTTCAAAAGGTTTCTTTTGAGTAGGAGTTAAGTTCATTGGAATTTGAGGAGGATGTCTGTCATATTTGCCTTTCTGGCATACATTACAATTGTTAATGTATTCTTGTATGGTTGTTAACATATTATTCCAATAATATCTTTGTTTAAGTTTTTCAAATGTTTCTTGTGATCCTCTATGATTAGTTTTTCCTTCGTGGTAAGTTTTTATAGTTTCGTTAATTTCATCCCTTTTTCTCAAAACTATTCTCTGTTGTGTGCATCTTACTAATTTTGGTCCATTATTATTAAAATATTTTTCATATATTCGACAAAAGTCCTGATACATTTTATCTGTGTCAAAATTCATATAGAAAGTTACGTTTTCTGTTGTACATTGTAGGGTGACAATTTGATCTTCATTATCTTCTTTCGTTATCTCCGCATATACTATAACTTTGTTATCTGTGTTTAAAGTTTTTGTCTTTTGTGGATTCAAAAGAACAGATTTTATTATTATTTGTTTTGGTTTTGAGTTTATTATATCGTCTAGAATTTGAATAGTATTGCGTGGTTCATCATCTCTGTTTGAGTGAACAGTAGACATGTTCTTGTGGTATATCTTCAAGATTTTCCGGTGGATTCAGGATTCTCTCTACTTCATCTTCAGTAGGTGTTCTCAAGTTTGATTCTCTTTCGAGGTCTTGGATAATTTGATCTAATTCAGGGTCATTAATGTTTACTTGCATAGATTCGGTGTCTATAGGATGAATTTGGATTCTGGATAATGCATCTGCGTTTGTATTAAGTTTTCCTTTTTTATACTCAATAGTAAAGTCATAATCTTGTAATTTTGTTCTCTATCTTGCAAATTTTGAATTTTGTACATCTTTTAGAGAGAATAACCATCTTAATGGTCTATGGTCAGTGTAAACTGTAAACCTTCGTCCATATAGGTATGGTCTAAAATACTGGGTTGCCCAAACTAAACCGAGTAGTTCTTTTTCAATCACTGAGTAATTCTTCTCAGATAAACGGTTTTGAAAAGTTTGGATGTTGTAATAGTGGGCTATTTGTCAGAATTCTTTTACATATTTCGAATGCTCTGATAAATTCTTTGGTATGTTCTATTTTTACGCCTTTTTCTAAGCATAAGGTCAAAGGTTTCGTCAATTTAGAACAATCTTTGATAAATTTTCTGTAGTAACCAATTAATCCGGAAAATGATTGAATTTCTTTCTTTGTTTTTGGAATTGGAAATTTTAAAATTGTTTGAATTTTGTCAGGATTTGGTAATATTCCTTCAGGTGTTATAACGTGTCCTAAAAATTTTACAGTCTGTTTCAGAAATTCTGATTTATCTAGCTGTATTTTTAGATTTGTCTGTCTAAATCTGTCAAATATTAATCTTATACTTTCTATGTGTTCTTGCAATGACGTTGAAAATATCAGTATGTCATCCATATAAACTAGAAATTTATTATGTAAACCTGATAGTACATGATTCATTGTTCTATGGAATGTGGAGGGGGCATTTTTGAGGCCAAAGGGCATTCTTAGGAATTCGTAATGTCCGTCGTCTGTTGAGAATGCTGTCTTCTCAATGTCTTTAGGATCCATTTCTATTTGATGGTATCCACTAGCCAAATCTAATGTTGTAAAATATTGACTTCTTCCTAGTTGATCTAGCACATCATTTATATTTGGTATGGAAAATTTATCTGGAACTGTTTTTTCATTCAATTTTCGGTAGTCGATAACAATTCTAAATTTTCTTTTTCCACTATTGTCCATTTTTTTAGGTACAATCCATATAGGAGAGGACCATGGTGAAACTGAGTCACGGATTATATTTTGACCTAGCATGGAGATATCTGATTTTTAACTTCTTCTTTGTAAATTTGAGGAAATCTGTATGACTTTGTATATACTGGAATATTGTTTGTTGTTCTTATTTCATGTTTGACTTGGTTTGTGAATGTCAATGGAATTCCTTCACAATAAAAGAGGTCTCTGTAGTCATAACAAACTTTTTTTACAGCTTCGTATTCTTCTTGATTACAATGTCGCAAATCTAAATTTTCTAAATTTTTCTTTTGTAAGGTATCATAATCAGTTAACGAATTTTGGAAATATTCATCAGTGTTCATTGGTTCTGGTTCGAAATTATTTAAATTACATCCATTTATGCATGCAAGGGGTTCTCCTAACTGAAAATTTACTTGCTCATCCGTGTTGTTTACAAGCAAAACTGTTGCTTCTCTGTTTTCTATATTAACTATTCCGGCTGGAATTTCTACTTTTTCTATAATTACCAGGGAGTTAATTGTTGCTTCTCCACTTTCTTCCATTATTGGTACTTTTGCTATGGTTTCAGTTTTTGGTGGAATACTATATGTATATTTTTTTATTTTCTTTTTTATAGTCGTCAGCGTCAGGGTGAATTAGTCTTTTTCCTTCAATAAATAAAGAAATTTTTTTCCTGTCTGTGGTTAAGTAGCCATTTTTGAAGTCAAGGGTGGCTCCAATCTTTTGTAAGAGATCTAAGCCGATTAGACCATCATATGCATCGATGAAATTAAATACAAAATGTGTGTGTATTAATTCAGGATTTTTAAATATTTTTGAAATTGGTATGTCTGCAGCCCATTCATGTATAGATGTAGTATGGGGTGTTTTAATTTTGAAGGGGTTTAAGTACAATTTGTAGCGTTACAATTTACGTCTATCCACAAAAAAAATAAATAAATAAATATCATACTTAATTTACTCTTTATTATTATTATATTACATTACATTACATTTTATCATTGTATTGCTTCATTATGAATATTTGCTGTACCTCCAGTGATTGATGTTAATCTGCCACCTCAACTACCAGGTCGTGTATTGTGTGTTGCCCTAAAATATATTAAAGGTCTAAATTTTTAACCAACCAAAACAATTACCATAGTTACCTTAATTAATCCGTATTCAGGTCTATTAAATAATGTTACGTGTTCTGATTGATGCCATCCGTTCGATCCTTGAGGAAAATCATATTACAATTTCGTAAGGGCATGCCTAGGTCCTAGAACAAAAATAAACATGACAATTACACCGAAAACCTGAATGTAAACAACTAATATTTCGCGGTTTATCGTTACACTATACTCTGTACAGACAAAATTAATTAAAGACAATAATTTACTTGTTTCGTACTTACCATATTTTGGAGATCCGTAGAATAATGGTTGGTATTAAGTCAATTGCTCCTAAGGTTAGATTTTATGTTGACATTTCTCCATTTTGCCTTGTTCGTTTTCCTGCTGAAACCCTACCTACTTACCGGCCAAATCCCAACAGGATTCGGCGCGGCGCGATGTTGCCGGTTCTTTCCAAGAATCTTTCACATTGCTACTTTTCCTTATGGAGGTATTTTTAATAAATATACGTTGAATGGTGTATTTTTCTGTGTAATTATGTTTAGAAAACTTAATTACTGCGTGGTAAATCCTTTTAAACTTAATTTTAGAGTTAATAAGTGTTTACTTTAGTTTCCTTAGTTTCAAATGGTTAGACTCCAGTCAATGGGAGTCAAGGATAGTTTTTTTTTGCAGCTGAAATTTAGGAAACGGGATCTGCGCTAATTTTCGACAATTTTATTTCCGGTAGCTGGTACTGTGAATATTAGGTGTGTGGTAGTGTTTGGAAAATCTGTGTGATTTTTAAAATCATCTCTTCGAGGATTTTGTTTTTCAAACGCCTGTTGTTGATTAAGGTTTTGTTGGATTTTCGGTGATTTTTGTGAAACCTAATCAAGAAACTTTCTTAGTAAAGGATCTGTATCTTCACACCACGCCAGTCAAGAATGCGATTCCGTCTTAGGCTTCCAGTAAGTTGCAATTTTAAATTTTGTAATTTCTCTTGTAAAGTTTCTTCGTGCAAATTTGCATTCTAATTTATACCGTATTTACAGTGTGCATAAGGTCTACATTCGTTTAAACTTGTGATCAAGACGATCCGGTGCAGTTCAAATAGTAGTAAGAACCCCTTTGGCCAAGGGTAAGTATTTCTATATGTAAATTTTAGTCATTTTAACTTTTCTTTTCCATATAAAATACTTTTCCATATAAAATACTTTTACATAAATTTGTAATAAATTAGTTACCATGTGCTCAATTTGCGATGTTGCCGAACTGAATTTCTCTTTTCTCAGAAAAATTCAATGTCCAGAAATTATAATTATATTAAAGTATTTAGAAGGTGCACATTTCGCTACATTTAATCTATTTGTTTCCGATGAAGTCATTTAGCGGATAGTTATTTTACTTAATTTTATTTAGGGTTCTTATATTGGGCAGTCCAGTGTTTCCCTGGAGCTGTAGCTTACCACTTTCGTGCTGAGCCATTGCTTGCCATCTCTTGTTGCTGTTGGAGTTGCTGCTAGCCACGCTGCAGTTATTATACCACTCAGTTCCACTTGGACGCACGCAAGTTTATGATATTGCTTGTATTTCTTTTAAGCATTACTTTTGCACTTGTTTACTACGCGTATGCCTAGTTCTTGTTCTGCTTATACGCTCAGAACCAAATATTTTTAGTATAGCTTTTCTATAAGTAAAAATTAGTAGTAATTAGTAATAAATTTAGTATTGCTAGTGCATCCAGATATCAAGTTTATAGTGACGCTTGTTGCTATTGTTCTGCTTATTATTAAGTTCATTTCTGAATTTTGAAAAGTGGGTATTGTGTTATTAAAACTTTGATTAATTTACTTAAAGTTAGTTATATGCTGATATTCATTTAAGTTGTTTGCGCTTGTACACTCATAATATTTTTTTATACATATAAGTATATATTTTGTTAACTACCTACGCCATCTGATCGCCATACTGGTAAATGTTTCATTGCGTTTAAGCTATTTAGTGGCTTTATAGTCTTACATCTATCTGCACGTTTGGGATTGAAAAATAATTAAGGTGTTGTGGCTGTTTATTTTAATTGCCTATTTTCATAAAAGTTTGCTTTTAGGTTTATATGAAGCCGATTCGCCTGAGCTCACGCGACGCTTGACTACGCATTCTTCTGAATTCACCTAATCGAAATTTATCTTACGCCCTTAATTTTTTTTATCATTCCGTTTATTTTGCGAATTACTGCTATTAACTGTAGTTCGGTCTGCTGTGACCAATGGTAGCATGGGTTTACTAGTGTGAGCGGCACATATAAGTTGCGATTCTTAACAATAATTATAAATCTTTTCATCTTCTTATAGTCTAAGTTTTTTTTTATAATAGAGTACAGTATAATAAATGATAGTTATTATTGGTGAGAGTGTTAATTGATCTTGTTTGACAAGTTTTCTCGATCAAGTACTGATGTTAGTAGAGGGTGATTTGGTGGTGGAAAAATTTGTCTGGCGCCCTTAACAATCTTAATTAATTAAGTAATACAATATTACTTCTACTAATAAATTCAACCCACCCCGTCTCCATTGAGCTGGTCAAACACCCTACTGTCTACAGTCAGCTGAGGTAGACAATCTTTACTCTACTGTTTTTACTACCAGTAAGAGGACGACGTTGGGTAAGTCGTGGCAATTTTATCCTCGAAATGTACATGTACCATGTATTCTGTAATTAATGATGTTGATCCTGTATCTATCATAAATCTTGCCTGAAGTTCTGGGATAATTATATATGGAAGTTTACTATTGGATGCGATGTTGATCTCTAAGTCCACTATTGGTTCTTGGAACTGGTAAGGTTCGTCGTATTTGGGGAATTCATATTCTTCATATTGTTCTCCGAGGCTGGCATAGGAAAATTTTCGTCCTCTGTATAGTTTCCTTGAAATTCAGCATATTCTTCAGGATAGAAACATTCTTCTTCACAGTAGGGCTCTTCTTCGTAATATCCAGGTTCAGTATCTGCACATGGGGAATTATCTTGGAAGTGTAACTCTTGGAACGTAAACCTTGGTGGTGGTTGTTGCTGTGGTGGTTGTTGCTGTGGTCTTGTTTGCCTGGTATTTCCAGATGAAGTATCCATAGGTTGAGGATATGTTTGTCTAGAACGCTGGGGCATTTGAACATTGGTACGATTAGAATTTTGATTGTTTGAGGGGAATGGTTGATTTTTTAAATGCGATTGTTGTGGAAAATTTTGTCTTTGAGGAAAATTTGAAAAATTGGGACGTTGAAAGGGTCCTGGAAATTGTCTCTGTTGAGAAGATCTCGAACTAGAAAAATTAGGAATTCGATGTGGAAAAGTTGAATTGACATTCTGAATAGGTCTATTGAATTGTGGAGGCCTTTGGGAATGCGATTGAACAGGTTTAAAATTTCCTTGTACGGTCCTTATATGTGGTGAATTATTTTTTTGGAAATTATTTTTTGGTCCTAATTTTTGTTGACGATTGTATGACATATTTTCTTCTTCGACCACTTTATTTATGGCATCCTCAAGAGATTGTGGTTGTTTACATCGTAGTAGATGACTTAAATGTGAGTTGAGTCCTGATAGATATGTTCTTAAAGCCATTTTATTATACAGGGTGATTTTTCTTGACGTAGTGCTGCTGATAATGTTGACATTTGAATTTTTGAAAGTAAAAGGCTTCTCAGGGAGATTACTCTATCTGCGAATTGTGTGGCAGTTTCATTGTTGTTTTGTACCAGCATCATTAAATCATTTAATAGTGATTCTTCATTTCTTTGGTCTCCAAAAGTATTTAATAAAAGTGTTTTTAATTCAGGAAAAGTTGTAATTTCGCGGGCAGCTAATATTTCTGCGGCTTTGCCAACTATTTTATTCTGAAAATGTAACATTAAAAATTGAATTCTCGCGGCATTATTATCTACGATAAGCATACCGTAAACTTTTTCACATGAATCTATAAAATTCGGTAATTTTGAAACATCACCGTCGAAGAATGGAATTAAGTCTAAATAATCGCGAATGGTAATATTGGCTTGAGCCATGTTTAAATTTTGTTCGTTAACAGTGGGTTCTATTAAAAATTGATTTGGGGAAAAAAACTCTAGAAAAAAGATTAGCTAATGTGTCGTCGTCAGAATAATTGTCAGTCATGAAAATTACTTACAAGAGGAAAATTTTGATGGCAGAAAACATGAAGGCTCTGGTGTATATAATCGATTACAAGATAAAAGCAGTATTATATTTGATTGATTATATATGCTTCTCGAGCAGGAGGGCTTTTTTGTCAGGTCAAGGTTTTTCTGTTTTCCTAAATTCCCTGACTTGAAATACTTTAAGTAGCTTAAGGCTAAGTGCTTTTAGAGATGGTTTCTTTAAAGATGGCTTCTTGCTTGGGTCAATCTTTCCTATGCACGATTTAGATTACATGCAGTCTTGGGAAAGATAGTACACGATCTTGGTTGCTTCTAGGGCTTATGTATAATTAGGCACTTCGACACCTAAAAATACAAATGCAAAGCCTCACGATGTCTTGGTTGCTTCGGATAGGGTGGATACAGCGATTATAGCCAGTAATTTCGCAAAAGTGGAAATTTTGACTGGACTATAATTCCTCCACAGCCTAATCACTGTTGTTTTCTTACTTGCTGATTCTGATTTCTTTCTTGAATAACTTTGAACTTCTTTGCTTGATTCTTCGTTTTTCTTAGCCTAGGGGTTCACCAAAGATATGGCGACGGTTCAGCTGTGTAGGTTCTTCCTTGGGTAGTCGAAGGTACGACGAGATTTCCAATATTCCCTTGGAAAAGCTCCAAAAAAAGATCCGAACGACTGCGTTAGATAACTTTTGTACCGAGCGGGTTTGGTTTTTAAAAACAAATTTTTATTCTTAAAAACACACAAAAGTATCTTTTGAGTTAAAGAGAAGCGTACAATAGTTTCAAAGGCATGAATACTGTATTTACCTCTGACGATAACTCCTTAAACAATAAACTTGACCCATATATATAGATTATGAGTAAGGAATGTGCAAGGGTTGCACTATCAACACATTGTTGGTAAGATAACTCGCGCGATCTTCGTACATTAGTCCCCGAGCAGGTACTACCCTGCTGGTGACGAGTTTGTGGCAAAGTAGTGCGGACAAGTGAGTGTTGTGCACAGTGAAGTTGAGACCCCACAAACATTTATCTTTATTAAGATAAACAAACAAACAGCGTTAGTCTTTTTAAGGCTAAATATAAGAATTTGTCTAACAGCTTGTATATTCCAGCCCCCCAGACCAGCCCAGACAGAGAAATCCAAGCATTTCTGTTCTAGGTAACTACGTCAAGGAGGACGACGAGATGCAGTCGAAATCGCAAACACTGACTCCCAGCGAAGGCAGCTGAGGAAGCTACGACGATAGCCGGTGTAGTAGCCCGCTGTTCGACGCTGGGCGAATTCTCCAGAACAGCGTTGAGGAGCTAAAAAGGCTTCAAGACGAGAACCATCAGCATAGGCAAAGTATTGCCAAGCTAACTAAGCAGCTGCTGGATCTGGAGGAGGCAGCTAAAGCCCGTGAGGTGGTGGCGGAAGCCCGTCACAGGGCATTAGAGGAACTAATTAGAAGCCTGTCGACCGGCTCTAATAGCACTCACCCCAACCAACCCAGCACCTCCACTGCAATGAATATAGAATCGCCTGTCTCAGCCGCTCCTACCGTTGCCCCCAGCAGTGGTAAAGGTAAGGGAGGAAAGAGGAAGAAACCCATTTCTTCTTCTGTTGCAGTTGTCGTCCAAAATTCCTCCGGCCATTTTGGGGAAAACCGAACAGTGAACGGCCGTGTCGCTCCTTCTGAAAGAGAAGATAAATTTCTACAAAGCGAAGATAGTGAGAGAGGGTGTGGCCATCTCCCCAGCCTCCGCAGGAGGTCATAGAAGGCTGACCAGGCTTCTGGCAATCAAAGGAGCAGAGTACCACATCTCCTCCAGGAAGACAGGCGCTTAAGGGTGGTCATAAGAGGCATCGCCTGCGACACCACAATATGGCACGAATGTGAAACAAAAGGACGAGGCAGATGCCCCTTGTTCTTGTGCAAGTGCCACAAGACCAGGTAGGTATCTTGCAGGCTACGAGATGCTGTTCCCTAGTAGTTCATGTAGAGCCCTAGAACGCGGCAGCTGTGGCGTCTCAATACCACAGATGCCAGAAATTCGGCCACGGCTAGAGCCGCTGCACCGCTCTTGTGAAGTGCGGCGAAGGCCATCACTCGGCCAAATGCAAAAAGCCGAGGGAAGTACCGGCGAAGTGCGCCAACTGCGGTGCGTCTTTTTTAATAAAATGCCATCTCTTTTGCAGGAGTCGCCTCCTCGAACGTTGACGGGTTCCGGTGTAGCAACGACTTGCTTGAGCTCTTGCCACGCCTAGACGTAGACGTGGCAGCCATCCAAGAGACCAAATTAGAGGACGCACAGGCCGCCAGAATGCTAGGATACGTGGTGTATCGGAGGGATCGGACGGTCAGAGGAGGAGTAGTGACCCTGCTAGTCAAAAGAGATATCGAACACCATATATTGCAGGTATCACAGCTGGTAAATATGGAAGCCGTGGCAGTCTCCGTGAGCATCCGCAACGGAGAAATCGCTGTGGTGTTCTGTTACCAGTCAGCATCTCGTCCGCTCTTGGAGAACAATCGGCGGCCATGACCGCAATGGCCGCATGCGGCTGCCATCGGTGACGTTAACGTAAAGTCGCCGGAGTGGAACAGCACGACCACCTGAACACGAGGTAGAGTGTTCTGCAGTTCCAGAAAGCCTCAGCTAGCTGGATATCGCTTTGCTCAAAGCAATACTGATGGAAACCGAACTGACGGCGCGTCACGTGGAGTCCACCAACCACTCGCCCGTCCTACTGGAGTTAGGACGAGAGCGTCGCGACGAGACAACCATCGTCAGGACACAGACCTATTGGGAGTGCTTTCGTAAAGAAATGCAACGACTCTGTCAACCATTCTCTGTCATCCAAGATGAAATAGACCTCGAAGCGGCAGTCGTCAGCCTTTAGATGGATATCCGTACCGCAATGGACGGATATCCATTGACGACGGGGGAAAATTTCTTGGACCGTGGGAAAATTTGTCGGCTAGATCAAAGGGTACCGCCGAACAAGTGTTAATTACAGGTGTGGCTCCGTTAGCAGAAAAAACATGGGCAGTAGCGACCTAAATTCAAACTGATGGAATATTCAAACTAAGGAAAGAGGATCTAACCTAACAGAAAAAAAATGCGTAGTAGCGACCTAACCTATCAGAAAAACATGCGCAGTAGGGACTTAATCTAACAGAAAAAACATGCGCAGATCTGCAGCGGTAGAGTTATAGTGACGTCACACATACAGTTTTTTAAATTTGAAAACTGATTTGATCACGTGGCGTTGTTGGTTTTTTTTTTCGTAACTAGTGCCCTTCTGGCTTTTAGCAGTTTAGAGCATTTACTACTGTTTGAAATATTAAATATAAATATTTAAGATTTTACAGGTGATATTAAATATGGAATGGAAAAAAAACTGGTAGCGCTGGAAATCGAACCACGGACCTCTAGAGTGCAAAGCGTGTACGTTAGCGCTAAACCATCAGGAGGTGATGATGAGGTTGTACTGGAACGGGAGTGGTGGTGAGATTAGACGGGGAACTAGTTGTGACAGGAGTGACGGTAAATAGTTCCAAACGTGGATAAGCGCTTATCAGTAGATGGCGTTGCAAGTGGAGCGCGCTACTCCGTTAGAGTGAATTATTATTAAAACACAACCAGTAGTAAAATGGGAAATCCTACTACAGGGAAAATTTTACGCAAATAGTATTTCTAATTTCTACCAACAGCAAACAGTGGAAGTTTTTTTTTGGGGGTAACCGCTATGAATTTGCGCCCTGTATAATATTTTACCGATAACAACAACAAAACTATTTCGTGTACTAACAATACACCTTATTTTAATGTAAAATCTCATACTGTACTCAGTTTTATATACAAACAAGATTTGTCATTCCAGCATAGTGGAGCGTCCGAATGCACGATTTGAGGTACTCACAATACACCTTATTTTAATGTAAAATTGTACTTAGTTTTATATACAAACAAGATTTAGTAAAATCTGAATATTTACTTATGCATTAGCAATTTATTGTGAAAACGCCCTGTATAATATTTTTCTGACAACAACAACAACAAAACTATTTGGCGTACTCTCAATAAACATTATTTTAATGTTAAATATCATACTGTACTTAGTTCTTATAGTTAGTAGTTTTCCCATTACGTCTTTGTTTTTGTCTCCAATTCCAGCCTGGCAAATCCAGATTTAGATGCAACCATCCAAAAGTGCGACATACCGCAAGGTCCAGTACTTCCTTCTAGAAAAGTAAAAAATAAAATATAAATTTGTAAAGAACCACCAGTAAAACAGGTACATGTTCGAACAGGTCCCAACCAGTAAAAACAGGTAGCTGGCAGTAAAAAACAGGTAGCTGGCAGTAAAATACAGGTAGCTTACAGTAAAAACAGGTAGCTGGCAGTAAAAAACAGGTAGCTGGCAGTAAAAACAGGTAGCTGTCAGTAAAAAAAACAACATGTAAAATCTCATACTGTACTTAGTTTTATATACAAACAAGATTTGTCATTCCAGTATAGTGACTGGCTTCTGCAGTTTCCGAATTTATTGTGAAAACGAATATTTTGTTGATAACAGCAAAACCATTAGGCGTACTCTCAATAAACATTATTTTAATGTAAAATCTCATACTTTACCTAGTTCTTATAGTTAGTAGTTTTCCCATTACGTCTTCGTTTTTGTCTTGAACTCGAGCATGGCAATCCAGATTTAAATGCAACCATAAAATCGGTAGTGACCCAAACCCCATCTAAAAGTGTGACATATTTCTACCAATACGTCCTTCTAGAAAAAATTGGGAAAATGTATGAATTAAAAATAAAATATAAATTTGTAAAGAACCACCAGTAAAACAGGTACAGGTTCGAACCAGTAAAAATAGGTTCCAACTAGTAGAAACAGGTAGCTGGCAGTAAAATACAGGTAGCTTACAATAAAAACAGGTAGTTGGCAGTAAAAACAGGTAGCTAGCAGTAAAAAACAGGTCCCAACCAGTAAAAACAAGTAGCTAGCAGTAAAAAACAGATCCCAACCAGTAAAAACAGGCAGGTGGCTGTAAAATACAGGTAGCTGGCTGTAAAAAACAGGTCCCAACCAGTAAAAACAGGTAGTTGGCAGTGAAATACAGGTAGCAGAACTTATGATGGTCAAATCCCCTTTCTATATCTACCATTACTGTCAGCAGTGAGCTATTAAAATTTATATCGTTATCAATGTGAACTAAGCCTTCTTACCTATGCACGAATTAGAATTATACTCTGGAACGTGACGATAGTTGCCTGCTTCTTGAGGTCGGTCTGCTGCTGTTGCTGCTTCTTAGTCTCCTGGTAGTATGGTGGAACCTGAAAAAAGAGGGACGAATGAGAAAAAAATCTCAGTATGTGTACTATATTCTTAATAAAATATCTGAGGATACAGACAGAAAAAGAAACCATAGTTGTACAAATGACATATAGTAGTTTTGTATTCAATTATTAAAACCATGATGGTGTCTTGTGGTTTAGATTCCGCACACACGATATTAGCAATATCGAGAAAATGCTGAAGAACACCATTCAAGAGAAGCTTGGTAAGACGTTACAGATACATAACACAACTTTTGCAGATAAAATATCTGAGGATACAGACAAAAAAAAAAGAAAATACTGTGACATCAAACTGTAACGAAATGTTGCTCCATTCAGCTTGATCGCAAATGGATGAGCCTGCTATTCTGTAAATAGTTTAAAATACACGTACTCCTAGAATGGGTCGTTTCTGATATAAGCATCGAATACGATGAACTGACTACATAGATATGGATTTAAATTATACTCTGAAGTATGGTAAAATATATCCGAGGACAGAAAAGGAACTACTAACTGTGACATCGAAATGCTACTTCATTCTGCTTGATAAGACGTAACCCAACCTTTTACTGGAGTTGATTAAACTACTACAGTATGAGATAACATAGGGTTGAAATAATGTGTAAATAAGTGTAGGATTCTTTGGGAAATGTCTTTATGTAACATATTTCGACAAGTATATAGAGAGAATAAACGTCAAATTAGATGACGTAGTCCTAGAATGGATCATTCCTGATAATAAAGCCACACACTTACATTTGTGAACAGCCTTTTGGCCCAGAAAATGTTAAAGTAGTGACCATAACCATTTAATACCTGAAAATAATTATAGGGGGGCGCCGCATACAACTCATGTAACATTAACTACAAGGATGAGGT
Source organism: Monochamus alternatus (assembly GCA_037114965.1). NCBI lineage: Eukaryota > Metazoa > Arthropoda > Insecta > Coleoptera > Cerambycidae > Monochamus > Monochamus alternatus. The sequence continues at coordinate 30,058,983 of CM073435.1, read as the reverse complement.
AATTATACCTGTTGTCTTTCACAATTTGAGCGGATATGATGCACATTTTAGCCTGGAGAATATCGCGAATGACATGTCATCGCCGGATTGCGTTGACCATAACCAAAGAAAAATACATTTCATTCACTAAAAATCTCGATCAAAATTTAATAAAATTCAGGTTCATCGACTCTTTCAGATTTATGGCGTCTGCGTTAGACACGTTGTCCTCACACTTGAGAGACTTAGGGCTTGAGTCAGTGCTGTAAACGTAAAAGCGTAGCTAAGGCAAAGTAGTAGCTTTTAACTATAAGGACAGAAAAGGAACTACTAACTGTGGCATCGAAATGTTGCTCCATTCAGCTTGATCGTCAATGATAAGACGTAACCCAACCTTTTACTGGAGTTGATTAAACTACTACAGTATGAGATAACATAGGGTTGAAATAATGTGTAAATAAGTGTAGGATTCTTTAGGAAATGTCTTTATGTAACATATTTCGACAAGTATATAGAGAGAATAAACGTCAAATTAGATGACGTAGTCCTAGAATGGATCAATCCTGATAATAAAGCCACACACTTACATTTATGAACAGCCTTTTGTGATTTTCACCAAATTGTATATGAATAAAGGTGTTTTTAAACATAAAACTGCAGTATCCGATAAGCGAGAAAAAATTAAGTGGTTGTTCCAGTGGCTAATAATATACAGATAGTTGAGGAAGAGTATAACCGTATGAAGTTTTTAAACATAAAACTGCAGTATCCGATAAACGAGAAAAAATTTGTAGGATTGGAATAAATGCAGTATGCTTATATATCAAATTGTTGCAACTTACACAGTAATATGAATTCCGTTGAACGGATTTCCACCAGTTTGTATATGAATAAAGGTAAGAAATTTCTCGAAATGGAGGTAGATTCCGAAATACGACATTCTCACACGTGACTAAGACTACTGCTAGCATTTTGTAAAAAGGACGAACCATTTTGCACTAGAACCTTTCACAGAACCAAATTGATGTTCTTATTATAACGATGAGAAAACTTGTGACGGATATACAGAGTAAACCGATAGATATGTAACTTTTAAATAAAACTTATGAAAGATAATAAGAGTGGTACACATACCTGTCTCCTATACATAGTCAGCCCCACTAGCACTACAGCTGCTGTTCATCGTGAACTACCTGAAAATCCAAAATAGAATTAGAAGGATATTTAAAATATTTTACAAAACACTTATCCTTATCCGAAATGTGTGAAGAATGTCGATTTAGATCCCTCTCAGCATTATAATAAATTATCCTTCGATTTTGAAGATATGGATAGCCCTTATGTGATATGCAAACGGTTGATCCTATTATATTAAACGAGGCAGCAAAAAAAATGTATATTAGTATATTACATGTTATATGTTCATTTAGCCAATAACATATTTGAAATATTTATTACACCACTTTTAGATTTAAGTTCTAAAAGTTAAGTTAACCTATTTTATAATGAAATATGTTATTGCTCAGCAAGGACCAACGGGAAGGTATGAACATATCCTTGCCAGGATGGAATGGGGCAGGTTAAATTAATAAGGGAGTAAAGATGTTAAAAATATGATAAATCAGATGAAATCTGTGCAGTCAATATCTGGAGGTTCACGCAAGTTGTCAATTATTCTATTCTGGGCCTTTTAAAACCGTAGGGTGCGGAGGTGTGGTCCTCCAAGAATCGTCTTTTGGTGGAGAGAGGTTTATACAGTTTATCTTGTTCTACTGTTACCACCTCGTGCTCCTTTGTCCTCAAGATATTCTTGGAGGTTACACACAGAGAAGCCGTAGAGGTATCAAGTACCATATCCTTTATAGTATTAAAATTTACAAGTTGGGATGCGGCATGTGTGAGGGAAATTCCCTTCACCTTGCATACCACCTTCTCCTCGTTATCATTTGTGGAGAACACTTTATAGGCGTAGTTTTTCGGCCCACCTGAGACAAACTCCTCGTCCACTACCCATGTCCCGGTCAAGGCTCTCTGTTCATCATCATTGTGATCGCACTCACTCTAGTTCATCTTGGCCGGTAACACAGGGTGGTAGAGGTCTTGAGGCGGTAGGATCTTACATTTTATAACCCCGTTGATGTCGGTCAAATCCAAACCGTTGCAGTCATCACCGGCGTACACTTTGGGGTGTCCAATAGGAAACTTCCGTACTTGCAGACCCAGGGGTAAAGGGAACAAACATCAACATATTTGATTTTTTTCCCCTGACTGACACTTGTAATATTCAAATGCATTTCCAGTGCGTCCACCGTAAAAGGCCTCCCTAGGTTGAAGCGGTGTGAGAGTTACGAGCGGGTGGGTCTCCGTGAACGAGCGCAGTTCTTTATTTTGCTGAAGATGCCGTCTAAATTCGCACTCCCACATCTCAACGACGTCATAACCCAATTGTTAAAACCTTTCGGTCTTGGCTGTTGTGGCTTCCATTCGGGTATTTGACGTCATCGAGGGGTCATCCTGCAGGGGTTCGTTACGATTGCATTGATAACAGACAGAGCACCCGTGGAAATAACACCCGTGAAACTCAAACACTTGTTTGGTTTCCTCGCAGTACCCGTCGACTTTGACCCCTGCAACTCGTGCTTCTTGCTGTTTGGCTGCGTGAGTAATGCTGAGACCCCTCGTGTGCTCTTCCCACACCAACCACTGGGTGGCTATCTTACTCTGGTTATCCCTCCATCTATAACCGCCTTTAGGTATAATGCCTATGGTGTTGGGTTTAAGGAAGTTCCGTCTAAACACCTTATTGCAGGTCGAAGCTATGGTACAGGCCTCGGTGAAGAGGCAGACGTTACCGGTGTCGAGGAGCTGCTGACGAAATTTGAGACAGGCAGCAGTTAGGATCTCCACATCTGATGTACAGTACTCCACTAGATCCCGCTGCATTGTCAAACACGCCGTTCTTATGCTCCTCGTGCCAGATGAGGGAAATATCCTTTCTTGAACCCGTCCCCCAAGCCGAAGGCTCTCGGAAGCTTCGAAAGGGCCATCGGGAAATAATTAAGGGAGTCCAAAAATTTCACATTCTCAACTACCATAGATATTATTTTTGTTCCTCGCATAATTAGATCGGGCTTCAGGTCGGTATTAACCAATATATGGTTTAAACAGAACTGGTGGTCAAAGGCCTGCCCGTTGTGGGCTATAACCACCACCAGTTTGAATTTTTTTCTGACCTCCAATACGTGTTGTATAAAACTACTTATAACGTTTTTCTTATATACAATCGACCTGTGTCCGCATTTTTGACAAAAGTGTAAGTTATTTTCATGTATACACTTATCACATCTGTTGGCTAAGACACATAGATTGGGTTCATGAAGGAAAGAGCCATCTTCCCGCTTCGTCTCCTGTCGTGTCTCCAGGTCGTAGAACACGAAGAGTACGTCGTCTGTTCTCGGTTTTCCGTTATTTGGTTGCTTATAACACAGATGGTCTGAGGGGACGTGGGTTTTGCAGATCTTGCAATATATTTCGCCACAGATATGGGTTCTATCCCTTTTTACAACCTTGAAGCAATCAGGGCAACAGTAAATTTGAGCACAGATATTGGTCAGCTGGTGGTTATCGTAACACTGTTGCCCCCTGAAGCTACGTTGACAGTCTTGACAGGTAATATTGCAATCTTGGGGGCATGCAGGTGACTGCTGGCATGCCGGGCACGTACCTCCGCATCTGTGTTTATTTTTTACATTGTAGGGGACATGGCACTTCTTGCAGTAATAGGTGCTACAAAAGGCGGCTGTCAAAGAGGTTATCACATTATAGTGTCCTTCGTGATAGAGTAAATTTAGAGCTGGGCCGTCTACGGCTCCCTTAAATATAACGTCGCGACCTTTAGTCCCATACCGGTATACGACGATATTGTAATTCTTCAAATACGTTTGGAATTGCTGGAGTTCGAGTATACCGGCCCCTTCTTCAGGTATAGATATACCTGCATTTTGGCAGAGTTCTCTAGCTCTCTGTGTTTGGATTTCTCCAGTATTCTGCCGCAGTTTTTTATAATTTAAGTCTTTATCCACATTTGCCCGTGAAACAACGAGAGCACGAGGCAAACACAAGTTGTCTTTATTATTTATTGAGACGAGTCCTGAGCGTTTCCTACACTCCTCGTCGAAGGTGTTATACCGACGGCCCTTACCTTTTCCACTAGGCATCCTCACAGCCGTCACCCCCAGACAGAACGTTTTAGTATTCAGGCCCGCAGAGTTGGACTGGTAAACGCTGGAGATGACACTCCACACGTCTTCGTAGGTCACCTCCTTGGCGGGCCTAAAGCGAACCCAAGCATCGCCACGTTTGAACTCCTTTGAGCAGAAGGAGAACGCCACCTGGTCGTTGGGGTTCAGGCCTTCCGTCCCCATAGCAATGATTTGCGTGATGGCATCTTTAATCCAGCTAACTGGTTCGGCACCAACAGAAGGAGTTTTAATTTTAAATTCCAAGGTTCGACCGTGGAGATTGAAGCGACGAACCTTCTTCACTGTATCACGAATAATAAAAAACTTTTCCATTTTTCAAAAAAAAGCGTTACACGTCTTGAAGATCAACACAAAAACTGACACACTGTCGTAATTTACCCCTAGTCGTTTATTTTCTGCTAACTAGTGTCGGTGAGATGGAAAAAAGGAAGTCACGTGACGAAAAAAGGCCCCTTGCGTTCAGTAATTTGTGTGTGTGTGTTTCACATAGGAGGTAATGTTAATTTCCGCTATGCGACCGGTGTGAAATAATTCTTCATATAATGGTAACAGCACCCGCGTACGAAAAGGCCCCCTGCGTTAGGTTATTTGTTCGTGTTTGCCATAAGAAACAATGTAATTTTGACGATTTCAGGTGGTGTAACACATTCCGTCATTAAGACACATGCAAATTAAGGCACAACGTGATTGAGTCACTCGCAATTTTTCAGTTTAAAATGTGTCTGATTAAAGAAAAAGTGTTTGTAATGTAATAGGATAAAATTTTCAAATTTAATCGTTTTACAACCCGCGTACGAAAAGGCCCCCTCCGTTCGGTTATTTGTTCGTGTTTGCCATAAGAAACAATGTAATTTTGACGATTTTAGGGGGTGTAGCACATTTCGTCATTAAGACATATGCAAATTAAGGCAAAACATGCCTAAGTCACTCGCAATTTTTTAGTTTAAAATGTGTCTGATTAAAGAAAAAGTGTTTGTAAGGTAATAGGATAAAATTATCAAATTTAATTAATTAACAAAAAAAATTAATATATAAGTAAAAAAAAATCTGTCGTTAGTCCTGTATTAATGAGACATCACTGTTGTACTAAAAATTTTGATAATGATTAAGACCGAATAATAGTAAATGCCTTCTTCTAATGTACGGGCCGGCAAATCCTTGACCGCGAAAAAAGAAAATTGTCAATGAAATTCACTCTTATATTTTTTTCCAATGTATTCAATTAAAGGTGTCTCATTAATAGGATATATTTAAATTTAATTAACTAGTAACAAGTAAACAAGTCAAAAAGGTTAGTTTGATTTTTGTAGAGCATTCGTCGTCGCCTCTCTCGGTCGCAATGTGCAGCCTATTTTTGAAACCCTGACTAACCTAACCCAGCTTTATGGCAACCTAAACGAGACAGTTAACGTATCGATAGCCCGAAGGCCTTTACGCGTCCACGGTTTCGGATTAAAGTTTTTCGCGTGTGTGTGTGACTGAAAACCTCTCTCTCTCTCTCTCGTTGGCAGGGAACAATCCAATGATTATCTCTTTGAGATTATCGTTAAAGATTTTCACTACACGACACGGTGTCTATCAAGCTGGCGTATTTTACCATGTTTTGATAAAGACACAAACGACGCGACCTGTAATGCAGAAATTTAAGCAACTTACCCAACACCTCTCTCTCTCTCTGTTCTTAATTTTCACCAATAGGCTACTAAAAAAAAAAGATTTTTGTTTTACATTCCTTTTGTTATAGTAAAATCGTAATCAATAAAACTTTTTTGCCCACCCTGTATATCAAAGCATTATTTTATCAACTCTATTATGTTTTTTAATTGCACATATTCCTAGACCTAAAATAAATTACAGGAATGGAACCATTTTTAAAAACTGCATTATATCTAAAAAAAAAATAAGGAGTAACTTGCGAAATCTACATAAAAACCGAATAAAAAAAATATTAACAAACAAGGATCAGCATCATAGAAAAAATTAAACGAATCGAGACACCGAAATGTAGTTTTCTTAATAATTAAGACCTTAGATACTTTTTTCTATATCTACGAAAACCCCCTCCAAAAGCCCTCTGATGCAAACTTAAACCAAGTTCGAGATTATCTAATCTAATCAGAAGAAGTTCTAATTGAGCAAAAACTTTATAATTTAAGTCTATTATTTACCTAAATTTTTTAGGTATATACCCTGTATATCAAAGTAGTATTTTCAACGAATTCTCTATTAAAAAATTTCTTAGACAGTTTTTGCCTACCCTGTAAGTATATCAAAGTAGTAGTTTTTTTAACTATATTATAGTTTTAACAGATTCTCTATTACAAAATGAGTTTCATAGTTTGTTGATTTAAACATATTATTTACTCAAAATTTTGAGCCTACCCTGCTTAAAAATCATATAGTATTAAAATGTTTGAGCTTTGTTTATACAATAAAAAACCAAGTTCGAGATTATCTAATCTAATCAGAAGAAGTTCTAATTGAGCAAAAACTTTATAATTTAAGTCTTTTATTTACCTAAATTTTTTAGGTATATACCCTGTATATCAAAGTAGTATTTTCAACGAACTCTTTATTAAAAATCCTAGACCGTTTCTACCTACCCCCTGTATATCAAAGTAGTATTTTTTTAACTGTATTTTTAACAAATTCTCTATTATGAAATGAATTTCATAGCTTGTTAATTTAAACATATTATTTACTCAAAATTTTGAAAAAAATCATATAGTATTAAAATGTTTGAGCTTTGTTTATACAATAAAAAGTAACTTAGGTACTTATTTACCCAAAATTGTTTGCTGCTTATTGATTTTTTTTGCCTACCCTGTATATCAAAGCAGCATTTTTTGAAACTATATTATAGTTTTAACAAATTCTCTATTACAAGATGAGTTTCATAGCTTGTTAATTTAAACATATTATTTTCCACAAAATTTTTCTATAAGCTTATTTTCTCCCTGCTTTAAAAATATCGTATAACAATATTTGAGCTTTGTTTATACAATAAAAATTAACAAAATTGTTTCCTGCTTATTTGATTTTTTGTCTACCCTGTATATCAAAGTAGTATTTTCAACGAATTCTCTATTACAAAATTTCTTAGACAGTTTTTGCCTACCCTGTATATCAAAGTAGTATTTTCAACGAACTCTTTATTAAAAATCCTAGACCGTTTCTACCTACCCCCTGTATATCAAAGCAGTATTTTTTTAACTGTATTTTTAACAAATTCTCTATTATGAAATGAATTTCATAGCTTGTTAATTTATTAACATATTATTTCCTCAAAATTTTTCTATAAGCTTATTACCTCCCCTACTTAAAAATATCGTGTAATATAATTCACTTGGTGAAATTAAACACACATTCTTTTTGCATAATGTTTGAGCTTTGTTTATACAATAAAAAGTTACAAAATGAATTTCATAGCTTGTTTAATTTATTAACATATTATTTCCTCAACATTTTTCTACACCTCCCCTACTTAAAAATATCGTATTAAAAATGTTTGAGCTTTGTTTATACAATAAAAAGTAACAAAATTTTTTCCTCCTTATTGATTATTTTGCCCACCCTGTATATCAAAGTAGTATTTTCAACGAATTCTCTATTATAAAAAAAATCCTAGACCGTTTTTACCCATCCTGTATATCAAAACAGTTTTTTTAACTGTATTTTAACAAATTCTATATTATAAAATGAATTTCATAGCTCGTAAATAGATAAAAACGTGTTTTATTTCCCCAAAATTAGAGTTATTTAAATATTTATTTTATTTTTCCAAATTTCCCTTAATTGACTTAAAAATATATATGTATATATAAATTACTTACCTATGTAGTTCAAATAAAATTTCAACTTTTCACAACAGTTAAACTCGTATCTTACCAATGACACTCGCGTTAAAAATGCAAGTTTCTGTACCCTCATCCGTTACAGCTAACGATATTTTGCCAAATCAGCAGCGTCTGTAATATAATCCCGGCTCGCACCAAGCAAAGATTTAATAAACGAATATAAATTCTATATGAACTAAATACAGTATGAGATTTAATTTTTTCATTAAAATAAGGTATCGAAAGTACGCCAAATAGTTTTGTTGTTGTTGTTGTCAGGAAAATATTATACAGGGCGTTTTCACAATAAATTGCTAATGCATAAGTAAATATTCAGATTTTACTAAATCTTGTTTGCATATAAAACTAAGTACAATTTTACATTAAAATAAGGTGTATTGTGAGTACCTCAAATCGTGCATTCGGACGCTCCAGTATGCTGGAATGACAAATCTTGTTTGTATATAAAACTAAGTACAGTATGAGATTTTACATTAAAATAAGGTGTATTGTTAGTACACGAAATAGTTTTGTTGTTGTTATCGGTAAAATATTATACAGGGCGCAAATTCATAGCGGTTACCCCCAAAAAAAAACTTCCACTGTTTGCTGTTGGTAGAAATTAGAAATACTATTTGCGTAAAATTTTCCCTGTAGTAGGATTTCCCATTTTACTACTGGTTGTGTTTTAATAATAATTCACTCTAACGGAGTAGCGCGCTCCACTTGCAACGCCATCTACTGATAAGCGCTTATCCACGTTTGGAACTATTTACCGTCACTCCTGTCACAACTAGTTCCCCGTCTAATCTCACCACCACTCCCGTTCCAGTACAACCTCATCATCACCTCCTGATGGTTTAGCGCTAACGTACACGCTTTGCACTCTAGAGGTCCGTGGTTCGATTCCCAGCGCTACCAGTTTTTTTTCCATTCCATATTTAATATCACCTGTAAAATCTTAAATATTTATATTTAATATTTCAAACAGTAGTAAATGCTCTAAACTGCTAAAAGCCAGAAGGGCACTAGTTACGAAAAAAAACCAACAACGCCACGTGATCAAATCAGTTTTCAAATTTAAAAAACTGTATGTGTGACGTCACTATAACTATCGCTGCAGATCTGCGCATGTTTTTTCTGTTAGATTCGGTCCCTACTGCGCATGTTTTTCTGATAGGTTAGGTCGCTACTACGCATGTTTTTTCTGATAGGTTAGATCCTCTTTCCTTAGTTTGAATATTCCATCAGTTTGAATTTAGGTCGCTACTGCCCATGTTTTTTCTGTTAGGTTAGTTTGAATTTCCCGCCACTTTTCAATTTGCCTCTGATATTACGCAGTTACTGTAACCTTTCTGTAATAGTCATAGTGGTCTCGTGGTACCGCGTCTGCATTGCAGGCGAGAGGTCCCGGGTTCAAATCGCACACAGAGTAAAGTTTTTTTTCATTGTCCACAAATACTACTGTATTCTCCAATACAATAGAGCATGCGCAGATTTGAATTTACCGAGATTTGGAACTTGCGCAGAAACAGATTTGAATAGGCGCATGTTTTTTCTGTGAGAATAGGTCCCCCTACTGCGCATGTTTTTCTGATAGGTTAGGTCGCTACTGCGCATGTTTTTTCTGTTAGATTAGGTCCCTACTGCGCATGTTTTTTCTATTAGGTTAGGTCGTTACTGCGCATGTTTTTCTGTTAGGTAGGTCGCTACTGCGCATGTTTTTTCTATTAGGTAGGTCGTTACTGCGCATGTTTTTCTGATAGATTAGGTCGCTACTGCGCCTGTTTTTTCTGTTAGATTAGGTCCCTACTACGCATGTTTTTTCTATTAGGTTAGGTCGCTACTGCTGTTTTTTCTGTTAGATTAGGTCCCTACTGCGCATGTTTTTTCTGATAGTTTAGGTCGCTACTGCGCATGTTTTTTCTGTTAGATTAGACCCCTACTACGCATGTTTTTTCTATTAGGTTAGGTCGTTACTGCGCATGTTCTTTCTATTAGGTTACGGAGCCACACCTGTAATTAACACCTGTTCGGCGGTACCCTTTGATCTAGCCGACAAATTTTCCCACGGTCCAAGAAATTTTCCCACGGTCCAAGAAATTTTTCCATGCAGAAGTGACCCCCTACCTACTTAGCTTAAAATACCTTTCTAACACAGTAAAAATGTTACAAAAGCTAATAATAAGGAAAATATAGGTAGATATTGTGGGTGTAATTCAACGCTGGTTGGGGCTTTTGTCCACAGAGTAGTTAGTTTCACACAATATTATTAATACCTAAAAATATATAAAAAAAATACTATCAACTATTTGGAGTTAAAGTTGTTTTTGAGAAAACAAAAATAATATTTGTAATATATGTTCCAATATTACAATCAGAATCCATTACCAGCACCACCTTTATCCAATTCCTATTAATAATCAAACGATTATACCTGTCAAACCTATCCTTATACTTGGTCTCAACAATCACCTATTAAGAGATGAAATATGTCCACAAATAGAAATTGAATTCATATGCCGAGAAGATCTCAGACCAAATGACCAGGATTGTGCCTCTCAAATGATGTTGAAGTCACAACATAGTCACTGTATATCAACCCCTTTGATATTGACAGCAGCAATTATTGAACAAATCAGCGAAAAACATGTCCTAGCATTAGCAAACCAGTTTATTGACGTTCACCGTAATTGTGATAAAAAACCTTACAAGAATTCGAAGTCCAACATTTCCTGAGGAATGTAAAGTCTCCAAATGGATCCATGAATCAAAATTATATTAATGTTGCCAGTTCATGCTACCTGAAATTGAAACGACCTGTTAAGTGTAACCAGAAAACCTCTAATTTTACAACCAGTATCACTCGACGAAATTCATGATATCCAGAAACAAATGGACCACGTTAGATGACGTTACTATCCACTCCAAGATCAAATATTATTTAATAATAATCGTCATCTGTTCCTGTGTCTTATTGATAATCTTCTGGAAACCCATTTGGAGACTATGTTGCCGATGTCTGTTCCAAAGAAGGATAACTACACGACCTAATGAACCCGAGCTACGTTCCACTCCGTCGGTTCTATTCTAAAGAGGGAGGAGTTATGTGAACACCCTATATATATATATATATATATATATATATATATATATATATATATATATATATCTCTTACTTTTCATTCCACTATAACTAGCGTTGAATAATACGTAAGGAATTTGCTGAAGATGTTATTTATTTAAAAGTTATAAATTCATTTAAGACCCTTATTATATCTAATATTTGTAAACAAACCAAGTGTTTTCTTGAAGTAGAATCCAAAACTAGTGCGACACCTAAGACGCCTACCCGACGCTGAACCCGTCAAACCTGCCACTCCGGAGGAGATGAAGGAGATCCTGCGCCACAGGCCAATTAGTCTGCTGCTCATGATGAGCGGAGAGGGTGATCCTGGCGAGACTGCACGAGACCACAGAAGAACTGCAAGTCCTCCCGGACGAGCACTTCGTGTACCGTCGTGGCCACTCGACGGATCAGCAGATTCTTAGGTTAGTAGAACTTCTTTCCGCAGGTTTCAACATCAGAGAGTCTACTGGAGAAGTCTTTTTGGATATCGCCAAGGCCCTTAATAGGGTATGGCATGATGGGCTTCGTTGATTACCCTGTCTGCCTAGTCAAGCTGGTGGCGTCATTCCTAAGAGGCAGAGAGCTGCGTGCGTGCTATTGACTCATGGAAGCCGAAGTCCCCCAAGGAGCCGTGCTGTTCCCGCATCCGTTCAGCATCTTTACAGCCGATCTACCCAGGACAGAGAACACTTTCATGTGCCTCTACGCCGATGACACCGCCATATTGGCTCGATCATTAAATCCGGAGATGGCGACTAGGCAACTCCAGAGAGCGATCTTATTGTTTTTAGTAGAAATTTAAGCGATCACAATAAGAATCTTCTTAGCGTATTCAAACGCCTTAGAAAAACCAATTTAAAGCTAAATCCAACGAAATGTGAATTCTTAAAGAAAGAAATTTTATATTTGAGACATCTTATAACAGCTAACGGTATTTTAACAGATTCTTCAAAAATTAAATGTGTTCAAGAATATCCAGTACCAAAAAATGTCATTGAAGTCAAGAGATTTATTGCTTTTGCAAACTATTATAGAAAATTTATTCCTAATTTTGCTGATAAATAATTTTGTTTAAATCGATTATGTAGAAAAAATGTAAGATTTGAATGGAATGAAGATTGTCAAAATTCATTATTATCGCTTAAACAAGCTTTAATTCAACCACCTGTGTTAGATTATCCAGATTTCTCAGATAACAATTAATGTATGCAAACGGATGCATCTAACTCTTGGAGCAATACTCTCAAATAAAATTAATAAATCAATACCTTATGCTAGTAGAAGTTTATCTAAAGCCGAGGTAAACTACCCTGCCATACAAAAAGAAATAGCGGCATTAGTATGGGCAGTTAAACATTTTCGACCTTACCTTTACGGTAAACGATTTAAATTAATGAATTAGACCTTTAGTATGTCTATTTAACACGGCAGATCCATCACGTCGACTAATTAAATTTCGATTGTGTCTAGAGGAATACGAGTTTTATGTCGAATATAAAAAGTAGTAAAAATGTAACAGCTGATGCCTTATCTAGAATTATAACATCCGATGAATTAAGACATACAAACAAAAATTTAATGACAGTTATGACTAAAGCACAAACAAACAAGCAAAATATAGATACGTCAAAAAAAGTTGATAGTGGAATCGATACTTTTCGGCCTGATCAACCGAATATTGTCGAAATAGAATTAAAAATAATGTCGAAAAATGACAGTCAAATTAAATTTTTCGGAAAACTGTGCACAAAGTCAGGTCCCTCCATTATTATATTTGAATCCAAATACTCGATCGGCATTAACGCAAGACGTATTGTTGAGAGATTTGGCTTTCATATGTGAAAAAGTGAATATTCATGAATTAATTGTTATTAAAGAAGATAATTACATGGAAATAATTAAAAAACTAGCTAGTGCAATAAATAATATATCTAAAATAGAGAACAATAAATATCCAAAAATATATGTGTTAAAAGAGTAACATATGCAGAAACGAAAAACCTAAATATTATTTTTGGTCAGGTATGCAAAAGATATTACTAACTTTGTAAAAAAATGTGGCAGTTGCCAGAGACATAAACACTGTAAGAACACAAAGGAACCTATGGTAATTACATCTACTGCTTCATCATCCTTTCAAAAAAATTTTCTTGATGTCGTAGGTCCTTTAGATAAAGATATTAATGATAATTAATATACTAACCCTTCAATGTGAATTAACAAAATTTGTAAAAGCGTATCCTATGAAATCAAAAGATGATGTAACAATAGCTAAAAGTTTAGTAGATAATTTCATATTACGTTACGGAGTAATGCAACAAATCGCTGCTGACAAGGCTGCAGAATTTATGTCAGAAACAATGACTGAAGTCTGTCGATTATTAAACATTAGCAAAATTAATTCAATAGCTTATCATCATGAATGTATAGGATCATTAGAAAACTCTCATAAGGTTCTAGGTGCTTATTTAAGGATGCAAACGCAAAAGCATACTGTTTCGTGGAGTGCTTGGTTATCATATTGGTATTTCGCGTATAAGACAACTGTCCACACAAAAACGAAGTATGCTACATTTGAATTAGTTTTCGGAAAAGTATGTAACATCCCTAATAATTTGAGTAACACTGTAAATCCTCTATATAACTTCGACAACTATCCATTAGAACTTAAGTATAGACTACAAACTGCACATAGTGATGAAAAAAATAATCTATTGTTACGTAAAGAAAAACGAAAATGTAAATATGATCAGGACATAAATCCGATAAAATATAATAAAGGTGATTTAGTGTTAGTGAAAAGTGAAACAGGAAATAAACTAACGTGCTTATTTGACGGACCCTATACGGTGGTAGAGGAATTACCTCCAAATGTGAAAATCATAAAAGACTAAAGAAACGATAGTTCATAAGAATAGAACTAAACCATATTTTCAGTAATAGGTGTCTTGTATCCTTATCTAAAAAAATCACTGTAAGTATCACTGCATAGTTTATTTTTTTAATGAAAAAAAAATTACGATTTGTTATTGAAGGAAAAGGTTTGATTTTCGGGGGAGGTGTAGTATAGGAGTAGCTTAAGGGAATTACTTAAGTGTACTGTAGTATGTATTGATATATTAACTTTGTTTTGACCTGTTGCTCAATAAATTAGCAACGAGTAAGCATGTTGAAATAGGGGGCAGTTCAATGAAACATGTATGTAGAATAAGAAGAACATAATAGACTTTAGAAGTAGAAAGATGTTTGATTAATAACATTATTTCAAGAACTTAAGGAAAAATAACTAATGTAAGAAGCAAGAATAAAATATATTTATTACAGGTGGATAGGGCCCCATCCACTTTCGTCTCTTAGGAAGAATGCCACCAGCTTGACTAGGTCGACAGAGCAGCCAAAGTCGAGCATCTTAACGATAATCTCATCATGCCAGACCCTATCAAAGGCCTTGGCGATGTCCAAGAAGACTGCTAAAGTATACTCTCTGATGTTGAAACCTACAGGAACAAGTTCTACTAACCTAAGAATCTGCTGCTCCGTCGAGTGGCCACGGCAGTACGCTTACTGCTCGTCCGGGAAAACTTGCAGTTCTTGTGTGGTCTCGTGCAGTCTCACCAGGATCACCCTCTCCACTACTTTGCTCGTTATAGACAGGAAACTAATGGTCCTGTAACTAGAGGGGAACGTTAAGTTCTTGTTAGGGATGAATATCACGTCGGCCTTTTTCCATCTCGTCGGAGATCAGCTCAGTCTCAGCATGGCGTTGCAAATGTTCTGCAGCGCCATTACTCCCCGGTGTGAGAGTGTCCTGAGAATCCTGTTCCCTATACCGTAGCATCCCGGCGCTTTGTGTGGGTACAGGTGGCACAGGATCTCTTTCATCTCGTCTTCGTCGTCGAGAAGGTTCTCTCTACACTGCAGTTCAAGGCTGTCCGCGAAAGCTTCTGCCTTGTCTCACTTCATGTAGATAACCCCATTTTTTCCAGGATTCGGCGATGCCAGGTGTCGTTGCTACTGCTCTTGGTAGAGCCCGTCCAGGGCGACCTTGACTCTCCTGTTGAGCTGGTTTGAGATTTGCTTGTCACGTGGATGGCCCGTCCTCATGGCTCATTGCTTGGTTGCGCGTCTCTCCCTGCTGCAGTAAAACAAAAGGTAACTCACCTGCATGGTCAGCACCACTCCCAGTCGGTCTGTCTCCTGACGACGGTTGTCTCGTCGCGACGCTCTCGACCTAACTCCAGTAGAATGGGCGAGTGGTTGATGGACCCCTCGTGATACGTCGTCAGTTCGGCTTCCATCGGTAGCTTGAGCGGCCTTGAGCAAAGCGATATCCAGTTAGCTGCGCCTCTCTGGAACTGCAAAAGCACCTTACCTCGTGTTTAAGTGGTCGTGATATTCCACTTCACCCACTTTGCGTTAACGTATGGCAACCGTATGCGGCCATGCCTCCATGACCGCCTCCAGATCGTTCTCCAAGAGCGGATGAGATGCTGGCTGGTAACAGGACACCACAGCGATTTCTCCGTTGCGGGTGCTCACGGAGACAGCCACGGAGACGGAACAGCTGTGGGACCTGCAACATATGGTGTTCGATATCTCTTTTGACTTGCAGGGCTACTCCTCCTCCTCTGACCGCCCGGTCCCTCCGACACACCACGTATCCGAGCATTCTGGCGGCCTGTGCGTCCTCTAGCTTGGTCTCTTGGATGGCTCTAAATCTGGGCGTGGCAAGAGCTCAAGTCATTTTTCCTACATCGGAACCCGTCGACGTTCCAGAAAGTGACTCTCAGGCTTGTCATTACTCCTGCAAAAGAGATCGCATTTTAGTGAAAAAGGCGCGCATGGCTGAGTACTCCTCCATCCTCACCAGCGCGCTGACGAAGCCAGAGGGCGCACTCCACGCCGTCTGGGGCTGCTGCTTCTTTGTAACCTCCATAGGCACCGCGACGAGAGACTGCTTTTGCCTCGCGGCGTCGGTGAAGCTCTTTGCCGCTGTGGTCTTCTCCTCCATTCTCGCCAGCGCACTGACGAAATCAGAGAGAGCACTCTGTGGGTCTTTGCAGCCCCCTTGGCCGCGGCGGCGAGAGCTTGTTTCGGCTTTACATTGTCGGCGTAGCTCCATGTCGCGGTCGACCTGGGGGGCTGGGTATATTTTAAAAACGAAAACAGAGAGTTTTTCGAAACGTCAATATTACGGAAGTGCGCGATAGTGATGTGATTTTTGTTATTTTTTACTTATCTGCTTTTTTCAGTGTGAGATTTTTTGGTTAGGCAAATTTAGTTTCAAAAATAACCCTTGACTGTTCCGTTTGGCGAAAGGGCTTATTTAATTATTTTTTATTATTTTTAAGAAGTATGGCAAAAACCCAATAAAACTAAAGAAAAACTAAAATTATGCCACAAATAAATAGCTTCAGACAGTATTCCTCCTTATTTTGTACTTGGTCAGCCGCCTATGGTCGGTGGTTGTTGATGGCGAAGTAGCCACTCCCTCTCTCACGTCCAACGCTCGCTTTTCCTCAGGATTACAGGGGGAATCCTGGGCGTTTTATCCGCTGCAGTGGCGGCGGATGTGGTGGCGGGGGTCTATGTGGCGGCGGGTTTGACTGCTGCGGGGGTGTTAGTTTCCGTTCTGGTTGAGTTGGCTCTCTTTCAGAGCCTGAGGACTCACCTGCAACAGGTAGCGGATTTTTACGCTTGCCTTTGACGCTGGTTGCGAGAATGGAAGCCGCTGGTTGCGAGGATGGAAGCCGTTGGGCCAGAGGGTTCAACTTCCATGGCGGCTGCGGTTGGGGCGGCGGTTTTGTGCCTCAACGCCTCCAACTTCACGTGCTTGATTTGGACAAGCTCCTTGTTTTCTTCTGTTTGTTTCGCGCTAGCGCCGCCTGCTCGTTGAGCTGCCTTATCAATTTGGTAATGTTCTCCCTCAACGCGTAATTTTCTCTGCGAAGACGCTTGATTTCTTCCGCATCCTCGACACTCATTGCAGTACGACTGCTTCCAGCTTCCGATACCGGGCTGCCAAAGCGACTGTAGTCGCTGTCGTTGTCCGCTGGCGTCGGCGAGCGTGATTTCATGGCGTCGTCCTCCACGGTGCACTCAACTGAAAAATAAATATTCGAGTCCTCACTGCCTAAGCTGAGAATACTCGAACCATAAGAAATTTCGAATTTCTTTTTATGCAGTAGTCTTAAGAAAGACTAGATAGTTTGTCTTATCAAAGACAGTCGTTTGTGGGGCCTCCATTTTACAGTGCACTTATTCGCACTACTTTGTCACAACTTGTCACTAGCAGGTAGTACCTGCTCCAGTCACTGCTCTTGTGTATGAACGCTGCTCGGTGCGCTGTTTTATCTCCTCTGGGGTGTCTAGGGTATATCTGGATCGACTTTCCAATGGGGTGCGTTGGACGCTATGGCGCGCAGGGATTGGTCCTTATTTCGTCTCGTGCAGCATCCACATCTTGACACTGCTTGTTATCGACTGTTTCAAATTTTTTCCTAACGTTATTTTATGGAGTAATCCCCACCACTTTAAATAGATAAAAGGGAATTTTATTTTCTAGATTCATAATTAAGAACTATGAAATAAAGTGTTAATTTTTGCTGCAGGTATTTAGAAATGATGCAATACGTTTATCAACCTTTGACCTTCACATAAGTATCAAGTTACATTACAGGTTTACCTGACTTGGCAACTTCAAGTATTTTATTAGATTTTAATCTTTGCTGGTGTGGAATTTTTATAGGAAATAACGTATCGAGTTTCTTCTAGACAGCATCCGGTGTCATGTTTCAGTTCATTGACCCACATCCGGTATCATGTTTCGTCTAGATAGCATCCGGTGTCATATTTCAGTTCATTGACCTTGCTCCTCCTCTGGCTCTGGTTCCTTATCATTTTCATCTCTCCAATCCTTACTACTGACAGGCATTAACCATGTTGAACTCCTGAATCGTTTTAGTATGGAAACACTACAAGTATTTTTTACTGTTTTAGAAAGGTATTTTAAGCTAATATAAATCAAATCTCCTACAATTCCTATCAATGAAGTATATATGTACGTTCTCTGATACCAAACATCTAGGTATGCTAATGAACAATTCCACAGACAAAGCTCTATTCTTTGGTATCAGAGAACGTACATATGACTTCATTGATAGGAGATTTGATTTATATTAGCTTAAAATACCTTTCTAAAACAGTAAAAAAATGTTACAAAAGCTAATAATAAGGAATATATGGGTAAATATTGTGAATATCCTGGTTGAAGGAAAACCAGGACATGAAGACATCCTCAACATTTTTAATGTAAGTACGATTGATCATTATTCCCTGAATGAAATTCCACCTACTCGATCCCATTTAACCAGGAAAACCCCCTAAATTTTTATTTTTTCGCTTTTGCTTTTACGGATTTTTATGTTTTTCAGAGTTGCAATTGGCTGAACTGAATAGGCTAAGACCAACTTTGTGACATAAAACTAACAGCTTATTAGTTATAAGATCTTAAAACAAACAAATAAAACAAACTGTCCCGCTGATAATTGTTGTATATTGTCCCGATAGAGCATTGCTTGACTAATTTAAGTATATCCCTCGTTGTGACTAAACATACAACTTGAGTCACACTGTAAAATAAATCTTAAAATTTAAAAACTCTAAATAAATTGTCCCGCTGATAATTGTTGTACATTGTTGCGATAGAGCATTGCTTGATTTTTTTCAAGTACATCCCTCGTTGTGATTAAACGTACAACTTGCATCACATTTTAAAATAAGAATTAAAACAAAGTGAATTTACTAACATCTAGACTATAGATTTTAATGTCGATAAGAGACAACGATATAGAAGATATAATTAATCAAATTGCCAATATTTCCACAAGTAATAGAAGCAATATTTTAAACCGAAACAACATGGCTCAACCATCGATCAGAGACTACATGGATACAATTCCACCATTTAATGGAGACTCTGTACTTATTTCAAATTTTATTTTGGCTTGTGAAAATGTAATAGAAATTCTTGGAAGACCGAATGACGTAAATTTCAACTCATTTGTGGTAGCCCATATACGAAGTAAATTGATAGGAAGAGCGGCCCAATTAATTGCTGTACGAAATTTAAAAACATGGCGCGAACTCAAAGAAGCAATTTTATTTACCTTCGGCGATCAACGAGATGAAGACGCTCTTATGAGAGACCTGATTATGTTAAAACAGGAAAATAATGAATCATCCCTACGATTCGGAGAAAAGTGCCAAGACACTCTCAGTCTGTTAGTGTCAAAAATAAATTCAACTGCAGGCAACGAAGTCCTAAGGACCGAGAAAATAAAGATGTATAGAAGTCTAGCCGTAAAAACTTTTACGAAAGGACTAAAAGAACCATATAGTCTTATTGTACGCTGCAGAAACCCTCAAACCCTAGAAGAAGCAATAAATATCATCTCTGATGAGAATAATTTAAATTATATAAGAAAAATGACACAATCACCTAACCATCTACCAGCCATGAATAGAAATCCACAAATGAACCATTTTCAGATGCCTAGAAGATTTTCTTTACCTACTTATAATGCAAGAACTACTACAGCACTAATTAGACCACCAATAAATCAATTCAATCGTCCATATCAATGGCCTAGCAGACCAAACTATTGGCAACAACAGGCAATCCAACGTTCTAATCCAAATCCAATACCTTTCAGGCCACAAATCGCCCAAAGTACCCAACAAAATAATTCGACAAATTTTAGTCAAAGAAGATCACAGAACTACCCTGTTCCAATAGATACATCATCAGGAAATACAAATATACAAAGAACTATTCCCCCCAGAACGAATTATCAACGGCCCCAATATGTTTTCGAAGAATTGCACTACTCAGATGTGAATCAAGATTACCAAGAATATGAAGAATACCCTGTAGATCAATACGAAGCTAATTCCTATTACATGCAACAATATCAAGATTTTTACCAACCCAATATTGGAAATTTTGAAGAATCCTTAGAAACAGAAACATACCCGGTGGAAGAAAAAATTTCAACAAATGAATCCGAAAATCAGGATTTTCAGCAGGACCCTCCACCCAAAACACCGAAATAATACATATTTATTCTTTGATAGAAACACAGCTACCATATATTTACGTTAATGATTTAAAAGCTAATTTTCTCATAGATACTGGATCTACTAAAAGTTTAATTAAATCAGAATTGGCAGAAAAATATTTTAAAAATAAAATTTCCGTTGATCATTTCTCAATATAAACAGCCCATGGCGTATCTACACATGAACAAAGTGTAAAAATTAAATTGCCTAAAACATTTAATACATTCAAGGAACATAAATTTTATCTGTTTGATTGTAACCCAAAGTTTGGAGGTCTAATAGGTATAGATGTGCTTAAAGATCTCAAAGCACAAATTAATATAAATAAAAATAAATTAATCACTGGAAAGACAACTATTGCTCTAAATATGCCTAATCAAGAATGTAAAAGGATCACAGTGCCACCTAAAACAGAAATTGTAACTAAATTACCTGTCGAACAATCGAAGCACAAAGAAGGTATTATTTCTCACCAAAATTTTAAAAATGGTTTAGAAACACCTACAGCTCTTGTCAAAATTGAAAACAATTTCATAATAACAACTATAACAAACAACACTGAAGAGACTCAAACACTACAAATCGACAAACCACTAAAAATTAAGCCATTTACACAAGAATTTTTAAATAACATCGAAATGATGGAAGAAAATATACCAATGAACCAAGATTAAGTCGAACAATTATTGACAAAAAATTTAGAAGATAATTTAAGGACATCACACTTGAACCCGGAAGAAAAAGCAAAAATCGAAACATTATGTAAGGACATATTTCATCACGAAGATCTACCCCTAACGTTTACCAGCCAACAGACGAAAATCCAGTTTATACAAAAAATTATAGATATCCCCATATATACAAAGAAGTAGTAGAAACACAAATGGAAAAAATGCTGAAAACAAATATTATCCAAGAATCAATATCACCTTACAATTCACCAATATGGATTGTATCTAAAAAGGCAGATGCCAGTAGCAAACAAAAATTTAGGATCGTCATAGATTACAGGAAACTTACAGATGATAAAACAGTTGAAAACAAATATCCCATACGAAATATTGAAGATCTATTAAGCAAATTAGGCAATTGTACGTATTTCTCAACTTTAGATCTTGCCAGTGGATTTTACCAGATAGAAATGGATGATGAAGACGCAGAAAAGACTGCTTTCACAGTAGATAACGGGCATTATCAATTCAAAAGAATGCCTTTTGGCCTACGCAATGCCCCCGCTACTTTTCAATCAGTAATGGATCATGTATTGAGGGGATTACAAAATAATATATGTCTTGTATATCTTGATGACATTATTATATTCTCAACATCGTTAGACGAACATATAGAAAGATTAAAGAGAGTATTTGACAGATTAAGAACGTCAAGCCTAAAAATCCAGTTGGACAAATCAGAATTTTTACAAAGAGAGGCCGAATATTTAGGACATGTTATTACTCCCCAAGGTGTCAGACCAAATCCCAATAAAATATTAGCTATACAAAAATTTCCAATTCCCACGACTACCAAGGAAATTAAAAGATTTTTAGGACTCGTCGGATACTACCGTAAATTTATCCAAAATTTCGCACATCTAACTAAACCGTTAACCAAATGCCTAAAGAAAAATTCAACAATTACTTATAGCGAAGAATATATAAATGCTTTTGAAAAATGTAAAGAAATTCTAACCAATGCACCTGTGCTACAATATCAGAATTTTGACAAACCTTTCATAATAACTACTGATGCGTCGGATGTAGCAATTGGATCAATTTTATCGCAAGGACACTCAAAGAAACAGAAAGAAAATACAGCACCACGGAAAAAGAACTGTTAGCTATTATATTCTCTCTAAAATATTATAGACCATATATTTTCGGTAGAAAAATATCAATAGTAACTGACCATAAACCTTTACTCTGGTTAGCAAATCTAAAAGAATGTAATGCGCGATTAACTCGCTGGAAATTAAAACTAGAAGAATTTAATTATGAAATCATACACAGAAAAGGAAAGAGTAATGTAGCAGTGGACGCCCTGTCTCGCATCCAAATATATCCAATCGATCATTCAATAATTGCCACCGCTGGATCTTCTAGGGACATTCACTCACTCACACCTAGTGAAATAGAAAGAATTATAGACAGTTTAACTGATGATGTAATCGAAAATGCATCCGAAAACATCCCTGACAATCTAGTCGAAAATGTAGTCAAAAATCAACCCGAAAACGTAATTGAACAAAATCCAGAAGATACAGACGAAACAATACACTCTCAGCTTGACAGCCAAGAATCAATACCTATCATCGATGATGCCATAGAAACAAAATCGATGCAAATCTGGCTTACTGAAATACCAAATATAACAGAACCTTCAACAAAAATATATAAATACGATAGGAAGACATTTTTATTAGCAAATATGCCAAGAGATAAAAACAAAATACAGGCTTGGATGAAAGAATATTTGGCACCGAAAGAACAATACTATATAAGTTGTTCAGATGAAATGTACCCTGTAATATGCGAAGCCTACACTGGATTATTTGATGTCAATGGCCCCAAATTAATTAGATGTTTAGGACATAAAGCCTATATTATAAACAAAGACGACAAAATTAAAATAATTAAAGATACGCACGAAAAATATAATCATAGAGGAATTTTGCCAACAATCACTTTACTTAAACGCACATTTTATTGGCCACTTATGGATAAAGATATAGCGGATTTTATAAAAAATTGTGAAGTATGTAATTTAGCCAAATATGATAGACAACCACCAACAGCAAATATTAATTTAACGCCAACTCCCACAAAACCAATGGAACTATTACATTTAGATACATTTGAAATTGATAAAACAAAATATTTAACAATAATCGACGCGTTCACTAAGTTTGGAATGGCATATGAAATACAAACAAAGAACGCTATAGAGGTTTGCGATGCCGTTCATACATTTATAACGCATTATGGTGTTATGAAAAAAATCGTTACCGACGGAGGCCCAAAATTTGACAATGCATTAATTAAAGATCTAATGCAATTATACAAAATTGAGCACCATATAACAACACCGCAAAATCCTAAGTCTAATGGAGTGATTGAAAAGTTCCATTCTACACTCATAGAACATTACAGGATAACTAAATTAATTAGTGCACATTTGAAGAACTCGACAAGAATGAAACAATGCATTATTGCCTATAATAGCACTATTCATTCCGCTACTAAATTCACCCCATATGAACTTCTATTAGGACAAATTAACGCTGATAACCCTTATTCTGTAAATATACAACAAAAACAGTATGAAAATTATATAGATGAAATCAGGAAAACAACACAAGGACAATATGAGATCGTTAAAGAAAATTTAATGAAAGAAAAAGAATTAGTACATCGTCAAAATCTGCAAAGATATCAAGAAAACCTACAACAGTATAAAGTAGGAGACAAAGTATATGTAAAAAACGCACAAGCCAGATCAAAAACGGCAAACCCTTTCACCGGCCCATTTGTAATTCAAGAAATTAATCCAAACAAAACATGTATTCTCATAAATAAGAAAACCAGCCAGACACGTAGAGTACATATGGATAATCTAAAACACTCTTTCAATATTCCAGATGCTACTTCATCGGAGGATTAGAGATGCAAAACCTTAACAACGAACCTGGACTACACCCCCAACACTTGGGCATCACTAAAATACAAAGGACCAAATGGTCACTAATAAAGCGCATAAATTTAAATAAGTAAATGATAATTACTATGCTATAAAAAGACTTATCGACAATTTGCATTACACATATAATAATACTAAACACGGTGATACATATCTAGCAGAATATAAAATATACTTAGCGATAGACGAAAATTTATTGAATATATTAGAATCAAAATTCAAACAATTATTTGTTAAACCAAGAACAAAAAGAGAAATTTTAAATGTATTAGGAAAAACCATTAAAGTTATTACTGGAAATTTGGACGCTGAGGATGGTGAATATTTTGAAAACAAAATAAAAGAACTTGAAAATAATCAAAATAAATTATCATATTTAAATGAAAATCAAATTTCTTTCATGCAAAGAGCAATTGAAGCTTTTAACAAAACTGTAAACACTCTAGAGGACAATGAATACGTTATTACTAGTAGAATTATAGAAATCGAAAAGCATATGCAAAAACAAGATTTATATACTTCAGAATTATCCGATATAACAATGCTCCATAGCATTCATAATCAACTTATAGTCGCTATGAACGAAATAATACGAATACTTGAAGAATTAAAAACATCTATTACATTCGCTAAATAAGGATACTTTCACCCTAGTATAATTGAACCCAAGATTTTCAAAAAGAATTACAACATATAAACAATATTTTGGAAAAACCTAATATACTACCATATGATGCAAAAGATGTAGTTTATTATGAACAAATAACAGAAATTAAAGCATACCTAGTTAACAACATTATAACCTTTATATTAGAAATACCTTCAACATATGACGAAAGTTTTAATATTGTCACGGATTTCCCAATCCGAATTTTACTACTGCCAGAAAAACAATCCGTTAATTAATTACTTCTTTATTAACTATACTCAGTACACTACTGAACACTAATTGGAACTCAACTAAACGCTTATTTAATTAATCGCTATCTAAATCACTTTGATATCTCCAACTAAACACTTCAATTCAACACTGTAATACAAGACTCATACAAGACTAACTTAATCGGCTGTTTATTTTTCTTTTATAGACCCAGCGAATATTCCAGGTATATTCTAGTATCTCTAGATTTATTTTCTAGCATCTCTCGAACGCTTCTCGTCGTTTCTCAAATTTTCTAGTCCCGTCTCGATCCACGGCATTTTGTTTGTTTAACAGAATCGTGTAGGGGCGATCGGGGCAATCTTAGTAATTCGCGGTACCACAGTCGTCGATTTGGGTGTGAGTGGGGAAAATTCCGTGACACTGCCCCCTCCTTAGGACCGATCGTCCCGATTGGAATCCGATTGTATTGGCCCGGACGTCGTATCGAGTCTTCATGCGATCGCTCTCTAGTCGCATTCGAGATCTGACTTGATCGTGTACGGCTGCTAGTCTTCGTTCTAGCTCATGGGTATAAGTGTCTGGCTCTGTGGGCTGTTCCGCAGGACGACCAAATACCAAATCTGCGGGAAGGCGAAGCTCTCTTCCAAAGATGATCCGTGCGGGAGTCTTCCCAGTAGTTTCATGGACAGCTGAGCGGTAAGCTAACAGGAAGAGTGGAATGAGCTTGTCCCAGTCTGTCTGGTTCTCGCTCACAAACATCCTCAAATTGGTTTCTAGTGTGGCGTTGAAGCGTTCTATCATACCATCTGACTGGGGATGCAGTGGGGTGGTCCTGGTTTTCCGGATTCCCATAAGCTCGCAGACCTTTCGGAACACGCCTGATTCGAAATTTCTGCCCTGATCTGAATGTAGTTCCATAGGCACACCAAATCTGCAGAACAGGTTGTTGACTAGAGCTTCTGCTACGGTCGTAGTCTCTTGATTGGGAAGGGGGTATACTTCCGGCCATTTGCTGAAGTAGTCCATGGCTACTAGCAGATATCGGTTTCCACTTTGGGTTTTCGGAAAGGGGCCAGCGATATCAATGGCAATCCTCTCAAACGGTGCTCCTACGATGTACTGGCGCATTTTGCCTCTGGAACGGGTCTTCGGTCCCTTGCTTGCTGCACATATGTCACATTTTCGGCACCAATCTTCTACATCCGTCCTACAGCTCAACCAGTAGAAACGCTCCCTAATCTTCTGTAGAGTCCTATTGATACCAAAATGTCCACCACCAGTACCTCCATGTACTTCCTGCAACACTTCTTTAACTCGGGACCTCGGGAGTAGTACTTGTTTCTTGACCTCCGTTCCGTCATTGTTCTCCCATGCTCTTTTTAGGACACCGTCTTCCAATACCAGAGAATTCCATTGAGCCCAATAGCTCTTTAATGCTGGGCTTTTACTACTGACTTCTGCCCAAGAGGGTCGGTTGTTAGTTTCTTTCCAGTCTATTAAAGGCTTGATGTCACAGTCAGCTTGCTGGTCTTCCCGAATCGCTGCTGAACTCCAACGGTCTTCAGGTTGGGCTGCTACCACCTTACAAGGAACTGATGAGATGTTCTCTTTCCTTTCAAGACTACTGTAGTGTTTGCAGTTGACAGGACAGGGTCTCCTAGAAAGGGCATCTGCATTTCCATGTTTCCTGCCGGCTCGATGTTCAACAACAAAGTGATATTCTTGCAGCCGTTCCAGCCATCTTGCCATCTGTCCTTCAGGGTTTTTAAACTGTAGCAGCCATTTAAGGGAAGCGTGATCCGTTCTTAGGAGAAATTCTTAGCCATACAGATATTTATGAAAGTGTTCTAGGCTCTTGACGATGGCAAGTAATTCTTTCCGAGTCACACAATAGTTCTTTTCGGCTTTTGATAGGACTTTGCTGAAGTAGCCCACTACTCGCTCTTGGCCATCTTGTACTTGAGAAAGAACTCCGCCAATTCCAATGTTGCTTGCGTCCGTGTCCACTATAAATGGTTGTCCAGGTATTGGGTATGTCAAAATCGGGGTAGTGCAGAGAGCCTCTTTCAGCGTCTCAAAGGCTTGCTGGCATCTCGGAGTCCATTCGAACCGGATGCTGTCTTCTGTCAATTTATGAAGGGGCTTGGCAATGTCTGAGAATCCTTGGACGAATCGTCGATAGTATGTGCATAGGCCGAGAAAACTTCGAACTTGATGTTTGTCTTTAGGAACCGGCCAGTTCTTTATGCACTCTGTCTTCTCCGGGTCTGTTTTCACACCATTTGGAGTAATAATGTGACCTAGGTATCTAACCTCCTTTTGGAACAGACTGCACTTCTTCGGGTTCAACTTCAGGTTCGCTGCTTTCAACTTCTTGAACACTTCGGACACGTTCTTCAGGTGCTCCTGGAAAGAGCGTCCCAGCACCACCACGTCGTCCAAGTAAATCAAGCAGGTCTCCCAATGCAGGCCATGAAGTACAGTTTCCATCAGTCGCTCAAAAGTGGCAGGGGCATTACATAGACCAAATGGCATTACATTGAACTGCCACAATCCATTTCCGGTAGTTGACGCTGTCTTTTCCTTGTCTTCTGGGCTGACCTCGACTTGCCAATATCCACTCTTTAAATCCAAAGTGGAAAACCATTGCGCACCAGCCAAGGTGTCCAGAGTATCGTCAATTCTTGGTAGTGGGTAACTGTCTTTCTTGGTGACGTCATTTAATTTTCTGTAGTCCACGCAAAATCGGGTGGAGCCGTCTTTCTTCTTAACCAGGACTACAGGAGAAGCCCAAGGACTCTGAGATGGCTCTATGGTGCCTTGGTTTTGCATCTCAATTAACATCTTGTTAACTTCGTCTCGCTTGGCTAGTGGAAGTCCTCGTGGTGGCTGCTTTATAGGAGGCGATGATGCTTCACTACATTGGTTCTCCCAAAGCCGCCTGGTTTAAGTGCAAACACATCTTCATTTTCACTTAGCAGCTCTTCGAGTTGTTCCACCTCCACCTCTGTTAATCTTTCCTTGGCTCTATCCACGATGTCCCTTAAACATTCTGGTAGACTGGTCTTATTTGGTTTCTTCTCCGTTTCGTTGATTTCTTTGAGTGTTCTGACAATGGTAACAGGTTCACAGACTCCTACTTCAGTTCCCTTTGTAACTTTCTGTGGAAAGGTTTTCAGGTTAACTACCCGTACTATTGTCGTCTTCTCCGGTTTAATCAAGGTGCGGCCGGTGACTATAGATTTATTAAACAAATCCCGATTACTGGGTTCCACCACTCCTACACTGCAAGGCATTTCCCCATCCATTACAATGGCAACCAAGGTTTCGGTCTGAGCAGGTAGTACCACATCTTCTTTAACAACGAGTCTCCGTACAGTGTTATTCTCAGTGGTGTTCGTTAGCACTACTTCCTCACCCATTATCCGTAACGTGCCAGCATTTAAATCTAAGTTCACCCCCTTTGCTCGTAATAAGTCTAGTCCGAGTATGACATTGTCCGATATATCTGCTACCAGGGCTCTGTGTTTGAACTTGACGTCTCCTAATTCTACTTCAAGCTCGCATTCCCCCTTGACTGGCAGCTGTTGTCCATTGGCTGTTGTAAGGACATAACGTTTGACAGGGTTCTTAATACGCCAAGCACCAATAATATCCGGTCGTACAATAGTTTTTGCTGCTCCAGTGTCGATTACCATAGGGAACATACGACCAAAAATCATGCCCTCTACTAGCAAGGAGTCAGAGTCCTGGAGACGTGACAACGTAATTTCTTCTCGTGGGGCGTAGTAGGAGGACGCAGCCGGCTTTTGCCCCGTCAAGCCGGCTGAACCTAGTTTTCCTGTGTAGCCGCCTGGGAGTCGCGCTTTTGCTGATCCGTGACTGGGGTCCTACACTGTCTTTTTAGATGTCCTGTCTGTCCACAGTTCCAGCATTTGAGAAGGCGATCCCTTCGACTATCAGATTGTTCGTTCTTTGTCCTAGTAGATGGACTGAATTTATCAATAATCTCCTTTAGCGTTTTTATTATGTCTCCATTTGCCATAGTATCGCTGTTATCACTGATGGCCCGAACTTTAACATGCCTACCAGATGCCATTTTTGCTACCTCGAATTCCAGTGCATGCGAAAGAGCGTCGTTCAACGTTTTAGGTCTGGCGAGTCGTAATGCCTGCTGGGTTTCGCAATCTCTTAGACCATCGGTAAAAACTTGGATGGACAGCTGGTCTAAGAATTCGGACGGAGCTGTTGGATAAGCCAATCGAACCAGTCGGGCAACATCGGTCTCAAAATGCTGTAAATTCTCTCCACTCTGTTGGTGACGATTTTTCAATTGTGCCTGGTAAACTTGCTGCAGGTGCTTATCCCCATATCTCATTTCCATATGCTGTTTTAGGATGTCGTAGTTATTCTGCTGCTCAGCAGGAACTCCTTGTAAGACGTCAAGAGCTTCCCCTCGTAAAGCAACTATCAGAGCAGTAGCTTTTTCATAATCCGACCATTCGTTTGCTGATGCTGCTGCTTCAAACTGACGCAGATATACATTCCAGGAAACCTTGCCGTCGAATTCAGGGGGTCTCGTCTTCTGAGTTCGGATAACAGGCCCTTCTGATTTGATCACCCCCTCCTTTGTTAGCTTGTCTAATTTATGTCGAAGCTCTTCGCAGGTTTCTCTAACCAGGTTTATTTCTTCGTCTATTTCCTTTTTTTGTGTTAACAGTTTCTCTTCTATGTGTGTCACTTTATGTGACTGCTCCTCTAGCTTTTCTTCTAGTGTATACTCCAGTTTTTCTAACTTTGTCTGCATTTCTTTCGTCTGATCTCTCATGTCCTGTTGTATTGTCTGTATCTGATCTTTCATTTTACACCCTTGTTCTTCTAATTTCATTTGCATCGTCTGTCCCGGTTCTTCTAATTTCTTTTCTAATTTCTCCTGCATCATTTGGGTCTGATCCTGCATCGTCTGGGACTGATCTTCCATTTTATGCCCTTGTTCTTGCATAGTTTTCGTCTGGTCTTTCATTTCCTGTTACATTGTCTGCATCATTTCTAACAGTTTTGCTTGTTGTGTATCCATGTTGACTTGACTTCTAGTTACAGGCATTCACTCTATTTTCTTTGGAATGTTCTAGAATGTCCACGAATGTGTTTGTAAATGTCACTGTTGACTTCCTTACAATGAAACGAGTGCAGTGATATGCCACACTTGGGTCTTTGTCTCACTTCGGTATAAAGTTCTAGAATGTTCGAGATTGTCCTTCGCAAATAATACCGTTCACTTTCTTAAGTCACGACGAGTGCGGTGATATGTCACACTTGGGTCTTTGTCTCACTCCCGTGCAAAGTTCTAAAATGTTCGAGAATGTCCTTCGCAAATAGCACCGTTAACTTCCTTAAGTCACGACGAGTGCGGTGATATGTCACACTTGGGTCTTTGTCTCACTCGCGTACAAAGTTCTAGAATGTTCAAGAATGTCCTTCGCAAATAGTACCGTTCACTTCCTTAAGTCACGACGAGTACGGTGATATGTCACACTTGGGTCTTTGTCTCACTCGCGTACAAAGTTCTAGAATGTTCGAGAATGTCCTTCGCAAATAATACCGTTCACTTCCTTAAGTCACGACCAGTGCGGTGATATGTCACACTTGGGTCTTTGTCTCACTCCCGTACAAAGTTCTAGAATGTTCGAGAATGTCCTTCGCAAATAGTACCGTTCACTTCCTTAAGTCACGATGAGTACGGTGATATGTCACACTTGGGTCTTTGTCTCACTCGCGTACAAAGTTCTAGAATGTTCGAGAATGTCCTTCGCAAATAATACCGTTCACTTCCTTAAGTCACGACGAGTGCGGTGATATGTCACACTTGGGTCTTTGTCTCACTCCCGTACAAAGTTCTAGAATGTTCGAGAATGTCCTTCGCAAATAGTACCGTTCACTTCCTTAAGTCACGACGAGTGCGGTGATATGTCACACTTGGGTCTTTGTCTCACTCCCGTACAAAGTTCTAGAAAGTTCTTCCAACTTCCACTTAAACCCACTCACGCACAGGGTTCCAGAAAGCTCCTCAAACTTCCCGTTAAATCCACTTTGTGGGCGTGGTTCCAGAAAGCTCTTTAAAACTTCCAGTTAAATCCACTTCCGACACCAAATTGTCACGGATTTCCCAATCCGAATTTTACTATTGCCAGAAAAACAATCCGTTAATTAATTACTTCTTTATTAACTATACTCAGTACACTACTGAACACTAATTGGAACTCAACTAAACGCTTATTTAATTAATCGCTATCTAAATCACTTTGATATCTCCAACTAAACACTTCAATTCAACACTGTAATACAAGACTCATACAAGACTAACTTAATCGGCTGTTTATTTTTCTTTTATAGACCCAGCGAATATTCCAGGTATATTCTAGTATCTCTAGATTTATTTTCTAGCATCTCTCGAACGCTTCTCGTCGTTTCTCAAATTTTCTAGTCCCGTCTCGATCCACGGCATTTTGTTTGTTTAACAGAATCGTGTAGGGGCGATCGGGGCAATCTTAGTAATTCGCGGTACCACAGTCGTCGATTTGGGTGTGAGTGGGGCAAATTCCGTGACAATATTTTCCATTTGTGGGCATTACCAGTTATATCCTCAGATTACCAATTCCATATTATAGTCCCTAAATTTAAGTTCCTCTTACTTTCCGATCAATCGTACGGTCTTTTTGATAAACCTTGTATTTTGTTAAGTGATAAAAATTATTTTTGCAGAATTTCAAAAACCGAACGTATTAATAGTGAATTATGTGAATTACAAATAGTACTAAAACAAAACACTCAAAATTGCACAAAAAATAGTGTAACAATTAATGATATTAAAATTCAAGAAATAGAAAACAATTATTTCTTAATTGTCTCACCATATCAAACAGTTGCCAAAATTAACTGTAATAATAACTTAAAAACAGCAAATTCGTGGTACTTACATTACTCAACTGAAACCTAGCTGTTTTATAATTGTTAATAATTGTAGGATCCAACTGCATGAATCCGAAGTAAAAATCAAACAGTTAAATAGATATTTGCCAGAGATAAATAATAATAATCCTGAAAAACTTAATGTTAATTTTGAACCATTACAAATTTCTCATGTTAATCTAGATGAAATAAATAGACTGGATAATGAGATAAATAAATACAAGTACAAACTTTATGAAACAAATGTAAATCCTTATTATTTGAATTATTGGAACTTAATAATTTACTTGCAATAATTATATTTTATATGTTATTCCCCAGATTAAAGCAAATATATGTAAGAATGACTTCAAGAAAAACTGAAGACCCTTCAGCAAATGAAACACCATTTCGCCTAACCTAAGAAGGTTATTGCTCCATTTGGGACCGGAGGAGTTAGCAGTACGGTGCACCCGATTTATCTAATGTAATATGATATATGTAGATAAGTAGAATAATCCCAGAAACCGCTTATACAGACACTTGTTGTTTAGATGCTTAACAATAAAGTCCTGTTTTTAGAATCAACTTGTAATTCTTTCAATCAATAAAGTTTAGTTAGATTTTTTAAAAACAGTGCTGTTACGAAAACACGCGTAACTAGCAGTATCGCTTTTTTGCGATCGGTGCCGGTTATTTTATTAGCAATAAAAAATTGCTTCAGCTTTTCCTTGAATATTGAAAAATCGGAATTCTTAGGATCAAATGCACTTAATGTTAAAAAAAACCTAAATTATTGGTTTGATCAGTCATTTTAAACTTGAAACTTTAATGTATTTTTACAATAATTAATACTTTCGCTGCACTGCACTTGAGTTATTACTTAAATTCACGTCGCCAATTTGTTATGTATTAGATAAATGTGAAATAATACACAAACAATTTACTTCAACATTTAATAATGAAGTTCCACGAACATATCAAACAGCTTGGTTTTAAGCTAAACTCCATAGTTTTTCTACGATTTCTTGTAGCTAACAGTCAGTGGCGGAACCACAAAAGTAAATAGTTACTACGCCATCTAAAATATATAACAATTACCATTACCATTACCATTACTATTACTATTACTATTACGGTCAGTGGTCGAGGTGACTAGATCGGTGTGGGTTCGACCCCCGCAGCCGATAGACCGTATATAAGCTAAATTCGTGGAGAGGACTGGCACCCTCTCTACCGGTATGGTAGGGTGAAAGAATGTTGGTTTGGGTCAATGTGAGAGATTGATACCGGTTGACGTTTGACTACCCCGCTAATTAATGAGGTTTTCCAGGTTTCCCTCATTCCTGCACTGAATGGTGGTTAGGGCCTACCATCGTAAGTCGTTTCTGGGCGCAAATGCGGCCTGCTTAATAATAATATGCCGCCCCGTCTCCCGCACAAATCTTCGACTTCTGGGCTAATCCTCGTGATTAGAATGAGAGGTAGAGATATTATTATTATTATTACTATTACTATTATTATTATTGTTATTATTATATTAGCTTAATTTAAATTTATAAATTGATCATTAGTAATTAATAACATTCGGGTTAGCTTTTTCCGCTTATGTCGAAACCAGTCAAACTTTTCTGAACTTATATTTTTTATAGATTATATCTTATTTTTTTCTCAAAGTAGTGTTACTTGTGAATTAATAAATATTATAGATTTTTAATTTATCAAATATCATAGAAAACTTTTTGTGTAATAAAACGAGGAGATCTCTTACAGTCCAAAATGAAGATCGTAATAAGCTGGACTCTTAGTATGACGGTCGCTTTACAGTTTGCGTCATCTACGCTTACAACTGTAAAGGGACCGTCATACCAAGAGTCCAGCTTATTACGATCTTCATTTTGGACTGTAATAAGATCTCGTTTTATTTCGATTTTAGAGCAACAATAGTCAAATTTAGATTTGCGTTCAATTTTAGCGTTGTGTTCAATTTTAGCTTTTTCAAGGTACTCCCTTGCTCTTTGGTGTGCTACTTGGAGCCTATAACGAACCTCTTGCTCATAGGCATCTATATTGTAGACTGGATAATCCTTCTCGTGAGATTTTCGGGAAGATCCGCCTGTTTTGCAAAAACGAGTTCGAATGGAGTGTAATTATGATAAGTGCTAGGAGTTGTGTTATAGCGTCCAAGTATCCCAATCAGTTTTTGTTGATTTATATACATGCGTATATATTCATTTAGGACACGATGATTCCGTTTACATCCCCCTATTGTTTGACTGTGGTAAGCGGCAGACAGTTTATGCTACGTATTCAACAACTTAGATAGGTTTTGAAATACTTGATTCTTATACTCCGTACTCATGTCAGCTGACTTCCTGTATGGTGCCATATATTAGAACATTTTTAAAAATTGGTTTTGCAAAAGTTATTGCTACTTTATTTGGTACTGGTATTATTACGACAGTTAAGTTAGTTCACATTGTACAGTTACTGCATAAATCTTTACGACGAAGGTAATCTTACCTTGATCGGATTTTTGAAATGGTCCAATTGTATACTCGCGTCAAGAATTCAGACGTCTTACGTCACGGCTGACGTTACACATTTGTTTTTATTGTCAACGTAATTTTCGATATTTGGTCGCGTTAAAAATAATCATTTTTTGCAATTTATTGCCATATATAATGCAAACTTTTAGTGTAGTATATATTTTTATTACTATCAGTTGCAGTTTCTTAAATATTTTGATGTAAATATAATGAATTATTCATTTGTTCGTATGACGTAAGTCGTCTGAATTCTTGTCGCGAGTATATCTATGCATACAATATCGAAAGATTTTTGTGGTGCGAGAGTAATGGTCAATGGTTCAACATGATTAGATTTAATTTTATTTATTTGACATTTATTGCATTTTCTTATATAGTTGGCAACATCTGATGACATATATTTAACATTAGAGTAAAAATACTTTAATTTGGACCTTTTTTCGTGAAATATGCTATACTTTCTGAAAACTCATAAGTTTAACCTTTTTCGAAATATTTAAATTTGAAAAATTCAAAATACCAACTATTTTTTATTTTATACAGTTTTTATTAAGTGGTGTTTAGGCCGGCGCTATCATTTGAGACATAGTGATTTTCCGGGTTGTTATGCCGTGACCTCGGCAACTGGTCGCTGCCAGAAACAGAATTAAAGTGCACATCCCTAGCATTAGCCGGGCTTCTTTTACCTGCCCTGGTTGTTCTCGGGTTAAGCTCTGCACCATTATCGGTGTGTCTGGTCCAACCCATATATTGATTTCGGCTCCTATTATTTGTTGGTAATACAACTGCTATGGTCGGAACCGTTCATCGAATAATGGTGGTCCTCCGAGGCGTCCCGTAGCCGCAGGTGTAACTGATCGCATACCATGCTTTCAAACGTTTCGCTGTCGGCATCCTCAGTGGCGACCCCGCAAAAGCTTCGCCGCGGGGCAACCAGTTACCGAAGCCACGGCATAACAACCCGGAAAAGCACTATGTATGTTTTTATTAAGTCTGTAAGCAGCATAACTCATTAGTTTCATACATAATTTACA
The DNA here is from genome assembly GCA_037114965.1 of Monochamus alternatus. NCBI lineage: Eukaryota > Metazoa > Arthropoda > Insecta > Coleoptera > Cerambycidae > Monochamus > Monochamus alternatus. Next base: position 30,023,549 of record CM073435.1, on the reverse strand, counting down.
AATTATAACATAAAACTTTAAAAATTAATGAAATACGCAACTTTAGAACAAAATAAGTATAAAACACAATAATTAATTTTCGACATGATTACGATTTCGTTTACTGACCGATGTAATTCATTAATATTTAATTCTTAATACAGTTAAAATAAGATAGCTCGTACTTAGCTCATCCCTTTCGCAATTTAACTGATAAAAATTGCACAATAAAATAAAACAGTTTGTGTATTGAATTATTTAAATGTAAATATCTGGAAAACGGTTTAAGGTATGGGCTTCCACAGGGTATGACATTTTTCACTGAAAAAGTCCAAATTCAGCTATATTTTCTTATCCTTGAAAGGAATAATATAGTAAGATTTGCGGGGATTCTGGCGGTTGTCGGGGGGAAGATGAGCAAGCATGAAAGGGGGTTGTGAAGGGTTGAACATGTTGATCAGCTGATACACTAACGACGATAATTTGTTTACTTATTACGTGGTCGGTCTAAAATATGTGTAACTATAGCAAGATCAATACCTAGTTGGAGTAGGTCAGGACTCGAGCATTTTGGACGGTGAGATGAGATGATTCTTTTTTAACTGTATTAGAAAGGCATTTTAAGCTAATATATATCAAATCTCCTACAGTTCCTATCAATGAAGTCATAAGTATGCTCTCTGATACCAAACATCTAGGTATGCTAATGAATAATTCCACAGACAATACAGTTAGATATTTGACTCAACTTAAAGGAGGCCACCTGAAGAAGCAATTCTAAAAATGCAGAAATAGGTCAGATCTCATCTATTGTGGTTAAATTTTCGAGTTCCCACTGTGTCAAAAGTAAAGTTAGATATTTATGTGTTTTCATTAAACCAGGTTAGTAAATTTAGTTAAATTAATTTTTTTAGATAATTATTGAATAGAGCTTTGTCTGTGGAATTGTTCATTAGCATACCTAGATGTTTGGTATCAGAGCATACATATGACTTCATTGATAGGAATTGTAGGAGATTTGATATATATTAGCTTAAAATACCTTTCTAATACAGGTTGGGGCTTTTGTTCACTGAGTAGTTAGTTTCACACAATATTATTAATACCTAAAAATATATAAAAACAGTAAAAATTGTTACAAAATCTAATAATAAAGAATATATGGGTAGATATTGTGGGTGTAATTCAACGCTGGTTGGGGCTTTAGTCCACAGAGTAGTTACTTTCACACAATATTGTTAATACCTAAAATATATATATATAAAAAAGAGATGATTCTTAATTCATAGGCAGCCATTAGATATGTCTGTAAACGATTTAAAACATACATTCTAGTTACGATATGTATATAGATGACTACTGAATATATTACTGTATTTAGCCTCTAATTGTAAACATGATTGTGTCCATTTAGCTTTGAGCATATACAGGGTGTGATATATCCACTGCACAATCAATAAGCCATTATGATCTATCTATTATCACACTGTTACACATTTTAAATATTTAACCAAGTTTAGCATTATCGTACTGTTCTTGGCCATCGGGAGTGCCAACACCAGAAGTGTTAGCGGTAAACACGCAAAATACCCTCCCAGTGTGCTCAAACATGCAGTCTTGCGGCTTCGACTAGCAGGAGGAGCGCTGCGGGTACAAAGGGCAAACTCATGATGTACCACCTCACGGATTAATCCACCAGGTGTGAACAATACAAAGGGCAAACTCACGATGTATTCCACCTAAATACGTATCACGCCCCAAGACACACAAAATATTATCCATGGATCTCTACACCTGTCAGTACTGACGAGCACAACAGTAAAGTGCCTCAAATGCCTAGATAACTCATTTATATTAAATGTCATACTAATCAATCAATTGTGCAGCTTGAGCACCTGAATTCATAATATCAAATCAGCAACAGTTACTAACATAAACTACCTCTTATTAAGCAATGCTTACTGCTAACTGAAATGACATTGTACTAATTGAATATACCTCGTATATAGTTTTATTGGTGTATGCAGCAGGACACAATAACATATCAAGACTAACTGTGACTGAAGTATTTACTAATTAATCAGCATACTCAGCATACTATTGCAGGTATCAATGAACTATAATTGAAATATAATTACTGTAATGATGTTTAAGATTTACTCAATATGAAATGGTTCTGATATTCGTCATAAAAGCAGGTATGCTCAGTTATAATTAAGCTATTACTACCAGATAGAAATAAGGCCCGGTAAGGAAACTCACAAACATCTTAATATCAATTTAAATCTATTAGATAGCGATACTCAGTGAGAAAACTCACAAACATGTGAATATCAAATTAATTATCTAAGATAGAGATGCTCAGTGAAAAAACTCACCTAATAATAACAAGTACAGATTTGACACAAATTCTGTTTCTACACACAAGTGAAATGAATTCCTTTTTTATGCATTACAAAAAAGGGCTGCCTGAGAGTTTACCTAAATAGGCCTGGTCGGTACCAGATGGCCACTTGAGTTAAATAATGTCGCAGGCCTAACTCGGGGTAAATTGGTATAATTTCTGTTTTAACACATAAAATATAAAATGAGACCTTAGTACGAGGTGTAAAGAAAAGTAATAGCTTACAATAGTGGCACAAGCACACAGATGACATGTACATTTAGCGCAAAAATTAGATATTCTTGTTTATCACAGAGAAAAACCTTATTTTCAAAATTTGAATGTAATTGCCCAAAAAACAAACAAATTGCAGTAAAAGAAAATAAAAAAATGTCTAATGAAACAAAGCTATACTAAGGTAAAGTGATCTAAATCACCTTATTACAGTATGGTCCATTCTTTAACGAACACCCTGCAAATAATTAATTGTTTGCTAGTTTTATAGCTCATTCACTTATTCACTATTTATTCTTAAGAATTATTCACTTTCTCATTACCTCATAAATTAAGAAAATTATATATTTTTAATGAGATTATCAATGTACTTAAAAACAGATATATTTTGCTGATTAGTTTTTATAATTTTTCCTAACTGATAATTTTCCTAGTTCTTTCCTACCTTACTATTCCTATGTTTCCTAGTTAACTTATGTTATTTAATATTTTAGTGTAATAGTGTAATAATATTACATGAGTAAAATATTTTGAAACTGAATTTCTATTTATATTAAGAACACCTCCACTACAAGTACGGATACAGAAGTACATATGTGACATACATTAAAAAAACGTTACCACACTACTCGCTTATGTTAATTCTAAGAAAATGTCTGTGTGATATTTTTCGCTTAATCTTTTTGATGTCCGATGTTATGAATCATTTTGTTTCAACGTAATTTGTGGCACTGCACACACATACCTGAAACATGAAAACACTAATTACAAATTAGTCTATAAATAAATTAAGAGGAGTTTATGAGATTTAGACCTTTATTTATAACACCCTATCTATATATCTTAATGTTTTAACTATAACCAAATCCCCGTTATTAAATTTAACTTTAGGCTTACTTTTTCTTTTCTTTTCAAATAGTGTGCAGACCTCGTTAAATTTTTATTAACCTTTTCCAATAATAATTGATAATTTTTAGATTGCGTTACCCATGGTCGATCAGGATTAATATTACAAAATAAAGTTATAGTTATGGGTGCTTCACCTGTTGTATGTACCCTTGACAAATTTTCTTCCCATAACGAATGTTCATGATATACTATTAATCGTAAATATTTTACTATTTCTCTTATACCTTTCAGCTGGATTTGATTCGGGATGTCTGATACTTGTATAATTTCACTTGATTTTATTTTTATCCATAAATGATTTAAATTTATTATTAGTAAAATATGTAGCATTATGTAATATACAATTTTCCATTATTCCAACTCATTCATAGATGTTAACATCAACGTTTTCACTGTACCTGTGTTTGTTGTTTTACATGGATATAATTTAATGAATTTTGAAAAAATATCTACAATTGCCAAAATATGTTTATTTCCAAAATTACTTATACTTAAATTTGAAATAAAATCTATAGCAACTATTTGTAATGGCCTTTATGCTATTATTGATTTTGGTGTACCTTCATTACGCATATTTTTAATTTTTCCTAATTGACATATCCTACATGTTTTTACTATGTCCTTTGTCAAAGTTCAATCATTTTTAGTATAATAATTCTCTAAATATATTCCATGTTTTTTCAACCCCTATATGTCCATAGTTTTCATGTAAATTTCTAATTATATCCCTTCCCAATTTTTTACTGATCGCATGTTATTTTTCAAAGATAATTTTTTGATTTAAAATTTTCTATTCCTTTTACTTCTAATGAATATAATTCATTGCAACTCGATTCTCTTTCATAATTAACTTTTCATACTTTCCTAATAAATTTTTAATCTCATTCACACTTTTTTTATTACATTTTATATTTATCTCATTTATATTTATTTTATCATCATATACACTTTTATTCATTAATACTTCTTCATCCTCATCTTCTACATTACTATAACTATCTATAATATATCTATAATTCTATATTATTATTATTATCATTATAATTAACCGCTTTTTCTTCTTTGTCATTTATTTTATTATATTTAATTACCTCATACATTCTCCTACAATCATTTTCTATCTTACATTCCTTTAGTTGCTTCGAATTATCTTCATTTATTTCCTCCTTTTTAAATTTTATTATTTTATTTAACTTTATTTTTATAGTCAATTATAACATGTTTATTTAATTCATCATTACCAATAACCATATCACAATCTAAAGTAGGTACTATTAAAAATTGTAAATTTATAACTATATCATTTATAAACCAGTATATTAACTAATTTTGATGATTCACATAACTTATTATTATTTGCTCCAACTAAATTAATTTTTGCTATTCTTAATATTTGAAAATTTAAATTTTGATTTTATTTTATAAAACTTTCTTTTATTAAAGACGCTTCCGATCCGGTATCAATTAATAAATATACATCTACCGTAGCAACACTGCCTGTCAAATAAATTAATGACTTAATTTCCTTTTGATTTAGTTTCTCTTCCTGTTGGATGTATTCTCGTTGATGTTCATATTATGTGCATACTAATATTTTACCAGTTGGTCTATTATTTATAAAAAAAAACTTTCATTCAGTTTAGTTTGTGGTGTATTACTGGTTACCTGTATTTCAAAATTCCTATCGAGTGATCTTATGTGCGTGTTCGAATCATTTTGATACATTGTCATTTTCTACGGACTGTCTTTCGTCAGGTGTTTCGTACCTTTGGAAATTTACCTGTCTTTCTCTTCTTCGTGCGTTATTTTGTCTATTTTGAGTATTAATTTGTCTATTACATGTCTTTTAATATTTTGTACATTATTATTGTTAGATATGTCATTATTATTTTGTCTAAAATTGTAATGTCTATTATTATAATTTCGGTTCTAGTTGTTATGAAAATGGTTGCTAAAGTATTGTGATTTTGTGACTTGCCTACGTCGCTTGAACGGTGCGGCGCAGTGTCACTATGACGCCTGAGCTGCGGTGGCGGTAACCTCTAGCGCGAATTTCTGTTTACAGTGCAGAAACACCACTACTTGGGCGGCTACAGTGAAGACACGGTATGTCCAGAGGGTCGTGATGAAAGAGTTAGCCTTATCCAGGAATAAAACTCAGAATAAAGTAATACACATATATTACAATACACCTAGTTTACAAAACTAATACGGAATAAGTAACTACAAAGTCAGCTGAACGGTTACAAGCAAGCAAAACAGTACAAGCGGTTAAGCTATGCTAAATGCGAAACCAAGTAAGAGGAAGCGATCAAGCGGGCAAAGCAAAAAAACTAAAATTATAAAACTAAAGACTTTATTTGCGTATATGTACGCTCTTTTACAAAACCAAAATCTATTCTATACAAAAACAAAATTTTCCACAATCCGGAAAACAATAAAAGAATAACAAAATAAAGATACCTGAAAATAACAACATAAAAAACGAACATTCTGATGAAGTACAGTCGGCAGCGGTTTGCTAGGTTGGTGACGGTCGGTTTTTGGACAGTAAATCATAGGATGTCGGCGGTAGTTTCGGGTTCAGTACTGGCAGGTGAATACGGTTTCAAATTTTTGATGTGGATTCGCTTCAGCTTCCTCCCGGTGCCCGATTTGAGATTGTATATTACTGGTGATACGACTTTGGTTACTGTATACGGGCCTGAATACCTCGGAGGTAGTTTCGCGGCGAAACCTCGAATCGCAGATGATAGAGGGTTTTCCCGTTTCATGACGCGGTCAGCTTTACATGAACCAACTCAAAGACTTCCTTGAGCTTATCTAGTCAGTTGGTAAGGGCGGTGGGTATCTGGTCTTCTTTTGGCAGTGCGGCAGGATCCTCCAAGCTTGCTTGGTAAACGGACTTTGGTAGGTGCAGCTCTCGGCCAAAGTTCAAGAAAGCGGGTGTGAAACCAGTGGATTCGTGTCTTGAACTGTTGACAGCCAGTTGGAGATCATTCAGGTCCCACCTCTTGTGATCCTTTTCACAGTATTATAATGGTTTTTATAGTACGGTTCGCTCGTTCGACAGGATTGGCTTGTGTTGTGTACGATGGTGTGAACCGGTGCTGGATACCAAACTCTTTTAACAAGGAGCGGGAGATGCGGCTGTCATATTGGCTATCATTATCACTAATTATGGTGCGGGGGCATCCGAATCTGGTAACGATTTCCTCGTAGAGAGCTTGGCTAACGTTTCTGGCGGTAGCACTTCTTAGAGGACGGCATTTGATCCATTTCGTAAACCGGTCTTGAAATACCACTAGGTAGGTAGGTTATTTCCTTTGCTGGATCTATGCAGGGGACCTACTAAGTTGGTGCTTACGGCTTCCCATGGCTGACGGTTGATGGACGGTTGCATTTTCGCCGGTATCTGCTACTGAGACGGCTTATATCTCTGGCATTGCATACAGCCCCGTACATACTTGGCAATGTCGCGGAACATTCCTGGCCAATAGTACCGCTGGGAAATGCGGGCTATGGTTTTTGCAATTCCCATGTGTCCAGCGGACGGAGCATCATGGTTTTCTTGCAAAACAGCCAAGCGATGTGGCGTGAGGACGCACAGTTTTCATGGGTCGGACATGTCGGGTTCGGCCAAGTCGCTTGAATCCTAGAAGTGGCGGAATAATCGGTCATTCCGTATGCAATAATCCGGAAAAGCTTCAGGGTTTCTCTTGATTTTCGTTTTATTTCTACGGTACCAAGAACAATCTAGCTGCTCGTCTAAGACGCATAGTTCTCCGGTATCAGGTGCAGAAGAAGTTCATCAACTGGTTGACGGGACAGGGCATCGGCTACACGGTTCAGAGTTCCTTTGCAGTATTTGATTTCGAAGTCATATTGCTGCAGGAATATGCTCCATCTGGCTAGGTGGCCAGCAGGACTTGAAAAGATACGGTCTCATCTTTTCTATGCCCCACATGATAGCCAAACACTCCCATTTTGTGGAGTAATTTGTCTCGGCAGGCGTCAGCGTGCGGCTAGCATAAGCTATCACATCACTCGGTCGTGTCCATCAATGTTTTGTGTTAAAGCTACTCCAAGTCCATGATCTGAGGCATCGGTCTGGAGGGTAAACGGCTTGTCAAAATCAGAACAGGTCAAGATCGGGGCTTCGGTCAAACAAGTCTTCAAGTTGTTAAAAGCGTCTTCTTGCTCCTGGGCCCACTTGAAGCGGTGCTTTTTCCGGAGTAGTCAAGTCAAAGGAGTCACGATTTGGGAGAAGGTTGGTACAAAACGACGGTACCAGGAAGCCATGCCTAGGGGCGTAGGGAATTTCTGGATAGATTCTACTTTGTCAGGATCCGTTTGTATTCCCTCCGCGATGACAATACGTCTTAGGTATTTCAACGACTTCCTGCAAAACTAGCATTTTTTCGGATTCAATTGCAGATTAGCCATTCGTAGTCGGCCGAATACTTCTCATAGCTGGTGGTCAAAGTGTTCGTCCAGCGTTTCTCCTAGCACAATGATGTTATCTAGGTACGCAAACACGTACGGATCCAATTCAGGTCCAATAATTCGGTCTAGGAGTCGCTGGAAGGTTGCGGGGGCTGAGTGAAGTCCAAAAGGCATCACTCAGAATTGAAATAGTCCCCGGCCAGGAACGGTAAATGCGGTGATCGGCTTCCTCTCTGCTGACAGCGGTATCTGCCAATATCCCTGTTTCAGGTTGATACTAGAGATGTAGCGGGCCTTGCGTAGCTTGTCTAGTATCGTATTTATGTAGCGCAACGGGTAGGCATCCTTTTCAGTTACCTCGTTGACTTTGCGGAAATCGATACAGAATCTCGGTTTTCCATCTCTCTAGCGGACTATGACTATAGGTGAACTCCACGGACTGTCGGACGGTTCGGTTCGGACCTCCTTGTTGATGACATCTTGCTCTTGCATTCACGGATTTTGCGGACGGTACCTTTGCTTAATCGCTTCAGGTGTTGTATTAGACTCGTGACACCATGCAAATCCGTAAAACTGGGTAACGGCATCCAAGAAGGATCGCAGCTTTTCTTCCTCCGTCGGTGGTACGGTTGCGGAAAGTATGCTTACAGGATCTGAGCTAGGTGTCGACGAAACCACTTGATTATTCAGGAGAACGGTGGCGGCAGCCGGATATATCAGGAAGTTGTGCCTGCGTAGAACATCCATTCCTAACACAACATCCGACAATAAATTGGGTAGATACCATAGTCACTCTTCAAACTTCTTTTACCCTATGCGGAATTTCAATGGGTACATCTCTGTCACTACCACTGAGGCACCATTGGCTAACTGCACAGTAGGTGCGGTAACGGTCTCATAATGTAGGCCTAGCTGACGGATGCGGTCGCCTACATATGAACGTGCAACTCCGGTATCAATCAGGGCCGAAAAGGTCGTCTCTTGAATACGGATTGGTACGTGCGGTCGATTGTCTAGGCGGTTTGCAGAGACAGTTTCTGAGTCTGGACTAGGACGGAACGGTATCGGCCTGATAACAGTATGGTTCCTTTGTAGTTTTCCGACCTCGTGCACTGACAGTCTCGTCACAGTGACGTTGGGGGCCGATGTCAACGGTCGCTCTATCGGTGTGCTGGTGTCTCTTTTGGTGTTTGACCTAGGGGCGGGTGTTTCCACAGGACTCACTGTGGGCGGCGTAGAACTTGGCGGTGCAGACCTGGTTGGGGGAGATCTCTCTCCTTGTGGTAGGCAAAGTTGCCGTTAGACGGGATGGTATCGGGGCCTGACGGACGGAAACGGCTGGAGTGCTACTAGTCGATTTGGCAGACTGGTTGGTGGTCATCTCTTTTTGAATAGCTTCGTATTCCTCAACACGGCGAACCAGGTCTCAAGTGCTCTGGATTTCCCTTCTGTGAATATACTGGCGGTATTCAGGCAGTAGATTTCCATATAGACGGTGTAAGGCCCTGTCGACGGAAAATCCTCCATGTCGGCGTAGCAGAGTCTGCAAAACCACTCCCGTCTTACCGTAATAAAATCGTTCCAGCAGTTCCATAGATCTTGTTATTCCGGTACCGGGCCAAAGCATTACCTTGAAAAATGTCATACAAGGCAGGTAATATACCAGTGGTAGGTACATCGCTGTGTTCTTGGAATTCACCAGGAATTTCACAGTATCGGTTTTTCCATCAAAATACAGGCTCCACTTCCTTATTCTCTCGCAAGTGGTGCTCATGCTGAGAGTATCAATGGGGATCTGGTTCCGCGGTATACTGGCTGTAGGCGGTAAAACAAACGACGGCGGTGGTGCTGGCAGCGGTACAACAAACGGAGGTGTCCAACTGCTTTTTTCGTAGCTTATAAATCCAGCTTAGCCGGAAATCTCCTAGATCGGAGTCTCCGGTTTCTGCTGCAGGTTCAGGATCGGTCAAGACTCGGATTTCTTCACTCTCCATCACTGGTCTTGTTAAATCACCGGCTTCCAAGTCCTTTAGACGAAGTAAGACGAACTTTCCACGGCTTCGGCTAAATACGGACTGGTTCGGAAACGGTCGGTATCTTCACTAACTTTCCCTCAAGTCACAATCGACGGTCCCTGCTTGGGCCCCAAATTTGTGACATGCCTACCTCGCTTCAGCGGTGCGACGCGGTGTCACGCCTGAGCTGTGGTGGCGGTAATCTCGGCCGCCAGTTTCTGTTTACAGTGCAGAAACACCACTACTCGGGCGGCTACAGTGAAGACACGGTATGTCCAGAGAGTCCTAAGGGACGAGTTAGACTTATCCAGGAATAAAAGTCAGAATAAAGTAATACACATATATTACAATATACCTAGTTTACAAAACTAATACAGTGGGAAATGGAATAAGCAACTACAAAGTCAGTTGAACGGTTACAAGCAAATGGATTAATGTTATTACACAAAAAAGTGTTTACACACGTCAAACAAAAAGGAAAACATAAAATATTCACATTAAAATATAAATACAAATACTTACATAAATAGTCCTACATTAAAAAAGAGTAAAATAGACACAACACATTAAACATGTTAAAATATTAAAATGTTAAAACCACACCATATAAAATAAAAAGACGTATTACCTGTGCTATTTCTGGTTTTACTTAATCTTAGAAAATTGACAGTCAAGTTATTTTTTGATCTTATATTATGACTGTGTAGCTGATTTCTGGTTAAAAAATTTCCTAAATTTTGTTTCACATATAGAAGACATTGTAATATGTATATGCAAGGAACAGTGAGTATATTTAAGGTAATAAAATACTGCTTGCAATCGCTCCTGTAAAAAAACAAACAAATTTATCATAATCCTAATGGCCTTTCTTTGATGTGCAAAGGCAATACTACATGGTAGCATGTCCCCACACTAGTATAGCATAAGATATATTGGAGTGTATAAAACTGTGATATGCTGTTTTAAGAGTACTTAACAATACCCTATTTATGAGATTTAGGAGTAAATACATATATTTAGATATCTTTTTACAAATATAAGCTGTATGTTGTTCCCAAAGCAACTTAGGATCAAGATAGACTCCTAGGAATTTAATATGGTCTAATTTTGGGTTATTATCAATTTCTCGCAAAGTGAATATCATAGTCTCAGTCTTAGTTACATTCAGACAAAGATTATTACTTGTAAACCAATTCTCCACACTTGATTGTATTTGACGGATTTCTTTAAGCAAATTATTGAAGTTTTTATTTTTTATTGAAATACTAGTATCATCAGCAAATAGTACATTTAAAATCTCTATTTAAGGAATTGGTGATATCATTGATATATACCAAAAATAGTTCCACCATTATCACCAATTTTAAGTAATATTTTTATGGATTTTTTTGAAGAAAATTATATTCAAAATATGAATAAAAGACCAACTATCTGGTGGAGATATGTAGATGACATTTTTGCAATTTGGACTTTTACTGTTACAGAATTAAATGAATTTTTAAATGATATTAACAATAAGGAACCAACAATAAAATTCACTTCACTCACTCAAATAGTTATTTAAATTTTAGATCTAACCTTCACATCGATATTAAGAAAGGTGTTGTTAAATGTTTAAATGATAGAGCAAAATTAATTTCATCAAACAATGATATTTTTAATAACGAACTAAAATTTATTAAAAATGTTTTAATAAATAATGAATACCCTCCAAATTTTGTTATTAGAACATTCAAAAATATTACAGATAAAACGAACACTGTAAGACAAATAAAAGAAATTAATCATACAATAAAAATTCCATACATTCCTATATTATCAGAAAAGTTAAGAAGAAGAAGAAGAAGAAATTTAATATTCAAACAGTTTTTTTTGACAACTAATACTTTACGATCATTTTTGTCTAAAACGCGTCGAAAAAATGATATACAAAATTCAAAAAATTGCATCTACAGTATACCTTGTGAATGCAATAAACATTATGTTGGAGAAACGTCTCGGCCCATGAATGTTAGAGATGAGGAACATAAAAATTACATTAAAAGATGGGAATTTGAAAAATCCAAAATTTGCGAACACGCTTGGGAAAAGTCATGTGATTCAATGGGGTTCGGCAAAAATTTTAGAGAAGGAAGATAACACAACAAAAAGAAAATTAAAAGAGACCGCGATTATGTTGTTGAACGGAGATAGGTGTGTGTCAAACTGTTCAGTAAACATCGATCATTGTTGGCTACAGCTGTATCAAGAAGAAGTAAGTAACAATAAAATAAAAATCATTTAACATCTCTGTAGAAGCAGATAAACAAATTTTAAACTGTCAAACTTGACATACGTTTAATATTTTTACTACGATTTTGAGAACGAAAACAGAAAGTTTTTCGAAACGTCAATAATACGGAAGTCCGCGATAGTGATGTGATTTTTGTTATTTTTTACTTATCTGCTTTTTTCAGTGTGAGATTTTTTGGTTAGGCAAACGTAGTTTCAAAAATAACCCTTGACTGTTCCGTTTTGCGCAAGGGCTTATTTAATTAATGTTTATTATTTTTTCAGAAGTGTGGCAAAAACCCAATAAAACTAAAGAAAAACTAAAATTATGCCACAAATAAATAGCTTCAGACAATACCATTTATAACATTCCAAATTGCTTTATGAGGATTACCATGATTGCGGATAAATTTATCATTAGCTAACATTTTAGATTCACAATTTTTGTTGCGATATAGAGATCGGTAATTATTATAAATTAGTTCATTTGCCATAGTCGGTCTACCTTCATAGAAATCAAATAGGAAATGTAAGTGATCGCGCATTTGTCGCAAATCATTATTAAACCAAGGTAACTGAGATTTTTTAGCATTATTAATTAATTTAGTTTGCAATGGTATAAATGTATCTACAGCGTTTATGATTCGGTTAACAAATATGTTAAAACGCACATTAATAGTATTATTTTCAGTGAAATCTAATCTTTTAAGGTAATTATGCAAGTTAACAAGCTTGCTTTCAGTTATAGGTCGATAAGAAGTTTTGGGATAGATTCTACAATATTAACGTTTGCAGCTAGGCTGATGCCAGAATGATCCAAAAGTTTACTATCAATAGCAAATGTATAAATTCTTTCAGATGGTAAATTCGTGGAAATATTATCAAGACAGTTATTATTTCGGGTGACACCTCGGAAGCTTAATATCAAGCCATACGTTCTAAACATGTTTATTAATGACAACGCACGTGTATTACTTTTATCATGAAACTGTAAATTAAAATCGCCAGATATAAACAGCAATTTTTTTGGTTTTACAAAACCATTTAAGGCATTATTTAATATTTCCAAAAACAGATCGAAATCCCCATCCGGAAATCTGTAGATTGTCATAATTCTAATAATTCCACGCTCTACGGCAGCCATTTCACAGTGTAATTAAACAGATAAATTATTTATATAATCAAGGCCCATACAAGTATCAGAATGTCTCAAACCGTATATAGCTACACCGCCATGTATAGAAATTGATCTACAAAACTTTGATACTAAATTATAATTATTTATACATATATAACACAATTCATCGTCTTTACACCAATGCTCATTTAATTACACAAAGTCAAAATTATAATCTTGAAGAAAAATTTCAAATTCATTAATTTTTGTTTTAATACTTTGTATATTTAAGTGAAGTATATTAACATTATAAAAAGTATTTGAGCGGTTTTCAGGCTTTCCAGTTTCAATTTCAGCAGTTATTTGTTTTTTGTCGTTGCGGGTTGAATCGATAAAAAAGTATCTTCTTCGGAGTTTTATTTTTGTGTTTTGTTTTTCTCGTTTCTGAATTGCTTTCTAAATCTAAATCGTTGGAAAATCACATTTTTTGGCCAAAACGTTGGTTCATACACTGCTTCTTTAAAATCGAATTTATATATATATAAAAAATATGACAAACTAGTGTTATAACGAAAGTTATAACACTAATATATATATATATATATATATATATATATATATATATATATATATATATATATATATATATATATATAAAAAATATGACAAACTAGTGTTATAACGAAAGTTATAACACTAATATATATATATATATATATATATATATATATATATATATATATATATATATATTAGTGTTATAACTTTCGTTATAACACTAGTTTGTCATATTTTTTTTCCTAAAGTGCCCCTTAACGGAAATACAGAGCCCCTAAGGGGTAACTAGCGATTTATCTTTTCGGCTCTAACTTTTGAACCGATCTGTTTAATTTAATGAAATTTTAATATTTTATGTAGGCCTTAAAGGCTCATAAAACCATACTACAGTAGATGTTTTACACTGTCAGGGAAGTCAGGAACGGACTAGCCACCATACTCGTTGGGCCAAAATTTTTACAGGTGTCATTTTATAGAGGTGAGATCTCAATTTTTAAATACTTTGGTCATTCCTCTTTAAAAAATGTACTCTACATTTGTTTCGATAAAATTGACCGTTTCCGAAAGAAAAAAAGTTTTTGTATAACACGTTAAAACACTGACTCGAAATTTATTTAATTTTCAAGTTTATTAACATACACTATTTAAACACAATAACTAATGGAATAACACAATAACTAATAATACGTATTAAAATAATAACATTTGTTATTACTACATCACATTAATGCTGATATGCATGGATAAGCAGTCTGCAAGTATGTTGAGACAAGAAGAATTTATTCTGATACAATTCCAAATCGACGTTTACCGCACCGAAGAACTTTTGAAAGAGTTGATCGTAGGTTACGAGAAAGAGGTAAAATTTCAAGTAAAATAAAAAGAAATGCTATAAGATACTAATTTTCTGCTAATCCATTTTAGACAATTATTTGCCGCATCGTGGTGGAGAAGGGCCTCCAATAAGAGCAAGGAACCCTCAGCTAGAGGAGGAAATTCTAGATAAGATTGCTGAAAATCCCTCTAATAGTGTAAGAAAGCTGTCGGTCCAAGTACATGCAACAAAGTGGCCCGACATAACTCCATTGGATTTCTTTTTATGGAGAAATTTAAAGAGGTTTGTGTATTCGATGGCAATTCACACCAGGGAAGACCTGATAGAAAGAATAAGACACGATTTCGACGAAATTCTAGCTAATCTGGAGATGTTGTTTCAAGTACAATGATAAAACATCCGTATGATAAAGAAATGTATAGAGGTACAGGGTGCCCATTTCGAAAATTTGCTCAAGTAAGCAAAAAGAAACAAAGCTTTCAAATTTTTTAAGAGGTGAGGCTTTCAAAAATTTGTCGGTGCGGTAAACGTCGATTTGGGATTGTACCAGAATAAATTCTAGATTGCTTGTCCGTAAGATAGATGCATATCAGCATTAGTATGATGTAGTAATAACAAATTTTATTATCTTAATACGAATTATTAATTATTGTGTTATTCCATTAGTTATTGTGTTTAAATAGCGTATACTAATAAACTTGAAAATTAAATAAATTTCGAGTCAATGTTTTAACGTGTTATACAAAAACTTTTTTTTTCGAAAATGGTAAATTTTATCGAAACAAATGTAGTGTACCTTTTTTTAAAAGAGGAATGACCAAAGTATTTAGAAATTCAGTTTTCACCTCTATAAAATGACGCTTGTCAAAATTTTGGCCCAACGAGTATGGTGGCAAGTCCGCTCCTGACTTCCCTGCCAGTGTAAAACAGCTACTGTAGTATGGTTTTATGAGCCTTTATGGCCTACATAAAATATTAAAATTTCATGAAATTATACAGATCGGTTCAAACCACCGGATAATGCTACAGCGACTCCACCCACACCGTGGTACAATGCACATGCTTGAAAACAAAGTATGATTAGTACACAGCTAATAGCGGCCAAGTTTTCCCTAACAACCTGTTTCTCACTTCCTCTGCTGGTCACGTCTAGCTGGCACGACCGGTCGGCTAGTACTGACTCTGCAGTGCTCACCTCGCTAGGTCTTAACATCGTGGCGGCGGAGTGGCGGAAGACTTGCACAGATGGCTGCTGCTACCTCGCTTCGGATGGCTGGTGCGGAACAGGACTGGTCTCGATGCTGGCGGCTGAGGAACTGAATCTTCCACTCCAAGTTGGGAAGGCCTAATGCTGGTTCAGAAGTGGCGGTTGCCCTCTGGACGGTTTTCGGACTTTACTATTTTACTCAAATGCAACTTTTGAACTTAGA
This sequence comes from Monochamus alternatus, assembly GCA_037114965.1. Taxonomy (NCBI): domain Eukaryota; kingdom Metazoa; phylum Arthropoda; class Insecta; order Coleoptera; family Cerambycidae; genus Monochamus; species Monochamus alternatus. The sequence goes on along the minus strand of CM073435.1, from coordinate 30,007,372 downwards.
GTAATCGGCGGTATTCAAATTTGTGGACTTGTAAAATTTACGGTTCGTCCACTTAGCGACTTAATAATTTTCAGGCTGTTAACTTACTCAGGAACACTGGAGACACGACTGCTTCGTCTGGCGGCTTGGCAGGTTCTAATTCTGGTGTATAGCAAGCCTTTCCTGGTGAAACTTGCGCACTAAACGGTCGGCTGGTACGGTTCCTCGCAGATCTGCTGGGCGGACTACTGGATACGACGCAGCTGCTCGGCGTGGGCCAGGACAGGTACTGAATTTTCAAGATTCAAAATATCGCTGTTGAATTGGAATCGGACGCGCTGTATCGAGCGCGCATCCTACGTCATATCTCCGAAACGGCAGAGTCTCATACGGGGTGAAAAATCACTTCATTACAATTTTATCTATAATTACTAATATTACTGCAATTATTATTATTATTATTATTCGGTCTATTATGATAACGTTGTCTGCCTGTCATATCATATGTATTACAGTCTTGTATGTAGTTCGTATTTCTTTCAATCCGATTTAAATAAGTACATAATTGATCCATGTTATTTGTTATGTATGGCAACATTATTAGCGATTGCTGGTTTAAAGTGTGGATATGTATAGAACAATCTCACTTTCCATCGGTTTTAAATATTTGGCTTTAGAATATAATTGTAAGGCATACCTTGATAAAGGTGTTCTTTTCGTGTAATCATATCTCCCAAAATTCAAATTTTCTCTTACTTTATTTTGAATATAATTCCCCCAAAAATACTGTAAACCAATCTTTAAAAATTAGTTATATCTGTAATGTCCTTACTCGCAAACCAAATCAAACTACCCCATGTCAAGCTATCTCGAATAATTTATGGAATTTTATTCTTAATCGTTTTTAAAAATACTATTGGAAGTAAATTTTTAATAGACCCATCATATTTGTGTGTTGTATTTGTATTTTGGCATGTAATTATTCTCGTTTGTGTAATACGTCTTTGTTTTTCTTGGAGTCTGGTTATTTCTTGCCTTAGTTCATTCCTCAATTGGTGTAGCTCTAATATATTTCTTTCTCCTCTGTATTTCGGATCTCTTCTGTATTTTGTACTTCATATCCATTGTTATTTCTTTGTCTTCCAACCTGTTGTTCCATTGTGTTTAATCTTTGTCTATTATCCTGTATTATCTTCTCCTATTCCTTGATCTCTTTATCTGTTTCTTGACTCTTTCCTTGTGTATCCTTTTGAAAATCTTATAAATTTTCCCATATCTGTCATTCTTTTCTTCCCTTCCTTTTAATTATTATTTACCTTTTCTCTGTCTTCTTCAACTTTCCTCTCCATTCTGGTTATCTTTGTTCCTAATTCCTCTTGAAATTTTTGTTGTTCTTTTTTGAATTCATTCTTCATCATCGCCAATGTTCCATGCTGTAATACTTCCTTTAATTCTTCTTCCAATTCCCTTTCCTTTTTTCTTTCTTCTTTATCTTCTTTCCTTTGTTGTTCTCTTTTTTCTTCATCGTCTCTTCTTTGTTGTTCTTTTTTTTCTGCTTGTAATTTTCTTTGTCTTTCCATTTCCTTGAACATTTCCATTAAACAAACCATGTCTGAAGATTTCGTTCTTGTCTCTTGTGCATCCCCTGTTCCTGTTTCACTTCCTGTACTTTGTGCCTCCTCTTCTCCTCTAGTCATTTTTCCACTTCTTAAATCCATTTTAGTTTACTTCCTATTATTTTCTTACTACTCCTGTTTTCCAAAGCCCCACGTTTGAGCGTTATAATTATATAACATATAATTGAGCGTTAACATTATATAACATATATTGTATTGTCTTTTGTGTCTTTTAGTATGATAATTTGTTTAAATCTTTAAGAATTTAAATTTCAATTTGAAAATTTGTTAAATTGATAACATAAATTCTATCTTTACTTGTCCAAGTTAGCTATTATCTGCGCCTTTCTGATGATTAACTATTATAAATTTTGTTTTATATATTTACTAATTTTGATTAATAATAATTTTTGAGTCCTTTTCTTATCTCAATGGTAGGTTCAAAACAGGATTAATATTGACTATTCAGATAAACTTTACTAATAACCTTGATACCTTTAACTTATTAATGAGATGTTCAATTTTAACTGATTTGCTTTATTTAATATATTAAACCTTTAACAATTTGATTGATTAAATTCTGCTCTACCTAAATCCTGCTCTTAAACTGCTACCTAAATCTTATACTTTAATCACAATAAATTCTAAGAAATACAAAGTTTATTACTGATTTTTCTTCTAAAATTATTTCTTCATTAAATTTAATCCCTCTCTCACTTCAACTTCTATCCACTGCTCTTCGTATCGTACTTATCAATCCGTCATTCGTGAATTAATTTTGTGTAATGATGTTCTCCGGATATGCTCTATGATCAAACATTAATTTGAATAACTTGCCTAATATTACTTGTTTAATGCCTTTTGTCCTTAAGTTGGTCTTATATATATATATATATATATATATATATATATATATATATATATATATATATATATATATATATATATATATATATATATATATTGTTGAAGACAATATAGAAATTGCAAGAATTTTCTGAAATAAAATTCAGATTTATTAATTTTACCTTCAGATAAAATGAATTTTTCTGCTAATATGTCCAGAACACAATATTCGAACCAATAGGTTGTTTGGTAGGTACATTTGCCATCTTTGTATGGAAGAAAGAAGCGAACATGATTACAGTTTTCATTTCTTAATTTGGCGTATTTTATTTCCAGATGTTAAAAATGACCCTTAGTTTATTAAAATAGTTAAATTAATTATTAGTACAAATACCTTTCAGAAGCTTAGCATACAGAGAAACATTCAGAGTGATTGAATCAATGTAAATGGTTTATGAATTTATGATTGTAGGTTGAGTTGTGATTTTTATGCTGTTTGGAAGAAATTAGAATGAATACATTGGTCGATAAAGTAAACGTACCATATTTAATTCCATAATAATTCTCTAAGCATTGTAATCAGATTCTGAGTCAATCAAAACATACTCATCTAGGGAAAGGTAAACTCAAGTGTAACTTAGGAAGATTAATGTCGTTATAGCAAGATAAGATAATACAATGCGAAAACTTGTTAAACAAAGAATATACATGGACACAAATTACATAATTACCTAAACAATTTTTCAGAAAATTTCTCACTATAAAATTCTTCAAACATAGTTGTTTGTTTATTGACATATTCCCGGTAAAACGATTGGTCTTCTTTCAATAGTCCTTATTATCAATTCAGTTGCCACAAAACTCATTCAAATTCTTTTTAGACTTATTAGTCTAGTCTGTATTAGTCTGTATTATAAAATAAATTAACGCTTATCTGATAATAAGTAAGTTCTAAACGACTTGCATCAATTGCGATAGGAATGCGGTCGTTAATTGATTTTTTACTACACATAGAGCCACAAATCAATCAATTAAAAAACTAAAATGCCATTGCGTGCATTTAGTAAGCCCTAAATAAGCGATGGTTATCCTTAGTGAAATTCGAAGAGCTATTCTTAGAAATTTTAAATGATCATAGTTACTACAGGGTGTTGCCTAGGGACCCTTTCTCCACAATTCAACAAATATCTAATTCTTTCATTTCTAAGTTAGAAAAAAAGAATTATTTAACTGCTTTAGAAGCGAAACAGCGATTGGGGGATTACCTCATCAGTTTGAGTTTCGAGGTTCCTTTCGTTAAGTATATGGATGAATTAATTCTTAGCATCCCTAGGGACGGCATGGACGAGTCATTAAGAGTTTTCAATAGTTATAACCCTTTCCTTAAATTCACCGTTGAAGAAGAAAATGATTCCTGTGTTCCCTTCTTGGACAGTAAAATCATCAGAGGGAGTGACAATTCTGTTATTACGTCATGGTACACTTAACCAGGCGCTTCATTCATTATGATTCGTACCATTTACACAAACATAAAATTAATTTGATCGTCGCTATGAAAGACAGGGTCCTTCGCACCAGTCACCACTCTTTACAACGAGCGAACCTTGAAACTCTTTCTGCAAGGTTTGTTACTTGTGTATCTACCCGGACTTGTCCATAAAATTCTGTTTTAACGTTCCACTCTCAATAATTTTTCAAATTCTAATTTAAATAATCCTCCACTTGCTAATTCTAGTAATTCGCATATTCATTCTAATAATTCTCATATCAATTCTATTGGTTAATTAAATCAATTATATAGCTCCACTTTGTGAGACTTAAAAAAAATTCAAAATTTAATTCTATTCAACTTGCAATACCATGTTCCAATTGCAACAAAAAAATATATAGGTCGGGCACAATCCTGTGTTTAAGACATCTACCTAGATGTCTTAAACACAGGATTGTTACTCACAAAAGTGATGTAAGAGATGCTAAATCCTCTTGTAGATGTTTCATATTTATTCTGATAATAATTCTATTAATTCCAGAATAGATGTTGATGGCCTCAGTGTAATCTATACTTTTTTACTTACTCTCAATAATAATTCTCACAATAATAGTGACGTTGGTATTGGTCAGTCCTTTGCCGACACCTAGTAGGGTTTTTATAAAAAATTCTTGTCAGTACCCCTTTTGTAGACTTTCTTGTAAGGTATTGAGTTTTGGACGGTCTCCTTAATTCTGTTCTTTTCTTATTCAATGTTGGTAGTATTGCTAACAAAATTGTTAGGTTGGCAATAGTATATATTTCAATTATTCTATTTTGTGGTTGACCAACCTTTAGCAGATTTAACTCTTTTCATTGGTTTAAGAATTTTTGTTTGTTCTAACCTATCTTTACTTCCTTGACCACCTGTTGTGGCGTAGAGAAGCGTTTTCTCCAAAATTTTTGTAATGTGTGAGTAATCGGTGTTCATCCTGTTTTTTTACCAGTTCTTTAATAGTTTCTTTTAATATTACATATGATATAAGAAGTTGTGACATTGTGATGATGTTTTTTTTTGAAGTTTTCTGTTTTGATCTGATCCATTGCACTTTTACTAATCTCAATCTTTTTTGTAAGTCCCTTTAACTTATCCTTTTACATTTTGATAATTATTATACGTTTTTGTAGTTTCCTGATGAAGAAGCAATAAAGGCTTCGAAAGCTTTATAAGGAGTTTTCTTTTTTCTTGCCTAGTGACTGCTGTACCTGGTTAATTACTCTTACAAACACAGGGTGAATCTTAAATAAGTACAAATATTTTAACCAGCAGTATAGTTCACTATAGTTCAATTAATAGTTTTTTTACAAAAAAATAAGAAATAAAAAAGTGAAATTTTAAATAAATTTTGTAATTTTTCTGTAGTAAACTTGTTGAGGAGCGCTGACTTTCATACATTTATGAGTCAAAGCACTGCAGATTGAACGTGTGGTTCACAGTGTTGCCAACGTTACACAAATGTCTTTGCTTTTCTTGATATTAAAAGCATCGTCAAGCTGCTATTTTGTTATTTAATATTGTGTGTACCTTTATTTTTAAAATTTATTACACTGATTAAAGTGCGAAGTCATTTGATGGTTCTCATTTGGGGTTATGTGGCGACAATTAAATATTAAATGCTGTGTGAAAATCATAATTTTTCGTTATTCTTCATAAAATAACTTAAGGAAATTGTGTCTTGTGTCTCTTTCTAACAATGTATAATGACATTTAACTTGTGAAATGTGGATTACTGATTAAATATTTAATTTTTTAACAAATAGGTAAGCTTGTGTGCACGTTTATGTATAATTTTTGAACATTGAACATAGTAATATCACGTAATATCTTCCTAAATACTTTATGGTAGTATGTATTTAACTTGCGGAAATTCATTTTTAATCGTTTATAGTACGGTCAGTTAAGCAGTTAAAATTTATGTTAATAATATTGCGTATCATACTACATACCCAACTTTACTGTACTTATGCTTCAAACAAGTATTTTTAAAATAGAATTTAACCGTCTTACTTTACTATTACGTTAAAGGAAACTTAATATTTATATTAGAGGCGACCGAAAGAAATATGGCAATCTCGCAACAAATCATATGGTTCATTAGGTTGGTTATGATAGCGGTCCTCAAAATGTGGGTATTTTTAAAGAAAATTAATATCTCCGTAAATATTAGAAATTTTTAAAAATTGCTTTCACTAGACTGATCTATATGAGCAATTACACCAGCAGTTAAAATATTTGTATTTATTTAAGGTTCACCCTGTATATATATCTTTTGTTTTCCAGTCACATCTTCCGAAGCTCCGACACTTTCGGAGGTGTTCTGAAGAGTGAAACAATGACCACTCTCCACTCCGTGGAATCAGTAATCATTGAGCCCGTTCTGAGCAGATGTAGCGAACCAAGAACAAACTAATAATAATATATTCAGTAACGTACATGTTATTACTTCTAAAGTCGGTCAGTGGTCTCGCGGTTTAAGGCGTCAGTACTTGAATCAGGTGACTAAATCGGTGTGGGTTTGCACCCCGCTGCCGGTAGACCGTATATAAGCGTATATATTCGTGTAGAGTATTGACACCCTCTCTGCGGGTATGATAGGGTGGAAGAATGTTGGCTTGGGTCAATGTGAGAGATTGATACCGGTTGATATTTGACTACCCCCCCCCCAACTAATGAGGTTTTCCAGGTTTCCTATTCCTGCACTGAATAGTGGTTAGGGCCTAACAACGTAAGTCGTTCCTGGACGCAAATGCGGCCTGCTTAATAATATGCCGCCGAGCTTGCGCAAATTAAATGTTTCTGCATTTACTTCATACATGTATAAGTAACCTCACTGATCTTTTCGTGAACGTATATGTTTCGAAGAGGTGAGAAGATAGGGCCAAAACTTCCGAATACACGGAACGAGTCTAGAAAAAGCAGACAGAAACAGTTCTGCTGTTTTGTTGGTCTGTTGTTTTCTTTTTATTTGGTAGCAGATAGTTTAACCTTAAACACAATAATTATTTTTTCACACAAAACACTAAAACCACACTAATTAATATTAATTAATACAAAATATTTATATCACTGTAATCTGTGAATTATTTTAACATAATTTTACCTATGATTACTGGGTTCACCTTTCTCTCCCATCTATCATGCGTAAACATGGAAAATTCACGTTTTACGTAGTTTTGCGTTTCACTTACCATGATCACCGTAAACTACCTATTATTTGTTTGTTCAAATCCTTTGGTGTGTGCCGGCAGAACATTAAAGGAGAAGCAATACAAATACTTTAGTTTAAACGACTCGTGCATATATATATATGAATGAAACCCAACGATGATTATGATAAATGGTGAATGATACGTGATACATGATTAATAGTTAAAATTAAAAATAATTTTAATATTGAAATGTATATGATCTGTTTACTTGCACTATGCGGTTTACTGTCCACTTCCTTTAATCTTTATTAGATTGTGCAGTATTTGGCATCCACGGTCCCTCATGCACGGAACCATGCATTTTAGTAGTTTTTTCATCTTGAAAAAACTTTGTTTTTACAATTTTTGTCAATGGTATGGTACTGGTGTATTTATTCGTAGCTCCAACACCTTAATTTTCGGCTTGACGTTACCAGTTAAAAGCGAACAGGAATTAATTTACATAAATATACATACATAAATAAAGCATAAAAATTGATTTACTTTTGCTTCTGGTATAACATCACACCCTGAATTTATAAGTTATCTGCTCACTGATTGCATCTGCAGTGATTGCAGTAAACTCATGTCCAGCAAGCGGCTCAAGTTTCCTTTTTATAATACCGTCATATCGCTTATTTATGATTCTGTTGCGCATTTGCTATAAGTAACGATAATATTCGCGTAATACTGTTTAAGTTAACGTAATAAATTAAATAATAGTCGGTTTGCTTTGTTTCACTTTGCCGCTAAACAGTGGGCTTTTACAAAACAACTTTTATTTATTCACACAGTTCGATTTTCAAACTGCTTATACAGGGTGTTCTGAAAAACACTAGCATAATTAGATCAGATCTTCATAGATTTTTAAAAAATATTAAAATGTGCTCCTATGAACCATGGGTGTATCTTTTTCCGTTTTCAAGATACAGGGCTTTAAAAATATTTTTTTATAATCTAGTTTCGGTCCTATCTTCCACAAAATTCTACCGAATAAACTGAAATTTTGTCATGTGGGGGTTCTAGTGATGCTAAATGCTCTGAAGTTATTAATTTTTGGTTATATCATACAGATCATTCACTGCAGTACTCCTCGGAAACATTTTAGATACTAACTTTTTGAAGTTAATCTTTATTACTTGCTGCTATGGCAAATTTTATTCTGAACAAAAACGGTGCTCTTTTAAGAATTGCTAAAATTTACCCGTTTTCGAGAAAAGCTAGGCACAATGCGCCAAAGTCAAGCAACTAGTATCCCAAATTGGATTTTTTATTTCAAGTAGGTTTTGGCACCTAGTTATTATTACTATTAGTTTCATTAATAAAACTTAATCAAAGTTATTCTTTTAATGATAATGATAAAAAGTAATGGTTAGTATATTTTTGGAAGTGTAATACATACTGGATACAATTGAAAACAGAAAAACAATAAGAGTAACTAATTATTATTAAGAGAAAATTTAAGGAAAATAAAATCAGAATACGTGTTCGAAATATAATTTTCACGAATACAACAATTTGGGATTTGCTTGACTTTGGCGTACTATGCCTGGATTTTCTCGAAGCGGGCAAATTTTAGCACCTTTTTTGTTTAGAATAAAATTTGTCATAAAAGCGAGTGATGAAAGGGGCAAAAACAATAACCTCAAAAAAGTTAGTACCTAAAAAGTTCCCACGGAGTTCTGCAGTAAACGCCCTGTAGCCAAAAATTAATAATTCCAGAACATTTAGTATCTCCAGAAACCCCACAACCCAATTTCAGTTCATTCAGTCGAATTTTATGGAAGATGGTACCCAAACTAGATTCTAAAGAGTTATTTTTAACACCCTGTACCTTGAAAACGGAAAAAGATACGCCCATGGTCCATAGGAACAAATTGTAATATTTTTTTAAAATTTATCAGGCTGAAAGAAGTGTTTTTCAGAACATCCTGTATACACTATATTTCATTTTGCATGAATCCACACTTTTAACTTACTTATTATTCAATTGTTCTGATTCTTTTCACAGCTTATACATACTTATAAAGTAACTATTGACACTGTCAGTCATAGGCGGCCCACGTGGGATCGAAAAAGGGGACTAATTTTTTGAAAAATTATAGCGATTTAAGAAATTATTTTTTACTGATTTTTATTCAGCATCCTTAGAAACCCCTCTGTCCCAAATTTTGCCAACCTACTTTAAAGTTTTATTTTGTGCCCACAATTTTTTTTCGATACAAAGGTTAATAAAAATGAAGCATTAACGTTAAACTGCTTATCAAACTCTTATTAGTTTTAATGTTACAGATATGCAACTGTAACAAAAACTTAATTTTTGGGTATTATGAGTACTAAAAGTGAAAGTACAAAGTGTATATAAATCATGATTAATGTGTTTTATCAAACGCAAGTGTTCTTTGTTTATATTAACATAATTAATTTGCTAATTTATAGCTCTGATATCGATAAAAATATCTTCGGTGTGTTAAGAAATGCAAGTGCTATCTGTTTAAACAAACAGCTTTGTTTATCCCCATGTATCAAGTTACCCTGTTTTATCATGAAACGCAAGTTCTTTTTGTTTATATTAACATAATAAATTAATCTAATTTATGGCTTTAACCTTAGCAAAATATCTTTGATGTGTTTACTCTCACGGGTTTGAATTGGCTGACTGTTTATACTGAATGTGATTAAGACTAACAGTGAAACGCGTGATCAAGTTTTGTTAAAACCAGATATATCTCTGCGTAGAGTAAGACTATGTTGAAGTGTTGTGACAAAACGCTGAAATATGTGCTTTTCAACTGTCGCCACTGGGCTAATTCATTTGGGATGGAGACAAAACGAGGATATACTGAAATAAAGGTAAAGATTTTACTCTTAGTAGAGTAAAATCGGCTCTCAATTATGCCGTTTTTTTTAAATAAAGATAACTAAATTAAACTTTTACCATCTTGTAGCGGGACAATTTGGGCATCCGAAATGGACTTTTACAACTTTTTTCAGTAGGGCCCAACTTTATAAAATCAAATTGTCGTTGCTTCGAACATTATTTGACAATTATGTTTTTCGAAACATAAATCGCGTTTGCAAATGAACGATTTAACTTATGATCATAAATTTTTCACAACATATATAAAAAACTTCAGCGCTTCTAATGCCACACACCAATTTTTGATAACTTAAAGCCTTTTCGAAAAAATTTGTCTCAAAATCGGCAAAGTGCATTAAAAACTTCACTATGCGGAGAGCCACATTAATTATTGAAAATAGATCTATAGGTTTGTTCCAACAAGAAGTCCGTGATGGTTTGGGATCCAATCCCTGACTGTTTCAGTGCGCATGCGGATTTATTTGTAATGGTGTGGACTGTTTCCGATTTAAGTTGTTGTTGGAACAGATTTCGGATCGCAATCAAATTCATAATGGCACCAGCGCGTTCCGTACTTGACAGGGATATTCTATGGTTTATAACCTCTAATAATTTTTAAACCCTTTAAAAAATTTTAAGTACCACAAAATAAGGATTTTTTTAGAAGTTATATTCGGCAATAACGGACAGCATTAGCAGTATAATTGGTGTGTATTATACTCGGTATAGTATGTTGTGTCGATTTTTAATAAAATATTAAAATTTATATGTGAAATACTGAAATAGGTTTAATTTTCACAATTTTTTTTACAGACCTACATGAATTTATAATATTGACGCCCCAAGAACAGTTGACTTCCAATGAAAATAGTTTAGAGGTAAATTCAATAAACTCGCAAAAAAAATGAATACAAATATTGGACAATAGACCACACAAAAATAGAATTATATGCTAATAGAAAGATATTAGGAAGCATTGAGGTGATAAGTTTAAAAAAGTTATGGAAATTAATTATTCAAAAGCTTATTGAATATTTTAATATCAATGTGACTGCAAGCAATGTCGAAAATATTCGGAAAAAAGAAGAATATAAGACCTGAAATTCTGTTGTCGGCAGCAACTGTAGATGAACTGCCTTCAGAATTTGAGCGTATTGTGGACACTGAAAATTCGTCAACAAATATTGATAAAAATAAAGAAGAAAGGAAGCGAATAGAGTATTAGAAAACAGAAATTCAATTTTAGAAGCAATAAGAAGAAATAAAAAAGAATACCACGAAGTGAGACTCAAAATTGAATCGGAAAAATTATAAATTTTAAAGGTAAAAGAGATGATAAGACAGAATGACCTTTTGCCACAAAGAAGCAAAACTGTGTAGAGGACAGACTGACAGAGCGTTTAAACCAAATATAAAAATAACCTCTTATGTTCTGGAAATTTTCATTGCTGTGTTAAGGCTGTTTTTTATGTTTAATGCCGTTTTTCACTTACCTGTACTGTGTGTACTCAGTGCCAATAATACAAGATGTGCAGATAAGTGTAAAACGATATAAGAATTTTAAGATTGGTTTTGAAATGTACATAGAAAAATATATTAAGTTAAATTATTTATTTCTTGAATAGGTGTTGTTTTGTGTAATCATTTTTGTACAAATAAAAAGTTACAGAAAATGTGTTTTTTTTGTATATGTATTTCCTAATTTATATACTTACATTCAGTGCAGTAAAGGGCACATATTATGATACCAGAGATTCCTTGGGTGAAAATAAATTAATTTAACACACCTATATCCGTCGCATAAAAAAGATACAGTGTCACAATAAAAAAATAAAAAATGGTATAATAATGTCCCAGGTGATTCTACGCCACCATTTGGTCGAATTTAGATACTTATAATTTGAAAATACGGATGTGCTGCGAGACGAGTTTTGAATTTATTAACTAAAGTGTCTGTTTGTCATTAATATTCCTGAAGGTACCTATATATGTTCATAACCATAACAGTAATTTACACAAAAGATTTTCTCAACAGTTGACTTTAGCCATTTTCAGTAAGTATATCTTTTTGTTGAAAAAAAACATTTTTTATTTTTCACTGTGATACCGCATCCTTTCTATTATGTGACTTCGGATAGAGGTATGTTAGAATAAATCGGCTTATTTCTACTCAAGGAATCTCTTATATCATTTGTGCTCTTTAATTAAATACACCCTGTATTTAGAAACTTGATAAAACAAAAATTTATAATATATTTACAACATGATTTCGAATTGCTACTCCATTTATATCTCCTTCATCCTCATTTTCTGCTTCTTCATTCATAAAGTTTTCATCTTCATGAGGCAATTCATTGGTAATAAAATTGTCATCAATACTAATTTTATGAAGAACGGCACGTGCTCTAATTACATGGGCTATGTCTCGTATGCTTTTCAATTTCAATTTTTCAAGTGAAATAACTGTCGAAACTTCTGTTTCCATAATCCGATACAACTATTATCCTATTTTGGGAAAGTTTAGTATTGTATCTTCTTTGACGTATTGTCAGCTGTCCCTTGCTCCTAAAGGGAGTGAGCAGATTAGGTAACAGTGGGTAACCACTATCGCCCAAAATATATTTTAAGTCATTCCCACATTTTTCTTCAAGTGTTGCTTAAAGGCGATCTTCTAAACACTCTGCTATCGTGCACCGAACCTGGGAATCCAAGGAATATATCCCTAATCCTAATCCTCCTATGATGGTCACATACCAATTGCACCTACATAAAATGATAAAACAGATTGTAATAATTTGCATGGTTAAATATTTTAACCCAATTTGTCTTATCTGCATTGAGTAATACCCTTTCCTGTTTATATAGAAATCAGGATCTGTCTGGGTTTGTCCAATTTAATATGGGTTCCATCAATCACCCCTATGACATGTGGAAACCCATTACGCCGAAAATGCTGTTCAATCTTTTGTTTTTCAACTTCATCCGGCCACTATAACGTTTGGAGATTGATTCGATAAGAAATAAGACAGTCTTATAATAACTCTATGTAACGTACTGGGTAATACAAAATCGATCTGCCACATCCCTGAAACTGGCTGTTTGGTGACCAACATACCACAAATATATTAACACCTGGTCTTTCGCACTAATTTTGTCAAACTGTCCGAAATGATGTTTAAAATAATTGCTATTAGTAAATAGATTACTGATTTGATTTACACTATTTCTACTAATTCTAAAATGTTCTATAAATACGTCTTCTGCGTACTGAGGAACTATATCTTCTAAATAATTTTCATTTTTTGTCCTAACATTTGGTCTCTCAACTTCTTCCAATAATAGTTCGTCGTCATTACTGGAAGTTTAACCTCCTGCTGCATATGTGATATCAGAGTCCGAATCAGAAATTTCTGAATTTTCAGCTCCAACTAATTCAACTTCCTCCATGGATTATGAAAAATTTATACTGAAAAATGTAAAATGTATACATTTTTATGATAAATACGGATCCTTACTATAGACAAATTAAATCCCTACCAAAGATATCAATCAACAATATATAACCCAGCGCTTATTAAACGGTATCGCATTCACGGATTTAAGAATTTTTAGGTTAGGATATGGTTAAACGGTTAGGTTCGAATATCTTGGATTTGAAATCCGGAATAAATCCGCGAACTATTTGGACGGTTTGATGACGGTACAAAAATTGTCAGAGTCTTTGTTGGAACAACTGACAATATAATCATGTACTGAATCCAGCGTTTGTTGGAACACCGAGAGTACAATTGCGCATGCGTCTGACGGTTTTGGACAGTTTCGGACTCTTGTTGGAACAAACCTTATAGTTATATCGAGGTAAATGTAATCAAAAGTATAAAAAAGTTAAAAAAAAATTAACTTCGCTAAGTGTTACGGTTTTCAAGAAATTGAATTTGGTATATGCTTATGCTCTGTGAGCAAGCTAAGCTTATACTTGGGGTGCAGAATATGCTTTCCGAAATAGAGCAATGCATTTATTCGGCGTTAGAAACATCTATATTTTTCATAGACAAAAATATTTTTATTGTATATGTATATTATCATTATGTTAGATAAGTACATTTATGATATCGCTCTCAAAATTATAAAATCAAAGATTTGAGAAATTCGTCAAGACAAACAACATTTTTTTAAAATCAAGAATGATGTTTTATTAAAAAATCAGCAATAAAATAGTTGACAAAAATTCGTTGCCCCATCGGAACGACACTGTATAACACTTTCTAACAAAAACACATCATATATTTTTAGGTATTAATAATATTGTGTGAAACTAACTACTCAGTGGACAAAAGCCCCAACCTTTCTAATTCAGTAAAAAACACATCACTTTTATCAAAATTAATAATTTTTTTTGCGGTATACAAAATAGTTCCAGTAATTATGCTTAATTTTGTTTTGTTACATTTACACTAAGATATAAATATCACGTGATATAGGTCTCAACTAATATCATTAAATATGAGAGAAAAAGATTATTTCATTTGTAGAATAAAATGCGTGTCTTTCAATGTATGTTATTATTTATTAAATCTGAGTGATAAAGCATCAATGCCATGTAAACAATAGTTTACTATGTGATAAAAATAAAATTAGATAAACAAAACCACATTTCAATAACATTTTGTTTTTTTATATATTCCATAAATCCCAATTACCCGTTTGCATTCCACATGTTTGAGTTTTATTAAAAATATTAATTATATTTTAATGAGTAAGTCTAGTTAGTAACGTTTTAGCTGTTGTCTATTATTTATTAGGTACACATAGAATATTATATCAGAGAATTTAACAAAGTCGTAATTATAATAGAGCTATTAAACTACAATACGTAATCATTTCTCTTAGTCTTTTATAAAATCCGTCACGTGTGATAGTACATAATATATATAACCTATTTTTAATAGACTACAAATATCATTTCACATCGATTGAAAAATTTATTTAAAAAATAATTATTTAACATTTTTTCAAAATTTCAAGAAACAGCATCGAGGTAAAGTAATATTTGTAGTCTATTAAAAGATACTACATATTTTTATCATTTTCCGTTGAGGAGTTACTGAGCGAAAACTGTATCCCGTTTGATATAGCGTTCACCGTGATCCTTAATCACTTCTCTCAGTGTTGGACATTTCGCATCTAACGTGGTCGTCTCTTTTTGAAAGCCACCGCATGGTGGCAGTATTTTATTACTATGAAATATTTTTTCAGTTTTCGCTCAGTAACTCCTCAACGGAAAATGATAAAAATATGCAGTTTTTTTTATTATATTACAAATACTATTTTACATCGACGTTGTTTATTGAAATTTTGAAAAAGTGCAAAATTCATTTAAAAAAATTAATTGTACCCTTTTTCAACATTTCAAAAAACAGCGTCGTCGATGTAAAATAATATTTATAGTCTATTAGAAAAAAAAAAACATATTTGTGTCATTATCCATTATGGAGTTACTAAGCGTTATTGAGTTTTTTCATAAAATGCACGTGTTCTTTGTTAATAATTATTTAAATTGTTATTATTATTATTAATTCAAATTGTTCCAATTTATGTTCTTGAATAAATATGATTTACTTTGACTTTATCTAGCACTACTACAGTATATTGATTTCTTTTTCAGTACCAAAACCACCCAGCAGAAGGTCAAGGAAGCCCGGATTAGACAGAAAACCACGACAAGCGTACAGTGCCAAACAACTGGAACGCCTCGAAGGCGAATTTAAAATTGATAAGTATCTAAGTGTCAGTAAAAGAATGGAGCTTAGTAAAGCTCTAAATTTAACAGAGGTTCAAATAAAAACTTGGTTTCAAAATAGACGAACAAAATGGAAAAAACAGTTAACGACACGCTTGAAGGTGGCTCAGAGACAAGGGCTCTTTTCTCCTCAATATTTTGCTAGTAATAGCCAACAGTATGCTACTTTATATTCGCCATATTATGCACCGCTGGGTTGCATATTAAATTCATCAACACCAGAAAACCTATCAATATCATCTGATGTTTCTAGAATAAATTTATGATTGAAACTGTAACAAAAATATAATAAAGAATAAATATTTTAATTTATAAAATTGTCGTGTTGGTCTCTTGGTATATAGCGTGATTATTATTCAGACGAAAATCTTTTGATATATTTTGTTGTCAAATACTTCTTCGTCCATGAATAAATTTAGCAAGTCAAAATAATTTCGCTACTATATTAAATTGCGATTTTGATGTACACAGTGTGGCAAAAGAATTTTAAGGTCGCCGATTCAACGGGCACACGGGTGTGCGCGGCCTGGGCATAGACAAATGAACAAGCGAATATGGCAGAACGCTTTTCAACCGCACGGTATTCTGTATTTACGATACAATAATGTCCAACTTCCTTTAATTCATAAAATTGTCACACTGACACCTTTATTTGTATTTCTCGAGGCTACAATAAAACAAATATGGGGATTACAAACTGTAAGACAACAAAACATTCATATATCTAACAAAGATATCTGTCTACATGTAAATTACAATTAAAAATTACAAAATTTGAACTTGCCACACAGAAAAATTAATATAATATCAATCGATAATATCAAGTGACTCAAAAATACATAACACCTATTTAAAAATCCTTATTTTCTTCCTCGGAAGTTACTGTACATATCGTAAAGAAAAATATCTCCAAATATATGATACATGAGGAGCAAAAACAAACAATATGATGTCATTCATTTAATAGAGACAACTCACGTATAACCCAACTATCACTTATCCTTCTGGACAGATATGCAAGTGGACCAGCCTATCGCGAAAGTTTTTGTCCCATTACCCGTTTAACCCCACCGTCCTAGGTTTAAGGTTAATGCAAGGTCAAAGCTAAATATAGACATAAAAGTGGACCATACCATCATACATTTTTATTTTTGGATCGCTGAATCTAAATCCGGGATTTAGGTTAGCTTCTAGGTCAGTCCAAGGTCAAATCAAAAGATAAATATATAAAATGTTAAAATCATCATATATTTCTAATTTTGAAGTCGCTGGATCCAAATTTCCAGTTCATTTTAATTAATTTTAACCAGTAACATTTATTTTTTAAGTCTGTGATAATACGCGCGATTCATTATTTATGATTTCTAGGTCTCTTATTCTCAAAAAATCTGTATATTGACTGCCTTTTACGTTTTTGTCCTCTCTCTGGTATATCTCTTGTGAGCATCTAGCAGTAATCGGCCAGCATATATTTATCCCACCTGCCTTGGTAACATTGCTCTGCATCCTTCAAGTCTTGATTAAATCTCTCACCTTGTTCTTCACTAATGTGGAAATTCATAAAATGCAATTTTAGATTTATCAAGCAATCTGGTTTCCTATAGTTCTTTACCACTACCACGCTACTTTTTTCCTTTAATCTAGAGTTTCATGGTTCCCCAGGAAATTCTCGATACTTATTTGAAAATTGGCCATGTTGCTTTTTCGTTTTCTCTCATTTTGGTGATAAAAATGTCTCATTATTTTACGATCGAAAATTCATTCATCAATTAATATCATTTTCGTAGATAGCAGTTACCTTTATTAAGAACTTTGTTTCCTATTGTTTCATAAGTCTTAACTTGATGTAAAGAGGTGGGGGCAGGCCTTCGGAAGGAAGGACTAGTGTTTTTATGATGATATTCTTAGTACCTGGTTTCTTGGCTTCTTGACCATTTTTTCTTACGTAGTGTTGTTTTCTATATCTACTACCCATTCACATAAGAAACACATTATTTTGGTGAAACCTGAATAAAATAGTGACAATTTTCAAATCCCCACAAATTTGTTATCAATATTGTGCATTAATCCACTAATATCTTTGCAATAAACTAAAGAAAATACCTCATCTGAAAAATATTCCAGAAATTCCTTGTTTCTATGACGATAAACGGAGGATTTGATGTTACTCGCATTTCCGGTATTATTTTTTAATCATCTCTGAGCCTTTTTTACATAAACCTAATTCTCGTTTTTTTTTTTCGGAATATTAAATGGAGCATAGCTGTCATTAACAGAGCTTTCATTATCTGTCTCACATACGAAGTCACCTGTATTATCCTCATCGGAACTAACATCAATGTCCATGTTATTTAAATCAGTAACAGTATTTATAGCGATGTCTATAATTCTCCTCATCTGTGTCGGTCATGCAAGTGGGTTTCCTGCTGGAAACATCTGCGTAAAGAAAACTTTTTCTGGTCTTATTGTTTACTCCACTTAGATTTGCTCCAAAATGTAGTACTTTCATTAGAAGTTCTGTCAATATCCTCGCAGCATCATGTAACAAGAACTGCATTTTTTCTGAGGAACCCAATCAGTCTTATGTGATTTTGAAACCAAAGGATTGTCTATAGCATTTCTTGATATTGCTCTTTATGTTTTTCCGGATCTTTGATGCCACATACAGGACACAAATATAACAAGCATGTTTCGATGTCGATGCATTTATTTGTAAACCCACGTTCACATGCAGGATATTTCTTGTTAGACTTGTTGTCAGTAGACTCTAAAGGAGCCAAGTTATCCACTTTTGTGATGCTGTCTGATGACTGCTGCGGGTCCGCTTTTTCACCCTGACCGAGTTTCTGTGTCTGCATCATAAATAGATTTTTCTCTGCCAGGACGGGTTTATTCTTTGCTCTTCAGGGACTTTGCGGAGATGGTTCCATTGCCCGCTGTCACCACGAAAAGGTGTCCTAGCTGCAGAGGACGGAATTCAGTGAAGATACCGAATTATGACTGATACTGTAATTAAGAATTAATACACATAAAATTTTGGTTTTGAAATCACAATGCAATTAGATTATTGTAATATTTTTTTGTGGAGAAGTCAAAACGAAATTTTAATTAAAGTGCGAGCAATTTAGAAAATACCACTCTCCAATAAAAACTAACATTTCTGTATAAAGTAGAAATAACAACAGGAGCAGAAGCTTTCTTTAAGCAGATGTTTTCATACACATTTTATGACACCTTAAATTAGTTACCGTTATACCAAATATGGCTTAAATATATCTACTACTTTGGTAACTACTAAAAAGTAAAAATTTTGTTTGAAAATTTTAACGCTGTATCTAGTTCATAAAAACTCAAAATAAAAAAATTATATAGCAAACTGGCATTATTTTTCTACTGACTCTCGAAGTTTGTGTATTTAGAACTAAATTGCTCTGTGTAAGGTAATTGGTTTGGAATTAAATATTTAAATACCTCTACTTATAAAATATACTTTTCTATCAACTTTAGTAAATATAATTATACTTGGAACAGGTTTCTAATTACAATTTGTTTAATCTTTTATTACTTAACTAAAATTATTAAGTCATTTTTATTTATTACCTATATTATCTCAATAATACAAAACAATGCAAATATTATGGTTTTATTTATTTGACGATGACAAGTAACAGAAAATCATGTTTAGCCATGGATAACAAAATGACTATAACATCGTTAAGCTGGAGCGATTGTTAGATTTCCAATTTATACCTACTTTTTTAAGTTTCAATAATTATAATAAGGAAGTGTTTAGCAAAAATTATCCCACAGCTCAAATAACCAAACTGAACCTTATAAGATATTTCTTAAGTTTCCAATGTTTTCTGTTTTGTTTGTATTAGCTCCTTAAATGTTTTTTGTTCTCTTTTCCCTTTAAATTGCTATTTAAAAAACTGTAAATAATTTGCTTCACACTAGCCGTCAAGACGCATTAATTTAATTTAAGGATTACAAGTTGCTAAAAAACGAAATGCATTGAAATTTATATATGCAAATATCTCGATAACCAAGCGAGGTATCGAAATCTAACAAGAATATTTTTTTTATGAAACAAAGCACGTTTTTTCATATTTTCAATACATGATTTCCGATCTATAGAAATAAATGCTATCTTTGGGGTCCCTCGGTTCTCGACCCGTTATTGTTTCTAATCTTCATTGATGACATTGTCCAGAACCTGAATTGCGAGGCCCTTCTTTATGCTGATGTCTGCAAATTTTATTTGTATGTGTCAAATATTAATTACTGTTTCGAGCTTTAGATAAGCGTGGACAAAATTTGTGATTGGTGTTCTGAAAATATATTACCTTTGAACTTTTCAAAGTGCAATTATATGTGTTTCACGAGGAAAGTAAATCCTATTACTTTTAATTACATAATCCGCATAATCTTTGATAGTAAGCTCAGTTTTGTTGAACACATCAATAGTATACAACGTGAGACATATAGAAATCTCGGTTTTGTTCTAAGAAACAGTTTTTTGAAACTAATACGATTTCCTTACTGTTCAACGTGTTCGTTTTGCCAAAACTGGAATATGCGTCGCTATGACAATATTTATCCACCTCAAAGGATACCACAAAGCACTTTACTAAGTCGATTCCATCTTAATGACCTAAGCACGCGACGTATATGTAATTCATTGGTCACTCTACATAAAATTATAACACGGGAAAGTAAGTAAGTAAGTAAGTAAGTAAGTAAGTAAGTAAGTAAGTAAGTAAGTAAGTAAGTAAGTAAGTAAGTAAGTAAGTAAGTAAGTAAGTAAGTAAGTAAGTAAGTAAGTAAGTAAGTAAGTAAGTAAGTAAGTAAGTAAGTAAGTAAGTAAGTAAGCAAGTAAGCAAGCAAGCAAGTAAGCAAGTAAGCAAGCAAGCAAGCAAGTAAGCAAGTAAGCAAGTAAGCAAGTAAGCAAGTAAGCAAGTAAGCAAGTAAGCAAGTAAGCAAGTAAGCAAGTAAGCAAATAAGGAAATAAGTAAATAAGTAAATAAGTAAATAAGTAAATAAGTAAATAAGTAAATAAGTAAATAAGTAAATAAGTAAATAAGTAAATAAGTAAATAAGTAAATAAGTAAATAAGTAAATAAGTAAATAAGTAAATAAGTAAATAAGTAAATAAGTAAATAAGTAAATAAGTAAATAAGTAAATAAGTAAATAAGTAAATAAGTAAATAAGTAAATAAGTAAATAAGTAAATAAGTAAATAAGTAAATAAGTAAATAAGTAAATAAGTAAATAAGTAAATAAGTAAATAAGTAAATAAGCAAATAAGCAAATAAGCAAATAAGCAAATAAGCAAATAAGCAAATAAGCAAATAAGCAAATAAGCAAATAAGCAAATAAGCAAATAAGCAAATAAGCAAATAAGCAAATAAGCAAATAAGCAAATAAGCAAATAAGCAAATAAGCAAATAAGCAAATAAGCAAATAAGCAAATAAGCAAATAAGCAAATAAGCAAATAAGCAAATAAGCAAATAAGCAAATAAGCAAATAAGCAAATAAGCAAATAAGCAAATAAGCAAATAAGCAAATAAGTAAATAAGTGTAAATACGTAAATAGGTAAATAGGTAAATAGGTAAATAGGTAAATAGGTAAATAGGTAAATAGGTAAATAGGTAAATAGGTAAATAGGTAAATAGGTAAATAGGTAAATAGGTAAATAGGTAAATAGGTAAATAGGTAAATAGGTAAATAGGTAAATAAGTAAATAAGTAAATAAGTAAATAAGTAAATAAGTAAATAAGTAAATAAGTAAATAAGTAAATAAGTAAATAAGTAAATAAGTAAATAAGTAAATAAGTAAATAAGTAAATAAGGAAATAAGTAAATAAGGAAATAAGTAAATAAGTAAATAAGTAAATAAGTAAATAAGTAAATAAGTAAATAAGTAAATAAGTAAATAAGTAAATAAGTAAATAAGTAAATAAGTAAATAAGTAAATAAGTAAATAAGTAAATAAGTAAATAAGTAAATAAGTAAATAAGTAAATAAGTAAATAAGTAAATAAGTAAATAAGTAAATAAGTAAATAAGTAAATAAGTAAATAAGTAAATAAGTAAATAAGTAAATAAGTAAATAAGTAAATAAGTAAATAAGTAAATAAGTAAATAAGTAAATAAGTAAATAAGTAAATAAGTAAATAAGTAAATAAGTAAATAAGTAAAAAAGTAAATAAGTAAATAAGTAAATAAGTAACTAAGTAAATAAGTAAATAAGTAAATAAGTAAATAAGTAAATAAGTAAATAAGTAAATAAGTAAATAAGTAAATAAGTAAATAAGTAAATAAGTAAATAAGTAAATAAGTAAATAAGTAAATAAGTAAATAAGTAAATAAGTAAATAAGTAAATAAGCAAATAAGTAAATAAGCAAATAAGCAAATAAGCAAATAAGCAAATAAGCAAATAAGCAAATAAGCAAATAAGCAAATAAGCAAATAAGCAAATAAGCAAATAAGCAAATAAGCAAATAAGCAAATAAGCAAATAAGCAAATAAGCAAATAAGCAAATAAGCAAATAAGCAAATAAGCAAATAAGTAAATAAGTGTAAATACGTAAATAGGTAAATAGGTAAATAGGTAAATAGGTAAATAGGTAAATAGGTAAATAGGTAAATAGGTAAATAGGTAAATAGGTAAATAGGTAAATAGGTAAATAGGTAAATAGGTAAATAGGTAAATAGGTAAATAGGTAAATAGGTAAATAGGTAAATAGGTAAATACGTAAATAAGTAAATAAGTAAATAAGTAAATAAGTAAATAAGTAAATAAGTAGTAATAAGTAAATACGTAAATAAGTAAATAAGTAAATAAATAAATAAATAAATAATGTCCGTATTTCTAAATACAAAAAAAAATTTCCCCTTTTTATCAAAGGAACAGGGCATAACTGACGGCCTGTATAAGGAACGCCAAAATTAGTTAAAATTTCTAATTTGCCGTGCCAAGAAACATAATTGTGCCAATATTTTTTTTATTACTCCGACAAGTTTCAGTTATTGAGATATTTCAAAATAAAATTCTAGCATTGAACGCCCTGTGTTTTTGAAACCAGCAACATTCGGATAAGGCATATTGCCTCAATCGACTTATTTTTTTATTAAAAATTACTTGTGCTGTGCTTAAATTGCAATAAGTTGTTATTATATGTTCTAGTAATTACATTCCTTTTAAAACAATGGGGAATGCCACTATGTTGGAAAAGTTTTTGGAAACTCAGTAAATTACATTGTTTGGGAAATATATGAAGACCATATTCGTTGTTTTTTAAATTAAATTAAATTTAAAAAAATTATTGGCAAATTAATGTACATGTGACGTCAGATGTACATTTTTAACATGCGGCAACAGAGCAATAGCATGCAACTTGTCTTAGAATAAAATAAATGAAATGCAGTACTGTATAAATAGAAACAGATATAGTGCCTGTAAACATCATTTGTCACTTCTGTCCAGAGAAATAGAGGAGAGGAGAACGAGCTTCGACGAGTGCGCATCCACATTTCACTAGGACGCCACACAAAATAGTACTGCCACACAAAATAGTACTGCCATTTTGAAATCATGTACGTCACACTTTTAAGTCTGTCGCCTCTCGTCCCAGGCACCCTCGCTGATGCGGCTTGTGGTCACCAAACCAGCATCGCTCGAGGCCTGGGACGAGGGGGCTTGCTCATATCGGAGTTTGGAGATACGCGGCCGCGGGAGCGGCGTCACCTCGCCGTGCCAGTCAATGAGATCCTCGGTTTCATGATTTAGGGGCGCCGATTCCGGCGCGGTCATGCTAGAACGCCGCATGGCCACGTAAACGAGGTTCGTAGCTCGGTCGGCGCGGCCCTGTCACGCCAAGACCCAAAAACACCTCTCTTTCGAATCCGTCTACCGACGGTCGCTCGCAGGGGTCTCGGTGGGCCGAAACACCTCGTTTGACTTGAAAGATAGGGTGGCTGTCGAGCACAGACAGCTAGGGGGGAAATCAACGAAAAAGAGAAACACCGAGTAATTTCGAGTTGGCAGCGCACACGAAGCAAAACAGCCTAACCGCGTCTTCGCTCTCTCGAGCCTTGTTCTTGGCTCTGCTTTTATATTGTGGAGTCGAACTTGACCAGCCAATCATCTGTGGCCTGGACAAGCTTGACTCCACCCCTTCGATATACTCGAGGGTGACATCCCCCCGGCCTGAGACTGTGTTGCGGATTGTGGTTTGCTGCCATTTATTTTATTGAATAAAAGAAATAAAAGTTCTCTACATATTCATGACTTACGATATGTACATCAGAAAATTCTTAAACTAAGTAAACTATATTTATATAATACAAAAAAAAAGGATAGACATTCTATTATAAGGGTAGCTTAGGAGTGGGTTCCCTAGAAGGTGGTTCACTAGAGCTTCGGCGCTCTGGTTCTCCGCGACTTGGACTGCCGGTGGGGTCGTGATTATCAGCTTCGCCCATCGTCTGCGTCGCTGTGGTCTCGCCGTCGATTTGGCCAGGGGGCTGTGACTACAGCTTCGCCAGTTTACACACTCGTCTCTCGCAGGCTCGGCGGTTGGCCGCGTTTCGTCGGCTGCTTCTTCCCCTGCGATGACTGTCGGCCCTCTCGATACTCCGCTCGGCCCTGGTTGAGGTAGCGGGGCAGGAACTTCTTCTCTGGGCGGCGGCGCAGATGGTGGCCGTGGAGGCGGAGCTGTCCTCATATCGTCGAGATGTACGGCTTGGGCATTGCCGTTTTGGTCAATGACGTAGACCGCGTCACCAAGCACTTCCAGAACTGGATGAGGTCCCGTCCATTTAGGTCCGAAAGTAGGGTGAGCTCGCGGTCTGGCCTTTGTCATCACCTGGTCGCCCACTTGGTAGTGTCTCTCCGCAGTACGTGGCTCCGGGAATAACTTTCGTTGGTAGACCTGCTGCCGACGTCGCGCTCGTAAAATTCTGTCTTCTCGTGGAGTCGGAGGTGCTTGTACTGCGGCGGGTAGGTTCCAGTCTCCTGGGCGTTTTAGATTCTTTCCAAATAAAAGCGCGCTCGGTGTGGATCCGGTCGCGGCGTTTACCCTGGTTCTTAGGGCGAACAGTGCAGCCGTCAGGTGTTTCTGCCACTGCTTCGGATATTCGAAAGCAAGCGCCCGCAGCGTCTTCTTCAATTCCTGAATACGCCGCTCCACCGGGTTAGATCGCTGGTGGTATACAGGAGCGGCGTATTGTTGGATATGATGCCGGCGCAGGTATTTTGTCCACAACCTACCCTTGTATAAACCGGCGCCATCGGTGATTATTGCTTGCGGGTAGCCGAACCGCGCGCAAGTTTCTTCTACGAAATCAATAACCGTCTTCGAGTGGGTATTCAATATTAACTTCACCTCAACCCAGCGCGTGAACACGTCCATTAGGACCGCGGCAAAACGGCCCTCCCCCGGGGCATCGTTGTGCGGCCCTATGACGTCCAGGCTTAGGGTCTGCCACGGCTCTTCTGGGGCACGTGGTCGTAAGGGTGCTCTAGGCACTGCTGGTCCTATTTTTACGGAAGCGCAGATCAGGCACGTCTTTACCCAGGATTCGATGTCGGTTTTCATGCCAGGCCACCAGTAGATTTGTTCGGCGGCACGTAGCGTTTCTTCTTGTCCTGGATGGCCTGCTAGTCTATCATCATGGTAGGTTTCTAGTACGGTACGGCGTAAGTAGGTATTGGGACGGTTTGGCATGGGAAAATTTCTTGGACCGTGGGAAAATTTGTAACTTGACACCTTTGTTTTGAAATTTGACACCCTGATTTACAATTAGGTAATTACTGTCACGTGCCAAAGTAGGGGCCCCGCCCCTTCCTAACCTATCAGAAAGAACATGCGCAGTAGGTTACACATACAATTTTTTAAATTTGAAAAGTGATTTGATTGGTTCCTCATCGAGACTTATCAATTAGGTAATTAATGTCACGTGCCAAAGCAGGGCCCCGCCCCTCCCTAACATATCAGAAAAATCATGCGCAGTAGGTTACACATACAATTTTTTAAATTTGAAAAGTGATTTGATTGGTGACCTATCATGACGTTGTTATTTAAATGAAAAAAATTTACTCTGTGCACGATTTGAACCCGGGACCTCTCGCATGCAAAGCAGACGCGGTACCACGAGACCACTATGACTATTACAGGAAGGTTACAGTAACTGCGTAATATCAGAGGCAAATTGAAAAGTGGCGGGAAATTGAAACTAACCTAACAGAAAAAATATGGACAGTAGCGCCCTAACCTAAGTTCAAACTGGCGGGATATTTAAAATTAGGCGGGAAATTCAAACTAAAGAAAAAAGGATCTAACCTAACAGAAAAAAACATGCGCAGTGGGGACCTAACATATTAGAAAAAACATGCGCAGTAGGTTACAGAAAAAGAAACATGCGTAATAACAACCTAACCTAACAGAAAAAACATGCGCAGTAAACTAAAGATCTGCAGCGGTAGCGTTATAGTGACGTCACACACATACAGTTTTTTGCTAATAACTAAAATTTGAAAACTGATTTGATTGGTTCCTCATCAAGACCTATCACGTGACGTTGTTATTTAAATGAAAAAAAAAACTTTACTCTGTGTGCGAATTGAACCCGGGACCTCTCGCATGCAAAGCAGACGCGTTACCACGAGACCGCTATGACTATTAACAAAAGCTTACAGTAACTGCGTAATATATGAATCAGAGGGCGCTTGAAGGCGTTCCCCGCCAAGCAGTCTGAGCTATAACAATGATATTAAATATTTAAAATTTTACAGGTGATATTAAATAATTAGAAATATATATGAAAAAAAACTGGTAGCGGTGGGAATCGAACCACGTACCTTTGGGACAGAAGTGACGGCAAATTAAAATTGGTAGAATATTTAAAATTAGGCGGGAAATTCAAAGTGGCAGCAGTGGCGGGAAATTCAAATAGAAAATTAGGCGGTAAATTTAAACTGGTGAGATTTAAAATTAGGCGAGAAATTCAATCTGATTTAAAATTAGGCGGAACACTCAAAGTGACAGAAGTGGCGGGGATACAATCAATACACGGGAGTTTTACTGTAGTATACGAGGTCAGATATTCATAATATCATAAGACTAAAATATACTGTCTTCAAGCTAATGAAGGAATATATACAGGACGTGCAGAAGTATGTGAAATATTTTTTTATATAGAACTGTAATTTATAATTATATGTAAAGAATACGTATCAGACAATTAATATGTGTTCGATATACTGCATATGGAAATTATATAATTTATCTTTCTTAATGATTGTTTTAATAAAAATGTTAGGTGTAGAATAAAAACTAAATGACTATAACGAGAATGTAGACACATCATAATATACCACATCTCTCTTAATTAAATTTCAATAGACATAAATGAGAGTAAACAAAATCGTATATTTGCGAATATATATAATATGTAAATGCTTAAAATCAAAATCAGTTGACGAAATCCATGTAAAATATTGATGTACTGCTATATGAATTGCCCTGTATAACGTTACATAATATTTATGGTGTTAACAATAATTATACTTTAAATGAGTACATCAAATATGTACAATCGTTTTCAATATTAATGACACACTTTTAAATGAATTTCGCTATTTATTTCGAACTACCGACGTATTGATAATGAAATCTACTCAACATTCAACATTTCACTTATAATAGCTAAGGCATGATAATAGTAAGGATCTAACCGGGCTTAACCCACACTGGATCTGAATATGGTCATAAAGAGGGAAAGCACTATTTAGTAAATAATTCTGTTCCCATCGTGCAGTTTCTTCCTATTTTTCGATAATTTCATCCAAAGCTTTCATATACTATTCATTAGATTTTCCGCTAACTAGTGTCGGCGAGATGGAAAAACAGAAGTCACGTGACGAAAAAAGGACAAAGCGACAGAAAAAAGGACAACGACGACAGAAAAGTGACATAAATGTGACATAAACGTGACATAAATGTGACATAAACGTGACATAAATGTGACATAAATGTGACATAAACGTGACATAAATGTGACATAAACGTGACATAAATGTGACATAAATGTGACATAAATGTGACATAAACGTGACAAACGTGACATAAATGTGACATAAAAGTGACATAAATGTGAAATAAACGTGACATAAATGTGACATTACTATTTTTCCTGCTTAGAACTGTTTTGGACAACTGTTTGAGTTCTAACAGATTTTAAAACTGTAATGTAAATTGATACTTATGTGAAGGTCACAGGTTAATGAATGTATATATCCGGTATTGCATCATTTCTAAGCACCTGCATTTGTTCTATGTCAGCAAAAATTCGATTCTCATTTTATTGTTGTCTGACAGTAATCTTAACTAAAAACAGTTTCTTTTATTAGTTTAACATACATCGGTAACACAAAATCTGTCTACTGAAATGGATATTGTATTACACTGTGCAACCAGTGACGTTTACAACCAGTTTATTAAACAACAAGGTAGTCTCTTCTTTATGGTGAAAACTCTATATACTGAAGGAAGTGGCAATACCAGAAATTGCTTTTAAGTGGTTACTTGAAATTGAAATTATACCTTACCAATCTACTAATACCCTATTGATAGGAAAACTGATCTTGGTGTGATTGTTTCGAGAATACGATCAATATGTGCAAAAAAGAAAGGTTAAAACAGTTAAATGGTGTTGAGAAATAAGTATATCCTTCAATTGAGATAGGATTTAAAATTTCCTTGTTTGAGCTGATATTAGATAGTTTTGTCAGTAAATATTATCCATATATGCATTATTCAGATACTTACAGCTTTTTATTGGAGAATATCAAGTAATTATAAAACAATTATGTATTGCATTGATGGAGCTATTACAAAATCAACATATTATGCTAAGACTTCGACACTTCGACACTTCGACATCTGTCATTCAAGAAGAATCCAAGAAGATGTACTGGAAATTTCAATAATCGAAAAATCATCGTCGTAGTAGTCTCAAATGAGGTGAATAAAAAGATTGGGTATCATGTGTTTGTCTTATAATTTGTTATAATTAAATTATTACGTAATATTAATATTTGTATTACTTTGAAATTATGTAAGTATGGGGAATAAAAAATAAATAAACCATTTCTGCATATTCTTTCACCTCTTCTCCTTTGATATCTGGCATTTTTGACTAATAAACGTGTAATGTTTTATCAAAATCATTTAAATAAATTATATATGCTTTCTTGATAGATATTTGTTTTATATTGCAGGTGGGGCAAAGGTAATATATTTGTATTGTGAGTGTCATGTTACCGTACTACTATTACATTACTATTAGTGTTGCTGATATAAAATTGTATCAAGGCCACCCATTGAAACTAAATTGTATATAATATTTCAAGAAGGTACTTCCTACAGTATGTTATTTTAAAGCTGCTGCTTTTGAAGCTATTTTTTTAGTTTTAGACCCCGTTTCATATTATTTTTATAACTATTTTTTCCTGCTTAGAACTGTTTTGGACAACTTTTTGAGTTCTAAGTGATTTTAAAACTGCAATGTAAATTGATACTTTTGTGAAGGTCACAGGTTAATGAATGTATTACATCCGGTATTGCATCGTTTCTAAACACCTGCATTTGTTCTATGTCAGCAAAAATTACGACTTTATTTCATAACTAGCGTTATCTTTTCTTAATTTTGAAGGTAGGATATAATACCATGTTAGTAATAAGTATATCATTTCTAAAAAATAAAATTCCCCTCTATCTATTTAAAGTGGTGGGGATTACTCCATAAAATAATGTTAGGAAAAATTTGAAAACAGTCGAAAACAAGCAGTGTTGTGTATACTAGTAAAAATAATATTGAGTTATAGTGTATAACCAAACAAAGCCAGAATAATGTCTTTTTCCCAGCAGAATATTGTGAAGAATTAGTTGAGAAATATGGAAAGGCGTTAGTATTGTGTGAAAATTATTTAAAGGAGCAATACCATACCATACCATAGATGATGTTGTTAATGGTTTTATTAACTTGGACATGACGGAAATGCTCCGTGATATTAAACATTTACTGCAGAGCCATTTAGCCAATAAAATTCCTGAACGCGAATGGGAACAAGAATCTGATGGCCAGGAGGAAATCGATGTAGAAATGAGTCAGCAATGAATCTGTATTAATATAATATTAACTTTATTATCATAAAATCGTTTTATTATTTCATATAAATTATATACGAGTATCACTACCAAAAAAAACAATTAGTTTGTCTTTAGAAGCAATAATGAACGCTTCACAATTAATAGTTCTGCAAACAATTTTGAAAAGTTCGCTAATTATACAGCGGTGTGTCATATTTCAGTTCATCGACCTACTTCCGATATCATGTTTCGTCTAGAAAGCATCCGGTGTCATGTTTTTTTTATTAGGTTAGGTCCCTACTGCGCATGTTTTTCTGATAGGGCTGCAGTGTATAGTTGCAACCCAAAGATCAGGCTATCCTTAAACTTCGGCAACTATGCAACTATATTTCAGGAAGAAATCTATACCATCGAACTATGCTTACCTACTTAATTAAGAACATAATTTTACCCTTTATGTAATCGTTTTTTTTATATTTTTATCTTCACGTTTCTGTCACATTTATGTCACGTTTATGTCACATTTATGTCACGTTTATGTCACGTTTATGTCACATTTATGTCACGTTTATGTCACATTTATGTCACGTTTATGTCACGTTTATGTCACATTTATGTCACGTTTATGTCACGTTTATGTCACATTTATGTCACATTTATGTCACATTTATATCACGTTTATGTCACATTTATGTCACGTTTATGTCACGTTTATGTCACATTTATATCACGTTTATGTCGCGTTTATGTCACATTTATGTCACATTTATGTTACATTTATATCACGTTTATGACACATTTATGTCACGTTTATGTCACATTTACGTCACATTTATGTCACGTTTATGTCACATTTATGTCACATTTATTTCAAATTTTGTTACATTTATGTCACGTTTATGTCACATTTATGTCACGTTTATGTCACGTTTATGTCACGTTTATGTCACATTTATGTCACATTTATATCACGTTTATGTCACATTTATGTCACGTTTATGTCACGTTTATATCACATTTATATCACGTTTATGTCACATTTATGTCACATTTATGTTACATTTATGTCACGTTTATGTTACATTTATGTCACGTTTATGTCACGTTTATGTCACGTTTATGTCACATTTATGTAACATTTATGTAACATTTGTGTCACGTTTATGTCACATTTATGTCACATTTATGTCACATTTATGTTACATTTATGTCACATTTATGTCACGTTTATGTCACGTTTATGTCACATTTATGTCACGTTTATGTCACATTTGGTACGTTTATGTCACGTTTATGTCACATTTATGTCACGTTTATGTCACGTTTATGTAACATTTATGTCACGTTTATGTCACGTTTATGTCACATTTATGTCACATTTATGTCACATTTATGTCACATTTATATCACATTTATATCACGTTTATGTCACATTTATGTCACATTTATGTCACGTTTATGTCACATTTATGTCACATTTATATCACGTTTATGTCGCGTTTATGTCACATTTATGTCAAATTTATGTCACGTTTATGTCACATTTATGTCACGCTTACGTCACATTTATGTCACGTTTATGTCACATTTATGTCACGTTTATGTCAGGTTTATGTGACGTTTATGTTACGTTTATGTCACATTTGTGTCACGTTTATGTCACATTTATGTCAAATTTATGTCACGTTTATGTCTCATTTATGTCACGTTTACGTCACATTTGTGTCACGTATATGTCACGTTTATGTCACATTTATGTAACGTTTATGTCACATTTATGTCACATTTATGTCACATTTGTCACATTTATGTCACGTTTATGTTACATTTATGTCACATTTATGTCACGTTTATGTCACGTTTATGTCACATTTATGTCACGTTTATGTCACATTTGTCACATTTATGTCACGTTTATGTCACATTTATGTCACGTTTATGTCACGTTTATGTCACATTTATGTCACGTTTATGTCACGTTTATGTCACGTTTATGTGACGTTTACGTTACGTTTTTGTCACATTTGTGTCACGTTTATGTCACATTTATGTCAAATTTATGTCACGTTTATGTCTCATTTATGTCACGTTTACATCATATTTGTGTCACATTTATGTCACATTTATGTTACATTTATGTCACATTTATGTCACGTTTATGTCACGTTTATGTCACATTTATGTCACGTTTATGTCACATTTGTCACATTTATGTCACGTTTATGTCACCTTTATGTCACGTTTATGTCACGTTTATGTCACATTTATGTCACGTTTATGTCACATTTATGTCACATTTATGTCACATTTATGTCACATTTATGTCACATTTATATCACTTTTATATCACGTTTATGTCACATTTATGTCACATTTATGTCACATTTATGTCACGTTTATGTCACGTTTATGTCACATTTATATCACGTTTATGTCACGTTTATGTCACATTTATGTCAAATTTATGTCACGTTTATGTCACATTTATGTCACGCTTACGTCACATTTATGTCACGTTTATGTCACATTTATGTCACGTTTATGTCACGTTTATGTGACGTTTATGTTACGTTTATGTCACATTTGTGTCACGTTTATGTCACATTTATGTCACGTTTATGTCTCATTTATGTCACGTTTACGTCACATTTGTGTCACGTATATGTCACGTTTATGTCACATTTATGTAACGTTTATGTCACATTTATGTCACATTTATGTCACATTTATGTCACATTTATGTCACGTTTATGTAACATTTATGTCACGTTTATGTCACATTTATGTCACATTTATGTCACATTTATGTCGCGTTTATGTCACATTTATGTCGCGTTTATGTCACATTTATGTCACGATGACTTGTTTATGTCGGTTTATGTCACATGATGTCACGTTTATGTCACGATGTCACGTTTATATCACATTTGTGTCACGTTTATGTCACATTTATGTCACGTTTATGTCACATATATGTCACGCTTATGTCACGTTTATGTCACATTTATGTCGCGTTTATGTCACATTTATGTCACGATGTCACGTTTATGTCACATTTATGTCATGATGTCACGTTTATGTCACTATGTCACGTTTATGTCACTGTCACGTTTATGTCACGTTTATGTCACGTTTATATCACCTTTATATCACGTTTATGTCACATTTATGTCACGTTTATGTCACATTTATGTCACGTTTATGTCACATTTATGTCACGTTTATGTCACATTTATGTTACGTTTATGTTACGTTTATGTCACATTTGTGTCACGTTTATGTCACATTTATGTGAAATTTATGTCACGTTTATGTAACATTTATGTCACGTTTATGTCACATTTATGTCACGTTTATGTCACATTTTTGTCACATTTATGTCACGTTTATGTCACATTTATGTTACATTTATGTCACATTTGTCACATTTATGTAACGATGTCTTGTTTATGTCAAGTTTATGTCGCGTTTATGTCACATGATGTCACGTTTATGTCACGATGTCACGTTTATGTCACATTTACGTCACGTTTATGTCACATTTATGTCACGCTTATGTCACATTTATGTCGCGTTTATGTCACATTTATGTCACGATGTCACGTTTATGTCACGTTTATGTCACATTTATGTCATGATGTCACGTTTATGTCACTATGTCACGTTTATGTCACTATGTCACGTTTATGTCACTATGTCACCTTTATGTCACATTTATATCACGTTTATATCACGTTTATGTCACATTTATGTCACGTTTATGTCACATTTATGTCACGTTTATGTCACATTTATGTCACGTTTATGTCACGTTTATGTCACATTTATGTCAAATTTGTCACGTTTATGTCACGTCAATAACTTGCGCAAGTTATTGCCCATTTACTTGCGCAAGTTATTATGTTAATATGCTTCGCAAGTTCTTGCCCAATAACTTGCGCAAGTTCTTGCCCAATAACTTGCGCAAGTTATTGGACAACAACTAACGCAACATATTGGCCAAGAACTTGCTCAAGTTATTGGTCAAGAACTTGCGCAACATATTGGGCAAGAACTTGCGCAACATATTGGCCAAGAACTTGCGCAAGTTATTGGGCAAGAACTTGCGCAACATATTGGCCAAGAACTTGCGCAACATATTGCGCAACATATTGCGCAACATATTGGGCAATAACTTGCGCAAGAACTTGCGCAAGTTATTGGGCAAGAACTTGCGCAAGTTATTGACGTGACATAAACGTGACATCGTGCATAAACGTGACATCATGTGACATGAACGCGACATAAACGTGACATAAACAAGACATCGTGACATAAATGTGACATAAACATAAATGTAACATAAATGTGACATAAACGTGACATAAATGTGACATAAATGTGACATAAATGTGACATAAACGTGACATAAATGTTACATAAATGTGACATAAATGTGACATAAACGTGACATAAATGTGACATAAACGCGACATAAACGTGATATAAATGTGACATAAACGTAACATAAACGTGACATAAATGTGACATAAACGTGATATAAATGTGACATAAATGTGACATAAATGTGACATAAATGTGACATAAACGTGACATAAACGTGACATAAATGTGACATAAACGTGACATAAACGTGACATAAATGTGACATAAACGTGACATAAATGTGACATAAACGTGACATAAACGTGACATAAATGTGACAGAAACGTAAAGATAAAAATATAAAAAAAAACGATTACATAAAGGGTAAAATTATGTTCTTAATTAAGTAGGTAAGCATAGTTCGATGGTATAGATTTCTTCCTGAAATATAGTTGCATAGTTGCCGAAGTTTAAGGATAGCCTGATCTTTGGGTTGCAACTATACACTGCAGCCCTATCAGAAAAACATGCGCAGTAGGGACCTAACCTAATAAAAAAACATGACACCGGATGCTTTCTAGACGAAACATGATATCGGAAGTAGGTCGATGAACTGAAATATGACATACCGCTGTATAATTAGCGAACTTTTCAAAATTGTTTGCAGAACTATTAATTGTGAAGCGTTCATTATTGCTTCTAAAGACAAACTAATTGTTTTTTTTTGGTAGTGATACTCGTATATAATTTATATGAAATAATAAAACGATTTTATGATAATAAAGTTAATATTATATTAATACAGATTCATTGCTGACTCATTTCTACATCGATTTCCTCCTGGCCATCAGATTCTTGTTCCCATTCGCGTTCAGGAATTTTATTGGCTAAATGGCTCTGCAGTAAATGTTTAATATCACGGAGCATTTCCGTCATGTCCAAGTTAATAAAACCATTAACAACATCATCTATGGTATGGTATGGTATTGCTCCTTTAAATAATTTTCACACAATACTAACGCCTTTCCATATTTCTCAACTAATTCTTCACAATATTCTGCTGGGAAAAAGACATTATTCTGGCTTTGTTTGGTTATACACTATAACTCAATATTATTTTTACTAGTATACACAACACTGCTTGTTTTCGACAGTTTTCAAATTTTTCCTAACATTATTTTATGGAGTAATCCCCACCACTTTAAATAGATAGAGGGGAATTTTATTTTTTAGAAATGATATACTTATTACTAACATGGTATTATATCCTACCTTCAAAATTAAGAAAAGATAACGCTAGTTATGAAATAAAGTCGTAATTTTTGCTGACATAGAACAAATGCAGGTGTTTAGAAACGATGCAATACCGGATGTAATACATTCATTAATCTGTGACCTTCACAAAAGTATCAATTTACATTGCAGTTTTAAAATCACTTAGAACTCAAAAAGTTGTCCAAAACAGTTCTAAGCAGGAAAAAATAGTTATAAAAATAATATGAAACGGGGTCTAAAACTAAAAAAATAGCTTCAAAAGCAGCAGCTTTAAAATAACATACTGTAGGAAGTACCTTCTTGAAATATTATATACAATTTAGTTTCAATGGGTGGCCTTGATACAATTTTATATCAGCAACATTAATAGTAATGTAATAGTAGTACGGTAACATGACACTCACAATACAAATATATTACCTTTGCCCCACCTGCAATATAAAACAAATATCTATCAAGAAAGCATATATAATTTATTTAAATGATTTTGATAAAACATTACACGTTTATTAGTCAAAAATGCCAGATATCAAAGGAGAAGAGGTGAAAGAATATGCAGAAATGGTTTATTTATTTTTTATTCCCCATACTTACATAATTTCAAAGTAATACAAATATTAATATTACGTAATAATTTAATTATAACAAATTATAAGACAAACACATGATACCCAATCTTTTTATTCACCTCATTTGAGACTACTACGACGATGATTTTTCGATTATTGAAATTTCCAGTACATCTTCTTGGATTCTTCTTGAATGACAGATGTCGAAGTGTCGAAGTGTCGAAGTCTTAGCATAATATGTTGATTTTGTAACAGCTCCATCAATGCAATACATAATTGTTTTATAATTACTTGATATTCTCCAATAAAAAGCTGTAAGTATCTGAATAATGCATATATGGATAATATTTACTGACAAAACTATCTAATATCAGCTCAAACAAGGAAATTTTAAATCCTATCTCAATTGAAGGATATACTTATTTCTCAACACCATTTAACTGTTTTAACCTTTCTTTTTTGCACATATTGATCGTATTCTCGAAACAATCACACCAAGATCAGTTTTCCTATCAATAGTGTATTAGTAGATTGGTAAGGTATAATTTCAATTTCAAGTAACCACTTAAAAGCAATTTCTGGTATTGCCACTTCCTTCAGTATATAGAGTTTTCACCATAAAGAAGAGACTACCTTGTTGTTTAATAAACTGGTTGTAAACGTCACTGGTTGCACAGTGTAATACAATATCCATTTCAGTAGACAGATTTTGTGTTACCGATGTATGTTAAACTAATAAAAGAAACTGTTTTTAGTTAAGATTACTGTCAGACAACAATAAAATGAGAATCGAATTTTTGCTGACATAGAACAAATGCAGGTGCTTAGAAATGATGCAATACCGGATATATACATTCATTAACCTGTGACCTTCACATAAGTATCAATTTACATTACAGTTTTAAAATCTGATAGAACTCAAACAGTTGTCCAAAACAGTTCTAAGCAGGAAAAAATAATAATGTCACATTTATGTCACATTTATGTCACATTTATGTCACATTTATGTCACATTTATGTCACGTTTATGTCACATTTATGTCACATTTATGTCACATTTATGTCACATTTATGTCACGTATATGTCACATTTATGTCAGGATTATGTCACGTTTATGTCACATTTATGTCACATTTATGACACTTTTCTGTCGTCGTTGTCCTTTTTTCTGTCGCTTTGTCCTCTTTTCGTCACGTGACTTCTGTTTTTCCATCTCGCCGACACTAGTTAGCGGAAAATCTAATGAATAGTATATGAAAGCTTTCGATGAAATTATCGAAAAATACGAAGAAACTGCACGATGGGAACAGAATTATTTACTAAATAGTGCTTTTCCTCTTTATGACCATATTCAGATCCAGTGTGGGTTAAGCCCGGTTAGATCTTTTTTATTATCATGCCTTAGCTATTATAAGTGAAATGTTGAATGTTGAGTAAATTTCATTATCAATACGTCGGTAGTTCGAAATAAATAGCAAAATTCATTTAAAAGTGTGTCATTAATATTGAAAACGATTGTACATATTTGATGTACTCATTTAAAGTATAATTATTGTTAACACCATAAATGTTATGTAACGTTATACAGGGCGATTCATATAGCAGTACATCAATATTTTACATGGATTTCGTCAACTGATTTTGATTTTAAGCATTTACATATTATATATATTCGCAAATATACGATTTTGTTTACTCTCATTTGTGTCTATTAAAATTTAATTAAGAGAAATGTGGTATATTATGATGTGTCTACATTCTCGTTATAGTCATTTAGTTTTTATTCTACACCCAACATTTTTATTAAAACAATCATTAAGAAAGATAAATTATATAATTTCCATATGCACATATTAATTGTCTGATACGTATTCTTTACATATAATTATAAATTCCAGTTCTATAAAAAAAAATCTTTCACATACTTCTGCACGTCCTGTATATATTCCTTCATTAGCTTGAAGACAGTATATTTTAGTCTTATGATATTATGAATATCTGACCTCGTATACTACAGTAAAACTCCCGTGTATTGATTGTATCCCCGCCACTTCTGTCACTTTGAATGTTCCGCCTAATTTTAAATCAGATTGAATTTCTCGCCTAATTTTAAATCTCACCAGTTTAAATTTACCGCCTAATTTTCCATTTGAATTTCTCGCCACTGCTGTCACTTTGAATTTCCCGCCTAATTTTAAATATTCTACCAATTTTAATTTGCCGTCACTTCTGTCACAAAGGTCCGTGGTTCGATTCCCAGTGCTACCAGTTTTTTTTTTCATATATATTTCTAATTATTTAATATCACCTGTAAAATTTTAAATATTTAATATCATTGTTATAGCTCAGACTGCTTGGCGGGGAACGCCTTCAAGCGCTCTCTGATTCATATATTACGCAGTTACTGTAAGCTTTTGTTAATAGTCATAGCGGTCTCGTGGTAACGCGTCTGCTTTGCATGCGAGAGGTCCCGGGTTCAAATCGCACACAGAGTAAAGTTTTTTTTTTTCATTTAAATAACAACGTCACGTGATAGGTCTTGATGAGGAACCAATCAAATCAGTTTTCAAATTTTAGTTATTAGCAAAAAACTGTATGTATGTGACGTCACTATGCAGATCTTTAGTTTACTGTGCCTGTTTTTTCTGTTAGGTTAGGTTGTTATTACGCATGTTTCTTTTTCTGTAACCTACTGCGCATGTTTTTTCTAATATGTTAGGTCCCCACTGCGCATATTTTTTTCTGTTAGGTTAGATTCTTTTTTGTTTAGTTTGAATTTCCCGCCTAATTTTAAATATCCCGCCAGTTTGAACTTAGGTTAGAGCGCTACTGTCCATATTTTTTCTGTTAGGTTAGTTTGAATTTCCCGCCAATTTTCAATTTGCCTCTGATATTACGCAGTTACTGTAACCTTCCTGTAATAGTCATAGTGGTCTCGTGGTACCGCGTCTGCTTTGCATGCGAGAGGTCCCGGGTTCAAATCGTGCACAGAGTAAAGTTTTTTTCATTTAAATAACAACGTCACGTGATAGGTCACCAATCAAATCACTTTTCAAATTTAAAAAATTGTATGTGTAACCTACTGCGCATGATTTTTCTGATATGTTAGGGAGGGGCGGGGCCCTGCTTTGGCACGTGACATTAATTACCTAATTGATAGGTCTCGATGAGGAACCAATCAAATCACTTTTCAAGTTTAAAAAATTGTATGTGTAACCTACTGCGCATGTTCTTTCTGATAGGTTAGGAAGGGGCGGGGCCCCTACTTTGGCACGTGACAGTAATTACCTAATTGTAAATCAGGGTGTCAAATTTCAAAACAAAGGTGTCAAGTTACAAGTTTTCCCACGGTCCAAGAAATTTTCCCATGCCAAGCCGTCCCAATACCTACTGGCGTAACTCGTCGGGAACGTATAAAGTTAGGCGGTCGCTTCTTTTCCGCCAGATTAGGCCCTCCTCGACGTGGAACTCACTTAGTCGTCGACTTTCGTCGTCGTCCTGGGGCCCTCTCCGTTTCATTGTCTCTAACCGCAGGATATCTCGTTGGCAGGCCTCGTTGTCGCGCTGCGCCATTTGGACAGCTGTGAACAGAGGTGTATTATCTCGCGAGATCGCGTGTAAGGCGGGATGTTGATTCTCGTCGTCTAGGGGTTGATCTACTCGGGGCTCCTCAGTTGGATTCCGCGATAGAAAATCGGAAAGTTGGTTCTTTGTCCCCGGTACGTGCACCACGGTAAAGTCGTATGTTTGTAACATTAGCGCCCATCGCGTCAATTTGGCCCGTTCGTCGCGGTACCGCTCCAACCACAGCAGCGCTCGACTATCGGTATATAGTACAAATGGCCGGTCTTGTAATAGAGCTCTAAATTTTCTGACTGCCCACACGACCGCGAGGGTTTCCTGCTCATTGATGTGGTATTTGGCTTCTGCCCTCGTGAACTTCGCGGACGCGTAGGTGATGATTTTTCGGGGTCCTTCGGGGGTATCTTCCTGAAACACCACGGCGGCCATACCCACGCCACTCGCGTCGGTCTGTAGAGCGAATTTCAATGCTGGATCGGGGCGGCTCAGCGATAACGGCTGCGCGAGGGCTTCTTTCAATACGTCGAACGCCGTTTGGGACTCTCCCGTCCAGCGGAACTTTTGTCGGCTCACCAATAGATCGGTCAAGGGCGCCGCGAGCTCTGCAAATCTAGGTACATAGTCGCGTACCCAGTTCGCAGTACCCAAGAATTGTCGTAATTCGCGGATATTTCGCGGCGGCGAATTTTCTCCAGATGTTTCGTCTGCGGCTCATTACACTCTGCCGAAATTAAATGTTTTAGATATTCAATGGTGTTCGTCGCAATTCTGCACTTGCCGACGCTGCAGCGCAGCCCGTGAATTTCCAGTCTTTCCAACACCGCGGCCAGGTGTTCTCGATGTTCGGCTGGGGTCTCGGAATAGATTACTATGTCATCTAAGTACACCTTGACGCACCTGTGGATGAGGCCTTCCAAGACTCGTAGCATTAACTTTTGGAAAGTGCCTGGCGCGCCGGAAAGGCCGAACGGCATTACCAAAAATTCGAACAAGGCGCCATCCGGTGTCGTAAAAGCGGTAAATTTCCTACTGTTGGCGTCAAGGGGCACTTGCCAATATCCGCTTTTTAGATCGAGGGTAGAGAAGATCTTCGCGCGGCCCAATTCCATAAGTGTATCGGTTATAGGTGGTAAGTGAGCGGTCTCCACCAGCGTTTTCGCGTTTAACCGCCGGTAATCTACACAGAAACGGCTTTGTCCGTCCCTCTTCTTAACAACGACTATCGGACTGTTATACTCGGACGTACTTCGTCTAATCACGCCGGCCGCCAACATTTTTCTAATTTCTTCATTTATCACGGCCTTCTTAGCCTCTGAACATCGATACGCGCGCGTCCGTACAGGGATCTCATCTTTTAACCGAATCGTGTGTACTGTCGCGGTAGTAGCGCTGGGATAATCGACTGACGCGAACACGTCCTGGTACTGGCGTATTACCGTTCCGTACGCATTCCGGTCCTCGGCATTTAACGTCTCTAATAAGGTCTCTATCGATTCCGCGGGTATCACCGGCCGCGGCGTAATTTGCCAGTATGCGGTTTGGCGCGGGCTGCCCCCAAAGTGTATACAACTCCGGCCGACATCTATAACGGCACTTTGTTGTCGCAGCTGTCCTAAAATAAGCTCCTCGCGTAATGTTGATAATACCACGCATCGCGCACTAATCAAAATACCCTGGTATTCCAGCCGCACGTCCACTTCGCCGTAGGAAACCTCCTGGCTCCCTCGACACGCCAGTCTAACCAACGTGCCCGGTGGTGTCTTGTCTGCCATTGTCTTTACCACGTCGCTTCGCACGAAATTGTCCGTCGCACCTGTGTCCAGCAACGCCTGCACCTCTCGCGGTCCCACGCGCACACTCAATCGCGGTAATTGTATATCTTCCCTAGTTTCCACCTGGCTTACATATCGAGTAGAGACGTGGACCGCGGCTCGGTGGTCGTCGCGGCCCTCACTTCGTTTCCCGCCGGCAACGCACGCGTAGGGCAATCCCTATGAAAATGCTGTCCTTCGCAGAAACGGCAGGCGCTCGGTGGTCCTGTCCTCGCCGGCGGCCCCGTTCCTCTCGGATTGTTACGCGGCACTGCCCCTTGCGTGAGGCCTCGACCGACTGGTTGCTTTTCGCGAATATCATGTTCCACTAGGGTCAAAATCTGTGTCAATTCGCGCGTCGAACGAAATTCTTTTAAGCGGGTGTATGCCCTCAATTCCCACGTAATTAGCTCAATAATCAGCGCTAGTCGTTCTTCTTCGGTGGCCTCCGGTTCCACCCTCTGGAATAACGCCACTTTATTCCCTATAAACACCGCTACGCTTTGTTGGGGGTTCTGCGGTTCCCCGTACAGCCTCTTCTTCAGGTTCGCTCGTACACTAGATGAATCGTATTCATGTAGAAATCTAAAACGAAACACGGCCCAATCTACGTTGCCCGGGATCGGCTCGCGTTTGTACCATTGATACGCGCTTTCCGCTAATGTAGTACGTATAAGTCTATCATACAGTCGCGGCGGTACATTATTCCTGTCTATGTAGTCCTCCGCTCTGCGCAGATAGTCCCGCGGGTCCTCCTCCGGAAGCCCGTTAAACCGGAAATCACTATCCTCCCATTTCTCCGCTTTTCCTTCTTTTAAGCTTGCCACTTCATGTGACATGTCTCTCATGGCACGTGCCAGTTGCGTCATATCGTCTGTAGCCACGATTAATCGCGAATTATTCTTCTGGGGCGTCGGATCTGCCCCCGTCTCGTCGAGGGTATAATCCCACATTCTGCCCGGTTCTGTCGCGTGAGCCCGTGATCGTCCGCTGACGGTCACTTCGGCCCTTGCCTGTTGGGCGCCATGTCGCCTCTCGTCCCAGGCACCCTCGCTGATGCGGCTTGTGGTCACCAAACCAGCATCGCACGAGGCCTGGGACGAGGGGGCTTGCTCATATCGGAGTTTGGAGATACGCGGCCGGCGTCACCTCGCCGTGCCAGTCAATGAGATCCTCGGTTTCATGATTTAGGGGCGCCGATTCCGGCGCGGTCATGCTAGAACGCCGCATGGCCACGTAAACGAGGTTCGTAGCTCGGTCGGCGCTACCAAGACCCAAAAGCACCTCTCTTTCGAATCCGTCTACCGACGGTCGCTCGCAGGGGTCTCGGTGGGCCGAAACACCTCGTTTGACTTGAAAGATAGGGTGGCTGTCGAGCACAGACAGCTAGGGGGGAAATCAACGAAAAAGAGAAACACCGAGTAATTTCGAGTTGGCAGCGCACACGAAGCAAAACAGCCTAACCGCGTCTTCGCTCTCTCGAGCCTTGTTCTTCGCTCTGCTTTTATATTGTGGAGTCGAACTTGACCAGCCAATCATCTGTGGCCTGGACAAGCTTGACTCCACCCCTTCGATATACTCGAGGGTGACAAGTCTGTCGCTCCGTCGAATGACCCAGCTCGTCCGTGGTGCGCGCAGCGCGCTGTCGCGGGGCACCATCCCCGTGGCTGGTCTCCACTGGGCGCCTCCGGCTAGCCCCATTTGTTGCGGAGAGCCAAGTGCTATTCGCCTGTTCCATTCCGCACGCGTGTACCCCTTTTTGTTGCCGTCGTCGTCGCCCGTATACCTCGCGAGCGCACCGATATCAACGAATTTCTTTTAACCTCGACGCTGTGATAACAGCGTCTACGAATTCCTTTTAGCAGTACCTGTGTCCGCCTATTGCGGTATCTTTTCTTATCAAGGTTCAGGGAGTTACTCTTTTCTCCCTGGGAAGTTGCTATTTTTTTCTTCCCTTATTCTTTTTCTTTCTGTTTTTTTATTTTGTGGGCTATGCCTCTTTTCATTGAGCCAGCCGAGGGCAGTGAAGTATTATTTAATATTAATATCTTTTTTTCTTTTTTTTTTTAATTAACTTATTTTATTTTTTTTAATATTGTTACTTTTTTTTAGGTCAGGGTAAAATAAAAGTTAAGTTTAAATTAATGACCAAAAACTTTACCCCCAAACACACTTCTACTTAGCATTCGAAGCGTGGCGTGTCTACTGACTGACTATATATATATATATATATATATATATATATATATTTTGCCTCTAAGTCGGCCCTCAAAACCGCAAAATATTAAGTGATGGGAGGAGTGGAGGGGGATTTCAGGGGAAGGTCTCAAAATCTGGCAATATTTGAGTCTCATAATTCCAGAAGCAGCTAATGCCGTTATTTGTATGTGTAAATTAGAAGAACAGTTCAAAGGAAATCTTAAATTCAAATGAGTGTGTTTTCAAAGAAACGCTCACATGTGCAAATGGAATTATTATTTGCTATTATTGGTCATTTTTACCTACAAGCGGTCCCAATTCAATCCATGATTTTTCTTATATAATTAATTATTTTAGATAAACAAAGTCTGTGTTCAGAAAAAATCAGAAACTATGGCACATTAAACCAAAGCTCATACCAACTAAATCAGTTATAAATCTTCTTAAAATACGAGATGCTGAAATAGACGGATGCTTATCGTAAATTCCTAATTACATATTATATTGTTTAAAATTTACCTTTATGTGCATGTGCATCTCTTGAAGGTTGCGTTTTACGTCTGCCGTCTGGTTGCACCCGTCGGCTGCGTTGTTATACATACATGTACTGTCAAACAACAGAGAATTGTCTAAATATAATTTAAAACCGTGTCTACATTAGCAAATTAATGCATTGTGTCTTAAATATAGAATTCGTTGGAAATAGATAGATTTGTACTGAAATAGATAGATTTGTACTGTAATAGAAAAAGTAATTTTTT
The DNA here is from genome assembly GCA_037114965.1 of Monochamus alternatus. Taxonomy (NCBI): domain Eukaryota; kingdom Metazoa; phylum Arthropoda; class Insecta; order Coleoptera; family Cerambycidae; genus Monochamus; species Monochamus alternatus. The sequence continues at coordinate 29,962,833 of CM073435.1, read as the reverse complement.
AAAGAGAAATCCATGAATAAAACCGGCAAAAATCATCTTCTGTGAGGATTTGGGACTTCTTTGGGACGTAGTTTTCGGATTTTCGTTTGATTAACGCTTGCAAATTTTTATAGTTTTCAAGATCTATGTTGTGATTGGCACTTAACGTTGACTTGAGCATCGAAAAAATCGTCCATAACGTCGAAGATTTATATTTCTTAGATAGTTCTTCAAAATACACCATTTCTGCGTTTTCTGAGAAAGTTTGGACATTTTTGGCTAATCGCCAGTCCATAAATCGGCTTAACTCAGTTTCATACCTGCTTCTGGATTTTTTGGGCAGCAGTTCCGAACATATTTCGCTTGCTTTCTGTAAAATCTCTTCAGAATTACACATTTTCACACCCAAACTTCGGGAATTCAACAATTTTTGACGTATCTAATCAAGAAAATAAAGGAGCCGTACTATGAAACTAAACCAACTTGAAACATTGCATAATTTGGATGACAACATCAAACAAAAATCACAATCTGGATGACATAACCGTGTGCAAAATACCATTTTCAGAGCGTGTTTTCCATGTGCAAAACCCCCTTTTGCAAGGCAGTCGTATAAAAAATATATTTCTTTATTGATAATTTCTAAATAATTGGAAATTGTTTAAATTTGGCTCAATACATTTATGATACGTAGGTGATAATTTGCTATAATCGATTGCATATCAGACCTTCTAGGGGCGTAGATTTAGCATGTTTTTAAAAAATCTTTATAGCTCGAAAACCGCTCGCTCGACAAATGCGCAAAAGTGTCTGTTTGCTTTAAATTAAATGAAATTCCTAAAAATACTCGCAAAGTAAGAACCAAAAGAAAAACCAGTAGCATAGATTTTCTAGTCAAAAATCTTGCATCTAGAAATGCAATCGATTATACCAAATTATACGTATCATAAATGTATTGATCCAAATTTAAACGATTTTGAATTAAACATTTAGAAATTACAAATAATAAAAAAACATATTTTTTAAATTTTTCTGCAGCCTGTATTTCAAAAATGAAGCATTTGCGAATGTAAGTTTATAGGATTTTTTTCGTATTTTTGGATGTAGAACTGCTCTAGAACTCTCTGAACAACATTTTGTAACACCCTGTATAACTACAATAGGTGCCATAAATAGGAGAAGACCGCGTGTTCGTAAAGTCATCAATTGGTGAAAGATGTTTGTATGTAAATTCACCATTTCAATTCATCATTTGTTGAATCTGATGAGCTATCAATCCATCACAAAACAAATGTGATATACCTATATACAGGGTGTCCGGGAAAATGTGGGAAATCTCTCGGGTGCAGATAGAACATGAAAAAATAAGATGAAGTTTACTTTTAAAATAATGTTCTTGAAACATATTTAGCTTTTTATTTTACCAGAGGCGGACTAAGCTTTACAACTTAATGCCTAAATTTTTAACAACCTGTTTGATAAAGAATTTAAAATAATAAATCTGGGTACTCAATCTTATACTAAAAAAGGTACTCTTGTTTATTGTCAATAAAATGAACCGTTTATGAGAAAAAGAATAATAAACGAATTTATGTTTTATTTTTAATAAAAAGGGTCATTTTTTCATATTTTTTTTCTCGACAACAAAGTGCAATACGAGTCATTCAAACAAAAGAAATTTTAATATGTTTCATCCGAAAAAATATAAAATTTAAAAAAACACAGTGGAGGCACCTTAACAAAATTATAGAAAAACTTCAAAAAAGAAGGGTTCAACATGCGAACATAGGTCGAACTTTTTCTCGTACAGTTCATTTTATCGACAATAAATAAGAGTACCTTTTTTAGTCTAAGGGTTAAGCTATAAAGATTTATTATTTTAAAGTGTTTATCATTCAGGGTGTTAAAAATGTAGGCATCAAGTTGTAAAGCTTAGCCCGCCCCTGGTTAACTAAAAAAGCTAAATATGTTTCTAGGACACTATTTTAATAGGTCCTTACTAGTAGCCATCCCATAAAATTTATATTAAATTATATTAAGTTATTCAAGAAAAACAGATTTCTAACGGCGTCTTTCAGAGACACATATCTCCTTAGGGAGGGCCTGTTGGAAAAATTTTTGTAGGGACTTGTCATCTTATTTTTTCATGTTCTATCTACACCCAAGCCAGTTTCGACATTTTCCCGGGCACCCTGTATATGTGGTTAGATAGTTGGTGGATGATTGACAGTTAACGATAAATATAAACTTTGAAATATTTTATTTATTAATATGATCGTTTCACAAGTGGTCAGTAATGCAATATATAGGGTTTTGTTGTTTAGTGATGAATACAATAAAAAACACAATTTTACGTAGAAACACATATTATTTCGCTTTAATTCAAATTTATTTTAAAAACTATACACACTATAAACTCGCGACAACAATAATTCATTATAATTTCATCAAAATATTTAAGAAACTACAATTGATAGTAATAAAACTATATACTACACTAAAAGTTTGCATTATATACTGCACTAAATTGAAAAAAATCATTATTTTTAACGCGACCAAATGTCTAAAATTACGTTGACAATAAAAACAAATGTGTAACGTCAGCCGTGACGTAGACGTCTGAATTCTTGACGCGAGTATAACAGTGTGAACAAAATTCATAAATGTGGTGTTTCTGGCCTGTCTGTAAATGCACCACATTTTTATGTCACCACTTTCCATCAGTCCAATCACACCAATTACCAGAATGATGGCACCTCACCAAATAGTTTGATTTACGAACACACGGGTATCAACGTCATTGAAAAATCAGTGCTGTCCTTAATTTAACAAAAAAGTAATTCGGCTCTGCTAATAATAAGGGCACTTTCAATTTTGGAGACCTATGTTTTACGATTTCAAAAAAATTTTAATGTTTTACTTTACACAAGTAAATTTTTGTGCTTGATAAATAAACAAACTAACAACAACTACCGTAGAAAAACAACTACTGCTAATCACAAAGTATAAACTATTTGTGTTGCTAATCTAGTTGGTACTTTGTAATTGTTAATGATGATGATAATGACACTTGTTAGACATAGGCTATATTTCACGAGCATCCAACCATTAATCAATATTTAGGACAGATATTGTGACGTCACGTTCATTTTATATTAAATGTAATAAAATCAAAACGAAAAAGACACGTGGAAAAAGGATTCAATAAATTTTACTCCATTTAATTTAAAATAAATGAACGTGACCATATTCGTTCTACATATTGGTTATTTGTTGGTATACCGTTCATACAATACCAAAAATTTCAATATAAAATATGACATTATTGTCAATATTCGATTCCACCATAAATTTTCTCACTAGTCCTACTAAACTACTAAACATAAGTAAACAAGTAATAGTTTCCTTGTCTGTGCTACTAAATGCAGAATTCCAAAAACAAATGCAGATCAGCATGTCGCATCGTGTAGACGGGTCTAAATGTATTATAAATAGATGCCAAACCCTTTGATGTGTGCAAAAAGTATAAACTATATACTTTGTGGATTTGTGTAATCATCGTTTGCTAAATCGCCCTTAGCACGCCCGCTACCATTTAGCAGACGATAGTGTAATTTTACTGATTGTGAATTAGTCATTCTCTATTATTTTCGACCTTGGGTAATTGATAATACAAGATAAATATTTTGAAATAATTCTTATCATGTTTATTATATAATATATCTAACACTCCGAAATTGGCCAAACCTATTATATCACTGTTTCTACTAAAAATAATGAATGTTATGTAATGCAATTATTTTTGTCATTTTTGTATATTTGTTATATCTGATTGCATGCAAATTTTAGTACGTCTGTTCGACTGTTTCAAAACGTATTCAATGGTGACGCCACTAATGTATTGCACCAAGACAATGTACAGTTTCAGAACGTAACGTCATCAAATATTTGTTTCTCTTTGAATACCCTCACGCTTTTTAATTATTGTTTACACTATTGTCTACACTAGATTTGGATTAAATTTGAACGATTATTAGGTAATGGTAGAAATTACTATAACAATACCTATCTCCGCATGTTTTTGTACATATATTTTGAAAATGTGTGAAATTTGCAATAAAAACATAGAAATTGATTTTAGCAACTGCAAACCAAAAACAAATATCTAACATGATTATATGAGTGACAGGTTTATGAAATTTAAATAGAAAAGTAATTGGATTATGCTTTTGGACTATGTAATTCAGAATGTCTAAAAATACGTTTAAATTTGCAGAGGTACATACAATAGTCCACAATCAACTCCTTTTTAAATAAACAAGAGCATCAAATATTAATCTAAAAATTTAAATCACACCGATTTTCAAATCTCTACTTTTTAGGCAACTGCTGCTTAGACCAATAGCAAAGCATCTAAATAGTTCAAACAGAACTCAGTGGACGTTTTAAACACGGTTTAAACAGTGACGTGTGTGACGTCACCGTTTCAACGCAAAAATATAATGTTTTGAACCGGGTTGAACATATTTCGTCGCAAAAAATAGCTTAAGTGTCTACAAGGCCACAAGCTATAAATTAAATTAGTCACTCTCTAGATTTTTGGCCGTCAGCTAATGTAGATTGTATTCGCGTTCATCGTTCAACGTTCATCAGTAATCTGTAATCTGTGGACGCGTTGTAGATGTAGATTGTAGTGTTAGTCGAATGTGCTCTGTGGTAGTATTCAAATTGTGGAATAATAGTTTTTTTAAAATGCCAAGGGCCTATAAAAGGAGCCGAGGTAAGTAAAATAGTAAACATTCCCCATCTATATTGACTTGATGGTACATAAACGCTTTTTGTACGTAAGTTATGTTTCCTATATTTTCAGCGAAGTTTACATTGGTGCAGTTTTCTGAAGATCATATTTACCATGTAACTAACAGTAAATATGTAAAAAAAACTAAACAAAACACTTACCTTGCTAAATGGGTTGATAGGAGGTTCTATCCAGCAAATTTATTAGCTTTTTCAACTAATTTAGAACTGTTAAAAAGTTTATCAAAAAACCTAGAAAATAATTTCCCAATTGTGGCGTTGGCGAAAATTGAAGGTTTGATGAAGTATATAAGTATCTGTGGATTTATTTTATAAAAATTAACTTGCAGATTTGCCAGCCTATCAAAAAAATTCCAATGAAGAAGTGCAATTAAAAATTGATGACTACAATGAAACTTCTGATGTTCCGAAAGTATTTAGTCATGATTTAATTGAAACTTATGTTGTATGCCAGTGGTGTCACGAGTTATGTCTCCATATTGAAGATCATTTTTGCTCTCATGTTGAATGTGATAATAGAACCGGTGAGTTTAAATAACCAAGCTGTTTGTTAATACAAATTGTTAGAGGTGATGATAATATCGATATTTTATCACATTAAAATCGGATATTAGGTGAACTAGGTAATAATAAATTAAGAAGACAAAAATGGTTCAAGAGAGAAGTATCGATATTTATCACTTTGTGAAAAATGTTTATGAAAGAAAGATGTTTAGATTCTAAAGCAAAGCCGCAAATAAAAAATCTTAATATGAAAAAATCAGCAAATACACTAATGTATGTTGATATCAGACAGACATACTACGTCATTGTGTATATAGGGTGTTTCAAAAATAGTTGAGGAAAATGAAACAGTGGATTCCTGAGCCAATTTTAGAGGGGATGTTTTATATAAAAAAAGTTAATTTTAACAACCCCTAAAAAGTTACAGCCCTTTAAAAGTGGGTATCTAAATGTAAGTTTTCATGTGCTATTTTAAAATCAGCTCAAATTAAACATTCCAATTTTTGCATGGCACTTTCTCAACCTATTACACTTGTCACCTCTCAATAAGGGAATGAAATGATACACCCTTTGTACGTTTATTATCAGGATTTTTAGATAGGTAGGTACTTAAAAAATATTAAGAAAACAAATTTTTTAATAGCTCGGTTCAAGTTAAAACTTTTGTCTCTACACAAATTACGAAATGTATTCTAGTTTTCTCACAAAAAAAATATATATATATATATATATATATATATATATAAAAGCCAGCATCTCAATCCTATGTTTCTCTGAATGATACTTTTTGCTATAGGTCCCTGTCATTTTAGTTGTTAGCCATTATTACCAGTTTATTTAATTGCTTTTGATCATTCTTATGATAAGTTTAGCTGGTGGGTTAACAGTTATAACTAAAACTGTAGGAACTTGGTTTCAGCACTTATTTTTAAAGGGTTATAATATTGGCTACCTAATTCATTCTTGAGGCATTTTCTTTCACCTTTTCATAATTTAACACATACATCTGGTGATTTCAAATTTGAATATAGCGAACTCTTTTTAGACAAGCAGCATTTTTTTTGTAAAGAGTGATGTAAAATCAATTAGAAAGGTTTATTTCACACTAAAAAATTATTCGTAAACTTGTACCGGGCACTAACATTTTACAGGGGTATACTGTATTAACTTTGAATTCCTTGGTATATTGAATATATTTAATTTTTAGACTTAAATTATGATATGGATTGTGAAGTTGAAACCACATTACCTAATAGTGGGTCTCTACCATTGTTAGAACCAGAACCTTCTCAAGGTTTTACATCAGAAGGCATCAGATTTTCTCCATCTGATATTTTTCAGAGTTCTGGTTCTGAATATTGTCCAAGTGAAGAAGAATATTCTGAGTTTAGCGATAACGACACTGAAGGTGAGGATATCAATACAATTGATTTAATCTATTTCTAAAGTAAATCGTCACGTTTTTATGTAAAATGTTTAACTTTTCTTGTCACACAGAAACTGCAGTACAATAATAGGGATTACAAAAATAGTTGGAAAAAATATTTTACAGTAATTTTATACATTATAGGCACTATAAGTAAGCTTTACATTAGTTAACATGAATGTGAAGACTTCTGTAAACAGAGCAAAAATGAGTTTGGCTTTCAGTCTCAAATTGACTTGTAGATTATATGTTCTACATAAAAATTTGAACTCGTATATTGAGTATGTTTAATTTTAAGCTGAAAATTATGTTATAGATTGTGAAGTTGAAACCACATTACCCAATAGTAGCTTATTATCTTTATTAGAACCTTCTCAAGGTTTTATATCGGAAGGCATTGGATTTTCTCCATCTAATAATAATTATCAAAATTCTGGTTTTGAATATTGTTCAAGTGAAGAAGAATATTCTGAAGTTAGCGACGATAACACTGAAGGTGAAAATTTCATAATGCAATCAATTTAATACATAAGTAAATTGTCACTTTTTTTATTTAAAATGCTTCACCTTTATGTCATACAAAAACAGGTTTTTGTTATTTTAAGATATGCTGTTGACAAGATTTAATGATTTTTTAGGAACTAATGAGTATACAGATCTATGTATGTTCTGTGGAGACCTACAACAAAATTTAAGAAATCATCTTCGGCAGTATCATCCCGATAAAGATATATCAATTATTGGTACGTATATTGTATAAGTCATATACAGGGTGAACCTTAAATAAGTACAAATATTTTAACTGCAAGTGTAGTTCGTCATATAGATGAGTCTAGTGAAAGTCATTTTTAAAAATTTCTAATATTTATGGAGATATAAATTTTTTTTTAAAATACCCACATTTTGGGGGTCGCTGATCGGATAAAACAGAGCACTGACGTAACAATAAACCAGATGATCCATTCAAGGCGAGGTTGCCATATCGTCTTTAAAATAAATATATTTTTCTTTAACATTGATATGCATAGATTGAATTAAAAAATACTTGTTTTAAGTGATAAGAGAAACAAAAGTGGGTAGGTAGTACACTACGCAATGATATTAACCCAAATTTTAACTTTCTAGCTGACATTACAATAAACGATTAAAAAATGAAGTTCCACAAGTTCGATATCTGATAACAACTCCCAATTAATGACGTTACTTTGTTTATAGATTGAAAAAATTATACATAAGCATGCATAAAGAATAACGAAAAACTATGGTTTTCACACAACACATTAAAGTAAAATTTCCTCCTCAATTATTTATTACTTTTTTAAATTCTATATAACCTCTATAGGTAGTTAAAGGTATTGCAACTTTACTAATGTAATGTATACATAGAGGTTACAACTTTCTTGAAGCCAAGACATTAGTGTAACACTGGCAACGCAGTAAACCACACATTAATCTGCAACACTTGTGACTCAGAAACATCATGTGGTCAGCGGTCCCCAACAGGTTTTTTATTGAAAAATCATGAAATTTATTTAAAATTTGACTTTTTTTTCTGATTTTTTTGTAAAAAAACTATTAATTATGTGTTCTACACAGAGAACTATACTGCTGGTTAAAATATTTGTACTTATTTAAGGTTCACCCTGTATATAGAATGAGTTAACTAAATATGCAAACATCAAATTATATGTTTATAAGAATTAGTGATTTTTAATGCAATAGTCAAAATATTTTTCAAATATTCCTGTAATTTTTTAGTATTATTGATTGCTTTTGTTAAAATTCACAAATGCCCAGATCTCGATTTGGTTTACATAATACTTTTTAAAGGATGTTTTGGAAAGTTATGCGTTTCTGTTGATTTCAACTAATCTTGTTTATGTGAAAATGGTTATTATCTCCACAGGATTTAATATAGTCACTAGTTATGTTTTTGTTCGAATAGATGTAGTTGTGAACCTGAGAATAATCAAAATATATTTTCAGATAATTCCGAAGTTAGAACACCGAAAGTATACCCCACCAAACAGAACTATTGCTTATATTGTGGTGTATTACAGTCAAAATTATCTCGGCATTTGGAGAGGAAACACTTTAGTGAACAAGAAGTAAAAGAAATTTTACTACTTCCTCTAGGTAAATTTTTTGTACATAAAACCAAAACTTAAAATATGTATACTAAACATTATCAGGTTATTTTTCCACATACACAAAATCAATGTATAATTCCTGATGTAGGTTTCACTAACCAAGTTACCGAAGACGATTAAAACTAAGAGCCACCTAACTCTTCTATTTAAATCTAACAACCAAATCGTTTTAGTGTGTGAAAAACCGACAGTTTATTGTATACAGCATGTCCATAGTTAGAATGGAAAAGAGCCATTGATTAAAATTTTCACTTGTATTTAAAATACAGTTGGTGTGAAGAACTTTAGTTTTGCATGTACAGGGTAATAAGAATATCAATAAATATCGAAAATGTTCAAGCATAAACTGTTTCTGTTTTTTACAATACAAACATATGTTAATAAGGAAAGTTGCTTAGAATTGAAAGTTTTGCTATAATTTTGATATGTGCATAAATCGGCCTACTTTGATATAAACAAAAATTAAAACAGTTTTTATTATTTTATGAATTCTTGATTTCTGTCGCGTTTTGTTAAATACAATATAATTTTAGCTGTGAATATTCCTTTATTTTATGCATAAATTAAAATTATAACATAACTTTAAATTCTAAAGAACTTCCCTTAATATTTTTCTGTATTGCGGTATATTACAATGTGTCTCAATCTAATAATTTATGTAATATTTTCATTACTTTCAGGTTGTAAGAAAAGAAGACAAGCATTTACAAATTTGCAGAAGCAAGGAAATTTTAAGTACTACAAAGAGAACCCATCAAAAAACAAACTTATTTGTACCAGACGTCCAAAAAGTCACCTAACTAATATCGTTACATGTCCATATTGTAAAGGTTTTTACTCAAAGAAAAATTTACGTAATCATGTTAGATTAAATTGTGCCCCAAAAAATAAATTGGATGTACAGGAAGTTGATAAGACAAATCTTCAGATTAAAAGTAGGATTACTTTACCTAAAATTAACGAAAAGGCTAATCATTACATGAAGTATAAGATTTTTCCTTACTTACGAGATGATATTATTACAAAAGAAGCAGTCAATGACGAACTTATTGTTACTTTTGGAAATTTAATGGCTATGAAATATAGCTCCAGTGCGCATCATTATAAAGAAATTCGAAATAAAATTCGTCACATGGGTCGTATTCTACTAGAAATGAAACTAATCAATAAAAACATAAAAAATGCTGAAGATATATTTGCACCAGAAAATTTTGATGACTTTGTTAAGGTTGTGCATAAGATTGCTGGATTAGAGTAAGTAACATTAGCTTTATAGTTCTACAAAAGGGATTAAGGGAATCAAATCAAAGTTTGCAATTTAGAGACAGATATACCTGAAATATTTTTTAATAATAATATTTTTTAAGGGTAAACTACTATGTAAAGGTGATACATAAATTGATGTGTATAACTACATATGCAGAATAGCCAGTTCAATTGTCGGTTGTCTCACCCATGGCATACTGATGAAGGCTAATGAAGCTGACACCAGTCTATGTCCGGTAGTGCGACAGACAAGGGTTCCTGACTGTTCACACCAATACTACAGGTTCAATACTGGTCGGGGTATTAGTATGCGGAGTAGATTTCTGTAACATTTCTTAAACTGGCTGAAAGCATAGTGATGAATGTTGTATATGTCACTCATTTTGATACAATTAAAAAGAAGGCACAGAAATTTAACAAAACACTTTTACTGAAAAAAATCTTAAGTTTTAATAGGTACTTTCTTTTGTAGAGATGAAAAATATCGAACTCCTAGTGTACCAGCAGCTTCTTGTGGATTAATAACTAAAGTAGATTCTACTTTAATATGTGAAGCAATTAAGCGTAATGACTTGGCATTGAAATTAAAGGTAGAGAACTTCCTTTATCTTACACGAACCAATCAAAGTGCATTAATGACAAAAATAGCAGCAGAAAATCAAACACAGCACCAACGAGCTAAAATAGAAAAGTTGCCAATTACAGTGGAAGTCAACAAATTATTTAATGCCCTGAGAATAGAAATAGATAAATGTATAAATGTATTACAGCAGAAATTCAAACTGAGTGAATGGACAAAATTAGCAAAGCTAAATCTTATTCAAATAATGATATTTAACCGTAAAAGACCAGGAGACATAGAAAAATCTCAGATAATCGAATATCAAAATTTACAGAATGTACAGGGTGTCTCGCTTAAAAGTGGAACAAGCCTGTAACATGTCTACCGTGTGATCGATTTCAATAAACTTTTTTTTGTTGGATACACCTTCAAAAAGTCTATCTTCGACATACTTGGTGTTCTCTAAAATTCGAAACCGTAGCCGACTACGATACAATTTATGTGGCCTAAAAACGGAAAATCATATTAGGGATTTTTTTATTCGAAAAATTTTTACGAATTCTTGATCAGCACCCCAGAAAACCTTAGCAACCATATTTTCATAGCCACATTATACAGGGTGCTCAGGATAACTTGGGTGTCTCGCTTAAAAGTGGAACAAGCCTGTAACATGCCTACCGTGCGACCGATTTCAATAAACTTTTTTTGTTGGATACATCTTCAAAAAGTCTACCTTGGACATACCTGGTGTTCTCTAAAATTCGAAACCGTGGCCGACTACGACACAATTTATGTGACTTAAAATCGTAAAATCATATTAGAAATTATTTGATTCAAATAATTCTCATGAATTCTTGATCAGCACCCCAGAAAACCCTTCCTACCAAATTTTCGTTGCCACATTATACAGGGTGCTCAGGATAACTCGGGTGTCTCGCTTAAAAGTGGAACAAGCCTATAACATGTCTACCGTGACTCTGATTTCAATAAACTTTTTTTTGTTGGATACACCTTCAAAAAGTCTATCTTCGACATACTTGGTGTTCTCTAAAATTCGAAACCGTGGCCGACTACGATACAATTTATGTGGCCTAAAAACGGAAAATCATATTAGGGATTTTCTTATTCGAAAATTTTTTACGAATTCTTGATCAGCACCCCAGAAAACCTTAGCAACCATATTTTCATAGCCACATTTTACAGGGTGCTCAGGATAACTTGGGTGTCTCGCTTAAAAGTGGAACAAACCTGTAACATGCCTACCGTTCGACCAATTTTAATAAACTTTTTTTCGTTGGATACACCTTGAAAAAGTCTATCTTCGACATTCCTGGTGTTCTCTAAAATTCGAAACCGTGGCCGACTACGACACAATTTATGTGGCCTAAAAACGGAAAATAATATTACAAATTTTTTAATTAGAAAAATTTTTACGAATTCTTGATCAGCACCCCAGAAAACTTTAGCAACCAAATTTTCATAGCCACATTATACAGGGTGCTCAGGATAACTTGGGTGTCTCGCTTAATAGTGGAACAAGCCTGTAACATGTCTACCGTTCGACCGATTTTAATAAACTTTTTTCGTTGGATACACCTTCAAAAAGTCTATCTTCGGCATTCCTGGTGTTCTCTAAAATTCGAAACCGTGGCCGACTACGACACAATTTATGTGACTTAAAATCGTAAAATCATATTAGAAATTATTTGATTCAAATAATTCTCATGAATTCTTGATCAGCACCCCAGAAAACCCTTCCTACCAAATTTTCGTTGCCACATAATACAGGGTGCTCAGGATAACTTGGGTGTCTTGCTTAAAAGTGGAACAAGCCTGTAACATGTCTACCGTGAGACTGATTTCAATAAACTTTTTTTTGTTGGATACACCTTCAAAAAGTCTATCTTCGACATACTTGGTGTTCTCTAAAATTCGAAACCGTGGCCGACTACGATACAATTTATGTGACTTAAAATCGGAAAATCATATTAGGGATTTTTTTATTCGAAAATTTTTTACGAATTCTTGATCAGCACCCCAGAAAACCTTACTAACCAAATTTTCGTTGCCATAGTATACAGGGTGCTCAGAATAGCTAGGGTGTCTCGCTTAAAAGTGGAACAAGCCTGTAACATGCCTACCGTTCTACCGATTTCAATAAACTTTTTTTTGTTGGATACATCTTCAAAAAGTCTACCTTGGACATACCTGGTGTTCTCTAAAATTCGAAACGGTAGCCGACTACGACACAATTTATGTGACTTAAAATTGGAAAATCATATTAGGAATTATTTGATTCAAATAATTCTCACGAATTCTTGATCAGCACCCCAGAAAACCCTTTCTACCAAATTTTCGTTGCCACATTATACAGGGTGCTCAGGATAACTTGGGTGTCTCGCTTAAAAGTGGAACAAGCCTGTAACATGCCTACCGTTTCAGTAAACTTTATTTTATTGGATACATCTTCAAAAAGTCTACCTTGGACATACCTGGTGTTCTCTAAAATTCGAAACCGTGGCCGACTACGATACAATTTATGTGGCCTAAAAACGGAAAATCATATTAGGGATTTTTTTGTTCGAAAAATTTCCACGAATTCTTAATCAGAACCCCATCAAACCCTACCAACCAAATTTTCGTTGCCATAGTATACAGGATAGGTAGTTGTTCTTGGTATTGAAATAAAAACTACATTTTGAAATTAAGAAATTGTCGCTTTTGAATATAATTCGTTTATTTTTTCAAAATGATTTGGGTAATTGATCTATTTCCTATTTATCAAAGTTTAGGTTTTTGTATGGAGCATGTGACTCAATTCCTAAGTACAATATTAATTATTATTTTCAGAAGGCGAACACTGTATAGATAGGGATGTAGATGGTCATAATTAATTTTGACTTTTCTATTTTAATGTATTAGTAAACCATTATAAGGTTACAGTTACAGTTACAGTATTATATTGAATAGACCCGAAATAAAAGACAATAAATACTATTTTTAATTTTTTATAAACTCATAAATAAATTATACATAAAACTGTAACAAAAGAAGTGGTGGAAGCAAAATAAGGTAGGTACTTAGCTTTCAACCAGTATTAATAAACTGCAGCCAGTAAAAACTAGTTTATCTTATGTCTACAGTATAATTCATAAATAAGGCAAAAAATGAAAAGCCGATGGGGTATCGAAATTTTAATAGTTTTTTCTAACTGCATTATTTTGGAAATACAAGAAATTTAAGTTGTTAGAGTTTCAGATATTGCAGTATATTACAGTGCCTCTCAAATTTGTAGTAATGTAATAATAATTTTTCTTATTGAGAAAAATATATCTGTAAATTAACAGCTTCACCATTATGTATCTTAAAAATGATGCATTTTATGAAAAATGTTGATATGGCAATTATTTTTCTATTTTAAATCAAAGACAAAATATGTATTTCAGTTAAGTAGACAGCGTACTAAGAGGTCGTGATCTAGGCGCATCGCGGACCGTTCAGTGCCTAGCTGATTTTTTATGTCAAAATATGTTCTGTAGAAATTTGTTTTCTGTTAGCTCTTTTATTTAATGCGACTGGCCGAAATTCTTTAAAAAGTTTTCAGGAAGACCGCGACGCGAGCGAGTCCAGTCCTCCACCTATTAGCGCAAACTTGTAGATTTAAAATCATTAAAAGATACTTCACTAAACGAGAACAAGACCTAGCATGGTCCGCAATGCGTACACAACAATACATTTGCTGTAAGAATTTGACACTCATAAGCGGATAGTTGGTCGGTCACCCGACAGCCTTTATGTTGCTTTCTGTATGGAGCATTAAAAAAAAAGTTGAAAAAAATCGCCACTACTGTGAATTACACAATTTCAGAGGTTTTTTTAATAGCAACTGAGAAATGTTAATAATAATATTGACAAGAAAATGAGGCTTCTTCGTACCAACTTTTGATTACCTTTAAAATGGCGTACGTACTCAGCTTTACCCATACAACGTTCCATTTTCTTGTTTTATTCTTGGTTTATTCCACATAATATTCTAAACTCATGTTACCTACCCACCTAAAGAGTTGATGTACTTAATACATTATATTAAAAAAACATTATTTTTACGTTACTATAAATTTGCCCTTGTCTATTTGCATAAAACAATAATTAATATTGTATCTAAGAATGAAGCCCCTCGTGCTCTAAACATAAACGTAAATATTCATAAATGGAAGTTTGGAATATATCGAAATAGACAATTTAATTTTAATTCTTTTTTAATATCATATGGCAGTTTTTAATTCCTAAGCACCCTGTATAATGTGGCAAAGAAAATTTGGTTGGTAGGGTTTTCTGGGGTGCTGATCAAGAATTCGTAAGAATTATTTCAATCAAATAATTCCTAATATGATTTTCCAATTTTAAGTCACATAAATTGTGTCCTAGTTGGCCACGGTTTCGAATTTTAGAGAACACCAGGTATGTTCAAGGTAGACTTTTTGAAGATGTATCCAACAAAAAAAAGTTTATTGAAATCGGTCGCACGGTAGACATGTTACAGGCTTGTTCCACTTTTAAGCGAGACACCTAAGTTATCCTGAACACCCTGTATAATGTGGCAACGAAAATTTGGTAGAAAGGGTTTTCTGGGGTGCTGATCAAGAATTCGTAAGAATTATTTGAATCAAATAATTCCTAATATGATTTTCCGATTTTAAGTCACATAAATTGTGTCGTAGTCGGCCACGGTTTCGAATTTTAGAGAACACCAGGTATGTCCAGGGTAGACTTTTTGAAGATGTATCCAACAAAAAAAAGTTTATTGAAATCGGTCGCACGGTAGGCATGTTACAGGCTTGTTCCACTTTTAAGCGAGACGCCCAAGTTATCCTGAGCACCCTGTATAATGTGGCTATGAAAATTTGGTTGCTAAGGTTTTCTGGGGTGCTGATCAAGAATTCGTAAAAATTATTCGAATAAAAAAATCCCTAATATGATTTTCCGTTTTTAGGCCACATAAATTGTATCGTAGTCGGCCACGGTTTCGAATTTTAGAGAACACCAAGTATGTCGAAGATAGACTTTTTGAAGGTGTATCCAACAAAAAAAAGTTTATTGAAATCGGTCACACGGTAGACATGTTACAGGCTTGTTCCACTTTTAAGCGAGACACCCTGTAGATGAAGAAATGATGGAAAAACTTAGTAGCACTGAAAAGGATTATGCTTCAAATTTTTCAAGATTCATCTCCAGAGGCAAACTGGATAAACCTGCACCGGTACTTATATCGCAAACTAATAAAACAGCGATCGACCTTATATTAAAATATAGAAAAGAAGCCAATATTGCAGAAGATAATCCATACATTTTTGCTACACCTGAAGGTACTACAGCACCATTTTTTAAAGCAGGAATTGCTTTGAAGGATTTTTGTAAAGCGATGAATTTTAATGGCAATACGTTAATGGCGACTAAACTTCGAAAGCATTTAGTTACTAGCACATGCACATTAACACAAGGTGAACAACTTGTAATAAGCGATTTCATGGGACATTCGTTTGATATCCATAACAATATATATCGCCAAAGGTCGTTAGCTACAGATATTGTACAGATGGGTAAAGTCTTAAGTGTAGCAGCTGGTGACTATTCAACTGGAAAAACCGTGGGACCATCCTCGGAAAATAACGAAATAGATAAAGGAAAAAAAGAGGTACAATCGTTAAATATGAATTGTTTAGAAAATCTTGAAGGAAGTTCTAGTGATGGTTCTCTACATGAAAGTTTTGAAGCCAATGGATATGGCAGGTATATGCCAGATTTAAGTGTAATCGAAGAGTCGCCAGACCAAGCTACAGAAAAAAAATCAAAGCGAGGGAGAATTTTCCCAAAAAGTAGTACAGGGACAGTTCGTAGAACATGGCGTACTCCAGAGAGGAAAACTATACGAACTATATTTGGTTACTTTTTGAAAAATAAAATATTACCTTCTCTTAATCAGTGTCAGGATTTGTTAAGAGAAAATGACATAACATTATTAAGAACTCCTCAGCAAATTCGTAATTGGATAAGTGCCGAAATAAAAAGATTAGAAAGAAGTAATCAATTATTACCTTTCATTATTTATCTTTACTTGTTAATTTTGCTGTTTGTTGTAGATTCACATGCACGTTCAGGGTGGACTACTCCAATGCGTGAAAAATGTAGAAAAATATTTCAAAATTACTATGAAACAAATTCTTACCCACCCACAATAGAATTAGAAGAGGCAATAGTGAAATATCCAGAATTGTCCCATACAACAGTTCCCAAATTGCGTAGTCATTTACAGCATGACTTCACATATTTAAAAAAAAAGACAGCTAACTTTTTTTTGTAGCTGAAATGTTTCACAAACGTCTTATGTGTTGATAGTAACTTGTGTTGAATATTATTTTTGCTGGTTGTAGTTTTATGTACAGAGTGTTAGGGAAATGACTCTCAAAAACTTTTTTATACGATTCAAAATGTCATGCCAAGCAAAAAAGTTTATTAAAACATAGGTTCTAAAATGAACCGTTTTAAAGAAAAATAAATAATAAACTTTCATTTTACCAGTGGCAGATCGGCTTCAAATAGCAAATCTGTGTTTAACGTTATCATTATTTTATTGTTTAATTTTCAAATTACACACATACAATTACAATGAACATTTTGTAACAGTAACAATAAAAATAAATAATGTAGAGTTTGAAACATGGCAATGCCACATAGGTATACACCAGTGCAGCTGTAAGTTTAAATAGTGAAGGTAGACATTTTGAACATCAGTTATGAGGTGTTTATTAAAAATTAAAGCTAGTTCAATAGTGGTGTGAGTACTTATAAAGATAAAATTTGTATAACTCGATGTTATCAGAACCAATTATTGCTACAATAATTAACTTTCCTAAAAAGATGAAGTTATAATCTAGGTTTTTCAGATAACTTTTTTTACAGATTTACTCATTCAGAATGTAGCCAAACTGTTCCAAATTCCACTAACACTGTGTGTGATTTTCTGGTTGGTTTTACCACCTGTGTTGTAATACACTTTTTGCTTGACGTGAGATATTGATTTGCTGGTAATAATTTAGTTAATTCCGTAACACCCTATATATATATAATAAATGTGGTAAATAAAGTAAAATGTATTTATTTAAAATCAGTGGCGGCTTGCCAGGCAGGTATGCCATGGCTCAATAGCCATACATGGGACCCAAACCAAACTTTATATGTACTGTAGCCATATAGACAACTTTGGTAGAAGGAGAATGATTTTACAGTTTACAAAAAGAGTTGAAGTAAACGTGGGCCTCACCTGAAATTTTCAAAATGACTTCTTTAAATTTCAAGAAACGTTCCATAAACTAGATGTAATTTTACGAATAGGTTTTCAAATTTTATTAAAAAATTTTTGCAGAATTTATAGCATTTTGAAATTTTTATGTATCACAAATATATTCAAACTGCTGCAACTTTAACAAAAATTAAAATTTGTTACTAAAATTTAAAACTATTGGTAGAATTACGTATAGTTTATGAAAAAAATGTTTCTCGAAATTTAAACATGACGGTTTGAAAATCTTAGGTGAAGCCCAGGTTTTTTTAACTATTTTTCGCAAAATCGTTCCTCTACTGAAGTTCTCTATATAGCCACAGTACATATACCCTAAAGTTTGGTTTGAGTTAAATGACATACCTGAAATTTCACCATCCGTCACTGTCTAAAATCTATTTTTATTAAAACTGATTAAATAATTGGTTGTGTTTGATTTTGGTCAAATTTTTTTAATAAAAGACATTAAATGGGGATTCTATCCATTTTATATTATAACTATTAGTACAACACAACACTTTAATTTCCATCTATAAAATTTAAATGTGATGAGTTATCAGCCTTCCTCATTAACGCTACTATGTATTGTTGATTGTAGTCATTACCCGATCAACTTCAGGGGCATGTTTATAAAACGTTCGGCATTATAGGGTCTTTTTTTAAAGCCAGCCCAGTAATCACAAATACGATTGCGTTCTGTCAGACTACTCGCAATTCTTTCAAAACGCTATCATTCGCAAGATGAACGGTGAATAAAATATAATGAACTGAGTATATGTAAATGCTGCTAATGCATGTGTTAGCGAGTAGTTTGACAGGAGTTGACCGAATAAATTTCCCTTTGACTCGTGCGAATTTAGAATATTGACAATGGCAAGTAAAATAACATCGTCTACTAAATCGTGTCGCTTTTGTAATACGGCACGGCCGCGGCGATGTAGCAGACGATGGTACGAGTGTCCGTCACACACATCGCAAGTACTCCTACTTACGATCTATCTAGTCGTGGCTTAATATATGAATTAGAAAGGTGGTAACGCCCGACAATTTTACTGAACGCGCACTGCCCCAGTCATATTTAGGTTATCAGGATCGATGTTGATGTAGGATGTAGGAGTTGAAAGGAAACAGCTAAATAAACTAAACATTATCTTTCAACTATAATTATTATTGCCTAGTCCAAATATTATAATACTAAATAATTTTGGTTAAAATCAATTAACAATGCATAGAAATCATAAAATATATAGAATACCAAAAGAGGTATAGAAAATAGTCAACCTATGGAGGAAACGTAAGTCTGGTAATATTGCAGTAACTTAGTTTTTATGTGTTGGTTGTACTGACGGGGTAGCTTTACAGCAATAGGCGTTCAAATTCGTACATACCCTGACTATTTTTAAGTGCCTAATGTAAAGGCTTCTGGCGTTCTATATATTTTATGATTTCCATGGTCTGATCTGTGATGTACTTGGTTAACTTGGTTTAAGTTATATTTTATATTATTGTCGTCGTTCCCTATTTTGAATGTTGCTAGAAAATTGTTCTCAGCTACACTATCTAATCAATCGAGGTACCTAATATGAAGGAAAATGGTGTTAAGGCCAGTATTCTATGTCCTAATAACTTTATTTACTTATTAAATCTATACCTGTCTTGCAAATATCATAATGTGTCCAGATGACAGATACAAATTTATTTGACAAATAAAGTTATTTGGCAATTGACAACACCTGCTCTTATTTATGTCTATTACATTGTACAAGTAGAAAAATAATTTACCAGAAACTCACTAATAGCCTCCCATTGGCTCTTCAGTTCCTACATTTTGTTTCGGTGAAAAGTTCCTTGACCCATTAGTTGATGCCTGAAATAAACAATATTTCTCAACAGAAATAAGGTATATATTTTTACTGTTTTGTACTTACCTAATGGGAAAAATGCCTACAGTCTGCTAAGTTAACCGGGGTCTAAACGTATTTTCACAAAGTATTCCAGTTTATATACTTTGTGCGTATTTTTAATATTTTTATTGATAGAGTCACTGTTATATAAAGTATAGTTAGTCAACCGGCCTTAGTTGTGGGCCATGTCGGCTAGATGGCGGACTATAATATGTGCAAAATCTCTTACACAAGCCCTAGACAAGTCAGCAGAGTTTTTCTGACTGTTTTTAAAATAATGTCAGTCTGACCCTGTTTACTGACTTCTCTAGGGCTCGTTTATGAGATTTTGCACATATCATAGTCCCGCCATTTAACCGACATGGTGCACAACTAAGGCCGGTTGACTAACTATACTTATATAAACACTGATAGAGCCTAATCAAATTATAGGTACCTATATATGCACATGCTTTCATGTTATTTGACGTTGGTTCCTTGCGTTTATGGTTGGTGTCGCGGCATCTCAGTAGATTTGAAAACGGCCATAGAGTCACTATATTTTATAATTTCTTTTAAAACTTAAATAAGGCCATTAAAAAATTATAATTTTAGTAGTTCTTTAAAACACCTCTATGGAAATGATATTATGTACGTTATTATTATACCATAGGGGTCATTTAAAATAAACTAATTTTAGAGGAATTCTTCAGAAGCCTCGTAGGTCGACTCTATAAAACAACTTTGAAAATTTAAAGGCCTCCGAAATTTTAAAGGCAGTTAAAACCAAACGTTCAATGATATATTTTAAAAGATTCCTCTAAAATAGCATACGTTAAAATGCAAACATGCTGGGGGAGGGGGAGGGGGGCAGAATTCCTGTTTAATTTAAAATATTTTATTAGTGATTGATGACTGATGAACCTGGCTTTATTTACTATAGATTATAGAATTAAGTAGTATGAATAAAAATGTAATGCAATGCAAAAGCTTCTTATTCAAATTTCAAGCTAAAGTTTCCGTTATTTAAGCTAAAACTATCAATTTTCTTTTGTAATTTTGCCTCTAACACTGTTCACTGCATCTTACTGTATGGTCATTACCAACATCAAAACAAGGAATAATACTTATATTATAATATATATTTTTTATAACTATCAACAGAATTAAAGTGCACTTCCCTAGCCTTAGTTGTGAATATTTTTACCTGCCCCTGTTGTTAAGTGCTAGGACTTGACTCTGATGAGGTAGACCCGTTGGCAGAACCTTTGGGTCTGCTCATGTGTTGATATCGGTTCCTGTGGATGTCTTATAGCATTTCCTACAACTGGTTGCATCCCATGTTTCCAAACGTTTTGCTACTCTTTGCTGTCGGTGACCCCGACCGTGTAGTTAATAGACCGTTACTTTCACCCCCACGGTCTATTAATTACACGGTCGGAGGCCTCAGCAGGTAGCCAATGAAAACTGAGGACTTTTGTGACGAATGATACAGCCTATCTCAGTCCATCTTTCGAGAAAGACTATATTTTACCTTTATTTATGGGAATTTTGTGACGTCACCTGGCTCCGATGGTCCCAACCGTATAGTGAATAAACCGTGACTGGCACCGTTAATAGTTTTTTTATGTTTGTGGACACAACAACCACGACCACGGTACATTGTGTCCACGGTGTATAGACCGTGCATTGTGTCTACCGCAGCAGCGTTGCCAACACGATCATTATGAAAACCGTCAGATCAGAAGTCAAAAAACGCCAGAAAATCACCAAATCAAAATATATACCTATGTGGATGTAGGCCAGATTACATATAAAGACTGACGTATGTTAATGGCAAAGTTTTTAAATTCAACTTCATCAATTATATTTATCTTTTTCTCTTATGTTTGGATAGAAAGACAACCACTAAATCAATAACGGTGAATTAAAAACTTACCTTGGATGTTTGAATAAAAAATGTATATATTTAAACAAATTAATCATTATTATGATTATTAAATATTGAATTATTTTATACAAATTTAATTTTAATTGTAGTTTGCAAATTAATGTCTAAAATTTCGGAAAAAAATATAATTATGAAAGAACTGGCATGGTATGGTTTATATTAAAGTCATATTTTAATTAAACTTAATTGAAATTTTAAAGTCGCTATTTATTTGCCTTATAAGTAGGTATATTGGCATTTTCCACAGCTAATAAAAGCAACAAAAAAAATGTCGATTTGAAAACATTGTGACTAAGTTGACTTCTATGTATAATTAAAAAAGTATTCAATTTATTGTAAAATAAAAAACTATAGCAAATATACACCTATACCTAATACTATATCCTTGTATATATTTTTATTCAACTGTGTGGTTTTAGCATATTAAATAAATATCCACCTTGTTTCAATTTTACCGCCTCTTACCGCGCAATTGTAATTATCTTTGGTCGCGTTCATCGCACTGATCGCTACTTGAGCGATCTCTGATGTGCAGTGTGCTGAACGAAGCAATATGAAGGGAGCGCTCAGTTATTAGCGGCCATGTTATGTATCACAAAATGTTTCTGATACATGATAAGTGATCAGTAATCATATACAAAAAACAACATAACTTAAATCCTAATGTTTAAAAAGTATAGACCGAAATTTGTCTCACATTTTAAAATGTCAGAGTCAGAAATAAAAGTGGCTTATAAAAAAACAGACACACATGTACACAAACGCGTACAACCGGTTTAGTAATCATAACCAAAATGATAACAAGTCGCTCAGTGATCGCTACTGCGTGATGAACGCGACCTTTGTTAATTTTCAGATTCTTTACGCCATCTAGTGTCTGTATACCAAATTTTTTCGAACTATTAAATCAAACAAGTTAAATTCATTGGGTAAAATTCTATATAAAATATTGTATACAGTGTGTCCGCAGATTGAATTTACAGGAGGACTAATAAAAAAAGGCATTATTCTTGACAAAAATTTTTGCTTGTTTAGGACATACGAATCACCATGACGAACTTCAATTAAGTTGTACAGGGTGGGTCAAAAACAAAATTGTTATTTTGCGTAATAGTAAACATACCTTATTCTACAAGATATAGAAAAAAAGGCATTCTTGATAAAAGTTTTTGCTTGTTTAGAAAATACGAATCTCCATGATAAACTTCACTTTTGTTGTTCGGGATGGGTACTAAATTCCCAAAATAAAAATGACACTTAAGGGTATTATGTTCGTATTATTTAAAAATTACATTTGAATAAGACGTATTTTAGCTTTATACTTTGTTATACCCTGTATAAAAAATTAAATTTTTGATAACGTGACTTTCACCGTCAATAATTGAAAATAGCTCATATGAATTATTTTACTTGCGTATTCCACACCCTAGGATATATACGTATGTGGATATTATTTTTTTTTAAGAAAGCTCCTGTCTGCATAAAAATACTAAGAGGGGGAAAATTTTGAAAATTAATTGTTCTATTTACTGTAATTTTTTCATATTGAGAAACGTTTAAAATAAAAAGTTCTAATTAAAAAAACAACAGACAACTCACTTAATTAACTAAAAATGTATTCACCGATTTTCAGACTTATAAGCTTAAACGTTTTTGAGAAAAAAAATGAAAACCGAAATTTTTTCAATTTTTTATTTTTTAGAAGCCCTTACCTCGTAAGGGAGGGCTCAAATCGAAAAATTTTATAGAAAGAACCTCTCCTAAAATAACCCAAGGAACACACCCACCAAAGGAGCGCACATCATTATGGGACATCCTGCATTTTACTACAACTATTTGAACGGTAATTATTAGTAATATTTTGGTTTTCAGGTGAAGTTGAAAAAGTGGGCTACTATAATTTATAATTTTGCTACAGTACATGGCGAATAGTCCGATTACTGGAAATTACTGCTATTTGGAAAGAACCTAATAATTAATGTAATATAAAACAGACTAAAATTTATTAATCTTAAAATAATACCTACCATTAGTCAACAATGTGATGGTTACATTTTTGAAAACAATAATTAATACAACAAATTTTAATTGTATTATGATTATTATTCCGAGTTCATTATCAATATAAAGTAAAAATTAATAAAGTAGTCTATTGAAAGTGAAGCAAAAACATACAAAATCATATTATATGTATGATTTCATTGACGTCAACGGGAATTCTGAACGCGAACGGCACTTAGAATATGTTCCGTATTTCTTTATTTAGGGTTTTCTTTTCCAAAGGCCTTTCAAACTGGACAAACAATGACCCACAGAAGATAACATGGAATGTCCAAGAGACCAATAAATCCTCAAAAGAGACGTTTTCTTGGAAAATATCACCCAAAACGAATTCCACTTCAAATTTCCAATAAGAAAACTTAATTATGAATGTATTCAAATTACTCCCATACCCGGATGAATAAAGATTTCATAAAATTTGAAAACTCTCTTCGACATCCCTTTCTCCATTTTTTTTTTAATTTCCTATTTAGAAAAACCGTGCTGACGAAACTAGCCCCTAAGTATTTCGAAAAACAGGAAACCTGTATAATATACATAGAGGTTTAGACTATCCACAAAAGATGTCGCTAGTTATAGAAACTAATTTTTATCGACCACAAATCGAATTTTAACAATATAATAATGTACTCATTTTTCCATTTTCCCAAAAT
The DNA here is from genome assembly GCA_037114965.1 of Monochamus alternatus. Classification (NCBI taxonomy): domain Eukaryota; kingdom Metazoa; phylum Arthropoda; class Insecta; order Coleoptera; family Cerambycidae; genus Monochamus; species Monochamus alternatus. Next base: position 29,938,241 of record CM073435.1, on the reverse strand, counting down.
TAAATAATCAGTTATCAAATTTATTTATTAATATGCAAATAGATTTAATTATCGAATATAATTCATGATTGGTGGATTCTGTAAAGTGACTATTAGATTGGTATGCCTGTTTGTATTCACAGGAAGGAAGTGTTGGGGTCAAATGAAATATATATACTATGTAATTTATAGAGGTGGGCACTTCGGCTCTTTTCAAGGAACCGGCTCACCGGCTCTCGGTCAATAAAAAGATCCGGTTCACTGAACCGGCTCAATTGAGCCGATTGATGTTGTGATTCGCGAACGAAATGAACGAAGAATGAGACCACAGTATACTAATAATCAAATAACGAGATAAACGAAGTAAAACAATTTACATTCTACTAAAATGTTACAAATTTGTATTGCGCACGACACATCTCTATGTAATTAGCTGTCAGTCAAAATATCAACAGGTTATAATATGGTTATGTTCGTTCTGTTTACTTTAAATAATGATTAGGGATTATTTGTAACAGTTTACTTTTTAATTCAGATAGGTAAGTAGAGGTTTATGTATTTTAGTTAATATTCAAAATGCCAATATGTTGTTAAAATGAAATCATTAATTTAAAATTATATTTTAGTTTATGGAAAAATATCTCACAGCGGTTCTGATTGACTAGCTACAATTTATAGATGTCGGAATATACAGGATGAATCTATTATAGGACTGTCGCGAAAGGAAAGAAAACTGAACTAACTACAAACAATAAATTACTACTATCTAAGGTATGCTATAACAGAAATCCTTATGACGAAATCTACTAAAATAAAATATTCTAACCCTTACAATCTAAAAATAATACTTTTGTTGCAGGTTGGAGATTCAATATAGTACGAGGAAGTTGAAATAAAATATTATAATTAATATGTAAAATAATTATTTTCAAGTCTTTAGTCTACTATTACTAAAGTGAGATTTGGAACGTTACACATTATCCAACATAATATGTGTTAAACATATTAAACATATTACTGTGGTAGAAAATAATAATAATGATAATAGTAATAATAAAACTATCTAATCTTAAAACTAAACTAAGGCCAAATTATGATACGATAATATGCATTACCTAGTTCACAACTAATTAATGCACACTTATTCTATAGTGACTATATATTATTTACAGGATTCCACACAAAATCTTATTAATTTTTGTATTATTGAAAAGAATGGTATTTGTGCAAATAGTATACAGTTACATGTTTTTGTAATTTTCATGTTTTTTTCACAAAACAACTCCATTTTTAGTTTTTTTCTTATATAATTTCCTTCCTCCGTCTAGTTGCTCCTTGATCGGAAATAATTGCTACTATAAAAAAAATATACAGAAACCTACTTGCCGACCACTATATTTTTAAATTTCTATATGGAGAACATTTTTCGAAATTACAAATTTACAAATAGAAACTTATTTAATTTTCCTAATATTCTGTTCATGAATAATATACTCGCGACAAGAATTCAGACGACTTACGTCATACGAACAAATGAATAATTCATTATATTTTCATCAAAATATTTAAGAAACTGCCACTGATAGTAATAAAACTATATACTACACTAAAAGTTTGCATTATATATTGCACTAAATTGCAAAAAATGGTTGTTGTTAACGCGACCAAATATCGAAAATTACGTTAATAATAAAAACAAATGCGTAACGTCAGCCGTGACGTAAGACGTCTGAATTCTTGACGCGAGTATACCTACACTTCAATTTATTTATTCTTTCATAAAGATGTCGGAATATACAGGATGAATCTATTATAGGACTGTCGCGAAAGGAAAGAAAACTGAACTAACTACAAACAATAAATTACTACTATCTAAGGTATGCTATAACAGAAATCCTTATGACGAAATCTACTAAAATAAAATATTCTAACCCTTACAATCTAAAAATAATACTTTTGTTGCAGGTTGGAGATTCAATATAGTACGAGGAAGTTGAAATAAAATATTATAATTAATATGTAAAATAATTATTTTCAAGTCTTTAGTCTACTATTACTAAAGTGAGATTTGGAACGTTACACATTATCCAACATAATATGTGTTAAACATATTAAACATATTACTGTGGTAGAAAATAATAATAATGATAATAGTAATAATAAAACTATCTAATCTTAAAACTAAACTAAGGCCAAATTATGATACGATAATATGCATTACCTAGTTCACAACTAATTAATGCACACTTATTCTATAGTGACTATATATTATTTACAGGATTCCACACAAAATCTTATTAATTTTTGTATTATTGAAAAGAATGGTATTTGTGCAAATAGTATACAGTTACATGTTTTTGTAATTTTCATGTTTTTTTCACAAAACAACTCCATTTTTAGTTTTTTTCTTATATAATTTCCTTCCTCCGTCTAGTTGCTCCTTGATCGGAAATAATTGCTACTATAAAAAAAATATACAGAAACCTACTTGCCGACCACTATATTTTTAAATTTCTATATGGAGAACATTTTTCGAAATTACAAATTTACAAATAGAAACTTATTTAATTTTCCTAATATTCTGTTCATGAATAATATACTCGCGACAAGAATTCAGACGACTTACGTCATACGAACAAATGAATAATTCATTATATTTTCATCAAAATATTTAAGAAACTGCCACTGATAGTAATAAAACTATATACTACACTAAAAGTTTGCATTATATATTGCACTAAATTGCAAAAAATGGTTGTTGTTAACGCGACCAAATATCGAAAATTACGTTAATAATAAAAACAAATGCGTAACGTCAGCCGTGACGTAAGACGTCTGAATTCTTGACGCGAGTATACCTACACTTCAATTTATTTATTCTTTCATAAAGAATCGTCTTGCCCTCTGAAGAAAGTTATATTTCCTTAATAGTTACCAAACTTTTTAAATTAAATCTTCTAACACTATCTGAAAAAAAAATGTAATGATAAAATTGCTTTATTTATTAAGAAAGTTTAATATAACAAATTGCTAGATTTTCAAATTTTCTTCATTTAGATTCTGAAATCCTTTTTTTTAATAATTATTACATACTTACTTTGGATTTTTACATGAATCCAAATTTAGTTTTTCATCTTTAAGACCCTGCAGCAACATATTACGATGGTTCAGGAAATTCACAATTGTCATTTGAGAGTTTGGTAAATATTATGATGTTTTATACAACTGGTTCCTTCTACTTATCATACACTTGTTTTTACATTTTGTACCTACTCATATATTCACACATAAAAAACTCAAGTGTGATATATGGTGGCATATTAATGTGACAACAAATAATAAATCTGTATAAGATATACTATTTGTTGCCATCATATTATTTATAAATTCATGCACATTTAACTTAATATACCTACTAAGAAAATTGAAAATTTTGTAGATATATTGTCTGAAGGAAAAAATTAAGTATAGTTTTCCACTTGTATCAAACCAGACACCATAATAATGATTAGCAAATAAATTCTGTAGCTTCTAATTCTTGATCCAGGAACTGTTAATAAACAATCACTACCAATACATCTCCTCTATACACTTGTAGGCAGTGAAAAACTAAAAACAAATAAAATGATGATATATTTATAGAATAATCTAAAACTATTAAAATAACTTACCGTTTTCAAATTTTATCTTGGCAGTCAGGCACACAACAGTTAGTTTCTTTTCCATCACAACTACAACCTAACGGACCTAATACAACATAGATTATTCAATGTATGAAATGAATATAAGTAAATATATATTTTTTAAGTTATAAGTGCACCTGCATTGGATAGGGCAACGAAGACAAATCTAAATCATCCAAACAAGTTAGAAAAGTTAATTTGAAAAGTTGACTAATCCTTGATCCACCGAAACAAACCAAATGCAGTATTGTCAGATTGTGATAGAGAATTGCTTTAAATTAATTACAAAGATTTTAGTTACGACTTTAAACAATATTAAATACCTATTTCTGTTCAATTTTAAAAAATACTTATAATTAAGTACCTATTTATACTTACCTGTCAAAAAATATGTATTTATTTTTCTCATTTTTATTATACATTAACATAAAATTCAACTATTATAAAAAAACATGAAATTTATTCTTTTTGAAAAATAATGTTTTATTTGTCTTTCCATCCAGTATATATAAGTAACTTTCAAATGAAATATCTTCTAGGTATATGTAGTAAGTAGAAATAAATACACATATTATTTATTTTCAATTATTGTATAAAATTTACGTTTCTTAACACTTGTTTGCATTAGAGCAAAAATTTTTGATTTAATGTTATTATACGTTATTCGAAGATCATTATCAATAAAAAAAAATCAAATTATCGTACATCTTAGTAATTGTAAGAAATATGGCAGCGTCACATTCTGAGGTAGAATTAAATAATTTAGTACAAATATCTATAATATGTAGTGTAAAACTGTACTAATTTGAAGGAAGTTCTGTGCAGAAATCATAGATGGTGCCACCAAGAACTCTGTTTCTAGAGTTTTACCCACTGAAACGTACGCTGTGGAATGCTCTTAGTTTCATTCACTGAAATGTACGATGTAGAATGCTCTTAGTTTCATTGGGCATCCAAAAGGTACCACACTTAGGACCAGAAAAAAGGAGGCACATGAAACTCAGTAAAGAAATACTTCATTTGTTATGTCTGTGGGTGCGATAGAGACAATCATCTGCACGTCCGATATGAATTGTGTTCTTAATTTCCCATTATTTTGTTTGTAAACACGTCATTGGCGTAAAGTGTGGTTAACAAATACATTTTTTTATCTTGTATCTCGTTAGCGTTATTCTTTGTGTATTTTTGTGGGTGTTATTGTTGGAACATGTAATGTTTTATAAGAGACTGTAAAATTAACCAGCATATAGCTCCAAATAATTCTTCATATCCAGAATTCAATTTCGTTTCAATTCACAATCAGATAAATCATTATTGCTCCGCCATTGCTAGGAGGCACAAAATAAATGTGGCGCTGATCATGAGTAATCCCTTTCGAACAGCTTTTCGAGCATTCCAGTCATTATAATATAAATTTACATTTCAGTGGGTGTGCCTCCTAGCAATGACAAAGCAATAAAAAATTTTTTATATATTTTTAGGTATTAACAATATTGTGTGAAACTAACTACTCTGTCTAAAGCCCCAACTAGCGTTGAATTACACCCACAATATCTAATAAAGAATATATTCTTTATTATTAGCTTTTGTAACATTTTTTATTGTATTAGAAAGGTATTTTAAGCAAATATATATCAAATCACCTACAATTCCTGAATCAATGAAGTCATAATATACACCTGTCTTTGAAACTACATACTTATTACTTATTTCTCTTTCTCATAAATTTAGTCCTTTGCTTAAAATATAACCAAAAACTACTTAATTTAACACAAACATCAAATGGAAAACAGTGTATTTAGATGGACTGGTGCTATCACGAGTTTGGTTATATTGTTGAATAACAATTTATCTAAGTGTCTAGTGTCAGTTACAATCAGATTTCATCCTGAAAATTTAATAATAATAATAATAATAATAATAATAATAATAATAATAATAATAATAATAATAATAATAATAATAATAATAATAATAATAATAATAATAATAATAATAATAATAATAATAATAATAATAATAATAATAATAATAATAATAATAATAATAATAATAATAATAATAATAATAATAATAATAATAATAATAATAATAATAATAATAATAATAATAATAATAATAATAATAATAATAATAATAATAATAATAATAATAATAATAATAATAATAATAATAATAATAATAATAATAATAATAATAATAATAATAATAATAATAATAATAATAATAATAATAATAATAATAATAATAATAATAATAATAATAATAATAATAATAATAATAATAATAATAATAATAATAATAATAATAATAATAATAATAATAATAATAATAATAATAATAATAATAATAATAATAATAATAATAATAATAATAATAATAATAATAATAATAATAATAATAATAATAATAATAATAATAATAATAATAATAATAATAATAATAATAATAATAATAATAATAATAATAATAATAATAATAATAATAATAATAATAATAATAATAATAAGCAGGAGGGGTCATCCATCATCTACGACCTTTGGTGAGTAGCGACACCACTTACTCTAGCTGGGGGTGCAAAATCGGACCGGCAGCACTGCGCACCCGGGAGGGATGAGCTAGTTTTTTTTCCTCTGGTGCCGGCCGTCGATGTGTCAGGCCAACCACCTGACACACTGAAACCTCCGGTTCCAAATGCCAGGAGAGAGGGCCTCCACAATCGACCCCATTCGGATGGGGGTCATGGGCAAGGTGGTGGGGCCCAACCGGACGGATTGCCCGTTGACGACCAATTATGTATCCTACCTTCGTCGCAGAGGCTATGAGAGGCGTCCTCATCTAAGGGTGAACGAAGTGGCTGAAGAGCCACGGAATGATCCCGCAGAGGCGCCGCGCTTCATTCCCCGAGAACAGGACAGCCTGAGCACCCGTCGGGGGTTGCCTTTTATAAAACCCCCGAGGCCCGCAGATCTGGCCCGAGTGGATACTGCGCTCCGTGAGGATCTCCCAGAAGAGGCTGACATCTGGCGCGTCAATTGCGCTGTGTACGAAGCCGCTGAACTGCTGACTCGGGTGGAGAGAGGGCGTGAAAATGCCGTTTCTCCACTGGAGAGAGCACGGCGGCGAGTGCACAAGATGGAGGCTAAGATCCGGTCGGCGAGGCAACACGCGTCCCGTATCCAATGTGTGATGGACTATGTGGAAGCCAATAGGGCTTTCACACCTAAGGTGAGACGCATTGCTACTTCCCTTAGGCGGGTCCATCATACCCTGAATCGGGTGGTGCTGCTCACCATCAAGCAGCATTCTCTCGACAGGATACGGATGCTAGTGGCTGCGAAAAAGTCACTAGTGAGGCGGTCGAGAAGGTTGGAGCAAAATAATTTGTTCCGTGTAAGGCCTTCTCGACTTTTTGAACAGCCTCAGCGTGTTGCGGACAATCCGCCGACTGTAGATCGGGTAGAAGCCTTCTGGAGAGATCTTTATGGCCGCAGGATTCCACTTGATAGAGACACTCCAGCCCTGGCACACTTCGAGGCCTTTTGTCAAAGGCTTCGAGAGCCACAAGAGGTGTGCCCACCGATAACCCCGGATGAAGTTCGGAGATCATTTATTAGATCGAAGAACTTCGCTGCTCCTGGTCCCGATGGGATCAGCAACTTCTGGTGGAAAAAATTCACCAGTGTCCACCGCCATTTGGCCAGAATATTCACGTTCTGGCTAAATGGAGAGCAGCAAATTCCGGCGTGGTTTGTCGAGGGGAGAACCGTGCTTATCCCTAAGAGCGGAGATTTGTCCCAGCCAAAGAACTACCGTCCAATAACCTGCCTGAATGCGTGTTACAAGGTGTTTACTCGCATCTTGTACGCGCGTGTGCTCCACGCAGTGAACCCGGTTTATCAACGGATGTACGAGCAGCGAGGGTCCAAGAGGGGTGTGGCTGGCTGTAAGGAGAACCTGCTCATCGACAGATGTATTACGCAGGACTCCGTGCAGTACAAGCGGAACCTCTCAATGGCCTGGATAGATTACCGCAAGGCATTTGATATGACATCACATGAGCTAATAATCCACTTGCTCCAATGCCTTGCGGTGGCCGACCCCATAGTGAGGTGTATTGAACAACTCATGCCGCTCTGGAGGACCCGCTTTACCATAACATCGGCTAATGCAAGGGTCCAGACAGAGCCGGTTTTGTTCAGGAGGGGAGTGTTCCAGGGAGATTCTCTGAGTCCCCTCTTGTTTTGCATCTCACTGCTGCCATTATCCGTTGCACTTCGTCGTACCCGGGGTTACAACTGCGGTACCCCAGGAGACCGGAGGCATAAGGTCACCCATTTGTTCTATATGGATGACCTTAAACTCTATGCCTCCGGAGAGAGGGATTTAAATCAGTCCCTCAGAGTGGTACAGGAGTACACGCAGGCGGTTGGGATGGAGTTCGGGCTGGACAAATGTGCACTGGTTCATCTCAAGAGAGGACGATGCGGTGCATACGGAGACGACGCCCAGCTCATAGACGGAAGCATCTTCCACCATCTAGATGCCGGAGAGTCGTACACCTATTTGGGTGTCCCACAGCGGGGCACTCATGAGGTGGCAACGGTGAAAAACGCTCTCCGCGGCAGGTATCGGCACCGCCTCCGACAAATCTGGTCTTCGGAGCTGTCGGGTAAAAACAAGGTGAGTGCCACAAATATGCTTGCCGTTCCGATCCTTCTCTACTCCTTTGGAGTAGTGAAATGGACACAAGAAGAGCTGAGGCAACTCGATGTAGGGACCCGCAAAATGATGCATCTCCATCAGAGTTTGCATCCAAGATCGTCCGTTTCGCGGTTATACTTCCCAAGAAATCGGGGAGGCCGTGGACTCTTGAGTTTGGAGTGTCTCCAGGGCAGAGTGGTTTTGGAGGAAGCCTGTAAAATCATCAGGAGCTCGGATCCCCTTCTCTGCATGGTCCAAGACCATGAAGCAGCAGGGATAGGAGCGTTTGTATATAAGGCAGCGAGAAGAGCAGCCAATGAACTTGGTCTCGTGTTCGATACTGAGCGGGAAAATCCAGACTCTGTCACCGAGTGGGACCCTGCTCAGTTAAAAGCCCAAATTAAAGCTGCAGAGACGCGTCACCTTCTGCAGCTACATAAGGATAAGCCAATGCATGGTCTCTTCTACCGTCATCTAGAGGGGCTTGGCTTATCTGAAAAGCTGACCTTCGCTTTTTTGAGGTCAGCGGGGCTGAACTCTGAGACCGAGGGGTTCATAATGGCTTGCCAAGATGGTGTAATTAATACTCTCGTCTATCGTAGTCGTGTCTTGGGTATCGAGGTTCCTGATACCAGATGCAGGGCCTGCCGCCAGGCGCCGGAGACGCTTATGCATCTCCTGTCGGCCTGTCCGGTATATGCGGCCACAGCGTATATCCAAAGACACGATTCAGCCTTACGGGTGTTGTATTATCATTTACGACACTCGTATGAGATAGACGAGACGCCAGTGCTGCCTTACGCTCCGGGGGATATAGAATCCGTTGTGGGGAATGAGAAGTGCCGAATTTATTGGAACTATTCATTCCCCACCCTCAGGCAAATTCAAGCCAATAAGCCTGATGTAGTCCTCCTCGACCACCAACTTAGGACGATGTTTGTGATTGAGTTCTCGGCTCCCGCAGAGAACAACATCGTCCTAAAAGAGGAGGAGAAACGGAGGAAGTATCGAGATCTTCTCTCCGAGCTCCGCAGGCTGTATCCAGACCACTCTGTTAAGATTGTGGTGCTCATTATAGGCGTCCTGGGTGGAATGAGACATACGTTGCTTTCTGACTTAAAGATCATACCGGCTTGCCGAAATTCGGCAGAGATCTTAGCCGGCAATCGTCCTTGGTTCGCTACGTCTACTCAGAACGCATGATTTACGGGCGCAATGATTACTGACTCCACGGAGTGGAGAGTGGTCATTGCTTGACTCTTCAGAGCATCTCCGAATGTGTCGGAGCTTCGGAAGGTGTTACTGGGAAAAAAAAAAAAAAAAAAAATAATAATAATAATAATAATAATTATAGTTTATTTCACCAATACACATAAAAATATTAGAAATTACATGAAAAGGAAAAAAAAAATTACAGAAAAATACATGGAAAGGGTAAAAATAAACAGAGAATAGATCTCATCCGCCACTCAATAGCAATAGCCAAGTATAGCGAATAATACCTAAAACCCAGAAAGGCGAACCTTGTGCGTGGGTAATATTAACATTTAATTACAATTTTACTCAAAATACAATATAAATACAATGTACGCACCTTAACATTAACACTAATACAACAAATGAGTTACATATACATGCGAACATATATGTGTTCTAATAGACACGTAAGTGCAGTGGAATATACATAACAAAAACGAAACAAATGCTATGATATAAATTAGGTAAGTTTTATTAGTAGATATTTTTTCTGTCAATTATCTGATGTATTTTACTTCTAGGTGTTAGCACTATCCAATCTTTTAGACGCTTTTTAAAAATCTTGACGGAAAAAGTATTTTTTATAGCAGGAGAGATTTCAGTGTATATTACAGGACTCAGGTAAGTGAAACATCTTTGGCCAATATTTTTTTCAATTTTTGGAATACTAGTAGTTTTTTGCCTAAATCTTGTGTCATGATTATGTTCAATGTGAGGCATAATATTTATATATTTAAAATGTCTTATAGCCATAGTTTGTAGAAATAGTTGTCTTATGTCAAATATTTTTGATTCTTAGAACAAAGCTTCAGTTGCATATGTATATGGTTTATCAAACATTATTTTTAGTAACCACTTTTGAGTCACTTCTAATGCTTTGAGGTAGTTGTTATGAACACCTCCCCAAATTAGTAGACCATAAGTTATATGAGTTTGCACTAAGGCGTAATATAACACTCGCAAATATTCTAATTCAAATATATTTTTATATAACTTAAATTTACCTATAAAAGATTTTATTTTTTTTACGACATAGTCTATTTGGTGGTTCCATCGAAGATGATTGTCAATTATTATGCCCAAATATTTGATTTTATTTTGTTTTAAGATGGTTACATTTTTATCATTTAATTTAATGCTTAATTCATTATACTGTAGTAAAGAATTTTGATATGAGCAGAAAGGCACAGAGAATGTTTTGTCAGAGTTAATAGTTAATAATCTGGCATTAAAATAGTTAATAACTATTCTGAAATCTTTTTCAACTCTATTCTTTAGATGCTGCCAGTTACTGTCTTTGTAAAATAATACAGTGTCGTCAGCGAAACTGGTTAATTTTCCTGAAATGTTTAGATTAAATAGATCGTTAATATAGATATTAAATAAGAGCGGCCCCAGCACAGTTCCTTGAGGAATACCGTAAGAGACTATTTGTTCAGAACTTCGAACATTGCCTATTTTGACACATTGTGTTCTATTTTGGTGGTAACTTTTCATTAGGTTAAGTGCAACTCCACGGATTCCAACATTCTCTAATATATTCAATAATTTATTATGGCTGACAGTATCAAAGGCTTTCGCCAAGTCAACGAAGATGCATAGCGATGCGGCACCTTCATCCATTGCCTTGTATACATCAGTCATAACATTTGCCATTGCATCTTCCGCAGACTTGGCCTCTCTAAAACCGAACTGTTTGTCTGATAACACGTGATGTTTATCTAAAAAACTCGTTAAGCGTGATTTCAATACTTTCTCAAAAATTTTAGATAGAGTATTTAATACAGAAATAGGTCTGTAATTTGCGACTATAGATTTATCACCTTTTTTGTAAATAGGATTTATTATTGCCTTTTTAAAGATATTTGGGAATATACCAATGTGCATTGAAGTATTTATAATATATATTAACGGTATTTTAGAGTTTCAGATCTTATGTTATCAGTACCGGGAGATTTTTTTGACTTTAATGATTTAATTAAGACTAGAAATTGAAACCCCGTGGCTTCTAACGAAGTACTACAGTATTCGAGTAGATGTCGCTACAGAAAATACGTTTATAGTAAAATAGTACTATTATTTCATTCATGTCAAATTTTACCAGAATCCGGGCAAAAAAGGAAGACACTGCAAGCGAGATGCATGATCTTACATCTCGCTCGCCGGTCACATATTTGGATTAAAAGGGTCGTAAAACCTTCCTATTAGCAATCGCCGCGCCGGCTTATTGCTTTGAAAATGTTTTTGTCCGGTATGACGTATTTACACAAAAAAGAAGACACGTGGTTAACCATCCTAGAGCTTTTTATTCTATATTTTATTATTTATCCGGACTCAGACTAGAGTAGGTGAGAACGTGCGGATCTCTAAGTAGGCATTTTTATTGTGTTATTGTTGTGCTGTGAAAAAATTGAAAAATATGAAGAATTATGGAGAAACAAATTACGAAAATTGTATACTGCCAGAAATTATACAGTATGAAAGAAAAGTATGGAATAAATTCATTATTTCTAAAACAACAAAGTTTCATGAAATTTCCTCGGACACGTCGATTTTGCTTTTTAAAAAGACTCTTTTTTATATATACTCGCGACAAGAATTAAGACGACTTACGTCATACGAACAAATGAATAATTTATTATATTTTCATCAAAATATTTGAGAAACTGCAACTGATAGTAATAAAACTATATACTACACTAAAAGTTTGCATTATATATTGCACAAAATTGCAAAAAACAATTGTTTTTAACGCAACCAAATATCGAAAATTACGTTGACAATAAAAACAAATGTGTAACGTCAGCAGTGACGTAAGACGTCTGAATTCTTGACGCGAGTATACCAACGCATTTCCGACGTTCATTTGTTTTCGCGTGATGACGCCATCGGATATGTTTTTTAATAGAGCCCCTATATTTTTTCATCGGATTCTTGTATAGCTTAACTTGCTGAATTCAACTTTCAGAGATAATAATAATAATTTGTTGTTGTTAAATTGTTTCAAAGTAAAGAGTTCTATTTTGTTTCTGCCAGTTTCTGAGGTGACTTGATTTAATTTGTTGTTTTTGCTATCAAAAGATGTAATATTCTAACATGCAATCTAATAAAACAAAATAATAAATTAGGGGGTCAAATACGATTAAGGCAACCAGAATTTAATTATTAATTAATTAATTATTAGTTGATTATTGTTAAGTTGTTTTAAAAATAAAGAGTCCTTATTTTGTGATACTGCCGATGAATTCACTATATCCATTTTACTCTCAACCAGCCCATCACAGACACAAATGGGATCCAATTTTATTGGATCGGTTATTATTTTTTTCTCGGAAAGTTGAAGGAATAAAGTATTGAAATTATAAATTTTTGAATTCAACAAGTTAAGCTCTACAAGAATCCGATGAAAAAATATAGGGGTTCTATTTAAAAAATATCCGATGACGTCATCACGAGAAAACAAATGAACGTCGGAAATAAGAAAACAAAATCGACGTGTCCGAGGAAATTTCATGAAACTTTGTTGTTTTAGAAATAATGAATTTATTCCATACTTTTCTTCCACACTGTATACAGAAATATTCCTAAAGGAAAAAGATATATAAAGGATGCACAAATTAATAAAAAAAGTAGTTATATTTTGTGATTTTTATCTTCATCCCTTACATTTTTTAAAATCTATTCCAAATAGATTACTGTAAACTCTGCCACGAAAATAAAAAAATTAAAAATTTTAATTAGATTTTTATTTATTTAATTATTACATTTATTTATTTATTAAAAACTATTCCATAAGAATTTTTAGCTATGGAATAAATAGTAACCAAGACAAAGAATGTAAGTACTAAAAATACTATAAAATCGATATACCTATGCTTCCAATAAATAACATCCAGATACATAAACATGAAAAAATGAAATACACAATTACAACTATATTTTCCACTCCACAAGGGACACGACAGTTTGTGGCTATATGTAAGACGATGTTTATTTTGTTTTACTTTAATCAACTGAAAAGAAAGCCTATATGCAACTGAATACTTTTGGCAAAAATTACAAGTTTAAAAAATATTAGATTTTTAGTAATTAGAAAAGCCATTAATGCATTCCTTAAGCATGTAAAGCAATTAGTAAACTAAAATATGGAATTAAAATATTAATATTACTATTAAATTGTAGCGTATAAGTGAGTTTCACTAGCCTATTTCTATTTTTTTTTAAATATGGAATTAAAATATTAATATTACTATTAAATTGTAGCGTATATCTAAGTGAGTTTCACTAGCCTATTTCTATTTTTTTTTTATTCATAATGAAATTAGTAAATCTATAAATATGGTTCAGCCCTAGATTCAGAGACGCCCTATATAATTAGAGCATTTGAAACATCCTTAAATTATTTACACATTATTCATAAAACCGTTTCTTTGGAAATTGAAATTTATTTTTTTTTCTCTGCTATTGCTTCTAACCTTGCATAACTTTTAAAAATCGAAAAAATGGAACCGGCGAAGTATCTCCGTTCCCTCAGTATCTTTATTTTTTAGGCGTTGTTTACAAAAATAATGATTCGATCAACCATAAAAAATATCTCTTTTAAATTTCAAGCTGATACGTCATAAATTGGCGTTATTACGGAAAAACGATTTTATTAGTTCAACTTTAACACCCTGTATTTTTTAAATGATGCATTTTTGTATATAGGTAAGTAAAGTTAAATCGTTATATTTTACAGTAAACAATACGCAGTTCACGAGATGACTTGCTTTTTTGTTTCACTCTGCATATGATATATATGTGTATACTAATACATATTCGAAAAACCAAAAAAAAAAGCTTTTTTTCATATACATTTATTTGAACTTTGCGAATTACAATTAGCCCAAGACCCATTAAAATAAGGACATAACACTAAGTAACACCCTGTATATAAATTATCGAGAATAAATGAATTTATAAATTGTTACAAATAATATGAGTTTGCATTATTAGTTATAATTTTGTACGTTTTAATTGAAATAAAATATAATTTTGCGGTATAAAATTAACATGATTTTGTTTTAGTCATCAATAAATATGACTACCAGTTAATAATTACGTTATACTAAATTAACCGCAAGAACTGGTACTTAGTTCGTGAAAAATACCCTAGCGCATTTGTGAGTTCATTCATAAAATTAGAGTTAACGAGTGCGACATCTATTTCAAACTAAGCCAACTAAGGGTCAAACGAATTGTAAATAATGAATGAATATTTTATAATAACTTTATTCCAATATAACTTTTTTAATAAGAAGATGCTGGCGAAACTATGAATTAAACTGTGACCAGCTTACTATTTAGAAGACAACGAAGTAAAATATATCATAATTCCTTAATAATCTGAAGAAATAATCGTTTGTTTTTAAAACGCTAAAAAACATACATGTTTAGAATTTAATGTCTCACAAAATAATTACATATCTCAAATTATTTTTGCTTTGTTATCTTTGCCTATACTTTGTCAAATGTGGTGTAAAATTGTATTACTTGTTTTCAGTGTTTTAAAAAGATATATTGGAATAAAAAAAGGTCTGTTTTCTATTAGTTTTCTATATAAACTAGGCAACCAGTAATTATCGGTTTCTGTCCTTAACTGTCGGATTTCATCTTCATTGGCTTCATAAAAATATATTGAATTTGATAGGCGCTTTTCGGTTAATGATAAATTATTATTCCCTGTAATTTTGTCAGCCATTTGTCCTATACTGCTGTAATGTTGACAGAACGTCTCAGCTATTTTATTATGATCAGTTATTGATTCACCTGATTCCGTCTGTATTGTTTTTATTACAGTAAAATCGCTTTGTCCATTAATTTTTTTGACACAGTGCCATAAATTTTTCTGGCAGTTCTTATTTGTATCAATTTCTCTTTTAAAATAATTAAGTTTAGTTAATTTAATTAAATCATTTAATTTATTGCGATATGTTTTATACCTAGTTAGTAGCACCTCATTATTAGGATTTTTTTTGCAGTTTTTTATAGAGTTCGTTTTTGCTATTTACAGATTTTATCAGCCCAGCTGTTATCCATTCATTCCTTTTTATTTCGTTTCGTTTTAATTCCTTTTTTTGAGTACACTGCTCGATTAAGCTAGTAATTTTATTTACAAACAGTTCTGCAGCAAGATGAATATTGCTCTCACTATAGACGGCTTCCCATTTTTCCTTTTCTAAATATGATATTAACTGCAATTTATTTAAATAATATTTATATCTATTTTTAATTACTCGTATTTTGTTTGTTTCAGATGGTAATTTGATTTGGAGCAAAGATGAATAGTGTTCACTCAAACAATGTTGTAATACAATGGGTACAAAAAGTTCACAAGACAAGGCAGATTTAAAAAATATATGATCTATACAGGACTTACCATCCTTGCATACTCTTGTATAATCATTTATTGCGGAACGGTAACCCCATTCTTCCAAAATATTAATGTATTGTATACAAAAATCAGTTTTTCCAAATAAATCAATATTTATATCACCGACTACGATAGAAATACTACTGTCACTAATATTTTTACTCAAATAGTTATTTAACTGTTCATTGAACATGTAAGGATTAGATGCAGGTGACCGGTATATAGCTAAATAAGAATATTATGATTATGATTGACTATTTCTAGGCTTACTATTTTATTATCACCTAAGATTTCTATTTTATGAGTATGATGTAGATAATCTTTACATACTACTTACTATAACACCATCATTTTGATTACATGCACCTTCATTGTAAATTAAATCGTAGCCAGGAATATTTAATAACGTCAAATCTTTCACCTGCCAGGTTTCTGTGAGAACAATTACTTCAAACTTTTTGCAAAACTGTAGGTTTTAATAAATAATATTCAAAACCACTCTGAACTGTATTAAGTAGTGGTTTACTGACATACATGCAGAGGCTACATCTGTTGTTAAAAGAGAATATTTATATTATTTGAAATAAATTGCAAATATACACCTGTTGAATATCTATGCTGCATCATTTAAAAAACACGGGTAAAAAATAAGGATAAGGCTTGCATTATTTAATTATTAATTAGTGACATACGTATATGTTACCAATCTTTTCGACAGTACAAATTTGCTTTTATTGAAGTAAAGACATCAATCGACTCGAAAAACAACCTTGAGTTTCATTACATTGCAATTGACGTTTGGATCGTTGCGATTATTGCGTTTGCGAAACAGATTTTTTAAAGCGCATGGAAATGTAATTTAAAAAAATTGAAATTATTATAGATAGTAGATGAGGAGTTACCTAAATATGTGTTTGCTTATCTAGAGCCTATAGAGCCGCTTAATGATATAATTCTTTCTTAAAATCAATAACATCCTTAATAAAATACAATTATATAAGAATTCTACAAGGAGGTAATATAATATACATCTATTGCATTTTTTCTAAGTACTTCTTTTATATTAAAAAAATAAAACTGGAAATATAAAACAGTATTTAATTTACCCATACTAAGAATTAATTTATTTTTATTTATGATGAAAAGGTATAATAAAGGGTGTTCGGAAATGATCACCACAAAATTCAGGGGATAATTCTAGACCGAAAAAAAATGCTACCTCTTTCTATAACATTTTTTCCAAAACTGATTATTAACGGAGTTACATTTTTAAATAAAACAGGTAGGAGAATCGATTGTGTCGATAGTCAGATGGATACATTAAGATGCAAAAAAGTCATGCCATTTAAAAGAAACATGATGTGCCATAAGTGGCGCCCTCTACTAGTGACGTCAGAATTAGAAACATATTTGAATTTCTCGTCCGCAAAAACCCCCGATTTACAAATTTTATGTAAATATTTGGAATCAGTTTTGGAAAAAATGTTATAGAAAGAGGTAGCATTTATTTTCGGTTTAGAATTGTCCCCTGAATTTTTTGCTCATCATTTCCGGACACCCTGTATATTGTAGGTACGGATTTTTATTTGAGGTGGTCTGAATCAAATTCTCCTTGCCGTGTAGTAAAAGATTTGATATGACATTATATATAATAAAACCTTTTAACATCTATACACCTATACCGATTGAAAAGGCAGAATAACATTTTCATATATTTTAGGTACATATATGTGTATTCATATTTCACACTTTATTAATTACTTTATCTTAATAAATAATATAAGTATTCAGAGAATAGATACAAAATATTTTGAAATATCTAGGTACATGACAGAAATATATATGCTTCTATATATTTATAATGCACCCACAAGACAAAATATGTACCATATTATGATTGCAATGGTTCCGCAGAAACCAGTAGATAACAGAAAATTAAATAAATTTAGCGCGACATCGCGGTAAACATTTAATTGTTTCGCTAAAAACCAGTAGACGACAGAAACTGGCGCGCTATATACCGATAGGGACATATATGAAATCTTGATATCTCATCTTGAAATTAATGGTCCCGAATGGCTGCATTTCGTGAATGCCCCTCCTCTGTTATAATGTACCCCCACCTCTTTCGTTGTTGGTACCGAAACCTTGCGTAACATACTAGATGAAATATATACATTTCGGTCCTTAAATCTAGCACGTAAACTCTATATATATATATATATATATATATACAGGGTGTCCGGAAAAGACGATATATATAAACAAGGTGTCCGGAAAAGACGTGTACAACGGAAGACCACAGACTTCTGGGTTCAAAATAAGCCGATTTTGCCCAATTTACTTATTTCCAAAATTGCTTCGTTTAGCCGCTAGAGAGCGTCAAAGTTCGCGAAAAATTTTTGTTTATTCCGAATATCTCGAAAACAACTTGATCGAATTTAACCATTTTTGAGATACGCAGTTATAAGTCTAACCGACACTTTTTGACTTTATTTAAAATCTTTTGGAGTCATTGGAAATATAAGAAAAATTATGTATCATGCAAATATAAGCACATATTTGTTTAACCCCCTGTATAATTACTCTCAGTTTTTTTTTCTATTAGGAGCTGACTTTATTTAACTTTTTTATACTTTCATAATTTTTAATAGATGAGTGGTTTAGGCAGAAACTCAACAATATCAGCATTCGTTATGCAACAAATACCGAAAATTCCAAAACTCTCATTTATATTTTATTTAATAAATACAAGATAATAAGATATTAATATAACAAATAAAAAAGAGTTATGATCTCTTTACAACAAATGCTCAAAGTGACCACCGTTTTCTCCTACGCAACAAGTAATCCGTTTTACGAAGTTGTAGTACAGGCTCTCCATGATTCCTGGATTACCTCATAAAATGTTAACTGCGTCTTGGACTCGCCTAAACAATTCCTCTTCATTATTAACTGCATAGGCATATACAGGGTGAATCTTAAATAAGTACAAATATTTTAACCAGCAGTATAGTTTTGTGTGTAGAACACATAATTAATAGTTTTTTTACAAAAAAATCAGAAATAAAAAAGTGAAATTTTAAATAAATTTCGTAATTTTTCAGTAGAAAACTTGTTGAGGACCGCTGGCCTAGACCGACCCTTCATACTTTGATGAGTCATAGTGCTGCAGACTGAATGTGTGGTTCACAGTGTTGCCAGTATTACACAAATGTCTTTGCTTCAAGGAAGAAAAAATCTCAACTTTTAGCGAATTTTGTCAAGTGTAACATTTTATATTATTTTTTATTATCAAACTGTCATTGACTGTCATGACAGATTATCGGAAGCCCAAGTCAAACTTGTTAACCCCACATAATGCATGAAAATAGCAATAAAATTTGCTAAAAGTTGACATTTTTTCCATTTTAAATAAAAAACGCGTGCATAGTTTTTCGTTAATCTTCATAAAATAACTTAAGGAAATTGTGTTTTGTGTCCCTTTCTAACAGTGTACAATGACATTTAACTTGTGAAATGTGGATTACTGATTAAATAGTTAATTTTTTAACAAACAGGTAAGCTTGTGTGCACGTTTATGTATAATTTTTGAACATTGGACATAGTAATATCACGTAATATCTTCCTAAATATTTTACGGTAGTATTGAACTTGCGGAAATTCATTTTTAATCGTTGAAGTATAGTAAGGTTAGTTCAGATGTTAAAATTTATGTTAATATTGCTGCGTATCATACTACATACCCAATTTTACTGTACTTATGCTTAAAACAAGTATTTTTAAAATAGAACTATTACGTTAAAGGAAACGTAATATTTATATTGGAGGAGATATGGCAACCTCGCAACAAATCATATGTTTCATTAGGTTGTTGGATGAAAAATCAGCCAGCGGTCCTCAAAATGTGGGTATTTTTTTAAAAAATTAATATCTCCGTAAATATTTGAAATTTTTAAAAATGGATTTCACTAGACTGATTTAAATGACGAACTACACCAGCAGTTAAAATATTTGTACTTATTTAAGATTCACCCTGTACTT
This sequence comes from Monochamus alternatus, assembly GCA_037114965.1. Lineage (NCBI taxonomy): Eukaryota > Metazoa > Arthropoda > Insecta > Coleoptera > Cerambycidae > Monochamus > Monochamus alternatus. The sequence continues at coordinate 29,918,162 of CM073435.1, read as the reverse complement.
TGGTTTCTACTGCACCCCACAGAAAATAATCGCAAGGGGTTAAGTCTGGTGTTCGAAGTGGCCATTTTATAGGAGCATCGTTTCCTCTTCCGATCCATCTGTTAGGATACAGATTATGTAAATACTGACGAACGGGTATTGTAAAATGGGGGGCAAGTAGTAACGGTAAATCGTAAATAAATTAAGTAATACTTGCTGTAAAAAAATTAAATAGTTGACCCCATTTAATCGATGTGGAAACACAACCGAGCCAATAATAAAGTTGTCGATAATTCCCGCCCACACGTTTACTCTGAATTCATATTGATGAAATGTCTTATTTTAGTACAGTGTGGATTTTCATCAGCATAAACGGGTTTGTTATGGTTATTACTAATTCCTGACCGAGTAAAACATGCTTCATCTGTAAATAAAATGTTTTTGCTGAAGTTGATATCATCTCTTTGATCTTGTATAAAAGTACAAAATGCTAAACGTTTTTCAGGATAAATGGGTAGTAATTCATGTAAGTACCGATTGAATGTGGTACGGATGTAGTAACTGCTCCTTCATAACATCATGAACTATGATTTTTGGTATCCGTATTTCATATCTAATGCGTCTTGCACTAATTTTTGGGTTCTGTTCTATCTTATCTAGAATTTGTTCCTCCACCTCTATAGTTTTCGTGGTACGTTGACGCCCTTCAGCCACATTCATTTGGTGGAAATAACCAAATTCGCGAAGTCGCCTTTCGATGTTGGCAAAAGTTTGATGATTTGGCACTCGTCGATGAGGGAATCTGTCCATGTAGACCCTAACATCTACTTGTTCGGAATATGTATACGTATCCATGATGAAATAATGAAAAATGAGGAACAAACTCAACAATAACGACAACAAATAAGGTAAGATCTAAACTAGCTAAGTAATTGAGCAAGAAAAATACACCGAGAGAGTAATTTCAGTACCTGATTAGATTTGACACACAACTGACACTTGAAATATCAGAGCCAACTCCTGGTAGGTACTTCGTTATTTGTTGCAGAACGAATACTGATATTGTTGATATACGAAACATATTTTTTCTGCCTAAACTACTCATCTATTCAAAATTCTGAAAGTATAAAAAAGTTTCTAAATATATCAGCTGCTAATAGAAAAAAATACAGTAATTGCCCAGGGGGTTAAAAAAATATGTGCTTATTATGTATGTGCATGATACATGATTTTTCTTATATTTCTAATGACTGCAAAAGATTTTAAATAATGTCAAAAGTGTCGGTTAGACTTATAACTGCGTAGCCCAAAAATGGTTTAAATCGATCAAGTCGTTTTCGAGATATTCGGAATAAACAAAAATTTTTCGCAAACTTTGGCGCTCTCTAGCGGCTAAACGAAGCAATTTTGGAAATAAGTAAATTGAGCTAAATCGGCTTATTTTGAACCTAGGACCTAGGTTTGTGGTATTTCGTTGTACACGTCTTTTCCGGACACCCTGTATATATATATGAATCTGATACTCCTAATTTATCATAGAACATTTACATCCAGTCATGGTAAAAGTACAGTAAAACCACTGATAAAAAAAATATACTTGCAAAATGGGTTGTTGAAAACCATATATCGCAGAAGGCAGCAACAACTTTACTGAAGATATGAAAAGAGGAAGGTATAATGTTGGTTTTAGATTGCAGAAGACTATTAAAAACACCATGGAATTGAAATTTTATTAATATGGGTTCAGGAAATTATCGTCATTGGACTCGTTGAAGGAATTAGCTATGTCTTCAAGAAATTAGACACTAATGAAGTTTTTATATATTTTTAGGTATTAATAATATTGTGTGAAGTTTGTCTGTGGAATTGTTCATTAGCATACCTAGATGTTTGGTATCAGAGAACATACATATGACTTCATTGATAGGAATTGTAGGAGATTTGATTTATATTAGCTTAAAATACGTTTCTAATACAGTAACTAATGAAGTTTATATGCCAAATGTGTTGTCCATGGAAAAACATTTGACAATTGAGAAACTTTAAAATCGAATAGTTTAATAGTTCCACTGATATTTTTGGGTGGTTAAATGTTTAATAATTTTAGTTTTTTTCTGAAAATACTGTATCATTTTCAATATTTTTTGCCACGAGTTATGAATGTTCTTTTTGCAGGTTTCGAGGGAGTAACATTTACAATAAATATTTTAATTTTTATTGTTGTTTTCTTTCTTCACAAATTTTAAACCATAGTTCAGCGGTGGTTGGTGAGATTTCAGGTACCTCAATAACCAGACATGGGGCTCAAACTAAACTGGATATATGTACTGTGGCTATATAGCTTTTGTAAAAGGAGAACCTTTTTGTAGTTTGCGAAAATCGCTGCTTCTCCTTGGAATTTCCAGATTGGTTTCTTCAATTTTAGTAAGCTATTTTTTTCATAAAGTAGATTTAATTTTATCATGGCATTTAAAATTTTATTAAAAACTAATGATATTTGTAGAATTTATGGCGTTTAGATGTTTTTTTATAAACTATTCTAATAGATTATAAATTTCAAAATGTTATAAATTCTATAAATATCATTAGCTTTTAATAAAATTGAAATACCTCGGTAAAATTATATCTAATTTATGAAAAAAAAATATTTCACTAAAATTAAAGAAGCCAATCTGGAAATTCCTAGGTGAAGCAGTGGTTTTTCTTAACTTTTTTTGCAAATTGCAAAAAGATTCTCCTACAAAAGTTGTCTATATAGACACACTAAGGCCACAACGTTTCATCTAATTAACGTTTGTAAAAAGAACAATAAGAGCGCCATCTAGACTGGATCGTTAAAATTTTTGCAGTCAGCCATCTGCGATATCCATGGTCAAGGGTGCATCTAGATTTATACCGTTCTGTTACTTTACTTGTTTTATGACAGTTATTTATGTTTTGTGTATTATGCCCTTATAGGGCAATCCAACGAACTGTCAAATTACTTTAAAAATGGCGGCTGTAGGACAAACAACTCGACATATGACAAGCAGAATTTTGTGTAGAACTGTGTGTTTGACTCATTATATTTTATACCTATTTCGAAATACCAAGGATAATTCAGACTATCATAATGGTTTTGTTTTGTTGTGTTATGAATTGTTGGCGTAGAGGACAGCGAGAACAAGAACAAGAACTGATTTCGATGAACTCTCTCATATAAAACGGCAAAAGTGGATTTGTGCAATATAACGGCAAGACCTAACACAAGAAAAAATTAAATACAGTGTCGTTTGTTCAAAACATTTTGTATCGGGTTAGTTAATAAAAAGTTATATACAACAATTTAAAAGCATATATTTCAGGTAAACTGGCTGCTTTAACAGATAACTTACATCTTGATTGGATTCCTACATTGCATTTGGGTTATCAAATTACCACTGCAACGTTGTCAGAGACCAAGATGGGTAGATATAAACGAAAATGTAGTGTTGTGCTAATGTTTTCTGAAGTTTTATATATCTGCAATATTTATATGTAAAAGTAATATATACCTACCTATGCAGGCCCCTATTTTCAATTGGGCACTGCGATTAGTGGGGCCCCCTAGTTCCTGCCAGATCAGCAACTCTCATATCTCATATTAGAAAGTGTAATATGAGGCTATTTCTCATATACTTTCATTATAATAAGAAAAAGTGGGTTTATATTTTAGGTAAAACGTTCTAGTTGCTGAATATTCGTAAAATTATTATTATTCTTAGTATTCACTGCACTTCGGTATATCTACAAATTTTTTGTTTCAAATGGGCCGAGGCAAGAAATAATTCACTAATCAAAAATGAACTTGGTGCATTAAATTTTCCCTGCTGCTAATGTTTTTTATTGTACTGTAACAAACTTTAAATTATTATTGCAATGCCGCAATTATTTAAAATATCAAAAAACCAATTGATCATTAAACATTTTGTACTATTTATCTATGTACCCAATTTTTTTAGAATTGTATATATAACTTATTTTTAATATTTTTTATTAAATATATTTTAGATTTTTTTCTATCAAATGGACTTTTATTTATTATTTATAATTTTTGTCAAATATATGTGAATTGGAAACAGTGGCATTATTAAGAATTTCAAGCCCCCGCATAATTTTTCTTTAACTGAAAATAAATTTTGTCATGTATCTATGCATAAATAATTGTTAAAATCAAATTACGTATCTCTGTAATAGTTTACTAATTAATTATATATAACTGTCAATATTGTTATCAATATATTTTTTTATTAATATTATATATAGTATTCTCCAGGACCCTGAATTGCTAGGGCTGGCGGGGGTGTATTATACTACTAGTTGGAGAGTAAAAAGAACTTAGGTACCTATTTATAAATAATATATTTAAAACTTGTACACTGTATTTAATTTTTTCTTGAGTTAGGTCTTGCTGTTTTATTGCACTAAGCCACTTTTGCCTTCTTATATGAGAGTTCATTGAGATCAGTTCTGTCTATAATTCAATGCAGCAGAAATCCTAAAAAATCTAGCTTGATCTTCTCGCTGTCCTCTACTCCAACAATTCATAACACAACAAAACAAAACCATTATGATAGTCTGAATTATACTTGGTATTCCGAAATAGATATAAAATATAATGAGCAAAACACACAGTTCTTCACACAGACCAATAACTAAAAGTTCTACACAAAAGAACAAATTTCTGCTTGTCATATGTCGAGTTGTTTGTCCTACAGCCGCCATTTTTAAAGTGATTTCACAGTTCGTTGGATTGCCCTATTATGCTTTACTTACTGATAGTGATTTATTTTGTAAAGTACTGAGTTAAATAAAGCCGATATAACGCTTATACTGGCAGCCCAACGTTCGGCTCGAATCCCCGAAAGTGTATAAAGATCAAGGTTTCAAGTATTGGTAGACTTTGGAGATAGTTCCAGTTGTTTAAACATGTCACGTTCCAAACAGACCAGTGGTGAGTCCCAAGCGATGACTTCCCGAACCGGAATTATGATGTCTTCCGAACAATTCAATCTTTTAATTGCTACAGTTAGAGAGTCAGCATTGCAGACAAACACGGATTTACTGGAACGATTCGTGATCAACACCGCAATCTGGTCCCAGTGTACCTGCACAAAAGGGCGTCCCTCCTCCACAAGTACCAAGTGTAGGAAGCTTTGCTAAATGTACGGCCCGTACATTTTGCAATGTATCTGACGAGAATGCTCTACGAGGTATCTCAATGCTAATGGAAGGTCACGCGAGTACGTGGTGGGTTGGCATAAAAAATACAGTGAAAACATGGAAGGATGCTCTCACAATGTTACGTGATACATTTTGGAAGAAGCTCCCTCCCTATCTTGTATTTAGAGAAATATTTGCAAGAGAACAAGACCTCAAAGAGACCACGCAAAGTTTTGTGTGTCAAGTCGCTCTTCTGTCCCAGCTACCATATGAATTGCCAATCAATGCACAAATTGGCATAGTATTCGGATTACTGTCTAGAAAAATAAGGAAAAGGCTAATAAGATCAGAGATGAAGACGTTTCAAGATTTATTAACTCGTGCAAGAGACGCTCGTTACTAGAAACTGGTTGTGAATTGCACAGTACCGAGACAAAAGAGTCAGAGTCAAATCAGAAACTGAAATCAAGATGTGTCTATTGTAAAAAATATGGTCACGTCCGAGACGAGAGTTTAAAAATTAAGAAGAAGCCCACAGAAGTTGTTACGTCTGACTCAGTTACCAATAAAACCCAATTGGCATGCTATGGATGTGGAGCACCTGGAGTCACAAAGGCTAGATGTCCCACCTGTCAGAATAAAGGTTCTTCTACTTCTGACTGACTAACCCGAATAAGATCACTGCCATTAAAGAGATGAAATCACCGCGTTGCAAGAAACATGTGCAGAGCTTTGTTCAGCACTTGTTTCTCTGATCCAAGCTGACCCTACTAAACCATATGTGTTACGCACTGACGCTAGTGATTTTGCTTTGGGAGCGGTTTTACTCTAAGGTGAGAGTGTAAATGAGAGACCTATTGAATTTGCAAGTCGTCTCCTGAGCTCAGCACAATTTAACTACAGCAGTATTGAGAGAGAAGCATTAGCCGTGGTTTGGAGTGCTACCGAGAAGTTCCGTACATATTTAGAGTGTGCAGAGGTAACCATTGCAACAGATCATCAGCCACTACAATGGTTGTTTTCGATTAAATCCCCGTCCGGTAGAATTGCCAGATGGGTAATGCGAATCCAAAGTTTGACCATGAAAATCATTTATACTCCAGCATAGGGACTCCCGAAATCTCGAGTCGATCATTATTGATCGAGATCGAAATGATATCGATATATTGGTACTCTTGAAAATTTTACCATCGAAATAATGTCAAAAATCTGTCCACTCGAATCGAAATGATATCGACGAGGCTTGGCTAGCCGAAATGATTTGTTTTCTTCTTCTAACACATGTATTGCATTTGCTGTTTCTTTCTAACATCACCGTAGTGACCGTGCCCGTACGAGTACGTGTTTAAAATTTTTTATTTTGACTTAAATAACGTATGTAACCTATAAGTGTGAGATGAAGTGTGAACTTATTTGTTTATCCTACAAATAAATTTTAAGTGGTTTTGGATGAGAAATATAAATGTGTCCCGTAAATTTTTAGTAAAGACTAGGAAATGTTTACAAGTTAAGTATATACCTATTTATTTTATTTTTTCTTGAAGTGATAAGGTTATACTGTGTTAGGTTATTAATGATGTCTTTTGTATATATTACTAGAGAAACTGATATTTCTCATTCACTTGCTTTCTGTCTGTATATTTTCATTAGTGTGTTTAAAGCTTTTAGAGAAGTAACTGCATAAAATCATAAATACTTTTATTTTATGTTCTCGATATATAAAAATATAAATATACAAACAAGGGTAATATATATTTATTTGTGATTGTTTTTTTATTTCTAAACATCATACACTTTCTTTAAGAAAATGGAGCCTGCGAAGACAATGAAAATTACACCAACGATGTGGGATTACATTTTGGATTTTGTTACTGAACATTCCGATGGCTACCGCAAAGTTTGAAGGCCCTAATACCAAACATCAAGTCCAGAAACTTTGAAATGAATTGGCAGACAGATTAAATTCGTTAGGACATGGCATGAAAACTGTAACTAAATGGCAAAAAGTAAGTACCTAGTATAATAAATTTTATCTTTAGGAAAATGTTAATTGTTTTCTAATACTTATTTTATTTGTTTCAGTCTTTTACTGATTGGAAATATAATAAAGTAAAGCAAAAATACGCTGAAATAAGAACTCGGCGTACTAAAACAGGAGGGGGACCATATTTAGAAAAAAAAATTGACACCACAGGAAGAGAGACTGATGGGCCTAATTGGAAGAAGTTCCTTGGCAGGTGATGGTGTGGTAGAAGAAATTGGACTTGAAAGTCATGTGATTAGTTTATTAATTATTTAACTTCAAATTATTTATATTGTTTTCCATATTTTCATTAGAGCATATGTTTAAAATATATATAAATTTTTTAGAGGCCTTCTATACCACATCATCTAGGGGCTGGTCCATCAACTTCCCGGCAATTGCCACCTGTACAGGAATAAATTATTTATATTACTCACTCCCCTCAGCCAATAGAAGTTGTTACATCTGAAGGAATGAGCGGCCCACTTCAGAAACTTCTGAAGTTTTGGGCACATCGGGGCCTTCAACACCTCAGCCAACGACGGGGCCTTCGACAGCTCAGCCAACGACATCTGACACCTCACTGCCTCACCGAACATCAAGGCGGCCCAGAGGTTCAGTGTTGGAAGAGTTTCAGTCGGAAACTATGGGTCAATTGATGATGATTAATAACAATTTGCAAAATATATCAAATAATATTGAACGATTAACTGATGCCATTATAAAGTTTTTAAATAAACAAGAGTGAGTATTATATTGATTTAAAAAATACTTACCCTAATACGTTACTAAAAAGATAGAATTTATATAATTATATAATTTTTGTGTGTATTATTATTAATTTAACTCTATGAGAAAACCGCAGACAAAGCTTCTTTTTCTGGTTATCTCGCAGATTATTTGCTATTAGTTAAATTGTAACTACTGTTTGAAGTTGTACCTTGTATCATTCATGCAAATGTTTGTTATTGTTATTACTTTATACAGGGTGAATCTTAAATAAGTACAAATATTTTAACCAACAGTATAATTTGGTGTGTAGAACACATAATTAATAGTTTTTTTACAAACAAATCAGTAATAAAAAAGTGAAATTTTAAATAAATTTCGTAATTTTTCAGTAGAAAACTTGTTGAGGACCGCTGGCTTAGCAGACCCTTTCATACTTTTATAAGTCATAGTGCTGCAGACTGAACGTGTGGTTCACAGTGTTGCCAGTGTTACACAAATGTCTTTGCTTCAAGGGAGTTTTAAAATCTTGTCCTTATGGACGCAAAATTTGCGAATATTCGCTCGAATTATTTGATGGTGGGAAAAAATCTCAACTTTTAGCGAATTTCGTCAACTGTAACATTTTATATTATTTTTATTATCAAACTGTCATTGACTGTCATGACAGATTATCGGAAGCCCAAGTCAAACTTGCTAACCCCACATAATGCATAAAAATAGCAATAATAAAACTTGCTAAAAGTTGACACTTTTCCATTTTAAATAAAAAAACACGTGCATTTTCGCGAATTTCGTGTTCATGAAGACAAGGCTTAATTTTTAGACATGTCAAAGAATGACTGTTTATAAAAAATGTGTATGGCCACCTCCCCTCATTGCCATACCTATACCTCACCAATAAAGTACGTCTATGTACAAACATGAAACTGAAAACATAAAACAGATTATCTACTCACATATCCAGAATGTGATCTATAATCATTTTTTCTACACTCCAACTGATTTCTCACAAGACTAATATCATTATCACTGAACTCATTACTGCACTCCACTGTTACTGCACTCCACTGTCACTGCACTGCACTGTCACTGCATTCCACTGTCACTGCACTCCACTGTCACTACACTCCACTGTCACTACACTCCACTGTCACTATCACTGCACTTTACTAAGAATGCACATCACTGTCACTGCACTGTCAGTATCACATTTTCAATTTCCATATTGATTTTAGTGCCAAACATATGATCTACGATTTGATCATTGATTTGAGTGACGTTTCCAGATTTTTTGCATTTCTGGCACTAATACCAAGTATGTTCTAGGTTCTAACATTACGTAAAATATTAATGGTTGTACAAGTTTTAGTATTAGTTGGTTAGTCACAAATGCTGCTATCCAGTTACTACAGGCATCAACTATAATTAGCATAAACTTACTATGAAATAGTCCAAGTTAATCGATATGTAAAGGTTCCCAAGCAATCTTAGGAAATTTTCATAGTATTAATTGAGCTTTTGGTGGGCTATTTTTGTGAGAAAGACAATCTTTACAAGTATTAACAATATTAGAAATTATTTTTGTACAAAACAAAGCTAAAAAAACTTTTTCGGCCATCCATCATTTACAAATTTCATTACTTGCCTTAATAAAACATCTATTTTTTTGTTAATTTTTAATTTGTTTTACATCAATATCTCATTAAAATAGTCTTTAATGGGTAATAAGTCACATATTTAATATCATCATTTTAATGGGTTAAAAATAGTCCTCAAAGGTTTATGATTCCAAAAATAACAGCTAAACTATCTCCTATTTGTGAATATTGCTGTTGTGTGTTATTATATCTCCGAGACACATAGGCAATCGGCCTTTCTGAGTTATCCCTTAACATGTGAAATTACAGCCCCGAGGTAAATTAGGGTTATGATGTACTAATACTTGAAATGAACACAAAACAATATAAATGAAAGCTGTCTGATTTTTCTTACAAATTCCAATAAATATATTTTTTTAACAAATTTTATAGGTTGCAAAATAATTAAACTATTTGGTATAAATTTATGATAATACCTCGGATAATACTTAACCAAAAGCTTTAAGTTGTGTTTGATTAATCGGTATTGGAGTATTACTAATCGCTAATCTAATCCAAATCTATTAAATTTATGATCTAAATAATCTACCAATTCTTTAAAAAATTCAGTTTTACTTAATAAAGTAGTTAATCAAACAATCTGCATACATTTTTTTCTACATTAAAACCATGTTCATCTCTACTGGTTTCCGTAATAAGTATATCTAAAAATACTAATACTCTTCTTAGACAAATTTAGAAAGAATACACGATAAACCATAAGAAAGTCTGGTGTACTTAAACAGACCTTTGTGTACCACACCTTGTAATTGACTAAATAGATCTTCTATTTTAGTTAGCAAATAAGAATCAATTTTTAATATAATATTTACTGTTACCTTACAGTCACCCCAAATTCTTATAGTTTCATCACATTTAATAATTGGTACTACAGACGTACTCCATTCGTTATAGTCTAGGATTTGAATAATATTAACTCCCTCTAATCTCTCTAATTCCATATCTGCTTGAACCTTAATTCCGTAAGGAAACGGCTATGCTTTAAAAAATTTGGGTACAATTGTATCCTTAGCTGCCAGATGTAAAGTATCTCTACAAAACACCTAATTTAGTCGAAAATTCATTTTTATATTGACTGACTACATTTTAAATAATACATCACTTTACTTAATCTTACCTAATAAGGGTAGTCCACCATCACTTTTCAGCACAATAACATTGATCATCCTGGTAAGTCACTAGATTATTGGAATTTTAATGTATCCTAGTGGATAACTAGTTGAGCTAGTAAATCGAACGTCTTCTCAGTGCTCTGTAAAATATATTTATATAAACATCCAATATTCTTATATTTACATGTAGTGGAATTATGAAATCACTTACCATAAATATTAGATGTCTTTGCACTTGTGTTTCTTTTATCGGTATCAACATAACCTCATCGGCATCTCACTGACTGTCAATCCTAAGGCACAGTTTTGCTTGCTCGACGTTTCCGCCTACTGCCCGTGATACCTACCTGTCGTAGGCACATTACTGAAAACTTACCTTGATGGTTTTTCTGACCAGCTTTTTTATATGCGATATACACCTTTTTTAAACATCTTCATGAAATCTGTCTCGAGCTGCGCCTTTTGAAAAGCCCATAATAAATCGACCTCTTAATAATTCGTCCAGCATATTTCCCTTTCCCATTTGTACCGGCAACCCACAACACATTTCATTAGAAGAAAATATTTTACTTTGCTGGATCTGCCGTCTAAATGTATGCATTTTATACATTTTTTCTTGATATTAAACGCATACGTCAAGCTGCTTATTTTGTTATTTAATATTGTGATTGTGTGTACCTTTATTTTTAAAAAATTTTTCACTGATTAAAGTGCGAAGTCACTTATGGTTCTGTATTCGAAATAGTTAATATTGACTCATTTCGGGTTATGTGGCGAAAATTAAATTTAATGTGTGAAAATCATAGTTTTTCGTTATTCTTCATAAAATAACTTAAGGAAATTGTGTTTTGTGTCCCTTTCTAACAGTGTACAATGACATTTAACTTGTGAAATGTGGATTACTGATTAAATAGTTAATTTTTTAACAAACAGGTAAGCTTGTGTGCATGTTTATGTATAATTTTTGAACATTGGACATAGTAATATCACGTAATATCTTCCTAAATATTTTACGGTAGTATTGAACTTGCGGAAATTCATTTTTAATCGTTTTAAGTATTTTAAGGTTAGTTCAAATGTTAAAATTTATGTTAATATTGTTGCGTATCATACTACATACCCAATTTTACTGTACTTATGCTTAAAACAAGTATTTTTAAAATAGAACTATTACGTTAAAGGAAACGTAATATTTATATTGGAGGAGATATGGCAACCTCGCAACAAATCATATGTTTCATTAGGTTGTTGGATGATAAATCAGCCAGCGGTCCTCAAAATGTGGGTATTTATTTAAAAAATTAATATCTCCGTAAATATTAGAAATTTTTAAAAATGGCTTTCACTAGACTGATCTATATGACGAACTACACCAGCAGTTAAAATATTTGTACTTATTTAAGATTCACCCTGTATACTATGTGGCAAATAAATTATTATATATTGTCACGGATTTCCCAATCCGAATTTTTCTGACTGCTAGAAAAACATTCCGTTAATTAATTACTTATCTTTATTAACTACTCAGTACACTACTGAATACTAATTACAACTCAACTAAACACTTATTTAATTAATCGCTATCTAAATCACTTTGATCTCTCCAACTAAACACTTGAATTCAGACTGTAATACAAGAATAACTAACTCGGCAGTTTATTCTTCTTTTATAGACCCAACGAATATTCCAGGTATATTCTAGCATCTCTAGATCCATTTCCCGAAAGACTCGAACGCTTCTCGTCTATTCTCCAGTTTTCTAGTTGCGTCTCGATACCCCGGTATGATTTGTTTGTCTACCAGAATCGCGTAGGGGCGATCGTAGCAATTTCGCGTTTCGCAATACCACAGTCGTCGATTTGGGTGTGAGTAGGGCAAATTCCGTGACAATATTATAAAAATTATTATCTTATATGTTTATATCGAAATGTATAGTGTGCATGAGTGTAATAATAAATATATTTTTATTAAGATAATTTTTTTATTGATGCAGTTTTTATATATTTATATATACATTATTTACTAAAATGAATTTACGTAAAGTAAAAAGTGACGCTATTAATATTACTTAAAAGATAAATTTTAAAATGATTGTTCCATTATGAAGTCAATAAATTATCATAGAAAAGTAGGTAAGTATAGTATCAAATAAATTTATCTAAAATAGTTTTGAATAATTCTATTCCGAATGGCTCGGCCTTAGTTTAATATCTCAATTGGTTCTGCAATAATTTGTAAAGTTTCTCTATCAGGCTCTTCAATGATCAAGTTTTGATCCCATTGTTGTCCACAAGCAATACAAATATTATGCAAAATAGTACAAACTAATTAACTAATTATTCCAACAAATTCTGGATTATACCGTAACTGTCTCTCTCCCAAGAGACATCTGAATCTGGATTTCAGAACACCATTACCACGTTCAATACAGTTACGTGTTGAAGCATGCCTCAAATTGTAACGATCTTCTGGAGTATTGGGAACAGCATTTTGAATTGGTGTCATTAACCATGGTTGTTGTGGGTATCCAGAGTCCCCAAGCAACCAAGAATTAGTATCACCATTTCGATAACAAATTTCTAACTCTCGTTGGACTGCAGATAATCGCCATATATAAGCATCATAAGTCGCACCAGCATACCTAGCATTAATGTTGAGAATTCTTAAATTGTAGTCACAAATCTAAACATTATTATTTCAAAATCATATAAAATACTTATACAGGGTAAACCTTAAATAAGTACAAATATTTTAACCAGCAGTATAGTTCACTGTGTAAAACACATAGTTAATAGTTTTTTTACAAAAAAAATCAGAAATAAAAAAGTGAAACTTTAAATAAATTTTGTAATTTTTCTGTAGAAAACTTGTTGACTTTCATAAATTTATGAGTCATAGCACTGCAGATTGAACGTGTGGTTCACAGTGTTGCCAGTGTTACACAAATGTCTTTGCTTTTCTTGATATTAAACACATACGTCAAACTGTTACTTTGTTATTTAATATTGTGTGTACCTTTATTTTTTAAATTTATTTCACTGATTAAAGTGCGAAGTCACTTTATAGTTCTGGATTCGAAATGGTTAATACTGACTCATTTGGGGTTATGAGCGAAAATTAAATTTAATATGCTGTGTGAAAATCATAGTTTTTCGTTATTCTTCATAAAATAACTTAAGGAAATTGTGTCTTGTGTATCTTTCTAACAGTGTAAAATGACATTTAATTACTGATTAAATGGTTAATTTTCAACAAATAGGTAAGCTTGTGTGCACGTTTATGTATAATTTTCGAACATTGAACATAGTAATATCATGTGATATCTTCCTAAATACTTTATGGTAGTATGTGTTTAACTTGCGGAAATTTATTTTTAATCGTTTAGAGTAAGGTCAGCTAAGCAGTTAAAATTTATGTTAATAATACTGCGTATCATACTACATACCCAACTTTACTGTACTTATACTTCAAACAAGTATTTAGAATTTAACCGTATTACTTTACTATTACGTTAAAGGAAATTTAATATTTATATTAGAGGAGATATGGCAACCTCGCAACAAATCATATGGTTCATTAGGTTGGTTATGAAGCGTTCCTCAAAATGTGCGTATTTAAAAAAAAAATAATATCTCCGTAAATATTAGACATTTTTAAAAATGACTTTCACTAGACTGATCTATATGACGAAATACACCAGCAGCTAAAATATTTCTACTAACTTCTTACTATCTGAACATTTTTTGAATGATATCCTTTTCTGTTAAGATTTTTATGTTCTTATTGTTTAGGACCAATCATTGATACGTGAGTACAATCGATACACCCAATTACACCTTTTTAAAAAATTAGGATGCCTTAAATAAATATAAATAACTGTATAGTACTACATATTTACCTAGAAATTTTGTTCTTGCCATAAATGCCTCTTTAATAATATTTTTTTCTCTAACAGTTTGTGGAAATTTTACCCAGTTATTGGAAAGATTTTGGTAAATTCTTTCAGTAACTTCTTTTATGCACTTACTAATAGTTTGCTGACTTGCAGCCAGGGGCGGATGGGCCAAAGGGGATTTTGGGAATTTTCCCGAAGGGCCGGTTGCTTCCGGGCCGCTGCAGCCCGCGATTATTTTTTTTAGTTTGATAAGGCATTAACATAGTCGAAACAAGGAAAAGTCGTGCGTGGCACGTGCTTATTTTATTGTGCAGGTGCTGGTTAAGAAGCTTTTTTGAATATTACTAACCAATTTTTTTTATATAAGCACGAACGAGGACTGAAATAAACTAGTATTACCATAACAGTCAAATCTTGGATGTTGGGCCGGTTGGTCAGGGTCTAAGTGTGATGTGTTATTTTGTTTGATTATATTACATATTTCATTTGATTTTGACTTACTTTATAAGTTTTAATATTTATTTCGGGGTGTAACAGATGCTGATGGCCAAGCTTCAGGGGGTTATTATACAAGTAATTTTCAACAAAAAAGTATTATAAGATTTTGTTGGAAAGTTGATAGTTGCTCTTTTATTTAACATTTTTGGATTTAAAAAAATTTGGTGCCTTTTTTCATAAATACAAAAATATCTGTTATTGACCACATAAAATTTAGACATTAGCGTTAAATTTACTACAAGACGAGCATATATGAGTGTTTAAAGGGTGGTAACCCCAAAAATTTGTTAATGAAGACATGTTTTTTTTTTCAGCAAAAACTACTGTATTTAGTAAGCTTTTCAATGATATATCAACTTTTGAGTTTGCTATTTTTTTGGCAACAATACCAAGGGCAAAGGTAATAAAACACAAACTTGTGTGTACCTAGTTTTTGTGGGAATTTCTTCAAAAAGCCGTTTTTTAACTCTTCCTCTTTCTCCTATAATCCGAAATATTGTTACAAATGAGTTGTTTAGAGTGCGTCTTTCATGGTAGATAAATTCCAAGGCGGCTGTGAAAAACAATATTGACCGTCAAAGTCATAAAATTAGGTACTTTAGTGTTCTTGTTGATTACTTGAGTATCTAAATTTAAGATGCCACGTTTTTCACAAATAACGAGTATCGAGATATTTTATTTGTGTATGGTGTTTGCAATGGAAATTCTATAGCAGCAGTTGAAGAATATTCTTGCCGCTATCCTGAAAGACGCATTCCAAACAGAAAAACTTTTGTAACTACATTTCAGGTTTTGGAAGAAAATGAGAGTGTTCCAGGGCATCATCGTCTAAATCCCAATCAAGTAAATCGTCATCAAGACCAAAGTATAACAGTGCTTTTTTGAAGAAACTCCCACATTAAGTACACGCAGGACAGCAATACAACTTGGGAGAATTTCGCATACGTCAGTTCACAGAAGTCTTAGAAGAAACAACCTTCACCATTATCATTTGACCCCTGTTTAAAGTTTACTGGATCGTGATAGGGCAGAACGTATTCAATTTTGTCAGTGTTATAATAAACCAAACTAACAGAGATCTGCAATTTTACAAGGATATAATTTGGAGTGACGAGTTAACATTTACTAGAGATGGCAAATTTAATTGTTATAATGACCATACGTGGGCAGCTGTGAATCCTCATGCTGTCAGACCCTCCAATAATCGAAGTTAACGTATGGATGGAGATAATTGGAAATTAAGTTCTTAGACCAATTATACTAGAAAATAAATTAAATGCAGAGGCATTCAGAACGAACTGTATACTATATTAGAAGAGGTTCTTTTAAATTTTCAGATTAATTCCTGGCTTCAAATGGATGGTTGTCCTACACATAACAGCAGGGAGATCTGGGTATGGCTAAACGAGCATTATGAAGATAGATGGATAGGACGCTTTGGCACAGTTAGGTGGCCTTCTCTTTTGGTGGAGTAGATTAAAATATTTGGTATTTGAAGTACCAATTGAAACTCGAGAACAGCTCGCACAAAGGATAGGAAGGACAGTCTTAAAATAAAAATAAAGTACTGTAAAGTTCCTGTATTTTGGATTTTTACGGTTTTATTACCTATGCGCTTGATATTGTTGCCAAAAAAGTAGCAAACTCAAAAGTTGATCTATCGTTGAAAAGCTTACTAAATACAGTAATTTAATTAGTAATTTTTGGCGATGTAATGAAGTAAAATTTTCAATTCTAAATGGTATTAATAAACCTATCACCGACCGCCTAAATGTGTTTAAATTACCGAACGCTAGCGCGCACACCTGCTGCCGTCCGCATCGAGACCAAGCCCGTCGCAGCGCACTGGCCGGCGAGTCCTGTCCCGACCGCCCAAGCGTACAGACCTGCCGCGTGGTCCACCCGCTGCCACACGAGAGCCTCGCTGACAAACTTAGAAAAATTCCACGCGCTGACCGCCGACTAAAATTATTCTGAGTAGCTGATAAACTTAGAATAATTTCGTGAAGACTCCGAGCTAAGGAAAGAATTTTTGAAAAGGGAGACCAGTACGCCGCCGCCGATCTGTCTACCGAAGACTTTTAAACAGCGAGTAGACGATTCAGTTCCTGGCCCGTCGTCGTCAGGAGCAGTCCTGTCTGTTCACTACTTCAGTACCAGAGGAGCTGTTCGTGATTTTTCTAAGTTGATGAAGAACTTAGAAAAATTCTACCAGGACTACTAGCCGCAGCCGTTTGGTGAGATTTTCGTCTCGTCTGAGGAGCACTGCCAACCAGTGACCAGTACCCAGGGCTTTCAAACTCCGAGGAGGCACTTCAGTTCCTGGCCAGTCATCTACGAGAGCAGTCCTGCTATGGACATACCGTGTCTTCACTTTAGCCGCCCGAGTAGTGGTGTTTCTGCACTGTAAACAGAAACTGGCGCCCGAGATTACCGCCTCCACCGCTCAGGCGTCATAGTGACACTGCGTCGTATTGCAATCACGACGTAGGTACGTCACAGCGTTACCACCAATAAGAAGACACCACTAATTTTGCTCATTTCACAATTACTACATTTAACTTTTTACAGCACCTGGTATAGAAATTTTTTTAAACACTCATATATGCTAGTCTTGCAGCAATTTTAACGGTCTTTCCGATGGTATGTCTAAATTTGATATGGCTGTAAGAATAACAGAGATATTTTTGTTTTTATGAAAAAAGGCACAACACTTTTTGAAATCAAAAAATGTTAAATAAAAGAGCAAATATCAACTTTCCAAAACAATCTTATAATACTTTTTTTGGTGAAAATTACTTGTATAATAACCCTCTGAAGTTTGACAATCAGCATCCGTTACACCCAGTATATTTTCGATATGTTACATTCAGTTGTACTGTTTAAAATATTGTATACTTATTAAAATCTTCAAAATTAAAGTCTTCTTAAAATCTTAAAAAATTAATACAGAATGTTATCGACGACCGTTACAATAAAGAAATCATACTTTTTTCATCGGATCATATTAATCATCTTTTTTCTCAACAAAATTGGGCCGGCCGATCCTACCGATTTCCCGGGCCGGTTTAATCTTTCCCATCCGCCCCTGCTCAAATTATAGGCCAATATTATTAATCTCATCTATTGCAAAAATTGTAGAAAAAATCATACATCAAAGAATCGTTTTTAGATAAATATAATGTGCTTAATGATATACAATTTGGTTTCAGAGAAGGTAAGTCCACACAAGATGCTCTTGTTTATTTAACTTTAAAAAATTCTTGATAAACTTAATTTAGGAAAACCAATTTTGGGTATCTTTGTGGACTTAGCCAAAGCTTTCGATACGGTGAGTAATTCTAAGCTGCTAGAAACTTTAGAATTAGTAGGAATAAGAGGCAGGAGCTATGATCTTATGAAGTCTTATCTCAGTAACCGTAAGCAATGTGTTAATATAGAGGGCGTT
Source organism: Monochamus alternatus (assembly GCA_037114965.1). Lineage (NCBI taxonomy): Eukaryota > Metazoa > Arthropoda > Insecta > Coleoptera > Cerambycidae > Monochamus > Monochamus alternatus. The sequence goes on along the minus strand of CM073435.1, from coordinate 29,899,636 downwards.
GTAAGTCGAATGGAAGTGATCGAGTACGGTGTTCCGCAAGGTACAGTATTAGGTCCAATTTTATTTAATATCTATATGAATAATTTGCTTAACCTTGAAATTTCCGGAGACATAATCTGTTTTGCTGACGATACTGTTATACTATTTTCTGAGGATTCTTGGCAAAAAACTTTTAATACTGCTGAAAAGGAATTTTAAAAAATAAAAGCGTGGTTTGATTCCCGCATCTTAACACTAAATATATCTAAAACAAAGTATCTACCTTTTGCAGTGAGTGAGGCGTCAATACCACTTTTGACACCATTGCAAATTAATATGAACCATGCAACATTTGAAATACCAGCTGAATCTCAAATTACATACTGGGGGGTCATTTTTGACCGATATTTAAAATGAAATTTGCACATAAGAAAACTTATAACTAAAATTCGATCTTTGTTATCAAAATTTAAATATTTTAGCCTATTTATGAATAAAACGCATTTAATGTGGATATACTTTGCTTTAGATCAACTAGATACATCGGTATCACACACACCCTTAAGTGTTCCAAAACCCTATAAATCAATAATGCAAAGATCTTTTCTTTTTAATGGACCTCATTTCTATAACAAATTACCTAATGATATTATGAGAATTAGCGCTATACATCTATTTAAAGCGAAAACAAAAAAGTAGTTATTTAACTTATCCAGAACATATATACATCAAATAGTTAACAATGAAGTAATATAAAAATTACATCTACTTCTTGCGTGATTTCAAAAATATATATGTATATAAAAAAAGTTTAGGGAATATCCATACACCTTAAACGCGGACAAGTTTTACTTTTGTGTGCATGCTTCATTCATCGTGTTTATTTACCTGAATGTAATGATTGTTGTATTTGTCAATTGCAATTATTATTATTTTTCTTTCTATATTAATTAATGTTAATTATTATTGTTCATTTTTACTTATAACATATGGTAAATAAATATTATTATTATTATTATAAAACGCAAGATGACTGTAAGCAGGACTACAAAGTTGGTTGGCTGATATAACACTTGCCTGGAGTAAGTCGGCTGATTTTTACCAAATAGTGAAGTTATTTGAATCGAGTAATCCGAAAATTATAGTAATATACTCAAAAGGTCTTGCAATTTGGCCGGGAAGTCCAAAATATTTAAGTGACCAAATAACCTGCAGGTTTATTGCAAATAATGAAAAGAAAACTATTACAAATAGTAATGTAAATAACTTGGTAGTTGAAGAAAATAACTTTGACGTGGTGAGAATAGATAAGTTGTATTTGTATGAGGGAGGGCTTTTTCTTGATTGATTATTAACCATTTGCATGTAACGTTTAAGTGTGCTATACTAAGCGTAATATTTGTATAAGGTATAGTGATGGGTCAGGATTTTAAGTTGACTAGTCGGGAATTTGATGATAACGCTCACCTGTTTAAAGTATTAGAAATAAAAGCTGAACAGGTTATAGATAAGGATTATGAAGAGCTTAGTAGCATTTTAAAAATACAACATAGAAAACTGATTCTTGTAGATCATCCTGACAAAGGTGGAGACAAAAACAGATTTGACCAAATTCATAAAGCTTATCAAGAACTAAAAAAATACATTGAACTTTGAAGTCAGGGGATCCTTGTGTTAAAGTCAGTGCTGGTGCTAAAAGTAATGGACGTTTAACAGTACGTGAATTCCATTGTAGGAAAAAGCTGTTCGGTACACTAGGGATTGGTGAAGAAGCTATAGGAGAGGGTTTTCATGAGTTAATCTCTATATTAAAAAAGAATGATAGTTTGTGCGAAAAAGATTACAACCATTATTTTAGATTTTGTAATCTGTTGCCTGGTATTGATCCTAAGGAGCATAATAAGAACTCATCAAAACCTGGTATACGACTACTTCTTTATATTTCTCCTCTGCAGCAGAAAAAGAGCCTCACAGAAGAAGATAAAAAATAATTAGCATTAAAATTCATAGAACGTAAGAATGTTATACTACCACGCATCCGAATTTCTAGTTCTCTACTCTTAAACCTCTTAACTACAGTTACTATAGGTTGCTATTTTTCATGGTGGATCATAGCATTTAATATCGTTATTGATAACGCCTTTCGGTTATTAATATGCCATTATATAAAAAAGTATACCTCATAGAAGAAGATAAAAAAGAATTAGCATTAAAATTCATAGAGCGTAAGAATGTTATACTACTACGCATACGAATTTCTAGTTCTCTACTCTTAAACCTCTTAACTACAGTTACTATAGGTTGCTAATTTTCATGGTGGATCATAGCATTGAATATCGTTATTGATAACGCCTTTCGTTTATTAGTAGGCCATTATATAAAAAAGTATATTAATTCAAACATTTCTACTGAAGAATTCACGAGTAAAATGAAATGTATTGTGCTACGCGACAAACTCTTCCTTAGTTAACCTCTAGTGCTTTCTCTATTTATTTACTTACAAGTTTTATTGCTAATGGATTAACTATTGGCGGAGGTATAGTTGGTTTTCTGTTGGCATTGACAATATTAATTAAAGCACTTCTTCCTGTTTTCTTAAGAGGTTGTGAAATATATACTGAAAAAACACATGAAATATTTGCTTGAGGAAGATCCAAGAGATAGAGTACAAAAGGAAACTGATCTGTTAGGACGGTATGATCCACGAAGGCTATTAATGCCGATAATTATGCCTCTTGTTAGAAAGTGTTTGCAGGAGTAGCGAACGAATTTGCTGAGAGGAATTTCGATGAAGTGAATACTAATATGTCTGATGTTAAAACTGAACAGCCACTTAGACTTCAAGCAATTGGGTTTGCATAGTAGAATATTACGGTATAGTATAAGCTTTTAGCTCTATGAATGAACTCAAAAAAAGTAGAACTAATATTTGAAAAGTTTCAACAATCAAATCCTGCGCCAAAAATAGAGCTAAATTATACCAATCATTTTACACTATTAGTTGTGATAGTTTTATCAGCACGGACAACCGATGTAAGCGTTAATAAAATTACAAGAGAACTATTTAATATCGCTGATACGCCAGGAAAGATGCTGAACCTTGGACAAGACGAGCTTAAAAACGTATAAGCAGTATTGGTTTATATAATTCCAAAGCAAAAAACATAATTGGGCTCAGCAAAATGTTGAGCTGGTATCTTTACCAGGGATTGGAAGAAACAGCAAAAGCCTTCGTGTGAAACGTGTATAGTTCCTGATTTGTGTGAGTTTGAAACCAAAAGGTATAAAGTCTAGCACACTATGACCCCTTTCTTGTCACTCCGATATTCCTTTCTTCTTTATCATCCGAGTAGCTGACGCTGGGATCCAGGTTGCTCATAAGCAAACTATAGTATTTTCAAAAGCGAATGATAAAGGTATAATATATTTTTTTTAAAGTAAACAGTATCTTTGGTAGAAAAAGGAAAGTCAAAGGTTGAAGTTGCAGAGGTTTTTGATATAGATAGATCATAATTTCGAGAAGATCGGCGAGGTTTGATGAAACCATATTTCAACAAAGTAGGTAGAAAGATTTTATCAAAGCAAGCCGATCTTTTTGAAATTTTGCACGTCTTCATAATTTACCATTCTGAACAACTTTTTCAAGTAACATGTTGCTATATTTTCAGCAGAAAAGGCACTACCTAAAACCTAAACAGTTTTTACTCGGTGCACTGAGCATTTCAAATAGGATTATTTCAAAAATGGTTACTCCTACCGACTTCAGCAAAGTATACCTTTTTCAAATAAAACAGGTAGGAGAATCGATTGTTTCGATAGTCAGATGGATACACTAAGCTGCAAAAAAGTTACACACGCAAAATACCAAGGGCCCCCCCCGTACCCTCCCTAATGGACCTTGTGGAAATAAATGGATTAGTCCATCAAATTGCTCACCAAAATTTAGCTGTGTATACCAAATTTCATTTATTTATCACAACGCGATTGAGAGATATTGCAAAAAAATGATTTCCATTCCTCCCTCTTCAATGGGTCCCTGTGCCCTTAGGAAGCATTTCCGGACCCATGTTCATATGAACTTTTTTACTTAATTTTGATCATAGAATCGGCCTGTTCAGGGTTGACAGGTAATTATGAGACACCTTGTATATATGAAGCAGGAGTTGATAATATACTACACCGAGAATATGTATGAGCTCCAAGAGGAGAAAAAATATATGCTGATGTTCCAGGAAAAAAGCTGGAAAGAGTAAGTATAATAGGTGGATGGATTGAAAAGAAGTTTATTGCACCAATGACCTTCACAGGAGGGTGTAATAAAGATGTACTTAATGTATGGTTAGAGCAAACCACAATTGCAGCGTAATACAACCGTAGTTATGGATAATGCTACATTCCATAAAACTCCCAAAACAAAGTCATTAATAGAGTCTTTCGGCTGTCATTTGCTTTAAACTGCCTGCTTTAAATCCGATAGAGCATTGCTGACAAACCATCAAAAATCGCCTCAGACCTCTAATGCATCAATGTACAGACTTTTAGTTGGTAATATCATTTTAGATGTTTATCATTCGTTTTAGAAAATACTATAGTTTCATTAAGTTTTTTAAGCTCCTCTTGTTTACTTTTATCTTGTCCGTTATGCACTGGTCTTGGTGTGATATATGAGAATTTCATTCTTTGCATATTACCGTGTACTGTAGACTTGCTAAACCAAACTTTGAATTTCTGAATTCTGATTCTCGTTTCTTTAATGGTATAATGTTGGGATTTTCTTGTATCCATGCTTCAACTTGTTCAAGTTGGCTTTGGTTCAATATAGTTTTTCTACAGCGTTGAGATGGAGCAATGAATAATGTTTCTTCTCTGCCAAATTTTAGGCCATTCAGTAAGTGCCTTTCTTGAAATGCAATATATTTTTGCTACAGCCGTTATACTATGCTTTTTTGCCGCAATTACAGCATTTAGTTTTTTTTAAACATATTCATTATTTCTTACTTTCTTCAGCATCTCTTTTGCTCACTTTTTTATCCAATAATTTTGATCTTAATGCCATTTAAACCTCGCTATTTTACTTACTTACTCCAGTATGGCTTTAATTCCATTATTGTCTATCCTTTACTTGTATAGCGGGAATTGGTATTAGGAGATTTATTTGATTGGTTCTTTGGTAGTTCTAAAGCTAATCGCCAATTTGAAAAGAATATTGGAGTACAAGAAGGATTATAATCGATACAAAAAATTCATGGAGAATCTTTGAGGCTTGGGAAAGAGAGATTCCGGATGATTTATTAATCAAGGCAATCCTTACCAGCAGTTTATTAGCAATAAAATGGTTGGCCAAATAAGAGCAAGTGGTCTTGGTCAATCAAGCTATAGTTTATCTAAAGTTGTGCAAGTTTAAACAGTTAACTTGCGTCTCGTGGCTTGAATGATTTACCAAGCGGTAATCACCTGTTCGTATTCTACGATATCCTTTAAACTCACCAAGCAAGGAATCTCCTGCTATCTCAGGAGAAACTGTAAGGCGCTCTTTTGTTGACGCAGCAGTCGCAGTTGACGTTTTCATGCCTGATGAATTGTGCATTTCGAGTGTCACGTTGGATAGTGAGTTTGAGTATCGCTATATCTTCCTCATATTCAGTTGCTTTAAGGCATGCTGCGAGTATTTAATATCAGATTAAATTTAAAAGGAGAAGATAGCAGAAAAAACTATCTGTGGATGCTGTTTAGCAGTATCAACAGATTAGTGTTTGAAAAAGCGCATAGTCAATGGTGGAAGATACCACCACCCTGTGCCAAGACAACACTGGCTTTTATATTTCATGTAGCGTTTGCCCTTGGTATTATTACCAAGGGCAAAGTTTATGTATATCACGCACCAGAGGGATTTAATGCGTGAAAAAAATCAATGAACTACATATTATACTTGAGTCTCCATTTTACCGTCAAGTTTTTCCACATTTAAAGAGAGTTGGTCGCAGAAGTACGCGAGTAATTATAACTGAAGAAGGAGGTTTTGTTAATGGCTTTTCAATATCAGGGCATGTAACAGGTACAGGAGCTGGGGATAGTTCTCTTGATTTTGATGAAGGTCGGAAGTACGGTGGTTGCATTATCCTTGATGATTTACATGATGCTAGTTGCGCTTATAGTCGGGTATCGCTGATCAGTGCCTGTCAAAAGTTTGAATAATGCATAACTTCAAGGCGTAATACTGCTATATGCAATTTTTGGTAATTGATCAAAGGATCAGTGTTTATGACATATTTGGTTATTTAAAGAAAAAATCACAGCGGCAATTTGAAAAGATCATCATTCCGGCAATGTTTGAAGTTGGCACAAGTATTGATGAAAGCAGACTGCCAATGCAGGAACTTAGGATCAACGAAAAAGCAGATACCGTCTCGTTAGTCTACATGATAATTACAAAATAAGGCAATATTTCATATAAGACTGAAAGTATTTTTTTAACAATCAGCTAAGTAAACCTGGATCTGGATCAAAAGCCTTCTTTTAACTTAGAACACCAAAAACAATATGGAGTAACTTACGCATCGCAGCTCCCACAATGACCATATTATGCTTGCCATTTTCTTTTAATCTCTTGCAAAAAGTCATAATAATAGGATTGTGATTTTTAGCTATTATAGCAGGAAAATACATTGCCTTACGCAGTGTTTGTAAACCTGATTTACTTAATCTGGGCTTGGCATATACAAATGAACCTGATGATATATTTTGTGGTATAGCTCCAGCATATGGTGCCAATTGCCTGGCATTTCTAAAAGCTTTTATGCCAGGAACTTCAGCTAAGATAGCTATTGCTGATTCCTCTCCTATGCCTGAAATAGTTAAGAACTTCTTTAGGCAGTCTCTCTTTTTTTTCTAAGTGATTATTTACTAATGTCAATTCATCTTTTAATGCAGCCGAGCAACGATAAAGATGTTTTAATTTTTTTAACTCAGGAAAAGGTGGTGTCCAACGCCTGCCTTTAGCAATAATCTGCGTAATCTCTGCATCAATCTGATCATTCTTTTGTCGTACAAGGTTACTCCTTGCATTGTTGAGAAATTCAGCCAAAGCTTCGCTGTAACAGTCAGTGGACTCCATGCAAGCTTTCATTTGCTCTACGTTATGTTTTTGTAGAAAGCTGTGGAGCCTTGAAACTCATTATCATCGCCTATAAATGAGAGAAAAACATCAAAACGATCTTTTGATATATATATATTCCCAGAAAGTTGTTGATCCTTTATAACCTCATACGTTACCATTAAAAATGAAAAGTAAGGCTATTCTTGCGGATTAGAATTAGATTGAGGTCTTGAAAGAGATTCTTGATCTTAGAAGGGCTCCAGAGTTCTTCCTCCTCCATCTAATACTTAAGCTTAAGTTCTGGTAAATCTCCATTACATTTTGCCATGAGCATGAAAAATATAAAGGTAACAAATTACCTAATAGAGCATGATGCAGATGTTGATGCTAAAGATAGTTACGGTTTAGCAGCTTTACACCTTGCTGTTAATTTAGGAAAATCAAGAGATATTAGAATATTTAATAAAGAATAATGGAAATATTGATGATCGAGATAGTGAAGGCTGGACACCACTTATTCATGCAGGGCAATTCGACAAAGTAAAGTATCTGATAAAGAATGGAGCTGGTGTCGATATTCGTTGTAATGAAGGATGGACGCTATTTGAGCATGCTGAACAGTGGATAGATGATAGAATAATATCAAAAAACGTAATAGATAATGATAGAAAATATGCAGAATCTGCAAGTTGGGGGAAAAGATATACTCGATTACCTTAAAGGAGTTACAAAAAACACTATACAGGAAGAAGAATCTAACTATATAGATCAAATGCAAGCGGATGATAGCAGCAGTTATGTTGAAGATCAACCAGCTCTGCAAAGCAATCGTAATGATTATACTGATACGAAAAAAGCTCTGCAGAAGAAATTGCATGGAGATGAAATACGCAAGCAAAGTAATGAGAAAGCTCAAAAAGATATGGAAACACAAAAAGTCACTGTGGAAACTGACAGTAGCAATAATAAAATTGAACAACAAGCAAAACGAATAGAAGATTAACAAGAAACTGTTATGGCAAGTGTGATAGAAAATATGGATAAAACTTCTGATATTGAAGCAGAAATTTCTAACAGTTTTGCAAATTCACAACATCCCTTAAAAATGACATGAAGTCCTCTTAAAGTGGGAAAGCATAAGGTGGAGCTGCAAGTGACATATGATGATATAAAGAATTTTTATAATGCGATAGTAGAACATAAGGATCTAGCCAGTGATGGAAGTAGCCATATTTTATATAACAAAATTGTCAGACCAATTCATGGCCATTATAATGAATCATTTACTCTGCCTGAAGCATATGTTGCAGATGGTCACCTCTTTATTCAGGATAGAGATTTTGGATCTTTATATGATTTCAATGAAATGTTCTATAAAAATGATGAGTTAATTTGATCAATATTAGTATAATAAATTAAATTTAATAAATATTTTATTAAAATATTAATTGCCCAAAGGTGTGAATTGTTATAGCTTATATAGCTAATAATTTAAATAATTAATATGCCAAGATACGTTAAGAAATATATTAATAGTATTACTGAATCTAATACATTAAAAGTAAAACTTCCGAAGATAACTCTCAAATTAAAGTATTTTTCAAAATTGCAGATGAATAAATTGATAGAATTTTTTCAGGGCAAGAAGTAGGGAAATTTTTAAATCAAACTATAAATATAAGAGATCTTGAAGCCATTAGCAAAAATGTGGAACGAGGCATCATTAGAGATGTAGAAGGTATACATAGAGAAAATGGTAGATATGTATATAAAACACTAATTTTATCACTTAGTAAACAATACAAAGAACTGTTTAAAAGTGAGAAAGCTATCCAATTTAATTTGAACGATTTTATGTCAGATAGCATATCAAAACTTGTACACTTAAAAGATAGATTTGAGGAAATTTTGGGTTTTGATCCTGAAGAGGGCCTACGTCATCCATTAAATCATTTTATTACTCTATTAGAAGTAAAGAATATGAGACTTTGCTAGGTTTCTCAGGTCTACTGATGTTGCACCTGAATAAGATTTTATATATTATATTGATGGAAGAAAAGAACAAACAACTGAATTGTTGATGACGCAGATCTTGTTGCAATTCTTACCTATTCTTCATATTCAGAACATTGAGAGACGTGAGGTAGATCAATTTTATGACAGAATATATGAACAAGATGTTACGGTTATTTTGACGTTAATATTAAATTTACCATTTATATTACTAATTATAATAATTAAAACTATTAATTATTTCATCCTTGCTTTGTCTCACATTAATCAATAAATACGATTTTTCTAATTGGTTGAGTTGGCGGATCGAGAGAGAAAAATGGTCGAATGTGCGGTGCTCAAGGAGACTTGTAATTTTTCATGGTTTTTGTAATCATCCTTAATTGGGTTCTAAATTCAAGTCTTCCTATTCATATATTTGGAAAAGTTAGTGCTGGTGATGGCAATATTGTGGTAGTTATTCAAATATTAATGCTTAATTGGGATTCAAGGAGCACGTGGTGGAAGTCACTGATTGTTCTTCTAAATTTTGTATTCCATTTTGCTACGAACTTGATTAACGGTATGTTAATATTCCTTTTTTTCCTCCTTGTCACATATTATACCTAAGTAATATTATTTGTATGTCCATAGTTATATTACAAGTTGAAAAACCCCTTTTCCCATTCTTGGTGATCATAAGGGTCATATTCGTCTGCTATCGAGGAGCATTGTTTAAATATTGAGCGTTAGTTGGATAAGGATCCACTCTGGAAAGGACAAAATCTTGGGAGAAGGGTATGTGTATATTTAATTACTATAGTTCTTTTTAATTGATTATTATTATATTTATGGGATGTTTCTCTCCTAGAACTAATTCTACTATTGCTTTCTTATTAGGGTTTTTATCTACGGCACAACAACTTGGTATCAGCGGTTCCTCCGCGGCGCCTTAGCGCCAGCGTATATACTGGCCGGCCTCTGGACGAAATCCACTATACCAGCTGTCTCTGTTCCGGAGGAGAAAATTGCAAGAAATCAGGAATCCGCAAGTTATTTCACCTTTATTCAATTGTAGGTCGCTATTATTGTTTCTCTAATTCATTTACTCACCTAGTGTGTGAATGTATATCAAAATTTTCCTCAAATTAATTATTCTTTGTGTTAAGAACATATTTAATAGTAATTAATTAACCTAATATTTAGAAATTATTTAATAATCGATAAGAACTTAGCTTATTTTTTTTTCACTTTCAAGATAATTGTTCAATTCCCGTTTAAATTGAATGTGTAGGTAGTTATATGATTAGTATTTAGATTAGGGTTATTGCTTATAGTTATAAAGAGAGTCTATTTTGTTCCTCTCTCTGATGAAGTATTTGAATTTTAAAAATATTTGCAATTTCTAACAAGATCTGATTACTGCGTCTGTTTGTATACTTGTTTATTTCTACCTATTATTGGTTGGTAACGCATAGTTATTAATGTAGAAATTAACACTTATTATCTGTGCTGCGCTTGCGCCACATATATCCGAGCTTTATTGTAAGCGTATCTGAGCTTTATTGTAAGCGGAACTTAAAGTTACTACGTATTGCGTTGGACAATCTACTGTTACGTTTGCGAATCGCCTGAGCTCAAGCGCAGCTGCCACATATTCGGTATAACTCTCGTCATTACTATTTTTTTTTACTTATTCATCTTGTTTTAAATTCCGCCTTCAACCTCCGCCTATATATATATATATATATATATATATATATATATATATATATTGTGACGCCTTTTTTTCCCTATCTCTCGTGTATCCCGATTGCGAACGATTATTTGTAATTTTTCGTAGCGCCGAATATGACGTCACTATAGTCCGGTTCGGCCGTCAGATTTGTGACGCATCTGCTTGGACTAAATTATATTGTACAGCGGTGTTCGGCGGCGGTAAGTGACGTCACGGAGACGCAATTCAGGATATCTTTTCGGTTAGTCTCGGGCGCCAGTCTCTCTATATTTAACGTGGGAGAAACTCCACGTGAACTCACCCTCGGTTAGAGTAAGTACTCGGGCAGCTACAGTGAAGAAAGTTAAAATCCAGGGGTCTGTTGTATTTCTTTTATTCCAGAGAACAACAAAACTAGTTTTATCGGTGTAGTGATAGTTTTACTTTTCAAATAAACAGAATTGTCAGTGTAGAACGGTAAAAATCCTTTTTTGTTAGATCGGAATTTTATCAAAGTTACTGATATGAATGGATACAATACATTCTCTCTATAACAAATTTATTTGATAAAATGGAAATAAATAATAACCAGTTAAATAGTAATAAAGACTATGTGAATTTGTATTTAAATCGGATGCATAATTTACAATTAAAAATAAATAAACGGTCCTAAAATCAAAATGCTAGCTAAATATTTTCTTACAATTTTCAAACAGAATATAAAACGGTCTGTTTCGGTGCTGGAAGAAGATATAAATTATCTACGAAAATCCTTAAAGTAAAACATACGGCATGAAATACTTTATTGGCAGAAAATCTTTACAAACAAAATACGGACTAAACTATAAACTTATACCTAGGGGACGGTTCCAGCGAGGTTCTGAAAATAAAAACAAAATGTATGGATTTAGCAAAAATCTACTCTGAATTTATTTCGGCCCTGTAAATGCGAATAGAAAGCATTAGATAAAAGCAGTTTTTAATTAACTGTAGCCAAAGAGAAAGCGCAAGCAGTGCAGAGTAACAATATACAGTAATTGTTATTAACAAAACAAGTAAGCGAATAAATGGGACGGTTTTGGTCTAAGGGAAAATAACGCAGTTTTCGGATGTCTATCCGGAAGGACAAAAATGAGTGCACGCGGTGTATCTCCTTTGATGGCGGTGTTGTGCATAGCCAAACCACCTCGGTGAGAATAACCCTGTACCACTTAGTTACCAACGACCCCTTAGTGCGGTGTTGTTCACAGCCAAACACTTTGGTGTACGTTCGGTGTACCAAAACGGCGTATATTAGTCGTCGGCGGTGTTGTCCACAGCCAAACCGACAACGAAAATGTCGTAGGGCTCACTGGTGTTTATCACTCGCCGGCGGTGCCAGCCCGTATTAGTTCAAAACACCCAAACCGCGTGAAAAGGATAGGATTCAGAGGAAGGTAGATTGCTTACTTATTTCCTGGGCACTGCTGGGCTCTGCGGCTTCTCCTGGCTCGGTTGGTTTTCTTGGGCTGATCGGGAGAACTTCTGGACTGGTTCTTCGAGAGCTGTTTTCCAATGACTCTCCCTTTTGCCTTTCGGTTTTTCACTTTTGTTAACTTACTCCCCACCTGACAACCACAGGTCACGGTGGGAGATGCGCGTGCGGTGCGTGATTTCGGAGTAGGGCATCGACGGTTTAGTACAAAATTAGTGCCTACTGAGAAAAAATTCGAACGCTCGTTGGACTTAATCTAACAAAATAAAATAATATTTTCAGAAAATAAATTTTTATTAGAGATGAACCCGGGTGGTTCATTACAATATATATATATATATATATATATATATATATATTTCAATTAGTGTCAGCAATAAATAAGTGCAAATAATACCGTAATAGTATTTTTTTTGTCCTGATTGGTAAATTTGGGGATAAATTAGATTAGTATTGGTATTCGTTGGAGGTAAATTTACCTGGCAAATATCCAGTTGCCTAATTTCTAATTTGGTGGGTGACAAAGAGTGTATGAAACAACAGAAAGAACAAACTCAAAAATAGTTGATATATCAGTTGATAATAATACTGGTAAATTGTTGCTTACATCTATAAATCTATAAATATGTACAATTGCTATAAAGATTTATGCATATGCTTTTATCTTTAAGATACCAAGTATGAACATCAGCTCATCCCATTCTCTTTTACCAATATTACTTTCTTCTCTAGTAACGTTTTCCCCTTTAATTAATTTGCGAATTATTTCTAGACCAGTTCTTGAAATACAAGCTGATTCTAGGCAATATTCAACTAAGGCATTGTAGGTCAGTGGAACCCATTTTTTTATTATATCCAACATAACTTCTGCATAAAATCTGATTTCATATTGGGCGTGCTTATCAGCTCTAAGCTTAAAAAAATGAAGAAGGTTATGCAGATCTATTTTCCAATAAAATTGTGTGTAGTAATTAAACGTTAGGTTGGTTTGGGCAATTTCTCTTGTAAGCCCCTGCTCAATAAATTTTTCATAATGAGAATATACTAAATTAGAGTCATTTGTTAGAGAGTCCATTATTTCCTTTGAGGTGGCCGAATCAAAAGCTTCCTATCTTATTTATTATTACCAGATTGTTTTGCAACCTGTTATGGTTTTCCATGATCTAGTACCTTATGCTCCTCGTACAGAATTTCATCTGTTTCTTTCACTGTGACTCGTTTAGTTATTTGATTCATAGTATGTAAGATGAAATAGATATATCAGCTCCACATGAATTAAGTTTTTCATGCATTGCCTCATATCCTCTCCATAAATGATGCCAATTATTTATTGCAGTTTCTCCACCGGCTACCAAAGAAGCAAGCACCAAAGCTGCTGTTGATCTTAAGTCAGTAGCATATAGATTAGCTCCAGATAAGCTTTTTATTCCACTTACTAACTATCTCAATTCATCTACATGCAAATCTGTTTTCAAAAATGTTCTCTTCAATTGCTGATATTCCATCAGCGATGCACATTGTAGACATCAGTTGTAGTTGCATATCACTGGGAAAGTTGGGGTATGGATCTGTTGCAATGTTAGCAGACTTAATAGAGCAATTTTTTCTGGAAATCATAACCCCCTCATTATATAGTTCAACATTAGCCCCTATAGCTTTCAATTCATTCATATATCTTATATCAGATAAACGTATTCCTTCTAACTCCAACTTACCACCGGTTATTATAGCAGTTAGCGCATAGGTGCTTGCTTTTATGTGATCTGATATTATTTTATGAACACATCCATAGCACCCACTTTCTTTAGGAACTCTATTAAATCAAGAACTTCCGGCTCCGTTGCAGCATTGTTTATTATTGTAACTCCTTCTGCAAGTGTTACTGCGATTATTACATTTTCTGTTGCACCAACGCTTATTTTCTCAAGTGTAACGTTTTTCCTTATAGCTTTTCTTTAACTGTTGCAATTATATTGCAACTTCAATTTTAGCTCCCATTTCTTCTAATACTTTGATATTCATATCAACGGGACGCTTTCCGATATTGCATCCACCAGGAAAGACGTGATTTTACCAAATCTACTGAGAATTGGACCTAGCAGTAACAGAGATGCTCGCAGCTTACTTCCAATTTCGTGTGACATCACGTGATTATAGGTATTACTGCAGTCAGTTTCCAAAGTATGATTTGTTTTATAATCTTTATTGCGTGTAAAATTCACTTTCGCTCCAAGACTCTCAACCAACTTAGACATTAGATCAATGACATCAATTAAATCAGGTACATTATACAAAATTACCGAGAAGCTACACAATAGACTTGCTGTCATTATTGGTAAAACAGCATTTTTTGAGCCATTAATCTTAATTTTTCCGACCAGAGGTTTATGGTTACTACTTACTAATATTTTGTGCTAGATCTTACCAAATAAGTATAGTAAATCGGCAGTAAAAGGCAAATTACAGATAGCTATCACAGATTATGATCTATGTTCGTACATTTTAGCTATTCAGCAGCAAAATTGATTACACTTCCACGTACAAAGATGAGCGATGCATTAGTGCCACCAAAACCAAACGAATTAGAAAATTCATATTGAATTTTATGCTCCTGAGCTTTAAACGGTACAAAATTTAAATCACATCCTTCTGAAGGTTTATGTAAATTTAAGGTTGGCGGAATAATTCCATTATTTAAAGCAAGAATACTGAATATTGCTTCAACGCTCCCTGCAGCACCAAGTAAATGTCCTATAGAAGATTTAGTTGAAGAAACAGGTATTTTATAAACTACCAAATAACTGTTTCATTGCTATTACTTCAATTTTATCTCCAAGTGGCGTTGAAGTTCCATGTGCATTGATATATCCTACTTGATTTGGATTAATTTGCGCACTTTTTAAGGCAAGCTGCATTGCCTTCTGGATGTGGTGCTGTAATGTGGTGCGCATCTCCTGTGAGTCCGTATCCAGTAAGTATTTTTGCTCCCCTTTTTTGCATATACCTGCTTCTTCACTCATAACAAAACCATCGCGTTCTGCATCCCATGGCCTTGAAGCTTCTTCCGGTTTATCATTGAATTTAATTGATAATGCCTTCATAGACGCAAAACCTGCAATTCCAACTCTACACAGTGCACTTTCTGCTCCACCTGTAATCATAATATCCGCTTCACCAAGTTTTATAGTTCTTGCTGAATTTATGATTGCATGCGCACCTGTTGCAGATGTAGTTACTGCTGAATCATTTTGACCTGTAAATTCGTATTTAATAGAAATATGGCCAGATATCAAATTTATTAGACTTGCAGGGACAAAAAATGGACTGACACGTCTGGACCCTTTTCCTGCATGGTAATAACATTTTCCTGAATTGACTACCTATACCAGAGCCAATAGTTACGCCACACGTTTTCTATCTGAATGTTCTAAAGATGAATCTTCCACAGCTTGAATCGCTGCTGCAATGCCGTAATGAAAACGATCCGTTTTTTTAGATCTTTTTCAAAAATATAAGGATTAAAGTAATTTTCAATGTTATAGGATTGCACAAGCACCTGCCCTGCAACCTTGCAAGCAAGATCAGAAGAGTCAAATCTATCTGTATTGATTGCTTTTATGCCAGACTTGCCTTTTATCACTTTATTCCACTGAGTACAATATTATTAATACCTAAAAATATATAAAAACTTTTACATAAAAGGTGAACATTGTTCAAGTAGGTATTGTCATATTTAATTCATTGACAGGATGTCACTTTTTGTCATTGTCGATATTTAACTTCAAATAATTTTAATTTTTATAATAATTTTTATAGTTAGATATTTGATTCAACTTAAAGGAAACCACCTGAAGAAGCAATCCTAAAAATGCAGAAATAGGTCAGATCTCATCTATTGTGGTTGAATTTGTCGTGTTCCCACTGCCAAAAAGTGAAGTTAGATATATATAGAGTGTTTCATGAGCAAGTTAGTAAATTAGATTATTTTCTTTAGATAATTATTGAATAGAGCTATGTCTGTGGAATTGTTCATTAGCATAACTAGATGTTTGGTATCAGAGAACATAGATATGACTTCATTGATAGGAATTGTAGGAGATTTGATTTATATTAGCTTAAAATACCTTTCTAAAACAGTAAAAAAGGTGATATTAGTTACTCTCTAATTCACGATGATTTACCGTGCATGGACAACAGTGATACTCGTAGAAGCCAGCTAAGCTGCCATAAAAAATTTGATGAAGCAACAACAGTGTTTGTCGGAGATGCACTACTTACTCTGGCTTTTGAGTTATTATCTTCGTTAAATGAGAAATGCTGTGAAATCATGAAAGTTCTTTCTCAGGTAGTAGGAATTAGGGGAATGGAAGGAGGACAGATTTTAGATATTGGTGCAGATTTTAACAAAATAAAAGAAATTCATTTGATGAAAGCCGCAAAACTATTTGCAGCTTCATGTGAAATAGGTGCTATAATAGGAAATGCTACAGATAAGCAACGTAAAGCGTTATATAACTACGGGATAAACCTAGGGCTTATTTTTCAAGCTAAGGATGATATTGAAGATTACGAACAAGATAAAATAAATAATCTAATGTCTGTACTTGGTAAAAGTGAAGTAGAGGACTATATAGACGCCCTCTTTAAACAAGGCTTGGATAATTTGAGTGCGCTTTCAGGGTATACTAATTATTTATATTATTTATTGAATCAAGTAAATAAAGGTGGTTAGAAACATTATATTACAAATGCTTATTTCCATAGCAATGATTCTCACTTTAACCTATGCTTTTATGTTTACTATTGTCTATATAAACAAAAGTAAATCGGGGAAAAAAGGACAAGCTTTATGAGATAAGTGCCACGCATGGTGGTTTGATACAGACAATAGCACATTATCAAGTGAAGCCAATACTTGAATCAGCACTCGACCGCTATACTGAAAAACATGGGCTAGAACATGTAGAAGAAATGACGCAGCAAAAGGAAGAAGATTCGATAAATTTTTATGAAATTACTGAAGGCAGTGACAGCAAGGCTTTCTGTGGAATAGAAGTCCTATTGCAAATATATAAAATTTCTAATAATAACTTAGCAACACTCCCTAGCAAAGTTTCTGATGTTACTTTGAAAATAGGCCAATGAAGGTGGAGAGCGTGTAGTTACTATTGCCAATGATAACAAAATTAATTTTCTTATTACGTCAAACTGATCGAAATAAAAGATAAATATCCGGACTCCGGAATAATCTGATGGTTTTTAATGACTTAATTAACAAGACTGGAAAACAAGTAAGGTGCGGTGTGAGATATCAGTTAACTATAGCGTAAAGGAGCATAATGGGAAATATATAGTCAAAGATCAAACAGTGAAATTTAGGGTTGACAATAAAAAAATACCACTTGCTATAGAACTTGGAGTTGTGGAAATGAGAGCTGGTAATAAAAGAACTATTCTCTCACCGCCTAACCTTTTGACTATTAGTGACGATATATTAATAAAAGACATAGATTATGATGAAGAAAATATCTCAATAATTGACTTAAGCTTAGATATTAAGCAAGAGGTCGCAGCACACCATTCTACTGTTGAAAAATATCCTAAAGAATATAGCTGATATTTTAAATTTACTGGCTGACCTTCTGAATATTCTATATACTATTTAAAGTAGGCTTTTTGTTTTTCCTAAAGTATAAACTTGGATAAATCAAGCTGCTTCGAAATTAACCCAAGTTTATCTTTCACATACTGGCCATCTATAACAAATTTTTCACCATTCTTCTCAGTAGCAATAAAACTTATTTCATCTAAAAGTTTCTCCATAACACAGTATGGAGCCTTCTTGCACCTATATTTTCCACTTGCCTATTAACTGTAAACCCTATTTCAGCTATAGTTTCGATGCCATTATCGGTGAACTCAAGCAATACATTTTCTGTTTTCATTAAAGCTATATACTGCTTCAACAAAGTAGACTCAGGTTCCTTTAATATTCTTATTAAATCCTCTTGACTAAGTGCCTTAAGATCTACTCTGATAGGTAATCTATCCTGCAATTCTGGTCAAAGGTCAGACGGTTTATATAAATGAAAGGCACCAGATGCAATAAATAATATATGGTTTGTCTTCACATGGTCATACTTAGTTGAAACAGTTGTTCCTTCAAGCAGTGGTAATAAATCACGTTGTACTCCTCTATTTACTTCACCTTCTACTTCTGTACGTTTTATCTATTTCATCCAAAAATACTATACCTTCATTGTTAACAAGATCAATCGCTTCTTTGATTATCTTGTCTTCATCCATTAACTTCTCACTTTCTTCGTTAATCATTATTTCTCGAGTTTCTTTTACCTTAACTGTAATAGTTTTTGGTTTTTTTTTGCCCCCATTAAACACTTTGCTGCTCATTAGTTCTGTAAAGTTCATCACTTGCCCACCTGGCATGCCTGGTATATTCTGGTAGCATAATCTTACTTTCTCTGACGTTAATGGAAACTTCTCCATCTTCAAACTCTTTATTTCTCAGTTTTTCTCTAAAAACCCTTTTACTCTCTTCGGTTGCATCTTCACCAACCATAGAATTAACTATTATCCTCTCAGCTAAATTTAAAGCTTTTTCAGCTAAAGCTTTGCGAGCTTTTTCTTTAACTAAAACTATTGTTGCATCAATTAAATCACGTATTATCGAGTCAACATCACGCCCGACAAATCCTATTGCGGTAAATTTCGTTGCTTCAACTTTTATGAATGATGCATCCACAAGCTCTGCTAAGCGAAGAGCTATTTCTGTTTTACCAACCTCTGTATGACCGATCATCAATATATTCTTAAGTATGATTTCATCACGCAATGGAAATGGAACCTGATTGCGACGCCAACGATTTCTGAACGCAATAGCAACAGTACGCTTTGCATCATCCTGTCCGATTATGAATCTATCTAATTCTTTAACTATCTTCTGTGGTAGCAGGTCATCTAACAAAACTTGAGTACTGTCATTAACTTAAATATCGCTGTCATTTGAATCAAAACCACTCTTAGTATCTTTATATAGGTTATTTTTTTCATAATAGGTGTCACTACTACAAGACCGCCCTTCTGAAAGGGTTATAGACTGATTGGAAAAATTAGTTCACAAAATTTTTTGCTTGGAAGACATATCACTCCTCTATCTTTTCAAAAATTACATTATGACTTGTATAAACACATATATCGCCAGCTATCTTCATAGTCTTTTTTTGCAATCTCTTCTATTGATATTCCTTTAACGTCAATTAAAGCTCTTGCTGCAGATAGAGCAAAATTTCCCCCAGAACCAATAGCTGCGATTCCATCTTCAGGTTCAAGAACATCACCTATTCCCGTAATTACTAATGAGATTTATCTGCAACAATCATCATAGCCTCTAATTTTCATAGATATGTATCCATTCTCCAGTACTTTGCAAGTTCAACACATGCTCTCATTAATTGGCCTGAGTGCTTCTTAAGTTTAGCTTCTAGTCTTTCAAAGAGAGTAAATGCATCGATTGTTGCTCCAGCAAAACCGGCAATTACAGAATCACCAGAAAGACCTAACTTTTTTTGCTCCGGGTTTTATTGTGGCCCAGTGAAACCTATCCATCACCTATTACTACTACTTTTGACAGTATAGTAGTTCCATACATTTTATTGTTATCGTGTTGAATCATTTTTCTATTATTTTAAATAAGAATCTCATTATACTTTAATCTTTAGTCAAATTTGCTAAATATGTTTCATTATGGCTTATGATATAATATTTAATTATATAAAATTATGTTATAATTTCTTATAACATTTAAAGTGTAGATGCAAAACATATTTCACCCAGATTTGGAAAAAAAGTATAAATAATTGGTTTGAGGCAAAATTTAACGGCCTTACATTGCCATTTTATAGCTCTATAGATCTTAGAAACTCCAGCTACAAAATTGCCCCAGTTCATTGCCTGCAGGGTTCAACAATCTAAGTAAGACATCAAGAGCACCAGCAGCAAAACTAATAAAAAGTTATTTTGAAACAAAACAATATAAAAAGACTTATAATACCGAAGAATTACACACGAAATAAAATGTATATAGAAAACGTATTTGTTATAGAGAAAGTACTGCAGCACACAGGTATTGAAACTATAATTGGCCTTTTTCACAACGAAGCTATAATTTAATAGAACCATATGAAACTATCGTGAAAGAAAACTCTCTGCTAAAGACAACTTCAGGATTTGTGCCTGATGTTATTATACTGAATCGTGATATGACGAGCCACATTCCAGACACGCTAAAAGACGTAAATCAAGATATAGTACCAAGCCCATTATACGGTTGGCATAGCAGATAGAAATTTAAGTATTTTGAAAACTATCAAGAATAAGCGTCCGAATTTTGTAGCGAATTTAAAATGGACTCATGGCTTGTTATATATTATTCAAAGCTGTAATGGATTTGACTTTAATGATGATTCATCACTAGGAGCAGTAGCGACTAAAGTTAACCAATTATCTCGTGCAAAAAAATATGAGGAATATGAAATAAAAACACAACCTTACGTTTTTATCAAAGCGAGCAATGACACATATGGGATGGACATTATAACAGCAACAAGTGGAGAGGAAATATTAAATCTCAATAAAAAAAGCGTCATAAAATGATAAAGATAAAAGAAGGAATAGCAATCAATAGCGTTATTATACAAAAAGGTGTACCAACCATTGACATATTTAAAAGCAGTTCTGCAGAACCGCTAATATACTATATAGGACATACTCCAACATGTAACTTATACCGATGTAATAGCAGGAAAAATGTATATTCTAGATTGAATGCCACTAGCGGCATATTTAAAAGCAGTTCTGCAGAACCGTTAATATACTATATAGGACATACTTTAGCCATGCAATGAGATTTCCTAAAAAAAATACTTTATAGCTCTTGAGTGTATAAAAAAATTCCTCTAATAATAAGGCATGCTAATCAGGAATTTAATCAAACAAGCGACTAAAGTAGGAAGCAGTGAAAATGCAATATGATAAATTGAGTATCTATCAATTGGAGAAGTTTAGAAACACATTAAACCTCACTAATAAAGCGAAATAGGCTTTCGTTGGAAATATACCAAGAGGGATTAGTGGATATGGAAGAAGGGGTGTGTAAGACAATCAGGTCTTCCGGTGTAAATAGGTATGTTATTGTGCTGAGAAGGTCAAATCTGTGCATGAACTTTCACATATGGTTGAAAATGAGTTTAATTTGAGCCTAGGGCAGGAATTTCTCCAAAAGATTTACCAGGATATTGAGCAGAATTTAAGGCAAGCAAGAACATTTGTTCTTGTGCAGAAAATTATTAGCCAAGTTATATTTAAGGAGATACAAGCCTATCAAACTGCAAAGTCACGCTCATCTGCATTGTTTTCACGCTATTTTGAGCTATTTGGTTGGGCACAAGACGTTTATACTAAGGATAAAGAATACTTAATTCGCACTCAAGATTTAAACATTTAATTTCCTTGCTACTGATCAATGGAAAAAGAGCTGCCTGGATCTACAAATAATGGATAGAATAGATAAGGAAATCAAGGAATACAGCAATAAAACCGTCACTAAAGACGTAACCTAAGTGTTAAGCAGTTAGACTAATAAATTTTTTCCTGGGGGCAAAATTAGCTCCATATTTGGAGATGACAATTAGCTTAGTATAGCTAGTGCAGGTTTTCCTACGTCATACCGCCGCGGCGCCAACACGTAGTGGAATGACGGTTATTGGTAAATCTTTTAGCTATAGAAGTTAACTTTGTAATTAACTTCTACAGCGTTTCAAGGTATAGTTTTTATAATAAAGTGTTCGAGTACACATGAAAACCATTTTAGCTGTTGAAACAAACTGCGATGAAACTGCAGTAGCAGAACACAAAAAACGCGGTGGGGTGACTCCTGAAATAGCGTCATGTGCTCATATGGAGCATTTAAGTGGCCTAATAAAAAGCGCCGTGAAAAAATCTAACCTTAACATTTGCGATCTTGATGCAATTGCAGCAACATCAGGATCATGACTCATAGGTGGATTAATAGTTGGTACAAAGCAATTGCACATGTAGCACAAAAATCTTTTAGTGCAGTTAATCACTTAGAAGCGCATGCATTAGTTATTAGGTTACTGCATGAGGTGAAATTTCCGTTTTTAGTTCTATTAATATCAGGCGGCCACTGTCAATTTTTAATTACACAAGATGTAGGTAGATATATTAAACTTGGAGAAATACTTGATGATTCATTAGGGAAAGCATTTGATAAAGTTGCTAAGATGTTGGGTTTAAGCTATCCCGGAGGTCCATTCAATAAAAAAATTAGCTAAAAAAGGTAATGGTGCAAGATTTAAACTACCAAGAGCGATAAAACATTCTGGATGTAACTTTTCGTTTTCTGGAATCAAGACAACAGTAAAAAACTGCAGAAACTCGAAATGAGCGAGCAAGATGTGTGTGATGTGTGTGCTTCGTTTCAAGAATGACATACTGCTGGACAGGGTTAGTAATGCGATTATTATGGCCCAATCTTTAAATGTCAAAATCAATAACTTTGTGATTACCGGCGGAGTTGCAGCAAATAATTTCTTGAAAGAAAAATTGAAAAAACAAACTTAAATATATTTTTCCCCCTAATTAACCTATGTGCAGATAATGCAGTGATGGTTGGATGGGCAGGAATTTAAATGTTAAGGAAAAACTATATCGATTCTCTCAATTTTGCACCAAGGCCAAAGCGGGAGTTGGAGAGTTATTAAAAACTCTAAATTTTGAATTAGGTAATGAAGGAACTGCTAAGTACCTATACTTCTTTTTACCATTGTTTATATTTCCTATTCACATACATTAGTCACTTAAAGTAGGCTATCTGCCGTTATTAATATTTTTGTAATAAAAATTGTATATTGTTAGAAATTTGAAAATAAAACAGATTTTAAACGAAAAATTACAAGTCGTATATTAGGTAGGTACTTCAGTTGGAAAATAAATAGGCTAACAATAATAAAGTGTGTTACTGCATTAGGATCTATGAGTCGAATGGCGCGACCGGGTCCCGTGCCCTGATCGCTGATGCTGCTATTCCTGCTGATCTAGGTGCTATTGGATTTCCCCCTTCGTCTCTAGTCCCGGCTCTCAAGGTGCCACCAAGTTAGAGTTTCAGCATCCGTCATCATTTCTAACAATATAATGCATGTAATCAAATTAAGAGGAAGATTGTAGAAATTACGCCATCAATAAAAAAAGAATCGAAGCAAAGTACTCTATATATTTGCCTAGAAAAATGCAAAAGTGCATTTTGGTTTATCTTTTGTTTTAGTGCGGGAATGAATTTATTAATGTTATTCCTACTACTTTATACCTCTCAAGTGCTTGATCGGGTGATATCAAGCGAAAGTGTATCAACACTAACTATGCTATCTGCATTTGCATGTTCTGCAATGCTTAAAACTTGTCGATATTTAGTCATGGCAAAAATAGGTGATTAGATCGATAAAACTGCAACACCAGATCTGATAATAAGGCCAATCAGGCTAACGTCAGTGCAGATCTCAACTTCAAGTGGTGAACCAATACGAGACCTCGGAGCAATAAAAAATTTCATTACAAGAAATGGTATATTCTCATTGTTTGAGACTCTATGGTCGTTAATTTACCTTGTTATGATTTTCATGATACATACCTCCACAGGGTTCATAGCTATTGCCGGGATCATTATATTAGTTTCAATGGCAACATGGATTGAACTTGCCACTAAACGAATATTACAAGAGCATTAGCACCATTTGACGCTGCGGTTCATACTTGGAAGTTTTTAAAGGCTAGAATGTCATATGGACGGCTACAAAGACTTATATTAACATCACCAAAAAGAGAGCAAACGATGACTCTACCAGAACCTGAAAGAAAATTGGAATTTGATAGAGTATTTTTTATTCCTTATGGAAGCAATAAGCCGACAGTAAAAGGAATATCATTTATTATAGAACCAGGGGACGTAGAAGATGTGATTGGTGCAAGTACTTCTGGTAAATCCATTATCGCAAAATTAACTGTTTTCGTATGGAAGCCAATATCTGGTGTAGTCAGACTAGATGGTGCTGATGTATATACTTGGAATCGAGAAAACTTTGGTAATTTTTTTGTTAATGTTGGCTACTTACCTCAAGATATTGAGTTATTTAACACTAGTGTCAAAGCTAATATTGCTCGCATGAAACCAGATCCAAATCCTGAAGAAATAATCAAAGCAGCAAAAATTGCAGGAGTACATGAACTAATACTAAGCTTACCAAATGGATATGATACAACAATAGGAGGTCCTGGAGGAGTAACGCTCTCTGGCGGCCAAAAACAGCTTCTTGGAATTGCCAGAGCTTTTTATGGTCACACAAAACTTTTAGTACTTGATGAACCAAACGCTAACTTAGATAGCAATGGAAAGGCATGCTTAATTAATGCAATTGGCATTGCAAGAAAGCAAAATACTACTACTGTTATCATCACTCACAAACTACCGTTACTGTCCGTAGTTGATAAGGTGATCCTCATGTCAGATGGTGTCATTTACGCTATGGGACCAAAAGATGAGATTTTGAGCAAATTAGTTGCTCCATCATTAAATACCACAGAAGATGAGCGCTCTTCAGCAAATGGTTAGTTTACTTCCACTAAATTCTGTATCTGAAATAACAACTGTTTCAGTATTACTCGAAATGTTTACCATTAGAAATAATATTACAAGAATAGTAAATAAATTATTAACTCCTATTAATTAAAGTTAATAGGCAGATAGTGTATATTTCTAATTAATGAGTTTTCTTAATTTATTAATTAAATAGTAATAGTGATTAGTAGTGATTTTATAAAAAAACTGTAATATAAATAATGTTGCTGCGAAAATTTATAACAATATTCCCCTCTAATGTTTAATGAATTTCAATAAATTGCCTTTTTAATTCTAGATAAGTATACGTTTTGTAGATAAGTATATGTTTAGTTCAAAATCCAAAAGTAAGCTTCTCTTCTCCAATAGAAAGCATATTGTTACTATATTTTAAAAATAATACTTTAAATAAAAGGTATTTTGTTAAGGGCAAAAACGATAAACCAGTTTTCCATTTAATTTCATGTCTTTCGTCAGATAAAAAAGGACCTTTATACCTAGTGCTTAATCATCACTTTAAGGGGATATTAATGTTTCCTATAGAAATAAGTAATATAACAAAAAAAATTACATAAAGATCCTAATAATTGGAAAATTATAGTTGCTGCAACTAAAACGGGAGGCTAATAGACAAGTGGTTCTTAAAAAGAATAAAATGATATTTACGCGTTTAGTACCATTTAATAATGATAATTTACCAGGAATTATTGCTGGTGGAATATATCAGGAAGTGTAAGATACTATTCGATCCTTAACTAAGTTTGGGTTTCAAAAAAATAACCCTATCGACCTTTGCATCATAGTGTCAGAAGTTATTAAAGCTAGTTTATCAGTCATACATTTTTCAGAGAACAGTGTGAACATATTAACTCCATATGAGGCAAACTATTAGGAGCAGAACTAGCTATAAGTGAAAAACATAACTTTTGCGATACCATAATTTTGTTTCACAGCTTTAAGAATAAATTAGCATCTATTTTTAATACAAAGGAAACTAAAGAATTTTATCTATTCAACTACCTTTATTTAAACTCTCCTCAAATTTATCTATACTTTGCTTTGGTTTTAGTTGTAAGTAACGCCCTTTATTTGCTAAATTTGTATTAAACTTCAGTGCCAAACCAAATTGCGATTAATAAAATACATTCTATTAATTTACAGATTACTGGAATTCTAAATAAAAACCTAGATTTATGGAAAAAAATTCTTCAAATTTACACAGTAGCAGATACATTGCAAATTTAAATTTTGAGCTTAGCAGATTATATAAAAAGTATACAGGGTGTCCCATAATGATGTCGCTTCTTTGAAGGGTGTGTTCCTTGGGTCACGGTTAAGTGACATTGTTAAGTACGATTTTTATTTTTACCAAATATCTACAATGGTGGCAACCACCAACCACTGTTGTTTTTTAAATTAGAACTTCTTACTTTTCCAAACGTTTCTCAATATGAAAAAATTACAGTAAATATAACAATCAATTTACAAAATTTTTCCCCTCTTAGTATTTTTATGCAGACGCGCGTTTTCTTTTAAAAAAATAAAATCCACATACGTACATATCCTCGGGTGTGGAATATTTAAGTAAAATAATTCATATGAAACGTAGTGGGTTGCTGTCACTTTGATGGTTTTATTGTTTGGATTGTCATTAACAATTAATGTCAGATATCTACCACCAAATTACCTACTCTGTTAATTAAAATTAAATTAAATAATTAAAATAAATTATTGGTGTACCAGGAGTGAATCTATATGACTCTTGAATAGTTTGATTTTTGCAAGGGTATGCCTATTCACGGCTATCTAATGATAAATCCCATTTATGCAAAGCTTGGAATTATGGGGCATATTTTATGGTTTGAAAAGATGCTTGAAAGAGCACATGTGCCAGCCATGCTTTACAATATTCCATTAAGAGCAAGAGTGAGTCTTCACGCTGAAACTGTACGCAACTTATCCAGCCACGAAAAAATTTTTAGGCTATCACAGATTCAAGTGGCCCCGTTAATACTTTAACTCAGTATAAGAAAACTGCCCCAAATATTGAGGTATTTTGTGGAGATGATATGATATTCGATATAGCTGATAGGGGCGTAGCTGGTCTGGTTTCTGTTGCTGCCAACGTTTGGTCACATGTAGCACATGAATATGTTAAGCAATGTCTGAACCACGAACTCTCTTTACTGTCATTCCAGCGCGTGACGCTAGAATCCAGAAGGAAACCTGTTCAAATGAAAGGAAATGACATGAAAAGTTCAACAGATATCTGGCAACAAGCTTGCAAAGCTCTATTTATTGCGAGCAATCCAATACCTACTAAAGCACTCCTACATGATATTGGGCTCATAGAACACAAAACTGTTCGCCTACCACTCAGCACAGAAGACTTGCCATCTATTAAAAAATGGAGGCAAGTGACTGCTTGGATGGAAAGAACTGGATAAGGATTGTGATCTGCACTAGCACCATCAACTTTCACACCGCTGTCAACTGAGCTACCTGGTGGAGAAGAAAAGCGTTCAGTTATTGCACTTAAAAGTTGCACAATTGCGTTTGCTATTAGAGTTACAACACTTATAGCTATAGGTGATGCGATACCAAGAGCAACTAAACCCGCTCCAACTCGAAAAGAAACAACAGCACCTGCTATAGCAAGTCCAGGCAGCTTACTCGAGTTATCAACAAATTGAATACCTTCTGGTTCTTTTACATGTTTTTTAAGACACTCTTCAATGTCAATTATATAACTGAGGGTTTTTAATTGACTTTGAGCGTACTTTAATCTATACAATTTTAATATCTTAAGCTATAAGACATGTCAGAGCTAAAGTGGATTAGGTTTACCGATAATTTGAAAAACAAAAATTCGTAATTCCGCTACTTGTTAGCGGAATCTATGCTGAGATACTGCGAATAAATCGCGGTATGACGTGTTGCTTGGGTCAGCTATAGGACCTGTACCAGCACCATGACCTTAACCCAGAAAAAATGGAGAGAAAGAAAGTAGTTTATTTTTGGTAATCCAATCAATCCGTAACCGTTCACAGATTTCCACTTAATTCTTCAATCTCACTAATAGAAAGGCCTGTAAACTTGACGATAATGTTGACATCAATACATTTGGGAATACATTTCGCCTGCCTAAATATCACTTCTTAATTTTATAGCGTTTAGAAGAAACTAAATTTCGGTCGCTCGATATGGATGGCAACGGAAGTGCTCTCTTCTGTAAACGATGTAAAGCAAAATTATTAAGTGGTATAAAACGTAGAAATTGCAATAATGTCTTCCATGTTAGCTGTGCTAAATATAGTGCTAATGTTAAATTCTCCGAAGACAAGACTTATGTGATATGTTGTGAATATGAAAATATGAACACCAATCCAGACGCGGATGGAAGGTGGATGTTAATATATTTGCGTATATTATAAAACAAAAGGATACCTTAATTAACGAACTACGGGATAAAATCAATTTGTTAAATGTGCAAATTGAGCTCCTTCACAAAGTTTCTCTGTTATCAGAGAAAGATACAAAGCCACCACAAAAAGAGTTTCTCAGAAAAACTGTAGACAACACCACTGAAAAAGAAGGGGGTTTAAAAACCTCACTTCAACATCTGATAAAAAGTAATTAAATTTAATTCCACTAAAAACGGTAATGTTCAGAAAAAAACATCAACTGAGATTGTACATGGTAATCAAGTTTCTGCGGAGCTCTTAAAAGTTCAGTCGCATCTAAAATGTCAGGAATTAATTAACCTTCCACCAAATGAGAATAATGAGGCTTTACTTCTTTCTGGAAAAAATCAAGCAGCAGAAACGGTTAAGGAACAGTGGAAACAGGTTCCATATAAATCAAACCGTCGAAGAAGGACCATTATTGGTAACAACAATGAAACGTCCATAAAGGGCGTTAAGAAATTAGTACAGTTACATGTCAGTCGAGTACACAACAAGACGTCTCCTAGTGACTTGTGCCAGTTATTAGAAAAGTCATTTCCAGAGGTAACCTGTGAAGTGATAATTCCTAAGCACCCTAATTAATGTGTATTCATCTTTCAAAGTGTCAATTTTTGAGGAAAACTTTAGGAAAGCTATGCATCCTAACAATTGGCCTGATGGTGCTTGCATTAGCAGACTTTTTCAGAGGCGGACACCACTAGGATCAGTGGTTAAATGATATTTAACCCCGTTTTATTACTACTTTGTACAAAGTTTAAATATTAAATCCATTAATTTTTTAGAAGTTGATATAAGTAGTTATCAACAAATACATTTTTTATGTTTGACAGAAACTCATTGTAAGAGTGAATCAATCAAAACAAAACAGTAGATAGGATTGGAGAGAGGATAAGGATAAGGATCAAGTCCAGGAGGAGCAAGGTCAATGAGCTGAAATATGATGAAATATGACGAAATATGATACCGAATATAAGTCAATGAACTGAAATGTGACACCTGATGCTATCTAGACGAAATATGATACCGGAGCAAGGTCAATGAACTGAAATATGACACCGGATACTGTCTAGATGAAATATGATACCGAATGTAGGTCAATGAACTGAAACATGATATCGGATGTTAGCATCAGCTGTCTTTATTTATAGACTAAGGTTAATAACTTGTAACAGACGATGACCTTGAATATGACACTGGATACTGTCCAGACATCACGTGGTTTCTATTTTTAAACATGATCAACGACATTGGATGCTATCTAGACGAAACTCGACACTTTATTTCCTATAAAAATTCCACTCTAGTAAAGATTATTATTAGGTAAATTATTTTCTTTGAAATCGTCATATCAGCTAAAACTGCAATGTAACTTGATACCTATGTGAAGGTCACAGGTTAACAACTGAATTACATCCGGTATTGCATCATTTCTAAGCACCTGCATTTGTTTTATGTCAGCAAAAACTTTATTTCATTTAAAAAATCCACACTACCAAAGATTATTATTTGATAAATTATTTCTGTCTGAAATTGCCAGGTCAGCTAAAACTGCAATGTAACTTGATACCTATGTGAAGGTCACAGGTTAATGACTGTATTACATCCGGTATTGCATCATTTCTAAACACCTGCATTTGTTCTGTCAGTAAAAATTACTACTTTATTTCATAATTAGCATTACCTTTCCTTAATTTTGAATGTAGGATATAATACCATGTTAATAATAAGTACATCATTTCTAAAAAATAAAATTTCCCTCTACCTATTCAAAGTTGTGGGGATTACTCTATAAAATAACGTTAGGAAAAAATTTGAAACAGTCGAAAACAAGCTGTGTTGTGTGAAATAATATTGGGTTATAGTGTGTAACCAAACAAAGCCAGAATAATGTGGGCAGTTTATGTGAAAGAGAGCGAAATAAAAGACTTAGATAGCGGCATTCGAAATCTACATCAGACCGTCTCAAATCTTCCAAGTTGAAGTTTGATGCCGATCATGAAGCCATTTATGGCGTGGGAAACTTTTTCCACCAGAATATTGTGAAGAATTAATTGAGAAATATGGAAAGGCGTTAGTATTGTGTGAAGATTATTTAAACGATCGAAGCGATCGAACCATAGATGATGTTGTCAATGGTTTTATTAACTTGGGCATGACGGAAATGCTTCATGATATTAAACATTTACTGCAGAGCCATTTAGCCAATAAAATTCCTGAACGCGAGTGGGAACAAGATGACCAAGTTGATAGTGGTGTAGAAATGAGTCAGCAATGAATCTGTATTAATGAAATATTTAATAAAATTTATTATCATAAAACTGTTTTATTATTTCATATAAATTCATAACTAAAATTAATCAGTTTGTATATAGAAGCAATACTTCTGCAAACAGTTCGCTAATTATACAACGACCGTATAACTCCAAAGAGGTGTATATTTGTTTTAATCAAACTCACAAATTGAGAGTTAGCCCTATAATTGGAAAATAATGAAACCTGATACAAATAATTATCAAGAAATGTTCAAATCATCCATACCTACAAACAGTAGTAGCTACAAGTTGAGAATAAGAAGGTGTAATGACATAATGCAAGACTCTGATTGGTTGGAGCTTTACAGTAAACCCCCCACTTCTAATAACTTTAGTCTTACCATAAATAGTGAGTGTGGAAGAGAATACGGAGCAAATACCTTTCTCATATGGAATATAGCGATTTGTTCTTCATTGTTGCTCATTGTTACATATTTTCAAGTAATATGTCTGAAGAATTGTGATGTGTGCAATGTATTAGTAGAGAATTGATAAAAAACATCAAAACGGTAAGTCGTTGTATGACTTTACTGAAGAGGAGCTCACACACTTTTCACTACACTATCTAATCAGGCTCATCCCGTTGAACTTTTGCATTCATGGCCGAAGCTTCCGAAAGAGTATAGAGAAAATTTCAGCCTACAAGTACAGCTGCCATGTTTCATACACTACAATCGTCCAGAATGGTATACACACGTCGATGGATCTGCACCATCACAATATAAATGTCACATGTGTAAATGGAGTCTTCAAAAATATTAATCATATATAAAAAATATGTAAAATAAATCAATAAAACTGTTGAAATATTATTTTCTGCTTTTTTATTTAAAAAAAACTATAAATAGTTCAGAATTAAAAAAACAATGTTAGAGTACGAGACTTGAATTCACGAATCTGTTAAAGCATAGATCTTAATTTCAACTTTATATATTATAACTTTTATTATAATTTTTTATTGTATCAAATTTACAAATTTAATAAATTTAAATCAAAATCCCATTCCACTTCATCATCTTGAGCATCTAATAACTTTTCAGCTTCTTGTATGAGAAGTTTTAAATTTGAATTGGCGTCATCATTAAGAAGGTAATGCCCCCAAGATCTGGTCGTTATCCCATTAGGTTCAACATACCTCTTTTCATCATCTGAAGAAAGGGCAACTTTGTTCTTCAGTTCAGTATAGATTTAAATATATACATTTTGCGGAATATTTTACCACCCTTTTCGACGATTTCTACATAATCCAAAAAATTTATTTCTTTTTTGATAACACTTTTTGATATACCCTTTGCCTTCTTCGTTACATAGTCGGCTTTAACACAATATGCTTTGGCAACCATAAAAGCTCTATAGGCCATCCAGCATATTCATCTTTAAATCTACCAACAACTGACTCCGTCTTGGGTATATTATGGATATTGTCTACAGTATAGTTAGAGGTGTCAAAATATTGAATGTTGTTTTTGATGTCATTATATGGGTTGTCCGTGAAAAGTTTCAAGGAATCTGTATCGGTGTAGTTTCTTCCAACTTTTCAAAGGAGGTCACATAACTGTAAGGAAAAACTCCTTTCCGCTGGATTAATTTGAACTCCTATTCGTCTGGAAAATATCTTCGGGTCTCAGCACACTGATGGGATTCCAAAGTTTGGCTTAATTTATTTAGGGACTTGGACAGAAATCGAAAAGAATCCACAAATTTCAATATCAAGTATGTATTTGGCTTCTTTGGATCCCCAGATTTCTCCACAAGGATAGACTTGGAAAATGAGATGTACTTTTCTTTGTTTTGAGCAATAACAGAAATGTTTTCATTTTTGGTAGCCAATTTCTTAATGAAAAGCGAGGAATCATAGTTGAGATTCTGAAAGAAAACTGGTGTGAATTTTGGAACTTTATAGTTCAAGTTACAACAGAATGCTTTGCAAAATTGAACCTTCCGGTTAAATGCGAATGATCCCGTGCTTTTACATCCCAGGGCATAAATGGTTTATTGCAAATATGACAGTATGTTGCTGTATCATAAGCTATTTTCTCTTTATCAGTAAGAGGAAGCATTTCTTTGACATGTCTTAAGTGATTGTTATAGAGTGAGTGAGTGAGTTATAACTCCATAGCTACTTTATCCAATTTTTCAATAAATACTTCTGTAGTATTGGACCCTCGGTACGTTTCAAACCTTGAGTACTAGTCATCAAAATTACACTTCATATAGAAAGCAAAAGAGTATGGCACATGTTCACTTGTTTGAACTGTGAATGGTTTGTCATCGTATTAATAAACTCTCAAAATCGGCATAGATAACGAATGATATTGGTAGTCGTCTCTCAAAATTTTCGAATTTTAGGATATTTTCAGGAATGGATTCACCATACTTATTTACTTTTAAATCGGTTGTTGGTATCTTTGTACAACATGGTTACAATCGTTTTCTTCATGTGCTTTCAGTCGCTGCATTGTTCTAAACGATTGAAGACACCCATCACAGATATGTACACAACCATTTCGTCTTGATTTCTGTTTTGATACCAGTTATGACAAGTTGGTTATTAGGCAGTAGTCATTTATACCTGCAGTTGTATCAGATAAAAGTAATGAATTGATATCTGTCGCTTGTCGGTTTGAAGTAAAATGTAAAGTTCCAACTACCTCAGTATGAATTTTACCATCTCTAAATTCGGATTCAATTCCAAATACATTGATGGAAATATTATTAAGCTTTTCAAATTTAGGAATGTCCTTCAGCTTCATAGGAAACTCCATACCATTAAAATGTATTAAAATTTAATAAAGTGTCATAATGTGGGTACGAACTTGTTTTTGTTGGATTTGTTTTTAATATTCAATACACCTCCTTTTTTCTTTGCAACGTATGTAGGTAGTTTAATATAGGAAGATGCCGAAAGCTGTGTATATTTGTTTATGTTCACATCAAGAAACGTTATTTCCTTTAATGCCCACCCGGAAAGCCTCCCCTGAAACTGGGATGCATGAGATGCCATTTCTTCTATAAACTCTTCAAACATTATTTTCTGTTGCTTCTGTCACTAAATTATTTTTGGTATTAAATGATTTTATTTCAAGCATCTTCTTTTCAGCGATAATGTAAAGTCCAAACACCTCAGTTTATCTTGAGAGCCTTATGTTTTTGTAAATGTTCATTAATAATGTCAAGCACTTTCTGTTTAATTTCTTCAAAACAGTCCTTATAATCAATATGGATTTTAGGGCTTGTGAACCGAAAACTTGCTATTCTGCTGGCGAAAGCACTGTGCACTTTACACACACCATCTCTCATAGTAGTAAGTGGTCGATCAATTCGTTTTTTATCAATGGACACTTTTTGTTTTTTGGATGGACCTGGAACTACAGGCATATCAACACTTTTTCTCTTGAGACATGACTTAATATGACGGTCTAAATTGCCTTTTGTAGAAAAATTGTTTTTGCAGTGTTCGCACTGTTTCTTGCTTGACGAAGGCACAGTTTTTTGTTGTAGAACTCGACATAATTTAATATGACGGTCCAAATTGCTTTTCTAAGAAAAGCTGTTTTTGCAGTATTCACACAGTTTTATGTTGAAGAACTGGGTATGACTTACTAATTTGCCTTAGTAAGTTAAATTTGACAAAGATCTTTTCACAATGTTCGCACTTCATTGTTAAAGTTACAAATAATATTTAACTACACATCAAGTCAATTTTATACTTTATCCCCCACCTTTTCTGATGTTAACATCTATCGAAAACACCTGGAGTCTAGACAGCATCCTGTGTAAAAGCCACCTGGCGTCTAGACACCTTCCGATGGCATATTCAAGGTTATTGGGTGATTGACCCCATGTAGAAATAAAAACCACCTGGCGTCTAGACAATATCCGGTGTTGGAGTTCTGGTTTCTGGGATTTGTTTAAATAAGTTCTGTTAATAAAACACATTAAAAATATTTTTTATTTTTTATGTTTTCCCTTGTTTCCATTTCGAGCCGTGCTACTACAGATGATGACTGTATCCTTCCTTTTGATGTGAGCAGTCGATGTGTGCAATAGGCGCAATCGCTTTATCGGGATTAAATATTGGTGCATTTCCTGTTTCATAATAAGAATCTTGAAATTTTGCATATATGTCATATAATGTTGCATACTTATTATTTTTAAAGTCAAGAAATATGTCATTGTAAGGAATCTTTCAGAATTTAAAAAAACTCGTATATTCGTAAGGTTACAATTATCAAATTTACTCATATTAGATGTAACTTTATTTTTCTTATCTGTTTGCAAAGCCACAATTATATGGCGTGGAGTTTCGAGTTTAGTAGTAGTTTTCACAGGCCAAGTATGCATGGTAGTTTCGGCAAGGGAAGGATACTCTACCAGTTCCCAACTTCTAAACGGCATCAATATGTCCTGATTATCATCTAAAATTTTTGTCAGCTCTAGTTGTTGAGGAATTCCAACAGATACGTGGAGAATCCTCCAGTAGATCTTTTCTATATTAATTTTTGGTTGCTCATTACCGGTTTTTGCCGTTACTGCATCTACATCATTATTATTTCGAATCAGAACCAATTCCTGTTTCATTCAATATGATATTTTTGTAGTCTTCAAAAAAGCCCATCAACATCTTCAGTGGAATGCATACATTAAATTTGCCTGTATTAGATATTAAGTTTTCATTAGGAAACCATCCCGCATTTTGCAGTTTGACACTTTCGCTTTTATTGTAAGATAAGTACCCCTTAAGGGTTGATGTTAATCCTACATTTCGAACAGAATCAATAATAACACCATTCATTTTATATCGAATTTCTCTAAAAATAAAACTGAAGGCATTATTTATCAGTTTTAATTCAGTAACAGGTTTTCCATCTTCGCTCCCTCCAAGTACAGCATGCTCTCACATGGTAGTGTATATCAAGTGTGTGTGTATAGATAGTGTGTATCAAGTTCTTGAATTCCCATTCTAATCTCATCATTGTAGTCAAATTTAGCAGTCACGGAGGGTTGGTAATTATGATACTCAAAGTCGACAATGGAACTGTCAACGAGAGGCTCTTGCTTAACGTTTAAGATATCCATTATACGAGTACTTCACAACCAAAAAATCTCTTATTTTCACGTGTTACTTTAATAACGTTTCTTCTCGAACTAACTGAACATTGGTTCTAGGAACTTCTTTTATTACGTGGTTTTGTCCAAAGATTTTGTAAGTAATGCGGAACGTTATAGCGAATTACCATATTTTACAGTTGTTTAAGATGTAGTCTAACTGTAATAGTTCCTTTCGAAAATTGATAAGATTT
The DNA here is from genome assembly GCA_037114965.1 of Monochamus alternatus. NCBI lineage: Eukaryota > Metazoa > Arthropoda > Insecta > Coleoptera > Cerambycidae > Monochamus > Monochamus alternatus. The sequence continues at coordinate 29,863,587 of CM073435.1, read as the reverse complement.
CCGTCCTGGTCAAGTATTCTTACAGTGATGTTACTAATCGTTCTGACGGTCACAGGGAAATATAATATATTTAAAGGTGACTCCACCACTTTATAACCGGATGCAACAACGGGAAAAAACTGGTGAATGATGTGGACAGGCTTTCCATTAGAATAAGAACCAACTGCTAAGTTGCGGTCTATGCATATAGCATTAACTTTGATTATTTGTACGGGGAAATCTGACTCGTTTAGTTGATTGGCTTTAAGAATCCTTTTATTAAACCCTAGAAGAGATCCTATCGAGTTATAAGATATAAAATCTATATCGACATTTGTTATAATTGTAACAGTTGAGGTATTTCGATTAGCGACAATACAAATTTGATTTGTGGATGGCATGTTTCTCTGTATATAACTATTTAGATCGGTAATCTCATAAGCACCAATAGGAATTGTTACACATATTACTATATGTGAATGTGTTGTTTGTTTCATCAATATTTGGGATAACATTAAAGGTTTCAAGATTTGTTAACCCTATCACATATTCAGAGTCTTCATCTAGATATATAGGTGGATTGAAGTCTGAGCTTAAAATGGACGTATTCCCAGATAGTGAAAATATCAAAGACATGTTACACTGTTTAAAACTTTCTGTACAATAAGTAACTTTTTCGTTAGATGCACATATTATATAAAAATTTCAACGAGAGCTATCCACAGTTTACCGCATTGTCTCGCTGATATTTGTCATGATTATAACTTATTTTGTTTAAGCTACCATCGCTATAGAAATATTTTGTCAGAGCATTCAGAGGTCTCAAGTTTCCATAACTATAAAAATATACAATGCTGCTATGGCTATTAACAAAAGGTTACAGTAACTGCGTAATATATGAATCAGAGAGCGCTTAAAGGCGTGCCTCACCAAACAGTCTGACCTGTAACAATAATTCTATTAATAATATTAAATAGAAATATTTAAGATTTTGCAGGTGCTAATTACAGGTGATATTAAATATGGTATGGAAAAAAACTACTAGCGCTGGGAATCGAACCACGGACCTCTAGAGTGCAAAGTGTGTACGTTAGCGCTAGACCATCGCAACTTATAGGTAATGAGTAATATGAATTGGTAATATATGGGCTTGCGCTGGAAATAGTGGTAGTAAATTTAATCTGGTGAGATTTAAAATTAGGCGGGAAATTCAAACCCCCATATATTTCCTCATTATTTCTCCTTACATAGCCTTCCTCTGTCTTCTTACCCCCTAGAATTCTTCTTAAGATCTTCCTTTCCCACCTTAAAAGGTTTTCTCTTGACTTCTTATTGAGAACCCAGGTTTCACTATCATACAGCGCTGTCGGTCTCAAAATTGTTTAATACATTCTAAATTTTACTCCTCTGCACAAAATTTTTGATTTCAATAAGTGGTTGACTGCTGCCGAACTTCTGTTTGCTTTTATTATTCTCCTATTTATTTCTTGTTCCTCATCACAGTTAGCGCCCCAAATACACCTATTCTTGTACTTCTTCAAACTCCATCTCTCCATGTTCTGTTCTCAATTTAAAATTGGTATCCTTTTTTTGTTCTCCTATTCTCAAAAGCTTACTTTTCTCTTCATTTATCTGCAATCCCACTGTACGTGCTTCCTCCACAAGTTTTCTCGTTACTTCTTCTAATTACCTATTATCTCTAGCAATAATGGCCACGTCATCTGCATAACTTACTATTTGGTGACTTTTAAACAATATGTGTCCTTCTCTGTTTAACTGAAGTTCACAAATAAAAACATTGCTTTGATCCCATACTCATAGCATGTAGTCAGAATTTCCTTCACCATGAACATTTGGTCCGTTGTTGACCTCTCCTTTCTAAAACCTGCATGATACTCCCCTATGTGTAGTTCTGCTATAGGTTTTATTCTCTGTTTTATTAACGTTGCCATAATTTTATACCCTATATCTAACAATGATATCCCCCTATAGTTTCTGCAGTCTGTTGCATCTCCCTTTTTAAGATTGGTATAATCATAGCATCTCTCCAATCTTCAGGCATACATTCTCTTCTCCAGATCATTCGTATCATTTCGTATATTTTTTGTCTTAAATCCTCTCCTGCGTACTTAATATTCTCTGCTGTTATTCTGTTTATTCCTGGACTTTTGTTATTCTTTGAAGCTTCTATAATTATATCTATTCTTTTTTTGTAGGTTCTACTTCCCCTTCCTCTTCCCTTCCCGGTATCATCTCCTCGTGCTCCTCTGCTTCCCTTACACTCTCTTCATTCAACATATCTGCAAAGTATTGTCTGCATCTTTCTCTCACTTCTGTTTCCTCTCCAATTAGATTGCCACTTTCATCCCACACATATATTACTTCCTTCTTTATCTTCTTTCCCTTTTTTATCTCTCTGTAGAAGTTACGTATTTCTTTTCTCTTATAATGTTGCTCTATTTCATCTATTTTCTTAACCTGTTCTGCTCTCTCCTTTTGTCTAAACACTTTCTTTGTCTTTCGTCTTTGTTCCCTGTATTTTTCCTTATCTTCCTCTTGTACTGACTGAAGTGCTTTAATTCTTAGCTTATTTCTCTTCTCCGCCTCTCTTATACACTCCTCATCCCACCATCTTTTCCTCCCTGCAAACTCTTTTTTTGGTATTACTTTCTCACTTGCTGTTTGTATGACATTTTCGATCTTTATCCATTCTTCATTTATATTTGCTTCCAATATCTGTATGTTTTCTTGCAAACCTTACCTTATCTCTTCTTCATACTTGTTTTGGGTTTTCTCAATTTGTAATGTCACCATATCTAGTTGTCTTTTTCCTTTGTAATCCTTTCTTTTTAATAGGTTTTTTTATCTTCAAATCTATTCTCACTAGATAGTGATCCGAGTCTATGTCTGCTCCTCTGCATGATCTAACATTTTTTATTATACTTCTGTGATTCTCATTTATGCAAACATGATCGATTTGATTAGAATATGCTCCATCTGGAGAGGTCCAGGTACCATTATGTATGTCTTTTCTCTTAAAGAATCTGCTCATTATTTTCATTTTTTGTCCTTCTGCAAATTCAATCAACCTACGCCCATTGTCATTGCTCTCTAGGTGTTTACTTTATGTCCCTACTATACTTTCATACATCCCTTCTCTCCCTATTTTCGCGTTTGCATCCCCTACCACCATTCTTACTGTGTTTTTATTCAGCTTTCCGTAATTTTCTTCTACCTTCTCATAAAACTCATATTTTTTTTCTTCTGTTTTTAATTCTGTTGGTGCATATATATTTAATATCTCTATGTTTATCTCTTCTTTGATTTTAATCATACATAACCTATCTGAAATTGCTTCAAATTTACAAATTTTATCCTTCCTTAAAAATGCTGTTCCGTATTGCCTTGTTTCGCCTCCGCTCGTAAAGAAGTGACGTTGAGCTTCTTGCAGTTCTTGGTTCGAAGAAGCCTCTACGCTTCTTTGGTTGGTTTTGACTCAGCTTTTACTCTTGTTAATTAAAATAATTACACAAAAAAGATATTCGTTATTTCTAATTGTGTTTTATTTAACTAACAGCAGGTATTTTACTAAGAACAAAACAGAGTTAGCTCAAGTCTTTAAGTGTTTTGACTTGATTAAGACTGAACTGAACTGAAACTGAAAAAGTATATATATATATATATATACATGAAACATATGTAATACAAATTACTAGATTGCCCCGTGCATTAGGAACAATGAACAATAAATAATTTCTGGAATTAACATAAGGTAATTGATAATATACGGTATAAAAGATAAACTTCGACAGGAATCTTTGTCAGCACTTCTACCGCACTTTATCACTTATGGTGTAGGTCAGTTAACACAGGGTTGGCTCAATGTCGATGTAACAGGTAACTAAGAATAAATAATTTTCTGTATTGCTATTATGTCCATTTTGTATCTATTTGCTTCTCTTTCTAGGATTTTTAATGATCCTTCCTCATTTAACCCTCTTACATTCCATGTTCCCATTCTCATTCCTTTTTCTTGATTTGTGCCTTTTTGCTTTTCGTCTTTTTCTGTCTTCCCCTTCTCCGTCCTTCTAGCTTCGTTCTGTATTTTTTGCTTTCTGTTCCTGGTTTTATTTATATCGTTTCCTTTTTTCATAACCATGTCCATTGCCAGCGATCTTTCTTTTATGTTACGTGATATATCTAGTTTTTTGCTTCTTTTTTTTCTAGCCTGCTTGCATCATTATTCCAGTTTCAAACCTCATTATCTATTACGAGTTTTTGATATCCTACTTTTGCTACCTTTCCTTCCATCCTTACTTCTTTGGCTTTCATTCTTAGTTTCTTTTGAATTTCCCTTTCTTTTTTGCTCATATCATCGTTAATCTAGACTTTGGCTGCTCCTACCTCCTTTAATTTACTTTTATTTTTTATTATCCTCATCTTGTCCTCCAAGTTTTTTAATTCTACTAAACAAACATTAACTCCTATTTTTGTTACCACTTCTGTACCAATCTCCATATGCAATGACTTTCTTATAAACTCTTCTATCTGTCCTTTCAGCTCATCCTGATCTAAATTTTCTCTAATTTGTAAGCCTTGAACCACTATATTTTTCTTTCTTTTCTCTTTATCTATACTCTCTACTCTTTCTTCTACTTCTCTCATCTTATCCCTAAGCGCCTTATTTTCCTGCCTCATGTCCTCAATTTCTCCTCTGAGTTGACTTATCTCCTCTCTATACTCTTTCTCTTCTCTTCTCACCTGTTTTATTTCCTGTGTTAAATTTTCAACACCTTTTCCATGTTATCCTCCATATCATACTTTTCTTCCACCCTACTTCTATTTCAATCTCTTCCTTTCTTCGCTCGGGTGTCTTTGTTACCCTTTTACGGACCACCGGTTTTTCAGTTTTCCTTAACATTCTGTTTATTATATTTGCGAAACTACTGGTTGCCTATCTCCCTTGACACCAGATCGCTAACCCACACTAGGTGTTTTCTACTGAAATACGTCTCTGAGTTACTGGTTGCCTACCCCGCGCGTGCACAAAGTCGTCTTTGTCGACCAATCGGAGGCTCTCTGTCAATCTCTGTAGGCAACACTGAACCTTATTGATGACCTACTTTTACTAACCTCCGAAATATTTCTGTCTTTCTTTTACTTTTACTCTGTTGTTTTAAAATTTTCTTATTCGTCTACTTGCCCCTTTCCTCCACCAGCAAAACTCACACTATTTGTATCCCAAAAATAACTCGGCACGGTTCAAATTGGACTTTAATGCCGGAGCACTTTTGCGACACGTACCTACACTTAAAGCGATCGAGAAATGCCCTACACCTATATGGGACATAAAAATTGTGGAAACTAAATATGGAAGGTCGGTGCTAACTGAATTGGAAGATCACATTGTCTTTCTACCGAAGAGATCATTGGCGGCTATAGAAGCCAACCTGATTAACTTCAAGCCTGAGAGATACAGTCTCGTGTTCAAAGGACTGGTGGACTGTCAACGTTCCCAGCCTGCCGTCAATTTTGAGATAGTAGAGCTACATCAATCTGAACAGCCCGCATCAGCATAGTTAATTATATTTTATGTTATAATAATAATAAGTATTAATAAATAAATATTTTGTAATAAAATACAGTTTTTTATTTTACTCTTTCTAGTAGCGGTTTAAAATATAATTTACAACAATATTAACAAGTTTGCGATGTCCGAGTGGTTAAGGAGTTTGACTTGAAATCAAATGGGCTCTAGAATGTCCTGGAACGCCTTTGTCACCTTGTCGCCAGTCTTTCTTTTTACAGGTCTGATCCATATGAATTTCGAGAAGCAGTCGATAACTACTAAAATGTATTTAAAATTTCTATTCATTTTAGCGTAATTGCCCATTTCGACCAGGTCCATTTGGCAAAGATCATCAAACCCTTAACAATCGTACGTCTGCGAGCATAGTTTTTTCTCATAGGCTTATGAAGCTCATTTACCAGTTGAATTTTTTCTTTGAAATATTTGATTCGCAGTTAAACTGAGATTTAACCGCCAATTCACGACGTAATATACTCTTAAATGGGATTTTTATTAATAGTTTTGAGTATGTGCTGCTCTAGTGTGTCAACCATTTTTTTAATATCTTCAACATCCCCCTCTTGCTTCTTACTCAGTTGACTAATAGCATCTCCAAGGCGTTTGCCTTCTGCATTAAGTACATGGAATATATCTGTAGTCATACTAAGTACGATATTTTTCTCCGCTTATTAAAGCTAGTATTAACTAGTTTCCAAATCTTTGTCTAACTTTCCGCTGTAATTCTTTTAATATCACTTTCTTGACGTTTTTCCAAGTTTCTCATGGACTTGAGTAGGTTGCTGGAATTATTGTGTTGGAGCTGCTTTAGAGTATCTTGTATTGCATCAACATATTCCTTAGTGGTGACATCAGTAGCTTCAATGGGCTGCTTCACGTAACATATCCTCAAATTACCAATATTAATGTTTCCCTCGGGAGTAAATGAGAATCCAATTGTATGAGATATGTAAGGTTCGTTAAAATCACGATGATTATGACGAACGCTATGTCCGAATTTATCGAGACTCATCGTGTAGAATGACTGGAAATCGTTTGATACATAAACGTGACACAAATGTGACAGAAATGTGACATTGTGACATAAAAAAGGGTAACTGCAACGTAAATGTGACATTGTGACATAAACGTGACGTAAATAAGGGTAACTAACCTAAGATATTATTTTAGCCTTTTTTAACTTCTCGATAATTGCTGCAATTTTATTATCATGAGATGTATTTCCAGCGTTCCGAGAAGCTACCAACAGCCTCAGACGATCGACAAGTTCGTTTGGATCATCCCAGTAAATATATTCCATCGGTTTTGTATTGTAAGTTAACTTGTTAGATACTAAGCCTCTGCCAATAGTTTTACGCGGTACTTTAGTGAATAGCGGTCTAATAATTTCTCTATACTTGAACGAACTGGAGCTCTTTAAGTGTCCTACTTTGTCTTTGTGTGCGTCAGTCATTTGAAGAATATTTTTATAAGATTTCTTATCCTCTTCGTTGAAAGACGGGTCATGATAGAAAATCAATTGGTACAATCCTGGTGTTCCTTTAAATTGCTGTCCATCGATTACTATATTACCAGTACGAATGTTAAAATCGATACGTTTGTTACCGAGTAACCACGATGAGGTTGAAGAATCGTATATTGGTCCATAATTCTTATCAATTACGTCGCTGTCAGCCCAATGTTCTGTATCGTACTTTTGAGATATTGTGAGGATATTGAACTAAATATTCTTCCAACGCTTCTTGAGTTATATCTCCAGGTTGAGTTTCCCGCTCCTCTTCAAATGTTCCATCTGCATCATCATCATCACTTCTATCTAGAATCTAGAATCTCTGGTTGAAGACGATGCTACGTCTTCCAATGGTAAAATGGCTGTCTGGTCGAATGTAGACGATTTTTCTTCTGCTTTAAATTCCTTCTTCTCCTCTTTCTTAGCTTGATGATGTGCTGGCTATTTCTTTTAACGGTGTTACAATGGGCTTAAACAGTTTCTGAAGTGCTTCATCTTCCTCTGTTTTCCCTAGTTTTAGAGCCAAGCACTTTCGCTTAATCGACTTTGCGAGTTCGTTGATTTTTTTCTTTCGCGCTGTCTTGGTGATGACGTCTTTAACCGTTGGATTCATTGTAATTAATGACAGCGTTCACCATAGCTACCTTTGTGAAAATCAAAGTCTTTTACGATTACCATTGTACCATATTTATCGGCCCAACATTCCGAGCAGCAGTTTTTGAATTGATCGTACGTCATGTCGGAGGATACGTGTTCCTCGTAGCCGTGTTTTAGATTTACCTCATCCTGCTTGAAAAGAACTATTAGATTGCAATTATCTCGAATAAGCTGCTTCGGTATCTTCGAATATGTCTGACATAGGTAGGCGGCATCGATATTCTTATGTCTGCACATCGAGTAGTATTCACGTATCTTTTCCTGTTTATCACATGCCGCATCGTCGAATATGAATATGGAATGATGTCGAGCATCTGTCGGACTAATAATTTCATCGTTAGCCCCATATAGGAAATATCCGATTTCCTTCACTTTACTCAAGACCTCTCCCAACAGTTGCTATTTAGGCTGGTATAGGGACTTTGAGTATACGTAGACGTTTTCAAATTTAGCGTCATTCGGATGAAATAGAAGCGATAATATTACATTGGTCTTCCCGCAACCGCTGGGCCCGCATACGACGGATCTGAATGAATTCGGTAGCAACGAACCATGTTTACCTACAATACCAGGATTTTCGCCAAAATATAGGTTTTCAATGGATAGCGTCTGCTCTTGTTGAACTACCTTCATGGTTTGAAGACATCCATCAAATTACTTTGCATAAATACAGATACCGCTGTCCGTTTAAATCATTTCTAATGCCGCTGCGATACGGTGAAGGTGTATTTAATTCGCTGATAGATAAACTACCATTTGAATTACATATTCCAGGCGGATATCAATTCTGCAGACCAGGTAATAATAATAAGGAGAGTAAAATATCACATAAGTTCTTTTGATCTTTTATTACGTTTTCTCTCTGTGTTCATTAGGAACAAGACTTGATAAAAGGTTGGCCAAAGGTCAAAAGGGATAAATCCTTTGGATTCAGCTTGTCGGGAGCACAATATAGCGTACTCTCAAAATAAGTCTGTAGAAAATAGACATAAGGCCGATCTGGTGTTGGAGAATAGAGCTTGGGAACGTGTTAAGTCCAAAGACGCGAAACTAGGAGAAAAAGCAGCCGCTTGGTTTGTAACTACAGCGTCCCGCAGAGATGTAGTAACAAAAATTGCAAACAGTTTGAAAAAGCAGTAACCCAGTACTTCATTGAGAAAAAACGCTTTGTCGGCTTTAAAAGCAACAAGGGTGGCAGTTAAAAGAGCCGGTGGTAAGAAAAACATTCGCATACCGAAAATCATTCCGCTCGCCGGAGAACACTCTGGAGGTTTCATACCTCTGCTAATGCCTATATTCGGCGCCCTTGGAGCTCTCGGTTCGCTAGCGGGAGGTGCGGGGTCCTTCGCGAAGACCGTAATCGATGCAGTAAAAAACTTATGGAAGAGCGCCGACACAACGAAGCCATGGAAGCTATAGGGGCTAAAGGATCTGGTCTATATTTGAGAAAGAATCGGCACGGAGGTTACGGTTTATTCTTGAAAAAGCAAAGAAACTACCAATAAAGCTACCCGATAAGCCGCTGTCTGACGCCGACCTGATGAGATACTCCAAACTACTACCAATTCCATATTTTCGAAGAGTTTTCATGTGAGACACGTTGCCATCTTCGGGTCCGCGACGACGCGAAAGTGCCATTTTAAATTTAGACTTGAATAAGAATAGAGGCACTCACTGGGTAGCTTATAGGAAAAACGGCAACAACGTAGAGTACTTTGATAGTTTCGGACATTTGAAACCGCCTAAGGAACTGGCTAGATACTTGGAAGCCAACGGTGTGAACATAACCTATAACGTAGATCGTTATCAAAAGTATGATCAAATAAATTGTAACAATTCAGTTACGGGTTGGCTCTTCTTAGTTTTCACTCATACAACAGCATACCGAACATTGAAGCAGATCAAAAGATTTATTTGTACGAGAATAACGACTCGAAAAAAACACCGTTACAAATCGACAAAGACCCCAAACCTGATGAGATATTTTCGCTAAAACCTAATAATAACACTCTAAGGTGTGAAATATACAGCGACAAATACGCGGTGGACTTTGAAAAAGAAGACAATATCGGTAGGACGTTGGGATTTTCGAAAAAGATACTAGCATCTAAGAACCTCCACAAATCCGATTACCGGTAGATATTATAAAAGTACACACCATCCACCTGGACCGTAACATTACTTCGGGAGCCTTCTTCAACAACAGACCATCACATACAATATACGAGTTTCCCGTAAGCGTCGACCCGGGATTTTGCATCGACGAAGCCCCGAACCACCTCATCTACCTACTTATAAACAGAACCGAAATAAGCACTCTGACAATCGACGTATTGGACCAGAATTATGAACATGTAAATTTCAGAGGTGAAGAAATCATCGTTCGCTTGGAGATTGAGAAACTTACATAATGTTAGTTTTCGAGAACACACTGCAAAATTCTATTCATATAAGGGAACCGCTATCGAGGCATAAGTCAGAAACATCTCACGATAAGGTCACATTCGCTAAGCAACAGAAGCTTCTGTCTCTAACGAACACATTGTTCCTAAAATCTCTGAGCTATAATGTTATCCCATCAAACGTTCGATCTTTTCCGTCGGCCTGCAATGGACGAATCCATACAAAAGGTGGAGTGGCGAACGTATTACCCCTACGTAAAGTCCTTTCGAAACAACGACGTCATTGAAATTACCATCAATCAGGCTGATGTTTTCGATGCCACCTACGACGACCAGATATGTATTAGCGGAAAGATTACAAAGGCTGGCGGCAACGGAGACGTATCCTTTGTAAACAACGCAGCTGCATTTATGTTTTCATCGGCCGTATATGAAATAAACGCGAAGGAAGTGGAAAGTATACACGAAGTTGGTCTAGTGAGCACCGTTTGCGAGTATTTGTGCTATTGCGCTGAGGATTCTAAACATTTATCAATAGCCGGATAGAACTATCCCAATGCGCCTTCCCTAAATGATGATGGAACTTTTAATTTTCTCATTCCGTTGAAGCATATTCTCAACATTTTCAACAACTACCGAGCGGTGAAGTGGGGTAAGCAATGTATCAAATTAATAAGGAGCAGTAACGATCCCAATTAGGGAATTCCGTTAGGGAAAAGGTGGCTACCGACCACACAACAGTGACGCTGGATATTCAAAACGTCGAGGTTAAAATTAAACGGTTGTACCATAGCGATGAAATAAAATTTAGCCTACTAAGAGCCATCAAAGCCGATACTGCCATATAGACAATGGGATTTGCATATGTTACCCGCCCTCACCGCCAGCGCTATCAAAGCAATTTGGGATATCAAGACTACTTCTTCGATCGAAAGCCCCAGATACGTCATCGTAGGTTTCCAGACGGCTAAACAAAACAATTTCACAGCAGATCCTACGCGCTTTGATAACATCAATATTACCAACATCAGATTAACGCTAAACGGAGAGAGTTTCCCCAACGAGAGGATGCAATTAAATTTTGCTAAGAACAACTACATTGAAGCTGACTACAAATACACAGAGTTTTATCCCAGTTACACGAATAGTTAGCAGAAGAAATCTTTGCTCGATTACAGCACCTTTAAAAATCACGCTCTTTTCGTCATCGACTGCTCGAGGCGAGACGAAAGCATGAAATCGGCTACCGTGGACGTAAGATTGGACATTGAAGCAACCCAAGGTTTTCCCGCTAATACCAGCGCCTACTGCATAATCATACACGACTGTATCATGGAACACCTCCCACTTAGCGAAATCGTTAAGAATCTAGCATAAAAATGAGATGCTGTGTAAAGGAATATGTTAGTTGTTTGATAATCGGCCGAGATGAAGGTTGTGGTTTTAGACATCCAGGGTTTTATGCTACTGAGTACCAACGGGAGTTATGAATTGTATCCCAAGGAAATAACGATTCAGGACGCACGTCAAGTGAACCATTATTTGTTGAAACCGCCTACGAGCTTTCGTAGTTTGTCTCGGTCGAATCAGAAACAAGTAAGACACACAGAACAGAATATAAACGGCATCCGTTATTCGTCTGGAGATATAGAATACGACAAATTGAACGCTATACTGAGCGATAATCTGCTGTGTGCCGATATAATTTATGTGAGTGGTCGTTTAAAGCTGAATTATTTACAGAAGATACTACCACAATTGGCTTTCTCCTCCAACCGGCAATTACCCAACGTAATAAACGTCGAAAAATTTAATAATTACAGGGATAACCCCCCACCGCTTGTAAAAGTAGATGTGCCTCGCTGCTGTTCGTATCACAGATTCAATAACACAATCAGATGCAGCAAGAGGAACTGCGAGAATCTTTTCCGCTGGGTGTACAACCTATTACCGCAATGAAGAAAACAGTTACCTTCGCTAAATCTACGAGAGTGTACGAAATGAGAACGTGGGCGTATGCGTTCACTGCGGCTCGACGTAGATACTGGGAATTTTTCGCTGTGGACAGACTTAGATTCAAGAGACGAATTGAAACGACTGCCAAAATTCTTCACCCTTTCTTAGATGAATATCTTAAAAACTTTCAAATATTAAAATCCGATATAGCCCAATACGCTAACCAGTGCACAGTAACTAAACAGTTTCAGAAGATGTCCATTAAAGATAAGTGGGACGATGTATTTACGAATCCACGTCGATTTTCCGCAACGAAGGATGCCCCTACAAGAATTATTATACCAATTACTTTATAATATTATTATTGTAATATGCTTAATATACACGCTTATTTCTCTTTGTTTATTTTATTTCCTCTCTCTCCCTATAATATAAGACTTTACAAATCATTATGTAGCTCATTCGTTTATAACCGCCCTGTTGCTTAACAACAACGATGGCAGTTTTACGTTCCAATTTCATCATCTTGACTGCAATACTACAAAATATGCTGTACATACATACATGATATACACAACGTACACGAACTGTATGTGTGTTACAGAAATTCCAGCGATATAGACACGTGCCCACATACGTTAACTCAGATGACTCATACCATGGTTAATGGTGGGAAGCTGAGAACCTTTACTGCTCCGATTCCAGACCATTCTAAATTCTACAAGTTGAGAATAACCTTTCAAGATAAATCGATTGGAGATTTTGATGCCTGGCGACCGTTACGCAGATCCACTCCTAGAAGCGTCCGAGAATACGAAAACAGATATGCATACAATTTCTGGGCTTATTTACTTTATAACAGTTGCTACAATTGCTGTGATACTTAAGAGTATAGCAAAAATCCTTCGAAAGTATTATGGATAAGATGAAGCATGAATTTAATCATTAGATGTTATTCTTAGTATTTGTTTTGGATGAAGTTAAAACTTGTAAAATATGTCAAAACTACAAGCGAAACGTACTTTTCCTACTTTGCGGTCACGTAGAAGTATGTTGGCTTTGTGGAAAGTTTATAAAATTCTGTACTTTATGTCATGTAAAACTTGAAGTTACTATGGCAATCTAACTGTATACATTTTTTTATATTTTTAGCTATTAATAATATTGTGTGAAACTAACTACTCAGTGGTCAAAAGCCCCAACCTGCGTTGAATTACACCCACAATATCTACCCATATATTCCTTATTATTAGCTTTTGTAACATTTTTTACTGTTTTAGAAAGGTATTTTAAGCTAATATAAATCAAATCTCCTACAATTCCTATCAATGAAGTCATATGTATGTTCTCTGATACCAAACATCTAGGTATGCTAATGAACAATTATACAGAAAAAGCTCTATTCAATAATTATCTAAAGAAAATAATATAATTTACTAACCTTCTAATGAAACATTCTATAAATATCTAACTTCACTTTTTGGCAGTGGGAACACGACAAATTCAACCACAATAGATGAGATCTGACTAACTAACTATAAAAATTATTATAAAAATTAAAATTATTTGAAGTTAAATATCGACAATGACAAAAAGTGACATCCTGTCAATGAATTAAATATGACAATACCTACTTGAAAAATGTTCACCTTTTATGTAAAAGTTTTTTTATATTTTTAGGTATTAATAATAATGTGTGAAACTAACTAGGTACTCAGTGGACAAAAGCCCCAACCTGCGTTGAATTACACCCACAATATCTACCCATATATTTCTTATTATTAGCTTTTGTAACATTTTTTACTGTTTTAGAAAGGTATTTTAAGCTAATATAAATCAAATCTCCTACAATTCCTATCAATGAAGTCATATGTATGTTCTCTGATACCAAACATATAGATATGCTAATGAACAATTCCACAGACAAAGCTCTGTTCAATAATTATCTAAAGAAAATAATATAATTTACTAACCTTCTAATGAAACGCTCTATAAATATCTAACTTCACTTTTTGGCAGAGGGAACACGACAAATTCAACCACAATAGGTGGTCACCTGAAGAAGGAATCCTAAAAATGCAGAAATAGGTCAGATCTCATCTATTGTGGTTGAATTTGTTGTGTTACCACTGCCAAAAAGTGAAGTTAGATATTTATAGAGTGTTTCATTAAAAGGTTAGTAAATTATATTATTTTCTTTAGATAATTATTGAATAGAGCTTTGTCTGTGGAATTGTTCATTAGCATAGCTAGATGTTTGGTATCAGAGAGCATACATATGACTTCATTGATAGGAATTGTAGGAGATTTGATTTATATTAGCTTAAAATACCTTTCTAAAACAGTAAAAAAAACTAACTGTATAATCTTATCAATAAAAAAGAAAAAATCTCTATTTCTTGTTTCACTTCTTTCAACTCTATTAAAAAAAACTTAGTCGTTTTCACACAGCACATAAAAGTGGGTGTATTTAATATTAATAGAAAATTTGAATCTTAGGTTAGTACAAACGCACTCAACTAATTCAACGACTAAACTGATATGTAAACTATTACTGAAAAAATTTCCTTAACCACTCGGACATCGCAGTTTTGTTGTAAATTATATTTTAAACCTCTACAAAAAAGAGGAAAATAAAACAACTGTATTTTATTACAAAATATTGATTTTTTTAATATTTATTATTATTATAACATAAAAGATAATTAACTATGCTGATGCGGGCTATTCCGATTGATGTAGTTCTACTATCTCGAAATTGACAGCAGGCTGGGAACGTTGACAGTCCACCAGTCCTTTGAACACAAGACCGTATCTCTCAGGCTTGAAGTTAACCAGGTTGGCTTATATAGCCGCCAATGATCTCTTCGGTAGGAAGACAATGTGATCTTCCAATTCAGTTAGCATCAACCTTCCATATTTAGTTTCCACAATTTGTATGTCCCATATAGGTGTAAGCATATCGATCGGTAGGTCCTGCAGTTTGATTATGGGTTTCCGCTTAATTGATGAAGCGGCGTTGATCTCGTTTAGATTCATACTAGAATAGAAAATTTGCATATTAATATAAAATGCTTAGAAAAGAAATAAAGAACAGGCATACAGAGTTATTAAATATTAAATAAAAACTTACTTGTATTTAACGGGTCCTGAGCACTAGCTATGAACTTGCTACTGTTACAGCTTGATCGGTAGACACCGGCGAGCTCTAGGTCAAACTAGAACAATAGAAAATTTTTAATATAATAAGCTTATAAAGGAAATAAAGAATATGAGTAGGTAAGGGGTCACTTCTGCGACCCCCCTCCACTTTCCTTTTAGGCCTCCCCCCAGTAACTGAGTAATATATGAATCAGAGAGCGCTTGAAGGCGTCCCACACCAAGCAGTCTGAGCTATAACAATAACTGTATTAATGATATTGAAGATTTTACAGGTGTTAATTACAGGTGACATTAAATATTTAAAAATATATATAAAATAAAACAACTGGTAGTGCTGGGAATCGAACCACGGATCTCTAGAGTGCACAGCGTGTACGTAAGCGTTAGACCATCGTAACTTATAGGTAATGAGTATGGGCTTGTGCTGGAAATAGTGGCGGTCAATTTAATCTGGTCAGATTAAAAATTAGGCGGGAAATTCAAACTGGAGAGATATTTAAAATTAGTCTAAGTGGCGGGGAATTCAAATTGGTAAAATATTTAAAATTAGGCGGTAAATACAAACTGGTGAGATATAAGATTAGGCGGGAAATTCAAATTGATAGAATATTTCAAATTAGGCGGTAAATTCAAACTGGTTTGATTTAAAACTAGGCGGGGAAATTCAAACTGATTTAAGATTAGACGGGTAATTCAAACTGGTGAGATTTAAAAATTAGGCGGTAAATTTTGACATAAACGTGACATAAATGTGACATAAACGTGAGATAAATGTGACATAAACGTGACATCGTGGCAGAAAAAATGACAACGATGACAGAAAAAAAGGCCAACAGCGAAGGAAAAAGAACAACACTGACAGAAAAAGGACAACAACGACAGAAAAAAGGACAACGATGACAGAAAAAAGGACAACAGCGACAGAAAAGAGGACAACGATGACAGAAAAAAGGACAACGATGACAGAAAAAAGATAGCAAAAAGGATAACAAAAGGATACATACTGCAAGTATATAGTCATTATATCACCGCGAGTAAACATGTATGTGCGCGATGCATGTTCCAAGGAGTTTGTAAATAGAACTAGACTTAGTCGCCAAGCTAACATAAATCTAAAACAGTTCCCTGTAACACATGTGGAAAGAAATTTACGAGACGGGACAACTTATTAACTCACAGGAAAAACAAGCAAAATCAGATAAATAATAGTAAACCGCTCGTCGAGATGAAAGAACCAAATAGAAAATATGTATACAGACCTATCGACTATAAAGAAACAGACATGAGTTGTAACGTCCTTGGCTCAAATCAGCCAATTGAACAATTATAATGCCACGGCGCTTTCACAGTCGGTGCTAAGGGTGGGATTCATCAATTTTGAAAGGGATGCTTTGATTGTTTTAGATTTTGATTTAGATTTTTAGAAAATTTTATTTATTTTTAGAACTTTGTTTACTTTTTATATCTCTGAAATTACTTGGCTTGGGCGCCAGCCGCTTTCAGCGACGAGGAGGGGAAGGACAAGGGCAACAATAAGCCGATTTGCAGAAAATCTTAAAATTTAATTAAATAATTAGTAAATAAAAAATCAAGTACATTAATAACTAAAGTTACTAACAAATATACGTGTATATAAACAGAAATACAACTATTACGATGATGTCATATGAGTTGGTTCGGTAAGATACTATGTGGTAACTCCGGTAACGTGTTTGCCTAAAATGGCTTCAGCCTGACATTATGCAAAGGTATGAAGTAAAACCTAACCTTATATGTAAGAATGGCTTTTGTTTTTTATTTATCAGAAAAATATTTTATTTTTAAGTGCGTACAAAGTGTCTGGATATTACATACGTTACCGTAAGTATAATTTATATACCAAAATTTTAATAGCTAATAAACAACAGTATTGCAACTAAGAGTGTAAATATATAAAAGTAATTTAAATTTTAGGAAGACAAGACAACTATGTCTACCCTATGGTATGTGAATCTATTCGTAAATAAACAAGTAAAACTTTGAGAGCAACAGGTTAAATTCTCAGTGAGCTAGCGAGGTAAGTACTTAGTTCTGTTAACATAACATGCACATAATGCATTATAAAAATATTTATATCAAATATCCAACGTAATGTTATATTCAGTTTGCGAATATTATTTATTTTAGAGCTCTTTACTAAAATAGGTACCCATTATACAGCTGTATAGTAAGTTTACAGAAGTTTATACGTTAAGCAATTATATGGTTAATGAGAGTTTAAAATAAATGATTGTCACTAGTATTGTAATAAACAAAATTATCAAGATGGCTATAAGTACATATTTTCTTTGCAGGTGGAATGCTACTCAAACTTGGAGAAATGTTCCGTAGTATATCCCATCAATATACAGAAAAAGAAAAAATTAAATTACTCACAGTCGTCCCAGGAGATAAGACTGAAACTTCGTTTGCTATCGAACCGGACGTAGAGTTTGCCATTCAACTCAGACGATGCTAAATGCTTACTTTTGAGGTTTGGGCAAGGCCTCGGTGACATATGCCAGTAGCTCACCAACCGACATGGACAGCAGCGGGTCCTCGGATATGACCAACCGCAACTGGACTTGCTG
Source organism: Monochamus alternatus (assembly GCA_037114965.1). Lineage (NCBI taxonomy): Eukaryota > Metazoa > Arthropoda > Insecta > Coleoptera > Cerambycidae > Monochamus > Monochamus alternatus. The sequence continues at coordinate 29,845,725 of CM073435.1, read as the reverse complement.
TCCTTATGTAAAGACCTCAGGTGAAAATGATTCGAAACCTGCCCCCAAGTATGACTGATAGTCGGACTTGCGTTCAGCTCAGGTGATATAAGTGAACATTCAGCTCAGGTGACATAAGTGAACATTTCTTATTTGAGGTAATGCCAATATTTCAGATGAAACGACAAATATGTGTTCGCTAGGGCTACCATGGACCTCAGGTGATGTAACAAACATCTACCATCTAAAACTATCGAGGACCTTGGGTGATGTAACAAATATTTGTCAGTGTCTATCAAGGACTGCTATCAAGGACCGCTATCAAGGACCTGGAATAATCCAGTAATAATTAGTTCTTGATTTATTGTAATTTTTAAGTTAAAAAACTAACTCACCTCAGCTGACATAAGGTCCTTTCACTAAAATAAATTTGGGCAAAGTGCCTGTACAAAATGGCCACTCTCTTTCTACTTTCTTTTTTTTTCCTTTTTTCGTTGAGCCACAAAAACAGCTCCTAGTTAAATTCCTAATTTATTAAAATAATCTGCCAAGGTTTTTACAGAAAGAACACAAAAAAGAACAATGTTTTTAAATTAGCTGCAATCATATGTCCTGGTTATATTCACTCTCTTATTCAAATTTGGATATATTTTTAATTGGATAGTAAACCATAATTGCATAACTAAGTTGCAATTAGAATAAAATAAAATAATTACTATACTTAATTTTAAGACAAATCTAACAAAAAGTAACTTTGTAACATGTTTTCATTTTAAACGTTACAAACCCCCCTTTGCTGGATTAAAAAATATATTCATATATTTTTTTCTCAAAACCGGTAATGTACAAAATCTAGAACATAAATAATTGGTATACCAAGTAGTCATAATCGGGAAGCAAGGTCGTCACCTTGATTTAGAGGACAAAATAGAGTTAATAATAGAATCCCTTCCATACAACAACTTTCGCTCACATTCACGCTACTTCCACTCTAGGATTCCTCAACAAAGTCAAATGGTTTTAAATCTTTCACATGCCATCGCCCTAAGTCTTTTCCATTTCCATCTTCTAATTCATATACCAATGGGCTTATTACTTTCTTCACCCTACATAGAATGTTCTTAGGTGCTAATTTGGCTGCAAAATCGTGTGCTCCACTGGACAAAACGTAATTTTTCTTCCAGACCCGATCTCCTTCGGTGTATACACCAGCGGGTCGCTTTCTCAAATTATAGGTATGTGTATTTTTCTCATAAGCCTTCTTCAATCTATCTTGTACCTCACGGAAAATTTGTGGTAAGTGAATAATTTCCTCGGAATATTTTCTTGGATCGAAAGGACTTAGATCGTAGTCGTCTACTGTATCCAAGTTTCCGTAGAATTTGCCATCAATTGGTACATACCTTCCAAAATTTAAATAAGCAGGAGTAAAACCTGTCGTCTCATGTACGGCTGTTCTGAGTGCATATCCAATTTTTGCAATTTGTAAATACCAATCTTTGTGATTGTTCCCTTCGATGTACGAGCGCACCGCAGAACCTATCACACGATTGACCCTCTCTACCTGATTAACTTGTGCATGATATCTGGCATTATACCATATTTTAACTCCATAGTTGTTGCATAAAGCTTTAAATTCTTTACTCGTAAACTGAGTACCATTATCACACGTAATAACCTGAGGTGCTCCGAACATTAAAAATACTTCGTCCTCAATAAATTTGATTATATTTTTCGCATTCACCTTGCGTAAAGGATGTAATAGCACAAACTTTGAAAAATAATCTAAAACAGCTAATAAATATACAAATCCACGAGTAGATCTGGGAAAAGGTCCCCAAATGTCTACTGAGATCGCTTGCCAAGGATAAGATACTTTTTTCTGTTTTCCCATGAAACCTGGTCTCGATACATTATTGGCCTTCTGCGCCGCACACACGCGACAGTGCTTCACATAATTCTTTATGTAGGTCCGCATTTTTGGCCAATAATATAATTCTTTAACCCTGCAAGAGGTTTTGTAGATCCCTAAATGAGCAGATGCCGGATCGTCATGGCATTGTCTTAATATCTCCTTACGGTATCCTTTGGGCACTACAATCTTCCATTCTGGTTCGTTCAAATTTACTTCCGTACTCTTGGGAATGTGTTTATACAAAAGTCCTTCCTGTACCATCCAATTGGGGAACTTTTCCGGAGAACTTGTCACATCGTCCTTCATTCTTTGATACCATTTATCTTTAGTACATTCTTCGGCGTCTATTTCAAGTATTGCCACTTCCTGTTCCATAGGTGATCTAGACAAAGCGTCCGGCACATTTAATGCACCCTTGCGGTGTTCAATAATCATGTCATGTTGCTGAAGTTTTACCGCCCAACGTGCTAATTGACCTGAGGGGTCCTTAAGGCGATGCAACCACATCAAGCTATAATGATCTGTGATGACCTTAAATGTCGTTCCTTCCACATAACATCTGAATTTCTCAACGCCAAACATTAAAGCTATTAATTCCTTTTCAGTCACGGTGTACTTCTTTTCAGCCTTAGTAAGAGTGCGACTTGCAAAAGCAATTATTACTTCATGACCTTGGTCATTTAATTGAGTCAGTACACAACCCACGCCGAGATCTGAGGCATCACACTGTATAGTAAATTGCTTCGTAAAATCGGGAGCAACAAGAATGGGTGCAGACACCAGTGCTTCCTTTATTTTTCTGAAGGATTCTTCAGCTTCCTCATTCCAATTTAATTTCTGAGACTTCCTCTTTCCTTTGATGAGAGCGGTCATAGGAGCAGTGAAATTGGAATAATTAGGTATGAATCGACGGTACCACCCCACTAAACCAATGAACCTTTTCAATTGAGTTACTGTTTCTGGACGACGATAATTCAACATCGCTGAAATTTTATCAGGGTCCGTTCGAAGACCTTCCCCATCGAGAAGAAACCCTAAATAACGTAAAGATGGCATGCAGAAGTTACATTTTTCCAAATTGATGGTCAAGTTAGCTTGCTGTAATCGTTCGGCAACTTCGTGAAGAACTTCTATATGTTTTTCAAAGGTAGGTGTTGCGATAACTATGTCATCCAAGTATACGAAGACATAAGGCTCCAGGGTATAACCAAATATTGCATCCATCAGCCTCTGCTGGGTTTGTGAAGCATTGGTAAGACCAAAAGGCATTACAACGAACTCAAAAAGTCCTCTTGATGGTATCACGAATGCTGTCTTTTCGCATGAGCTTTCCTCTAATGGCACCTGCCAATAGGCACATTTTAAATCAATACTGGATAAAAATCGAGCTCCAGTTAATTTGCTCAAAATTGTGTCTACGCGCGGAAGCGGGTAAGCATCCTTTTTTGTCAAACTATTTAACTTCCTCCCATCAAAGCAGAAACGCATATCTCCATTTGATTTCTTCACTAACAACACAGGAGAAGCCCAGGGGCTACTGGACTCTCGAATGACTCCTAACCGTAACATGGTGTCGAGTTCCTTATGCAGATGTTCCAACATATACGGAGACATGTTATGATGACGTTGCTTGACAGGTACGGCATCTCCCGTATCAATTTTGTGTACAATCGCATTAGTTCTTCCCAGTTTAGTACCATCCATCCAAGAAAGTTCGCTAAACTTCTTTATTTCTAACTCCAAAGCTCCTTTTTGATCTGATGTCAAGTCTTCATCTGAATGTACAGCCTTGACCCTGTTGACATCAACTATAGAAGTGTCGTCCACCAGGCAAACTAACGGTTTATTAGTCCTTCTTATAAAATATTCATTCCGACCGCTATCTAAAATTATGTTAAACAATTTACAAAAGTCACTGCCCAAAATTAAACCTTGTGATAACGAAGGCACAATTAACACACTGATTATTTTAAAACAATTCCCAATACGAATAGGTAAATTAACAAAACCAGTTATTACATGAGATCTACCATCTGCCGTACAAATACTTGCTCCATTATAAGAAAAAATTTCCAAGTTAAATTTCTCCAGAAGGTGTAAACCTTTATCCCCAAATACTGAGTTATTAGCCCCGGTATCCAAAAGAGCTACCACTGTCTTGCCGAGAATATCCACCTTTATGTAAGGCCTGTTATCATGCTTACGTTCAACCAATAATATGTTAGATTCCATGAATTTACTACAATTGTTCTTACTATGAATTATTTCTGAGTGGTCTTCATTTTTCTTCTCCAAAGGAGTCGTATAAAAATCTTTAACGAAACCTAGCCAAGTTGTCCATTCAATTTTAGAGGTTTTCCTAAAGGATGAGTAACTTCTCTCCGTTCTTGATGTTCTTATGTCTGGATAAAGATTCCTAGTAGTATAATCCTTAGTGCGGCTGTGCGATCGGATATTCCACTTACGAGCCTTAAAATTTAACATAGAGGAACGCTGGCCCGTAACACATCCTCTATTTATGAGTTTTTTGTACAATTTGGGCAATTAGGTTTTATGACGCCTTCCTTTCCACAACCAAAGCAGCGGGGATTCTTCTTCTTCGTTTCTTTTTGTAGTGCTGTCTTACAATTTCGCTTAAGATGGCCAACTTGTCCACATTTGTAACAGCGTAATGTATTGGCAACCCGTGAATTTATTGAAAAATTTCCTGATCTAGAGCTGCATGTAGGTAAACGCGATAAGGCCGGTTCCAGAGAAGAAATATTTTTATGCATACAAGAACGTTGATTATGTGACTTAATAATACCGGCATCTGCCAACGCTCGACAGATTTCTAGTAACTGGTCCACTGACTTGATGTCTTTTAGGACCAAATGGATGTGATACTCCTCCAATAAATTCTTCTTTATTGTCTTAAGTTTCTCGTCATTTTTTGCTTTTACCGTTAAACGTTCAAAGAGATTATCCATGGCGGCAACAAAAATAATAACTCGTTCGTCCCTTTTTTGTTTCCTACTACGAATGCATTCCCAGAGATCATCGTCGGCATCCTTAGGTAAGAAATCTTTCTTCAAGGCTGCTACTAATTCATTCCACGAATTTACATTCTTCCTTATTAAGCGAAACCACACCTTAGCTGGACCATCGAATAATTCTACCGCAGATCTAAAGAGTTCCTCTTTCGTAATATTTCTTGCATAACTTAACTCTTCAACTTGCTCTAGAAAAGAATTAACGGAAGTCTTGGTTTCCATTCCATTAAAAGTGAGATTCCATTTGTGGACCGGAAAAGATTTACTTGTAGCTGGAGTACTTGTTGTGGATGTACTAGGCCGAGAAATATCTCCTTGCGCATGTTGTTGCATAATTTCATCAAGTTCATCTTCAAGAGTGGATATCATAATCAAATTATCACCCCGATAAGCACATATCTCTTCACTAATATTTTCTGGAATGCGTCTAACTTTTCCTACAAGATGCACTAGCCTGCTCCGTATTCTCTCATATACGTCCTTGTTCGTTCCATCGAAGTCATCAACTAAAGTAGTTATAGATTTGAGACTTTCTTCTATTTCCTTTTTCTCAATGTCCAATGAAAAATTCGGTACTTCATAGCTATGAACTTCCGGACGAGCCATATCTTTCTGCAATTCTCTCTTCAAAAATCTTCTCTTTTGATACATATCACTGGCCGTAGTAACAATGCCCCTTATTTTCAATTCGTAATTTATTTCATGAGTCCTAAGATGAATCGGCTCCATGTTATACTCCGCCATTATCTTTTGTTAAATGTGACCAACTACGTAAACAATAAACGATCTAACTCCAAAACACGATATAATAATAATAATAGGTTAACTTTAAAATAATTTGCCTTAAAATGTCAAAAATTGTTTTATCACCCTGTATAATTGAAGTAAGGAAAAAGAAAATACTGGCACAATGACTTTAATATTTCTAAATAAGTATCCACCTTAAAGAAAATTTAAATTATAATATGCACCTTTACTAATAGTATCAACGTTTGAGAACGCCCCGTATATATCACACCCAGTACGAGTAATACGCACGCGAAAGTAACTTGATGTATGAGAAAAAAACTTGTATATTTAAATATTCAATAATTGGTACTATCTTTCGAGCACCCGGTATAATTCCAAATCCGATAAACGAGCTTTGTAATGGCTCAACAAAATTACAAGCGTCCTTTATGAAATAGAACACTTAACAAACAAACTTACTTTGTTTTTACTGTTTTAGAAAGGTATTTTAAGCTAATATAAATCAAATCTTCTACAATTCCTATCAATGAAGTCATATGTATGTTCTCTGAAACCAAACATCTAGGTATGCTAATGAACAATTCCACAGACAAAGCTCTATTCAATATTAGATTTTTATAGAGTGAGTAAATTAGATTATTTTCTTTAGATAATTATTGAGTAGAGCTTTGTCTGTGGAATTGTTCATTAGCATACCTAGATGTTTGGTATCAGAGAACATACATATGACTTCATTGATAGGAATTGTAGAAGATTTGATTTATATTAGCTTAAAATACCTTTCTAAAACATTAAAAAAATGTTACAAAAGCTAATAATAAGGAATATATGGGTAGATATTGTGGGTGTAATTCAACGCAGGTTGGGGCTTTTGTCCACTGAGTAGTTAGTTTCACACAATATTATTAATACCTAAAAATATAAAAAAACTTACTTTGCTTATTCTATTTCAAAATTGCCTTGACACTACTTTATCAAACGCCCTGTATATGAAAATATAAAGTTAAATAATAACTTTAAAAAAACTCAATTAATACCAAATTCAACCTTGCAACTGCAAACTTGACACAATGCATCCCGCATCCAAATTTATAAACACACTGTATATTCAAAAACATACATACACTATCTGCGACAAACCATCATTTGTGCACATAAAAAAAAATACCAAATCTCTGCAAATTTATATGCAGCTTCAACAAACTATCTATGCATTTGCACAGCTCTGTATACAACAAGCAAATACATTAAAAAATCAATTTTGCCCTCATTTATTTAGCACCACCTCATATCATCTACGCGAAAATATTATGATTTTATTTGATAACTATCAACAACAAAAAATCCACCAATCTCCAAACAATACTAATATTATTTTATAACTTTTTTAATTGCTAGCCCTGTCTAAGGATAAGGGTAAGGGAACAAAAATAATACAAGTAATTCCAGAGTACTTGTTTAAAATAAATTCTACACCCTGTATTATAATGAATTTTTAAATATAACTACTGTAAAAGCAAATTTCCAAAAGCCAATATAAAAATTAAACTAATACAATAAATACGAACGAAACAATCCCCCTCAGCAAAATAATAAGGCCCCTTAAGTTGAACGCCAAAATTTTATGTAACGTCCTTGGCTCAAATCAGCCAATTGAACAATTATAATGCCACGGCCGCTTTCACAGTCGGTGCTAAGGGTGGGATTCATCAATTTTGAAAGGGATGCTTTGATTGTTTTAGATTTTGATTTAGATTTTTAGAAGATTTTATTTATTTTTAGAACTTTGTTTATTTTTTATATCTCTGAAATTACTTGGCTTGGGCGCCAGCCGCTTTCAGCGACGAGGAGGGGAAGGACAAGGGCAACAATAAGCCGATTTGCAGAAAATCTTAAAATTTAATTAAATAATTAGTAAATAAAAAATCAAGTACATTAATAACTAAAGTTACTAACAAATATACGTGTATATAAACAGAAATACAACTATTACGATGATGTCATATGAGTTGGTTCGGTAAGATACTATGTGGTAACTCCGGTAACGTGTTTGCCTAAAATGGCTTCAGCCTGACATTATGCAAAGGTATGAAGTAAAACCTAACCTTATATGTAAGAATGGCTTTTGTTTTTTATTTATCAGAAAAATATTTTATTTTTAAGTGCGTACAAAGTGTCTGGATGTTACATACGTTACCGTAAGTATAATTTATATACCAAAATTTTAATAGCTAATAAACAACAGTATTACAACTAAGAGTGTAAATATATAAAAGTAATTTAAATTTTAGGAAGACAAGACAACTATGTCTGCCCTATGGTATGTGAATCTATTCGTAAATAAACAAGTAAAACTTTGGGAGCAACAGGTTAAATTCTCAGTGAGTTAGTGAGGTAAGTACTTAGTTCTGTTAACATAACATGCACATAATGCATTATAAAAATATTTATATCAAATATCCAACGTAATGTTATATTCAGTTTGTGAATATTATTTATTTTAGAGCTCTTTACTAAAATAGGTACCCATTATACAGCTGTATAGTAAGTTTACAGAAGTTTATACGTTAAGCAATTATATGGTTAATGAGAGTTTAAAATAAATGATTGTCACTAGTATTGTAATAAACAAAATTATCAAGATGGCTATAAGTACATATTTTCTTTGCAGGTGGAATGCTACTCAAACTTGGAGAAATGCTCCGTAGTATATCCCATCAATATACAGGAAAAGAAAAAATTAAATTACTCACAGTCGTCCCAGGAGATAAGGCTGAAACTTCGTTTGCTATCGAACCGGACGTGGAGTTTGCCATTCAACTCAGACGATGCTAAATGCTTACTTTTGAGGTTTGGGCAAGGCCTCGGTGACATATGCCAGTAGCTCACCAACCGACATGGACAGCAGCGGGTCCTCGGATATGACCAACCGCAACTGGACTTGCTGTCCTTATGTAAAGACCTCAGGTGAAAATGATTCGAAACCTGCCCCCAAGTATGACTGATAGTCGGACTTGCGTTCAGCTCAGGTGATATAAGTGAACATTCAGCTCAGGTGACATAAGTGAACATTTCTTATTTGAGGTAATGCCAATATTTCAGATGAAACGACAAATATGTGTTCGCTAGGGCTACCATGGACCTCAGGTGATGTAACAAACATCTACCATCTAAAACTATCGAGGACCTTGGGTGATGTAACAAATATTTGTCAGTGTCTATCAAGGACTGCTATCAAGGACCGCTATCAAGGACCTGGAATAATCCAGTAATAATTAGTTCTTGATTTATTGTAATTTTTAAGTTAAAAAACTAACTCACCTCAGCTGACATAAGGTCCTTTCACTAAAATAAATTTGGGCAAAGTGCCTGTACAAAATGGCCACTCTCTTTCTACTTTCTTTTTTTTTCCTTTTTTCGTTGAGCCACAAAAACAGCTCCTAGTTAAATTCCTAATTTATTAAAATAATCTGCCAAGGTTTTTACAGAAAGAACACAAAAAAGAACAATGTTTTTAAATTAGCTGCAATCATATGTCCTGGTTATATTCACTCTCTTATTCAAATTTGGATATATTTTTAATTGGTTAGTAAACCATAATTGCATAACTAAGTTGCAGTTAGAATAAAATAAAATAATTACTATACTTAATTTTAATACAAATCTAACAAAGAGTAACTTTGTAACATGTTTTCATTTTAAACGTTACAGAGTCGTGAGAGCTATGAAGATGAAGGTGCTGATGATTAGCACAGATTATCCGTTAGGAATAGAAGATAGTATCCATTGTCAGAATAAAGAAGATGGTGAAGATTCTAATATACTGGTAAACGAGCTTCTATATTACATCGAAGAATGTGGTTTCAGCATAGAACATCGTCTATGTAGGAATATTATTACCAAGGTACAAAATATGGGAATAATTCAGTAACTTAATATACATATAATAAAGTGGGCTACACTAAAGATCCTGAGAGAAGACTTCAGCAGTTTAACCAAACCAGAACCAACTTATACAACAAACAAGCTACATAGAATTATTAGATGTACAGAGGGTTATATAAAACAGTGTATCTTCCAACGAAAAATGCTTCACATAAATTGTAATAAAACAGAACATTGTAAATTCATTGAAATTAAAACAGTTTCCATATTTCTGCAGTTCTTCAAGGCACATGACCAGTAGGATGTTTGCAAACCAACCTAAGGGGTCTTCATCGCTATATAATATCATTCTTTATAATTATAGCTAAAGTATCTGTTTGTTCAACGTTAGGCAGCCCTTGCACCTGGTTACACATGAACTTGGCTGCTTCGTTTATTCCCACAGCTAATTAATAGCAATCGTAGCAGTAAGATATAAAATCATAGTATTCAATATTTCGTCTGTCACGTCTGTATGTGGAGGCGACTGTTGGCTTTTTTCCCACATTTTTCACAATCTTCTTTGAGGTTAGGAGTGCAATCTTAGCAGTTGCAGGCTTTCCCCCAATCGCATTCTTTGGACATGTTTTTGAAATCGCTACGTCACCTAAACCTGCGTTTATCCTACCAGCAGAAATTGATGTCTTGGTTTTACTGATAAATTATATTTCAGTATGTACTATAAAATGATGCACTCTTATTACAATTATGTCAATTCTCATTTCATTCATTCATTTTCATTCTCTTAACTCAATACAGTTTCTTTTATTAGTTTAACATACATCGGTAACATAAAATCTGTCTACTGAAATGGATATTGTATTACACTGTGCAACTAGTGACGTTTACAACCAGTTTATTAAACATTGCATAATTGAGACTATCTGCAGTGAAACCCACAAACAAGGTAGTCTCTTCTTTATGGTGAAAACTATATATACTGAAGGAAGTGGCAATACCAGAAATTTCTTTTAAGTGGTTACTTGAAATTGAAATTGAAATTATGCCTTACCAATCTACTAATACGCTATTGATAGAAAAAAAAAAGATCTTGGTGTGATTGTTTTGAGAATAGGATCAATATGTGCATAAAAGAAAGGTTAAAACAGTTAAATGGTGTTGAGGAATCAGTATATCCTTCAATTAAGATCGGATTTAAAATTTACTTATTTGAGCTGATATTAGATAGTTATATTAGATAGTTTTGTCAGTAAGTATCCATATAAGCATTATTCAGATACTTACTGCTTTTCATTGGAGAATATCAAGTAATTATAAAACAATTATCTATTACAAAATCAACATATTATGCTAAGAGTGATACACTTCGACATCTGTGATTCAAGAAGAATCCAAGAAGATGTACTGGAAATTTTAATCATCGAAAAATCATCGTCATAGTAGTCTCAAATGAGGTGAATAAAAAGATTCAGTTTTGGGTATCATGTGTTTGCCTTATAATTTGTTATAATTAAATTATTACGTAATATTAATATATGTATTACTTTCAAATTATGTAAGTATGGGTCTAATAAAAAAATAAATAAACCATTCCTGCATATTCTTTCACCTCTTCTCCTTTGATATCTGGCATTTTTAACTAATAAACGTGTAATGTTTTATCAAAATCATTTAAATAAATTATATATGCTTTCTTGATAGATATTTGTTTTATATTGCAGGTGGTACAAAGGTAATATATTTGCATTCTGAGTGTCATGTTATCGTACTACTATTACACTACTATTAATGTTGCTGATATAAAATTGTATCAAGGCCACCCATTGGAACTAAATTGTATATAATATTTCAAGAAGGTACTTCCTACAGTATGTTATTTTAAAGCTGCTGCTTTTGAAGCTATTTTTTAGTTTTGGACCCCCGTTTCTTATAACTTTTATAACTATTTTTACCTGCTTAAAACTGATTTGGACAACTTTTTGAGTTCTAACAGATTTTAAAACTGCAATGTAAATTGATACCTATGTGAAGGTCACGGATTAATGAATGTATTACATCCGATATTGCATCATTTCTAAACACCTGCATTTGTTCTATGTCAGCAAAATTATTACTTTATTTCATAACTAGCGTTATCTTTTCTTAATTTTGAAGGTGGGATATAATACCATGTTAGTAATAAGTATATCATTTCTAAAAAATAAAATTCCCCTCTACCTATTTAAAGTGGTGGGGATTACTCCATAAAATAATGTTAGGGAAAATTTGAAAACAGTCGAAAACAAGCAGAATAATGTGGGCAGCTTATGTGAAAGAGACCGAAGTAAAAGACTTGTATTGTACTGCCATTAACCTCTATTTGCAACATTGCAATAAATGCAGTAGCACGGGTCAAAGATCCTATACATCCGCCCGTCGTCAAATGGCAATATATCTTCCCTCAGCAAATTTATATTTATTATGTAGATATTATGAAATAAAATTAGAGTCTGACATGAACCGTGTTTCAATTAACACCTTTAGAACTACAGTATAGTGGTATTCGAAATATACGTCAGACCATCTCAAATCTTAAGTTTGATGCCGATCATGAAGCCATTTATGGTATGTGAAACTTTTTTCCAGCAGAATATTGTGAAAAATTAGTTGAGAAATAGGGAAATGCGTTAGTATTGTGTGAAGATTATTTAAAGGAGCAATGTACCATAGATGAAGTTGTTAATGGTTTTATTAACTTGGGCATGACGGGAATGCTTCATGATATTAAACATTTACTGCAGAGCCATTTAGCCAATAAAATTCCTGAACGCGAATGGGAACAAGAATCTGATGGCCAGGAGGAAAGCGATGTAGAAATGAGTCAGCAATGAATCTGTAATAATATAATATTTAATAAACTTTATTATCATAAAGTCGTTTTATTATTTCATATAAATAATATACGAGTATCACTATAAAAAAAACAATCGGTTTGTCTTTAGAAGCAATAATGAACGCTTCACAATTAATAGTCCTGCAAACAATTTTGAAAAGTTCGCTAATTATACAGCGGTGTGTCATATGTGTCATATGAACTGAACTCATCGACCTGCTTCCGATATCATGTTTCGCCTAGAGAGCATCCGGTGTCATGTTTTTCTAGTAGCTTAGGTCCCTACTGCGTATGTTTTTTCTGATAGGTTAGGTCGTTACTGCGCGCAGTTCTAACGGATAATCTGTGCTAATCATCGGCACCTTCATCTTCATAGCTTTCACGACTCATGTCTGTTTCTTTATAGTCGATAGGTCTGTATACATATTTTCTGTTTGGTTCTTTCATCAAGACGAGCGGTTTACTATTATTTTGTCACACCTCAGTTTGGGTTTAGTTTGTGGGTTCAGGGGGTGACAAATTTACTAACTAAACAGAACACGACTGTGTGCATGAAAGTGAAGTAAACTATGAAAGACGGATTCTAGTATTCTATTAACCAGACCAGAGAACACCAAAGAATAAACTGTGTCCTCTGACAGAACGAGCCGATCCTTGGTTCTCCTAATCAATAGTTCTCTGGTTTACTGGTTCAATGACAAGTAAAGGTGGTTATTAGATAAATATTGGGTTATGAGGAATTTCGGTAGATTAATTGCAATAAAAAGAATTAGAAGTGATTATCTTCATTTACCTAGGTATTGGCTTACAGGTAACTAAATTAGCGATTTAAGCCATGCAAAACAGGTGAACTAAAATTAAATAGCAACGACTCATGTCTGTTTCTTTATAGTCGATAGGTCTGTATACATATTTTCTGTTTGGTTCTTTCATCAAGACGAGCGGTTTACTATTATTTTGTCACACCTCAGTTTGGGTTTAGTTCGTGGGTTCAGGGGGTGACAAATTTACTAACTAAACAGAACACGACTGTGTGCATGAAAGTGAAGTAAACTATGAAAGACGGATTCTAGTATTCTATTAACCAGACCAGAGAACACCAAAGAATAAACTGTGTCCTCTGACAGAACGAGCCGATCCTTGGTTCTCCTAATCAATAGTTCTCTGGTTTACTGGTTCAATGACAAGTAAAGGTGGTTATTAGATAAATATTGGGTTATGAGGAATTTCGGTAGATTAATTGCAATAAAAAGAATTAGAAGTGATTATCTTCATTTACCTAGGTATTGGCTTACAGGTAACTAAATTAGCGATTTAAGCCATGCAAAACAGGTGAACTAAAATTAAATAGTTTTTCAGATACAGCGCAGCAAGCAATTTATGAAAATACTAAAGTCTATATGGCCTACAGCAAAAAAGCAATGCAAAGCAAGCAAGCTAAAGTTAAATAATTTACAAACAAGTAAAAAGAAAGCAAACAGGTGGTAGTAGGTACTAAAATCTACGTTGCCTGGTAGTCTACTCAGAAGAGTGACTATACAATAATTCCTACGATGTCCTGCCCCCAGGGTGAAAGCAGCCAACAGGAAAGATCTAGAGGAACTGAACTGTCTGGATAGGTACTTCGATGTATAACCAAAGAATCGGAGGAGCTGTGTAACCATGTACGTGCTTTGGCTATATATAACAGGTTTTCCAATGCAGGTGTTACGTACTACCTCGAGATGAAAACTAGGGATGCTATGTACGTTACGTAGAGCTTCTATTAAATATGTAAAAGTTGTTACGCCGAAGGTTTTTGGCCAAGTGATGGTGTGTGGCCAAAAAGACGATCTCCTCGTGAAAGTTGACGAAACGATATCTACACATTATAACTTTGTAAAATCCAATAATTATTGAATGCAATCCTTGATTGACACTATTTTAATGTTGATATCGCTAGCATAAATCAGCAAAATAGCTTTTCCACACGGCTTCAAACTGCCAAAACAAAATGGTGCTTTTTCAACTGAAAGTCATAAAAAAACTCTCAAATTCCATAAAAATCCGCGATTTTTAAATAAGTAGAGGGGAGATTTTAATATTTGCTTAATGTTTAGGAATTTTAAGAATATAAATCATTAAATTGTCTATCTCTCTTTGGTACACATAAGGGTAGAAAGACAGCCACAGACCAGTGTCTGGACAGAAAACAAGTGTTTGTTGACATAATTGTTCTTGAGGGTTATGTTTACATATGAAGCTTGTTGTAAGAATGAATAAATTGCAAGTGAATCAAGTGCAATTACTTTAAGATGCATTTCTCCTCTATAGAGCATAAACGGGATTACTTCCTAAGGATAAAAAGGTAAGTTTCTAGATAATTACTTAGCATTAAATTTATATTTCCTTTTTGTTTTCAGGCTGGGAAAGCATCGATTAGACCAGGCATCGTCGACCAGAGTTAGCAGCAATAAGATATCTATTAATACTGTGCAACTAGATAAATAAAGAATTCTACCTCACTGTTGTTTATTATTATATATTAAAATGTTTAGAGCATAAGGGACCATAATAAATTCGTACATAAAAATAAGCATGTAACAATTTATCTGATGATGCTTGTTTTTCCTGTGAGTTAATAAGTTGTATCGTCTCGTAAATTTCTTTCCACATGTGTTACAGGGAAATGTTTTAGATTTATGTTTGTTAGCGTGGCGACTAAGTCTGCTTCCATTTACAAACTCCTTGGAGCATGCATCGCACACATACATGTTTACTCGCGGTGATATAATGACTATATACTTGCAGTATGTATCCTTTTGTTATCCTTTTTGCTATCTTTTTTCTGTCATCGTTGTCCTTTTTTCTGTCATCGTTGTCCCTTTTTCTATCGTTGTTGTCCTTTTTCTGTCAGTGTTGTTCTCTCTCCTGTCGCTGTTGTCCTTTTTTCTGTCATCGTTGTCCTTTTTTCTGCCGCTGTTGTCCTTTTTCTGCCAGCGTTGTCCTTTTTTTTGTAGCTGTTGTCCTTTTTTCTGTCGCTGTTGTCCTGTTTTCTGTCATCGTTGTCCTTTTTTATGTAGTTATTGTCCTTTTTTCTATCATCGCTGTCCTTTTTTCTGTCATCGTTGTCCTTTTTTCTGTCGCTGTTGTCCTTTTTTTCTGTCGCTGTTGTCCTTTTTCTGTCAGTGTTGTCCTTTTTTCTGTCGCTGTTGTTCTTTTTTCTGTCATCGTTGTCCCTTTTTCTGTTGCTGTTATTTTTTTCTGTCGCTGTTGTCCTTTTTTCAGTCATCGTTGTTCTTTTTTCTGTCGCAGTTGTTCTTTTTTCTGTCATCGTTGTCCTTTTTTCTGTTGCTGTTGTCTTTTTTCTGTCATCGTTGTCCTTTTTTTTCTGTCATCTTTATCCTCTTTTCTGTACTTGTTGTCCTTTTTTTCTGTCAGCGTTGTCCTTTTTTCTGTAGCTGTTGTCTTTTTTTCTGTCGCTGTTGTACTTTTTTCTGTAGTTGTTGTCCTTTTTTCTGTAGTTGTTGTCCTTTTATCTGTCATCGTTCTCCTTTTCTCTGTCATCATTGTCCTTTTTTCTGTCGCTGTTGTCCTTTTTTCTGTCATCGCTGTCATTTTTTCTGTCATTGTTGTCACGATGTCACGTTTATGTCACATTTATGTCACGTTTATGTCATATTTATGTCACATTTATGTCACAACGTCGCGTTTAGGTCACGTACATGTCACATTTATGTCACGTTTATGTCAGATTGATGTCACGTTTATGTCACGATGTCACGTTTATGTCACGTTTATGTCACATTGATGTCACGTTCATGTGACGATGTCACGTTTATGTCACATTTATGTCACGTTCATGTCACAATGTCACGTTTATGTCACATTTATGTCACGATGCCACATTTATGTCACGATGCCACATTTATGTCAAGATGCCACATTTCTGTCACGTTTATTTCACATTTACGTCACGTTTATGTCACACTTACGTCATGTTTATGTTACGTTTATGTCACGTTTATGCCACATTTATGTCACGTTTATGCCACATTTATGTCACGTTTATGTCACGTTTGTCAGATTTATGTCACGTTTATGTCACATTTATGTCACGTTTATGTCACAATGGGTGCATTCCACTAAGCGATCGCAACGCCCAGAACGACCAATGAGTTCCACAAAGCAACCACAGGTGTTACAATTGGGCTTGCAACGTCATGAGACGTCAAGAGAAGACGTTATCGCAAACGACTGCTTCGAGCTCACAACGCCCACTGTCTTGAGGTGGGTCAACACATCATTTGTCATAAATTGCGGGAAAAGTCAAATAAACTATTTAAATGTCAATTCTAAGATCTATAGTTGAGATGGAGAAAATTAGATTATATAACTGTGAAACAGGCACTGTTATTGAATTCGAGGTCCCAGTTGCTAAGGCAATACGTGCAAGAGATGGTATGTAATTCAGTTATGTTCATATTTAATTTTTTTATCAGTATTTATTTTTCTTATAGATATTGCTTCGCAACAGAATTAATGAATGCTGCTTTACAAGGGTCAAATTCTTTTTCTGGTGAATCTGCTGAAAGGGCATTCGAAGAGGAAATAAAACACGACTCGGAGGTTATTGGGACTGAAGTTGCAGTTCAATATTCATTTTAAGACCTAAATAATTAATATATTTTACTGAAATATGTATATGTAATTAATGTATGGAACATATGCAGCTTAGAATTATATATTCATACATTACATTAGTAAAATCTATGAGTACACCAATTTAACTTTTTTTACCTAGAATATATAAAAATTATATATAATTATCTTTTCTACCTAACCGTCAAACCATCTGTCAAACTAATAACTGACAAATATAAACAAACATGGATCCCAACTCTGTTCCACTAGGATTCAAATCACATCCGTGAACAATGCGCACAAGAGCAGTTTTAACATAATGGAACGGGTAAAATTGCGATGGTCGTTCTGGGCGTTGCGATCGCTTAGTGGAATGCACTCCTTGTCGCGTTTATGTCATGATGTCACAATTATGTCACATTTATGTCACGTTTATATCACATTTATGTCACGTTTATGTCACATTTACGTCACGTTTATGTCACGTTTATGTCACATTTATGTCACGTTTATGTCACGTTTACGTCACGTTTATGTCACATTTATGTCACGTTTATGAGTGCATTCCACTAAGCGATCTCAACGCCCAGAACGACCAATGAGTCGTTCCACAAAGCGACCACGGGCGTTACAATTGGGCTTGCAACGTCATGAGACGTCATGAGTTGACATCATCGCAAACGACCGGTTCGAGCTCACAACGCCCACAGTCTTGAAGTGGGTCAGTACATCATTTGTCATAAATGGCGGGAAAAGTCAAATAAAATAATTAATGTCAAGTCTAAGATCTATGGTTGAGATGAAGAAAATAACTTATATTATTGTGAAACAGGCACTGTTATTGACATCGAGGTCCCAGTTGCTCAGGCAAGACGTGCAAGAGATGGTATGTAATTCAGTTACGCTTTTATATTTATTTTTTTTTATCAGTATTTGTTTTTCTTACAGATATTGCCTTCGGAACAAAATTAATAAATGCTGCTTTACAACAAGAGTCAAATTCTTTTTCTGATGAATCTGCTGAATCTATTGTTCATCATCTGTAGTTGAAAGGGCATTCGAAGAGGAAATAAGTCACATATGCAGCTTAGAATTATATATTCATATATTACATTCTTACATTAGTAAAATCTATGAGTAAAACCAATTTAACTTTTTTTACCTAGAATATATAAAAAATATATATATAATTACCTTTTCTACCTAACCGTCAAACTAATAACTGACAAATATAAACAAACATGGATCTCAACTGCTCACTCTATTCCACTAGGATCAAATCACATCCGTGAACAATGCACACAAGAGCAGTTTTAACCTAGTGGAACGGGTGACATTGCGATGATGAAAATGAGCCTTGCGATCACTTAGTGGAACGCACTCTATGTCACATTTATGTCACGTTTATGTCACATTTATGTCACGTTTATGTCACATTTATGTCAAGTTTGTCATATTTATGTCACGTTTATGTCACATTTATGTCACGTTTATATCAAAATTTACCGCCTAATTTTTAAATCTCACCAGTTTGAATTTACCGCCACTTCTACCAATTTTAATTTCCCACCAGTTTGAATTTCCCGCCTAATCTTAAATCAGTTTGAATTTCCCCGCCTAATTTTTAATCACACAAGTTTGAATTTACCGCCTAATTTGAAATATTCTACCAATTTGAATTTCCCGCCTAATCTTAAATCTCAACAGCTTGTATTTACCGCCTAATTTTAAATATTCTACCAATTTGAATTTCCCACTACTTAGACTAATTTTAAATATCCCTCCAGTTTGAATTTCCCGCCTAATTTTAAATCTCACCAGATTAAATTTAGCGCCACTATTTCCAGCACAAGCCCATATATTACTCATTACCTATAAGTTACGATGGTCTAGTGCTAACGTACACGCTTTGCACTTTAGAGGTCCGTGGTTCGATTCCCAGCGCTACCAGTTTTTTTATTTCATACATATTTTTAAATATTTTTAACACCTGTAAAATCTTAAATATCATTAATACAGTTATTGTTATAGTTCAGACTGTTTGGTGTGGGACGCCTTCAAGCGCTCTCTGATTCATATATTACGCAGTTATTGTAACCTTTTCTTAATAGTCATAGCGGTCTTGTGATAACGCGTTTGCTTTGGATGCGAGGGGTACCGGGTTCAAATCGCACACAGAGTAAAGTTTTTTTTCATTTAGTTATTAGCATAAAACTGTATGTGTGTGACGTCACTATAACGCAACGCTACAGATCTTTAGTCTACTGCGCATGTTTTTTCTGTAACGTACTGCATGATTTTTCTGATAGGTTAGATCCCTACTGCGCATGTTTTTTCTGTTAGGTTAGGTCATTACTGCGCATGTTTTTTTCTGATAGGTTAGGTCGTTACTGCGCATGTTTTTTCTGTAACCTACTGCGCACGTTTTTTTCTGTTAGGTTAGATCCTTTTTTCTTAGTTTGAATTTCCCGCCTAAATTTAAATATCCCGCCAGTTTGAACTTAGGTTAGGTCGCTACTGTCAAATTTCAAATCAGTTCTGAATTTCCCGCCATAATACTGCAATCTGATTGGCCGAGAGGCGCGAGGGGCGGGGCCTAAAAATAAAGTGGGGGGGGGGGTCGCAGAAGTGACCCCTTACCTACTAATATGCATACTGAGTAGTTAAATATGAAATAAAAAACTTACTTGTATTAATAAAGAAGCACTGAACACTACACCAATAATATATTGCTGCTGCTGCTGTGAGCTAGTGCTGATATATTTAGAGTGGTAAAAATGCGGCCGTAGGCTGCTATGTGTTGCTGCTGCGAGCTGTCGATATAGACTAACATATAACCGCGCCAATATCATTGGCTGGTAAATGACCTCGGATGAGAGGGGTCGAGAGGGACGTATAATTGATGTAACTTTTATTTATATAAAAGTGATATGTCAGTAGACCTTGACTCGACTCTTATTACATTCAGCCAGCGTTCGCTATTTTAAATTATATTTTAAACCGTAAGTGCAAGTCACAACACCAACAACGCTAAATATATATGACTCCGCCTATGACTATATAAACGGGAACAGCATCATTATGTAAAATAAAAAGATAAAACGACGACGCTACTGATGTAGTTCTAAAATGTTGATTCAAACACGGTTCATGTTAAACTTTAATTTTATTTCATAATATCTACATAATATATATAAATTTGCTGAGGAAAGATATATTGCCATTTCACGACGGGCGGATGTATAGGATCTTTGACCCGTGCTACTGCATTTATTACAAGGTTGCAAATAGAGGTTAATGGCAGTACACTGATACACATTCCAAATTTATTCAATATTAAAACTATTTTATTTCTAACAGTAGTAAATGCAAGTCATGCTCCAAATTGCTAAAAGCTAGAAGGGTACTAATGACGAAAAAACAACAACGTCACGTGATAGGTCTAGATGAGGAACCAATCAAATCAGCTTTCAAATTTTAGTTATCTTGTATCGTTCTCGAGTTATTAGCCAAAAACTGTATGTGTGACGTCACTACTATAACGCTACCACTCCAAGTCGCTTATCTCTGCTGCAGATCTTTAGTTTTTTCTTTAGTATACTGCGCATGTTTTTCTGCTAGGTTAGGTCGTACTGCGCATGTTTTTTCTATAACCTACTGCTCATGTTTTTTCTCTTAGGTTAGATTCTTTTTCCATATACCAAGTCGCTTATCTCTGCTGCAGATTTTTAGTTTTTTCCCTAGTCTACTGCACATGTTTTTTTTTCTTAGGTTAGATCCCTACTGCACATGTTTTTCTATTAGGTTAGATTCTTTTCCATATACCAAGCCGCTTATCTCTGCTTATCTGCGCATGCTTTTTCTCTTAGGTTACTGCACACGTTTTTTCCGTTACGTTAGATTCTATTTCCATATACCAAGTCGCTTATCTCTGCCACAGATCTATACTTTTTTCTTTAGTATACTGCGCATGCTTTTTCTGTTAGGTTCGGTCGCTACTGCGCATGTTTTTACTTTAACCTACTGTTTATGTTTTTTCTGTTAGGTTAGATTCTTTTTCCATATACCAAGTCGCTTATCTCTGCCACAGATCTTTAGTTTTTACTTTAGTATACTGCGCATGTTTTTTCTCTTAGGTTAGATCGCTACTGCGCATGTTTTTTCGCTTAGGTTAGGTAGCTACTGCGCATGTTTTTTTCGTTAGGTTAGATTCTATTTCCATATCCTAGAATCCTATTTATCTACCAAATTGCTGTGTTAAACAAATACAAGTTGTGTCCAGTGCTTTATTAAAATTTTTTTCTTCATCCAAGTGTATGTTGGTTGATAGTAAAAAATGTCTACTCGTAATAAAATCGAATTACAAGCATTAATTAAGGAAACAATTGGCGAATTATAATAATAATAATAATAATAATAATAATAATAATAATAATAATAATAATAATAATAATAATAATAATAATAATAATAATAATAATAATAATAATAATAATAATAATAATAATAATAATAATAATAATAATAATAATAATAATAATAATAATAATAATAATAATAATAATAATAATAATAATAATAATAATAATAATAATAATAATAATAATAATAATAATAATAATAATAATAATAATAATAATAATAATAATAATAATAATAATAATAATAATAATAATAATAATAATAATAATAATAATAATAATAATAATAATAATAATAATAATAATAATAATAATAATAATAATAATAATAATAATAATAATAATAATAATAATAATAATAATAATAATAATAATAATAATAATAATAATAATAATAATAATAATAATAATAATAATAATAATAATAATAATAATAATAATAATAATAATAATAATAATAATAATAATAATAATAATAATAATAATAATAATAATAATAATAATAATAATAATAATAATAATAATAATAATAATAATAATAATAATAATAATAATAATAATAATAATAATAATAATAATAATAATAATAATAATAATAATAATAATAATAATAATAATAATAATAATAATAATAATAATAATAATAATAATAATAATAATAATAATAATAATAATAATAATAATAATAATAATAATAATAATAATAATAATAATAATAATAATAATAATAATAATAATAATAATAATAATAATAATAATAATAATAATAATAATAATAATAATAATAATAATAATAATAATAATAATAATAATAATAATAATAATAATAATAATAATAATAATAATAATAATAATAATAATAATAATAATAATAATAATAATAATAATAATAATAATAATAATAATAATAATAATAATAATAATAATAATAATAATAATAATAATAATAATAATAATAATAATAATAATAATAATAATAATAATAATAATAATAATAATAATAATAATAATAATAATAATAATAATAATAATAATAATAATAATAATAATAATAATAATAATAATAATAATAATAATAATAATAATAATAATAATAATAATAATAATAATAATAATAATAATAATAATAATAATAATAATAATAATAATAATAATAATAATAATAATAATAATAATAATAATAATAATAATAATAATAATAATAATAATAATAATAATAATAATAATAATAATAATAATAATAATAATAAAAATAAAAATAACAATAACAATAACAATAACAATAACAATAACAATAACAATAACAATAACAATAACAATAACAATAGCAATAACAATAGCAATAGCAATAGCAATAGCAATAGCAATAGCAATAACAATAACAATAACAATAGCAATAGCAATAGCAATAGCAATAGCAATAGCAATAGCAATAGCAATAGCAATAGCAATAACAATACCAATAGCAATAGCAATAGCAATAGCAATAGCAATAGCAATAGCAATAACAATAACAATAACAATAGCAATAGCAATAGCAATAGCAATAGCAATAGCAATAGCAATAGCAATAGCAATAGCAATAGCAATAGCAATAGCAATAGCAATAGCAATAGCAATAGCAATAGCAATAGCAATAGCAATAGCAATAGCAATAGCAATAGCAATAGCAATAGCAATAGCAATAGCAATAGCAATAGCAATAGCAATAGCAATAGCAATAGCAATAGCAATAGCAATAGCAATAGCAATAGCAATAGCAATAGCAATAGCAATAGCAATAGCAATAGCAATAGCAATAGCAATAGCAATAGCAATAGCAATAGCAATAGCAATAGCAATAGCAATAGCAATAGCAATAGCAATAGCAATAGCAATAGCAATAGCAATAGCAATAGCAATAGCAATAGCAATAGCAATAGCAATAGCAATAGCAATAGCAATAGCAATAGCAATAGCAATAGCAATAGCAATAGCAATAGCAATAGCAATAGCAATAGCAATAGCAATAGCAATAGCAATAGCAATAGCAATAGCAATAGCAATAGCAATAGCAATAGCAATAGCAATAGCAATAGCAATAGCAATAACAATAACAATAACAATAACAATAACAATAACAATAACAATAACAATAACAATAACAATAACAATAACAATAACAATAACAATAACAATAACAATAACAATAACAATAACAATAACAATAACAATAACAATAACAATAACAATAACAATAACAATAACAATAACAATAACAATAACAATAACAATAACAATAACAATAACAATAACAATAACAATAACAATAACAATAACAATAACAATAACAATAACAATAACAATAACAATAACAATAACAATAACAATAACAATAACAATAACAATAACAATAACAATAACAATAACAATAACAATAACAATAACAATAACAATAACAATAACAATAACAATAACAATAACAATAACAATAACAATAACAATAACAATAACAATAACAATAACAATAATAAAAATAAAAATAATAATAACAATAACAATAAAAATAAAAATAAAAATAAAAATAAAAATAAAAATAAAAATAATAATAATAATAAAAATAATAATAATAATAATAATAATAATAATAATAATAATAATAATAATAATAATAATAATAATAATAATAATAATAATAATAATAATAATAATAATAATAATAATAATAATAATAATAATAATAATAATAATAATAATAATAATAATAATAATAATAATAATAATAATAATAATAATAATAATAATAATAATAATAATAATAATAATAATAATAATAATAATAATAATAATAATAATAATAATAATAATAATAATAATAATAATAATAATAATAATAATAATAATAATAATAATAATAATAATAATAATAATAATAATAATAATAATAATAATAATAATAATAATAATAATAATAATAATAATAATAATAATAATAATAATAATAATAATAATAATAATAATAATAATAATAATAATAATAATAATAATAATAATAATAATAATAATAATAATAATAATAATAATAATAATAATAATAATAATAATAATAATAATAATAATAATAATAATAATAATAATAATAATAATAATAATAATAATAATAATAATAATAATAATAATAATAATAATAATAATAATAATAATAATAATAATAATAATAATAATAATAATAATAATAATAATAATAATAATAATAATAATAATAATAATAATAATAATAATAATAATAATAATAATAATAATAATAATAATAATAATAATAATAATAATAATAATAATAATAATAATAATAATAATAATAATAATAATAATAATAATAATAATAATAATAATAATAATAATAATAATAATAATAATAATAATAATAATAATAATAATAATAATAATAATAATAATAATAATAATAATAATAATAATAATAATAATAATAATAATGCTAAAGAAAATATTTCATACATTGAAGCAAAGAAAAAAATTACAGTGAGTACCCCAACAACAAATGTGTCTTATGCAGAAGCTGTTAGCTCCCCTCCAAAAATCGACTATAAGTCTTTAATAAATCATTTAATACCTGAAATCGTGACCGCACTAACACCTCTCATAAAACAAGAGACACCATTGCAAACGCTCAATGTTCCTAGCGTAAGCGCTCCGGAAAAACGAAAACGAGATTACTCACCGGAGCAAGTAGTATCTCTGTCATCGGGGGATGAAACATCCCTTAGTTCGCAAGTGGCAGAGATAAAGAAAAGACCAAAAAAGCGAGGCTGGCCTAAGGGCAAGCCCCGGAAACAAACTCCGGACCGTGGTGAAAACACGGACACGCATGTCTAATGAATTTGTGATATTATTCTGTGATAAAAAATCTGTGTTATGTTTTATTTATACATAGTTTTATTTATTTGTTCTTGTCTTATTTATATCTTTATTTATTTATTTATTTATTTATTTGTTGTATTTTTTTGTCCATTATTATAATCTATGTTATTTATTTAACTTAAACAAAAATGGCTTCTAAAATAATTCAATGGAATTGTAGAGGTGTGATCAAGAGATATTGCGATATTGGACTTTTACTTCAAAATGATCCAATATGCCTATGTTTATAAGAAACCAAATTCAGTCCAGACCAAGTGTATTCTCGTCGAGGGTACAATATTGTTAGGTATGATGTAAGCGATGCTCAACGAGCTTGTGGAGGGGTTGCTATTTTCTTAAAGGGCAATATACCATATCAAGAAATAGCAATTCAGTCTGTAAACCTTCAAGTTGTAGCGGTTGAAATACTGCTACCCAAGAAATTAACTGTTTGTAATTTATACTTACCTAACCAAAATTGGCAGACGGATGATCTGGATAAAATTATTGCTCAACTTCCCAAACCCTTTGTCGTAACTAGAGATTTTAATGCCCATAGCCCATTGTGGGAATCCACAAAACGTGACACCAAAGGGATTAGTCTGGAAAATTGGTTGGATAGGGATGATATTGTTTTGCTAAACGATGGCTCGTACACTAGCTTTAATACCATCTCCAATTGCTTTGATGCAATTGATCTGTCGTTTTCATCCAGCGCATTAGCGAATTCTTTGATATGGACAGTTGTGCAAGACCTCCATAATAGCGATCACTTTCCTATTTTAATTGAAGTAGAATGTCAAGAGCCGGCTAAATCCATTCCAAGAAGGTGGATTTTAGAAAGAGCAAACTGGCAAGATTTTCGAAGTAAGTTAGTTAAACCATCAATTAATGATCCAAAAAGTATCACAGAATGCATAATCACGGCTGCAGAAACCTCTATCCCAAAATCTAGTACCTCTTCGTCGTATAGTACCTTGGTGGAATGCTGAGGTTGAGAATTCAATAAAAAATAAAAAGACGTCTCTAAACCGTTTTAAAAAATCTCCCACTATAGACAATTTAATTGCTTTTAAAAAAGCAAGAGCGAAAGCTAGAAAAATCGTCCTGGAAAGTAAAAGAAATAGTTGGAATAATTTTACGTCAACAATATCGTCTAATACTAAAATTAATGAGATTTGGAGGAAAGTGAAAGCAATAAGTGGAAATTCTATTTCTCATCCACCTTATTGTATTGTGACTGAAACGGGGGTCAATTCGACGGATCCATTTGTGATATCCGAAACTATTGTCAACCAATTTCAGGCAACAAGTAGTTCAACTAACTACAGTCCCTCCTTTCTTGAAATTAAAACTGCAAGAGAAATAAATTTAAATTTTTATACAAATAAAGACCTACCTTACAATTCTCTATTTTCCATCCAGGAACTAGAATTCGCTCTAAGTGAGGCAAAGGCATGTGCTCCGGGGTCAGATTTCGTGGTAAATGATATGTTAAAAAATCTTACATCTGAAATAAAAATCGTACTGCTTCATAGTTTAAATCAACTATGGAATGAATGTACTTACCCTATAGAATGGAAGGAGGCCATAGTTATCCCCCTATTAAAAGCAAATAGAAATCCTCTTCTTCCTACGAGTTTCCGGCCAATCAGTTTAACAAGCTGTATAGGCAAGTTATTCGAAAGGATGATTAACAATCGATTAATGTGGTTCCTGGAAAAAGAAAATATTTTAGTGCAATACCAATCAGGTTTTAGAAAAGGCAGGTCCACTATGGATCATCTTGTTGCCCTAGAGAACTTTATTCAAGAGAGTTTCAGAAGAAGGGAACATTGTGTAGCAGTATTTTTTGATATTAAGGGTGCTATGATACTACTTGGCGATACGGAGTTTTACATAAACTGTATAAATACGGCCTACGAGGCAAACTCCCATTACTCATAAAATCCTTTTTGAGCGAAAGAAATTTCCGGGTCAGGATCGGAAACACTCTCTCTGAGATTCACACATTAGAAAATGGAGCTTCTCAGGGTTCAACCCTGAGCTGCACTCTATTTGCACTAGCAATAAATGAAATCGCTGAGAACATTGATAGTTCAATATCGCGATATCTTTATGTTGACGATTTATTGATTGTGCTATCAGGTAAAACAGTGGGAGAAATTACCCGCAAACTACAGCCAGCAATTAATTCTATTATTAAGAATGGGGAGGATATAGGATTTGTGTTTGCCAAACAAAAAATGCACTGCATTCATTTCTGCAAACTCAGAAGGCCGCACTACGATCCCATGCTATTTGCGGGTGATGTTGGTATAAAGTGAGTTAACTCTGTGAAGTTTTTGGGTCTCGTTTTTGATAGGACACTAACATGGATTGAACATATCAATACACTCGTCGATAAATGCTGTAAGTTCTTAAATGTAATCAAAATGTTAGCTCATTCGAAATGGGGTGCGGATCCTGAATGCTTGATAAGAATTTACAATGCTATCGTGTTATCGCGTCTCGATTATGGTTGTGCAGTTTACTCGTCTGCTCGCAAAAGCTTACTTCGTAAACTAGATATAATCCATCACGCAGGAATTAGATATTGTATTGGTGCGTTTTCCACAAGCCCAATTAAGAAGTTATACGAGGAATCGGGTATTCCATCTTTAACAGACAGACGACATAGACTGATGATTTCCTACATAAGCAATATTATTGCAAACTAACCATCCAAATCACAATTTTCTATTCACTCCAGAAAATACATTCTCGAGTAGACCCAACATTACAAGACCTCTGGGTGTTAGATTTAAAGAGTTTTTAAACAGCATTGAGGTACTCGGACTTCCTAATGTGTTCCTGGAAGGTGTGAATGAAATTCCCCCATGGAATGTGAAGGAAGCTACTGTAAGAATAGACTTACAGTACTTTAATAAAACATCAACTCCACGAGACCTGTACCTCCAAAACTTCCTTAAAATTAAAGACGAATTATCCCCTGTAGACATCATATACACCGATGGATCTAAAACAAATAATGGGGTCGGTTGCGCTTTCGCTGTAGACGGACAAATTTTTAAATGGACTTTGCATAACATGTCTTCAATATTTTTTGCGGAACAATATGCCGTATGGCAATCACTTCTGTATATTTTAATGAACCCTTCTAATATAAATTTTTTAATCGTTAGTGATTCTCTGAGTGTGTTACAAAGTTTAAAGAGTTTGTATACTAGAGACCCTATGACACAAATGATCCAATCCGCAATTTCAAATCTTATAGAACACTCATTCCGTATTACATTTCTTTGTGTTCCCAGTCATATAGGCATTAATGGTAACGAGCTCGCTGATTCCGCTGCTCGTTCTTCCACCATAGAAAATTGTCTGGATATAGAATTAATTAAGAGATCTGACATAAAAAATTTTTTGCAAAACAAAATTTTAAATAAAAGTGTATATAGTAAATACAACTTACCTCGAGAAGATACAACAAAAGCCCACAGATTACGTATAGGCCACACTGCCTTAACTCATCAACATCTGTTGAAAGCTGAACCTGCTCCAAGATGCCCCTTTAGAGTTTTTAAGAGTCATTGATATATATAAAAAACTATAATAAATCGACTTACCTTGACTCAGGATAAATTATTGTGTTTTTTTCTGTCTATCTGTTTATTTATTAATATTTATTTATTTATTTATTTATTTTAATTTTTTAATTTTTATTCAAAATGTTTACTAAAATAATTCAATGGAACTGTAGGGGTGTTATTCAAAGATACTGTGATATAAAGCTACTATTACAAAAACATAACCTATATGCCTATGTCTTCAAGAAACAAAATTTAAATCAGGCCAACCATATTCTATGAAGGGATTTAACATAGTCAGATATGACTTTGAAGATGGACAGCGTGCTTGTGGGGGAGTTGCCATCTTTGTGAAGAATGGTCTTCCCTTTGAAAAAATAAACATTATAAGTTCAAATCGTTTACAAGTAATTGCTATTAAAATTAAATCATCAATGGATATTACAATTTGTAATATATACTTACCTAATAATGATTGGAATATTGAAGATATTGATGAAGTTTCTCTTACACAAGCTTCAACACAAAATCTAATTATTTTGATTCAATTGACCTTACTTTTGTGTCAAACACCCTGTCAATAACTTTAAATTGGTCAGTAGAAGAAGACCTTCATAATAGTGATCATTTTCCTATAATTATAGAGACGCCTGATTCGGTTCCTGTTAGACATCTACCAAAAAGGTGGATCACTGCTAAAGCTGACTGGCAGAAGTACTATGAAACATTAAACTTACCAAGTACTCTTTCTGTAAAAGCTATTACAGATGTGATTACCGATGCTGGAGAAGCTGCCATTCCTAAATCTAGTGGAAAACCACTTAAGCGTGTAGTTCCTTGGTGGAACTCTAATGTTGAGAAGGCAGTAAAATAAAAAAATATGCATTTAATCGTTTTAAAAAATCACCTACTGTTGAAAACTTAATACTATTTAAAAAGGCCAGAGCTCTTGCTAGAAAAATAATATTAGAAAGCAAAAGATCCAACTGGAATAATTATGTTGCCACTTTGACATCTGACACTGACATTAGTACGGAAAGTGAAATCTGTTAGTGGAAAACAACATTCTGCAATACTTTCCCACATAAGAACTGAAGGGGGTGATATTTCAGAAAACCCTGAAGTTATAGCTGAAGAAATTGCAAACTCTTCTTTCCTAGAATATAAAACTGCAAAAGAAATCAATTTAGACTTCACTACTAATCAAACATTAACATATAACTTATCCTTTACTCAGCAAGAATTTGAAAGTGCATTAAATGCAGCTAAATCAGGTGCGCCCGGACAAGATTTGATTTCGAACGATATGTTAAAACATCTGACACCTGAAATTAAATCATCATTACTAAATTTGTTTAATGATTTGTGGGACAAAAATACTTACCCAAATGAGTGGAAGGAAGCTATTATAGTACCGATTTTGAAACCATCCAAAGACCCTCTTCTACCTGCTAGCTATCGACCCATCAGCCTAACGTGTTGTATGGGAAAATTGTTTGAGAAGATGATCAATAACCGTTTCATGTGGTATCTGGAATCAAACAATATTTTTAATCCTTTTCAAGCCGGCTTCAGAAAGGGCAGAAGTTCCACTGATCATTTAGTTGCTCTTGAAAATACTATTCAAAAGACCTTTAGGAAAAGGGAACATCTTGTCGCAGTTTCTTTGACATCAAGGGAGCTTATGATATGACCTGGCGCCACGGAGTAATGCAAAAGTTATTCAATATCGGGATTCGTGGTAAACTCCCTCTAATGATTGAATCTTTTCTAAAAGACAGATATTTACAAGTCAAAAACGGTGAAATCTTATCCACAGTAAAGAGACTTGAAAATGGATTGCCTCAGGGATCTTCCTTGAGCTGCACATTATTTGCAATAGCGATTAACCAGATTGCTGACGGCACGGATGATTCAATCTTGAAATATCTTTATGTGGATGATTTGGCAATTATGTGCTCAGGAAAGACTGTAGGAGAAATCACTCGTAAACTACAACCGGTGATCAACAAAATAGTTAAAAATGGGGAAAATATTGGTTTTATTTTTTCCAAAGAAAAAACTGAAAGTATGAATTTTTGCAGATTAAGAACTCCACATTATGACCCTGTCCTCTATCTTGATGATCTCATGGTTAAATGTACTAATTCCAAAAAAATTTTGGGTCTTATTTTTGACAGCACGTTAACGTGGAAAGAACATATTTGTATGCTGGCTAATAAATGTCGTAAACTATTAAATGTTATCAAGATACTGGCACATACCAAATGGGGAGCTGAACCTTTGTGTCTTCTGCGAATTTATCATACCCTTATAATGTCTCGCATTGACTATGGCTGCACAGTGTACTCATCGGCTCGAAAATCTACTTTGAAGAAACTGGATACTATACATCATGCTGCAATACGATATTGTATTGGTGCATTTCCAACCAGTCCAATAAAATCACTTTATAAAGAATCGGGCTTAACCTCACTTACTGACAGAAGAAATAAAATAATTTGTACTTACGCAACGGGTGTTCTGTCGAGACAAAATCATCAAAATAACTCTTTTCTATTTCTGGCGAATAACCCATACGTAGAAAGACCAACTATGACTACTCCCTTGAGAATTCGACTAAAAGAATGTATAGAGAATATTAATATGCCGCAATTATCGAACATCCTTCCAGAGGGACCAAATGAAATACCTCCGTGGACAATTCCAAGGCCAAAAATTAATTTGGATTTACATGTCTATGACAAAGATTCAACTCCACACGAATTATTTCAGCTAAAATTCTATGAAGTTGTTAATCAATACAATGAAGTAAAAATTATATATACTGATGGATCCAAATCAGAAAATGGGGTGGGATGCGCAATAGCTATAAATGGAGAAATACACAAATGGTCTTTGCACAATATATCTTCTATCTTCTTTGCTGCACAATATGCAATATGGCAAGCTCTACTTTATGCATCTATGACACCTAACTACAAAAAGTTTATGATTGCTACTGACTCTCTAAGTACTTTAGAATCTTTAAATGATATTTACTCAAATGACCCAGTGACACAAGCAATTCAAGCACTTTGTAAACATCTTACAGACATGAATATGAAATTATCTTTACATGGATACCAAGTCATGTTGGTATATTAGGTAATGAAAGAGTTTATAACGAAGCACGCTCTGCTACACTTATAGAAACTCCTGATGTAAACATAGTTAAGAGGTCAGATCTAAAGAATCACTTAATATCTAAATTAACTCCAAAAACAAAGTACAAAAAATACCCCTTACCTCGAAAAGATATGGTTATCTTGCACCGACTCCATATATTACATACAGCTGTAACTCATCAACATTTACTGAAGGGTGAAGCGGCTCCTCACTGTAACCATTGCAGTGTCCAGCTGTCTGTAAAGCACATAATATGTGAGTGTCCTCTGTTTGAGATTCAAAGAAAATCGTTCCACTTAAAGTCAGAGTATCCTGATAATTTGACAGGACTCCTGGAAATTAAAAATACTTTAAATTTCCTAAAGAATATACAATTTTATAACAAACTGTAAAACTTACCTTAATCTAGATTGTAGAAACAAGTAATCTTTTGAGATGGAGCTAATGACCGTTGCAGTCGATGCTCCCTTCCTTTGAAAAAAAAAATAATAATAATAATAATAATAATAATAATAGTAATAGTAATAATAATAATAGTAATAGTAATAATTATAATTATTATTATTATTATTATTATTATTATTATTATTATTATTATTATTATTATTATTATTATTAATGTATAGTATTGCTTCAGCTAAAAAATTTTTTACTTTGCATGCAGAAAAATATCAAAAACCACTATACGCTACACCACAGATTTAGTCCACAGAATAGTTAGTTTCACACAATATTATTAATACCTAAAAAATATATAAAAAAACGAGTACATAAAGGGTAAACATTATTTAAGTAGGTATTTGTCATATTTAATTTCAAATAATTTTAATTTATATAATAATTTTTATAGTTAGATATTTAATTTCAAATAATTTTAATTTATATAATAATTTTTATAGTTAGATATTTGAC
Source organism: Monochamus alternatus (assembly GCA_037114965.1). NCBI lineage: Eukaryota > Metazoa > Arthropoda > Insecta > Coleoptera > Cerambycidae > Monochamus > Monochamus alternatus. The sequence continues at coordinate 29,812,684 of CM073435.1, read as the reverse complement.
TCAACTTAAAGGAGGCCACCTGAAGAAGCAATCCTAAAAATGCAGAAATAGGTCAGATCTCATCTATTGTGGTTGAATTTTCGAGTTCCCACTGTTTCAAAAGCGAAGTTAGATATTTATAGTTTTTCATTAAACCAGGTCAGTAAATTTAGCTAGATTAATTTCTTTAGATAATTATTGAATAGAGCTTTCTCTGTGGAATTGTTCATTAGCATACCTAAATGTTTGGTATCAGAGAGCATACATATATCTTCATTGATAGGAATTGTAGGAGATTTGATTTATATTAGCTTAATATCTAATAATCTAATACAGTAAAAAAATATTGTAAACGCCGAATACACCACCAGCTATACTTGAGCCCATCAACTCGCGTAAGGAGAACATTAAAAATGAAAGCAAGAATAGTACAAAGATCTCTCCTTCATTGATTAAATAACCTCTCTGCATGTCTTGCACCCTTTGGTAATCGCTATTATTTTGACAATCTTTATTTAAGTCAGAGACATTTTCCAATTTACAACTGTTATCACTTTTAATCACCTTTTCCAATAAAGACTATCTCTTTTTTGAGATCTGGTCTTATGATACCATTTATCTTTTGATAATTGTTGCATTCGATTCCATCTTGTGTAGATTGACAGTAGTACTTTGTTATTTCACTCACTATCCATACTACCTATCTTTTTTCTATATTGTTGATTAACAATAGGATATCAGCCTTTTCTGACGCATGGGATAATCTAGTTGTTAAACGCACTAAATATTTCGCACTACAGCTATTATCTAGTGATATGGTAATATCACTTTCTGAAATATAATGGTCTGCTGGATTATTTTTAGTGCCAGGAATTGGATTAAAGAAAGGATAATCTATATAACGAAAACCTTTTTCAATGTAATCCGGTGGAAGAGGGATACCACCTTCTCTGCTTATGTCTTCTATACCTTCTATATTCTCATCTACCTTCAGCGGAGAAGCTTCTCCAAAAGTGTAAGGTACAAAAAATTGCCCTGGGGTCCAACCAAAGGACTGCTTATCAACGATACAAAAACCGCCAAACACCCATTTCGGAGTACATAACCTTACCTCAAACTATTTATTGTAGCATACAGTAAAACCTAACTGCCTATAAAAGGTATTCATTATAATGGAAGCCAGTAATAACAAGAGAGCATATATCATAATCGACTGTAAACAAAAGTTGATGCAACCTTCAAACAGATTTTTCAGCGGTGAAAATAAAACAGAGATCAGGAACAATGGTATGATAGCTATAAGAAAAGCTATACCCATAAAACCACAGAGAAATATTATGTAAGCATATAAGCACAGCAAGAAATATAAAACTATCCCTATGAAAATTGCTGGTATCATAAGTAAGCTTGCCCACATTTGGTAATGTAAAAACGCTGCAAACTTTTTCCAAACAGAATAAGCATGAAGCTAAACAACTTAGCTTCATCTCCTTGAGCAATACTTCCGGTGTTCATGTTGGGAGCAAAATTAGTAATTATACTCATCAGTTGTTCAAGACTTTTAACGAATAGAATGATCATAGAAAAATCTAAAACTTCCAGGAGATATTATTACTAGAGTGATTTTCATCAATCTGATGAGCATATCATGCTTAGTTACTCGTATCATGCCAAAAAGATAAGCGATGAAATCACTACAAATAGAACAAGCAAGGAAAGTAAAAAATTATGAAAGCTCGTACTTTTTTCAGCTATATTTTCGAACATAGCTTGTGTAACTACAGTATCATTGCTATTAAAATGTTCTTTGCAATTTTTGTTAATCAATAATACACATTTTAAATAATGACAAACTTTATTGAAAAATCCAAAGGTACCTGGGCCTAGGCCTTCATTACCTGGATAATATCTGTCTAATATTTTTACATATTTTCCATCCCTTTTCTAACTTCAACTCATTACAATTTCTGTCCTTTAATTTAGTGTTATCTCTGTCTACAGTAAAAAATCCATTGTCGCCCTCTGCTGTGGAGTTATAACCTAGATGTACAGTAGGATATTGAGGATCGCGCATTAACTTTAGTTTTTTGTTAGGATCATCTTTCTCCGTTTGAAACAAAAGATAAGCACCATGATCAACATGGAACACCACGTGATACTGTATTTGTGTTATCATCTTCATTAATGCACTTGTAATTTACAGTGTAACTTGCATTTGGCTTACTTGAAAATTTATGTATGCTAGATTCATAATCATTACAAACTAAGTAAAAGTAAAAGGTAGACTATTACCACCTGATTTGTCTTTAAATTTAGTTGCAAATTTTAACTGTTCCAAGCTTTGTAAAGTATAACTGCCTTTGTTAGATTCCTTTATGTTATTACTCCATGCACCATCGAGTCCGGTATCCTCCCACTTCACCACTTGGTCAAGGTGAAAACCTTAATTAATTTAGCCAGTTTCAGGATCAATAACTTCTCCATATCCTGAAATAAACGCATCGTGGTCGCTTGAAAAATGAGCGCTTACTGCAATAGTTTTAGGACCAAAACAGCAGATATGCACCTTGGAAAAGACATATTATTCTTACTACAACCTATGATCAGCATATAAGCTGCAAGAAGTAATACCCTAAACCAACATTTGTCTAAGCGTGATTGCATATCTAAACTTTTTCCAAATAAGAAATAAATTTCTAAAACTTTACTTAAAATATCTTTTTAATTAGTTACTCCATAACATAATTCATATCTTACATCTCTCCATTTCCTTCCTTGTTTTTAGCTTTATCACTAGGATCACTTCTTATTGTTTCATCAGGATTTTTTTGCTGACCTGATTGTATTCGTGCTTCAAGTTTAGGGCTCCCCCTCTCCTTTTTATCAGGACCTTCTTGCTTACCTGATTGTTTTGATATTTCAGATTTAGGGCTCATGGAATTATCCTTCACGTTAACTTCCGTCCGATCTTAACCCAGTTGTTGCCTAATGTTCTGTATCATACCTTGGGTCTTATTATCAAGGCCAACAGCCGACAGTATAGATTGTGATGCGCTTGTGGCAACTTGACCAACACTGCCAGCAACTCTCTAACCAGAGCTGAATAGTGTTTGCGTCATAGCTTCCGATATGGAAACAAAAGATTCCATTGTACTAGCAATAATTAAGTACATAAATGCTTGGATCAGATCTATGGGCAACGCTGCAAAGTGCCCACCAGACCTTTCCCCGGTACTGAGTGCAACATCAACATTAGCGCCAGGACTGTATCCAAGAGGCAGTATTGATTTCATCAAGCACAGATCATACAATAAGAAATTCACGCTAATTAAACATTGATGGCATGCAGCACAATTTGTGAGATTGTATAGAACTGAATACATCAGCTGATTTAAAAGAGATAAAGATGAAAATAAAATAACTGGTTGTACTGCAACGTAAGCCAGCGTTTTTATCCAGTTATCAAACAAGGGTTTAGTCTGTTGAAATAAAATAAACACGATAAACAAAGATGTTAACGACAGTAAAAACGCTACTAGAACAGTAGAGATTTCATATTTAAACGTAGCGCTAATAATGTAATTTAAAAACGCAAACGTAGCGTTTAAGGTGAGGATATATATTGTTGTATCTTATAGAAGAAACGCAACTCCCCGGACGACTTATACCCTCTTTAGCATAGCACACATTCTGATAGTAACAGTTGAGCTCATAAGAGCTGTACTTTGTTATCTCGTTAAGATCGCAGTTTCTTCCGTTACATAATTCATTCAATCCTATCTTAGTTCGTCGTAAAGCTAATAACACACCATTCATACATGGCTTTTCTGTTTGCTCATCAATATATCCGAAGTTAAAATGCACCTTATTATCATATGGAGTGTATCCATTGCCAACTAGCACTTTTCTTTTTTTCATGTTCTTTTTGCTAAGCTGAGAAAATTCTATTTCAGTCCTTTTACCATTGTCCCCACAAAAAAAAACGTTCCTCCATTGAGCATGTCTTTTATTGTAGCTTTTTTATCTCCTTCTTGATTGTTATAACAATTGTCATCAAAGCTGATTTCCTTCCCTCCTGGATTATCATAATCAATTGTCATCTCTCTTGGATCTAAGCTGAAGCTTCTTATCACTTGGATTTACTTTAATTCCAGAGTCCACATAACGTCTGCTACTATATGATTGACCGTTTCCGAACCCTATGTCTTTGCACACTTCTTGTTCATTAACACAATAATCGTTAGGTACACTATTAATATTTACAGCTTTACTATAATTTGGTTCGAAGCCATCAGCACAAAAACTAGCTGGCACAAGTACTTCCCTTGGATTTTTCTCCTCTTTCTAAGGACAAAAATTTACTGATCCATCGAGGGTGAATTTGATTTTCTTACCCTTGCTAATTATCTGACCAGAATCAACCCAATTAATTTTAGCTCCTTCATCTGCTTTATGAACTGGAACACGCTGCTTCTGCTCTGTAACTCAGGCTCAACACAATCCATAGTACAACCAGTGATTGCAAGACATAGTATCAATAATAGTGATCTTTTACTTATCATTATGAGTCCCCTGGTATCTTAGGTCCTTGAGGTCCTTGAGCCCTTTGCTGTATCTGAGGTCTTGACGCACCTAACTGTTGAGAAGTTCCTGCTCCTCTTCTTTGAACGCTTTGTTCATCTAACTCTACTGTCCCCATTAAGCTTTATTGATATTCTTTTCCAGGTTCGTTTTGCACATAAGGACCAAACAACGAGTCAGATATTGCCGAAGAAGCTTTAACTAAAGCTTTCATAGCGTGTCCCAAAATAAAAAAGCCATCATAGCGGTAATATTAAGTGTATATTTGGCAGCATAACCATATAAGGTACAAGGGTTAAAAATGTTTAGGTTAATACTAAGTATACACGTAGAGCAGACTTCAAAATCAAATACTGAATATATGATATAATCCATAACCTAACAGTGATATACAAATTAAAAGCACTACTGGATGAATCGCAAATCTTGTTAAATTTTTAACCCAGTTGTGAAACATCTGCCTAGTATACGCAAATAAAAAACAAATAATAAAAATAGGTGTTAAAGAAGGCAATAACGCAACTATTGCTATAGCTGTAATAAAAGAAAATAAGGCATAAAATAGATAACCTCTCTATGATTAAACCCCAAAATGACCAAGCAAAAAGATACAATGCCCAAAGGGTCAGAAAATATAAGAGATACTATTAACAATACTGAATGCGATGATAGAAATCTATTTAACGGCAGATCAAGAAACTCAAAAACATTTGAAGTAGTGCCTCTAAAATTTGCTATTTCTATTAACTGTTTTGGGGTGTTCATAAATATAGAAAATGCATTGTTATAAAAAAAATTCCAACTGCTGTCCTACAGCAGCTGGATAATAACTCCTATCTTTACGCATATAATTAAAAACTCGTATATAGAAATATAATATAATATAATAAAATTTCTAAATTTGAAGCAATTTCAGATAGGTTATGTATGATTAAAATCAGAGAAGAAATAAACATAGAGATATTAAATATATATGCGCCAACAGAAGAAAAAACAAAAGAAGAAAAAGATGAGTTTTATGAGAAGCAAGAAGAAAATTATGGAAAGCTGAATAAAAACACAGTAAGAATGGTGGTAGGGGATGCAAACGCGAAAATAGGGAGAGAAAGGATGTATGAAAGATGTATGTAGTAGGGACAGAAAGTAAACAACTAGAGAGCAATGACAATGGGCGTAGGTTGATTGAATTTGCAGAAGAACAAAAAATGAAAATAATGAGCACATTTTTTAAGAGAAAAGACAAACATACGGGTACCTGGATCTCTCCAGATGGACCATATACGAATCAAATTGATCATGTTTGCATAGATGAGAATCACAGAAGCACAATAAAAAATGTTAGGTCATGCAGAGGGGCAGACATAGACTCGGATCACTATCTAGTGAGAATAGATTTGAAGATAAGAAAACCTACTAAAGGAAAGGATTACAAAGGAAAAAAAGACAACTAGATATGGCGACATTACAAAATGAGAGAACCAAAAAGAAGTATGAAGAAGAGATAATGAAAGGTTTGCAAGAAAACATACAGATATTGGAAGCAAATATAAAAGAAGAATGGATAAAGATCGAAAATGTCATACAAACAGCAAGTGAGAAAGTAATACCAAAAAAGAGTTTGCAGGGAGGAAAAAATGGTGGGATGAGGAGTGTTTAAGAGAGGCGGAGAAGAGGAATAAGCTAAGAATTAAAGCACTTCAGTACAAGAGGAAGATAAGGAAAAATACAGGGAACAAAGACGAAAGGCGAAGAAAGTGTTTAGACAAAAGAAGAGAGCAGAACAGGTTAAGAAAATAGAGGAAATAGAGCAACATTATAAGAGGAAGGAAATACGTAACTTCTACAGAGAGATAAAAAAGGGAAACAAAATAAAGAAGGAAGTAATATATATGAGGGATGAAAATGGAAATCTAATTGCAGAGGAAACAGAAGTGAGAGAAAGATGGAGGCAATACTTTGCAGATATGTTGAATGAAGAGAGTGTAAGGGAAGGAGAGGAGCACGAGGAGATAATACCGGGAAGGGAAGAGGAAGTGGATATAGAAGAACTTACAAAAAAGGAAATAGATACAATTATAGAAGCTTTAAAGAATAACAAAAGTTCAGGAAAAACAGAATAACAGCAGAGAACATTAAGTACGCAGGAGAGGATTTAAGACAAAGAATATACGAAATGATACAAATGATCTGGAGAAGAGAATGTATGCCTGAAGATTGGAGAGATGCTTTGATTATACCAATCTTAGAAAAGGGAGATGCAACAGACTGCAGAAAATTATGGCAACGTTAATAAATCAGAGAATAGAACCTATAGCAAAACTACAAATAGGGGAGTATCAAGCAGGTTTTAGAAAAGGAATGTCAACAACGGACCAAATCTTCATTCATTCATGAAGGAAATTCTATAATATCTACATGCTATGAGTATGGGATCAAAGCAATGGTTCTATTTGTGGACTTCAAGAAAGCATATGATTCTATCGAAAGGAATAAACTAAGTAAAATTTTGAAACAATTTGGGATACCAACCAAACTGATTAGGCTATTGAAAATGACCTTAGAAAATACCAAATCCAAAGTACGAATAAAAGGTGAATGTTCGGCTTTACTATTGATACAGGACTGAGACAAGGAGACCCACTCTCAACGCTTCTTTTTAATTTAGTACTAGAAAAGGTCATAAGAGATAGTCAGTTGAACAGAGAAGGACACATATTGTTTAAAAGTCATCAAATTGTAAGTTATGCAGATGACGTGGCTATTATTGCTAGAGATAGTAGGGAATTAGAAGAAGTAACGAGAAAACTTGTGAAGGAAGCACGTAAAGTGGGATTGCAGATAAATCAAGAGAAAAGTAAGCTTTTGAGATTAGGAGAACAAAAAAACGATACCAATTTTAAATTGAGAACAGAGCATGGAGAGATGGAGTTTGAGGAAGTTCAAGAATATGTATATTTGGGGGCGCTAATAACAGCTAACTGTGATGTGGAACAAGAAATAAATAGGAGAATAATAAAAGCAAACAGAAGTTCGGCAGCAGTCAACCACTTATTGAAATCAAAAAATTTGTCCACAGGAGTAAAATTTAGAATGTATAAAACAATTTTGAGACCGACAGCGCTGTATGGTAGTGAAACCTGGGTTCTCAATAAGAAGTCAAGAGAAAACCTTTTAAGGTGGGAAAGGAAAATCTTAAGGAGAATTCTAGGAGGTAAGAAGACGGAGGAAGGCTATGTAAGGAGAAATAATGAGGAAATATATGCAATGTACCAGGCACCAACAATAGACGAAATTGTAAAAGCCAGAAGAGTACAGTGGCTAGGGCATCTAGAACGTATGGAAGATGAAAGGGCAGTTAAGAAAATAGTAGGGAGTAAACCTAACTACAAGAAAAGAGAGGTAGACCGAGGAAGCGATGGAGAGAGGCAGTGGCAATAGATCTAAGGGAGAAAAATGTAACGGATTGGAAAAGAAAGGCGAAGGACAGAATGGAATGGAGAAGAATAACACAGCTCTGGGCCTAAAAGGCCTGTAAACAGCTTTATATATATATATATATATATATATATATATATATATATAGAAATATGAGTTAATCCAAAAAAGTAGTAATGGGAATATAAGATTATGTATAATACTAACAGCGATATTATCGTAGATCTAATGGTGTTTGCTTTGCTTGATTTTACAAAACTTTCATAAAGATGCTTTACTGGACTAGTATCAGACTGAATCGCGTTGGAGTCTTTATAGCTGGAACCAAAATATGCAGTTTTTACTGTTTCGTCAAAAAAAATATAGATTGCACTAAAAGTTCTTGTGAGTGGCTCTTTAGTTGTTTTTAGTTGTTAGGTTAATGCTAAACTGACCTTCATTTTTGTAATCGCAGCCATGGTCTCTTATTCCATAATATATGGTGCCTTTTTTTGTTTTAAGCCTTCCATGTACTCAGTATCATGAACTTGACTAATATCCACAGATATATCTCTTTGGGTTTCATCAGGGTTATGCTCATTATTATTATTATTATTTAGGCTATGATTCTTTGTTAATGTTGAAACCACCTTTTTCATTTCTATCGTAGCAGTGCTCGTCATTTCTACTACATGAACTAAAAGTTAAACTTGGTATTCGATGGTATTTTTATATCTTATAATCACAGTTAGTACATATGCCACCTGTTGAAATGTATTCAAAATCTTCGCCATCCATGTGAACACGTAATAGTGTAATATCAGTTTTTACCTGTTTTTTCTTTAATACGTTTCAGCAATAGCAGATTTACCACTAGAATTTAATTGAATATCTCACCTTCTATACTGTATTCAATATATGCGCAATCTTTGTTTCAGCTGTCAGAAGGAAATTTACATATACGTCCACAGAGTACATTCAAAATGTGCGTATCTATTTTGCTTTTCTGATCACTTGAAAGCCCCCTGCAGTCTATATATCCCCCTTCTTGTTTTATAGAATTGATGACATTTTTAATTGTTTTCATCTTGATCTAATTTCGAAAAATTTGAATCCCTGTACTCTTTTCCATTCAACCATTGCGCATCGCCTACTATATATTTATTAAGACATATTCCATCTTGAATACTACCTTGACATTCTTCTTGATTTAAAACATGTGCAAAATGTTTCGTTTCTTGCTCGCTACACTTTTCATCGATTTTCACATACCTGATTTTTGTCTCACTCTCTTTATCTTTACACACTTTACTTCGAATAACACTAAGGCTTAGTATGTCACCAGCTTCAAGTGTAAATGGAAATTTTCCGCTGTTCATTCCACGCCCAATTGGAAAATCTGATCTGATAAAAGAGGAATAACACTAGACACAACTTTAATAACTCTCCGATGAGAGAGCTACCAAACTCCATGTATGTAAAGTCGAATAGACCAAGTATGCTACTTTTTTAAAGCTATAATTTTGCATCATACATGTAAGAATAGTTTCATTTTTATTACATTCACCATCCTTCAATTTGAACCATATATATAGTTTATCCGATTTAATTTATAAATTTTTAAAATATATTTTATCACATGCTATGAACATAAAGGACACAAACGCAAAAAGGATAACCGGGTAAAGCTGTATGTAATCAACTCTTTCACCCAGCCGTCAAAATATCCTTTGGTGTGATGGAATAAAACCATAGGAATGAACAAAGGTGATAAAATAATGATTAAACTTAAAGCAAGTAGAAATAAAATAAATACATAGCACAGCCACAAAATAACCATCATCATCAGAATGGCCATAAATATAGCAACAAGAGCTATTAAAATCTGTCCACCAGCGAAAATAATACCAATCACCGAACCTGCAGCTAACAAAACAGGAGCAGCACCACGCAAGACTCCTAATGTTGCAACACCTCCAGTACCAATTTTGCCACCAATTCTATCTAAAAGGGCACCTAAATAAAATAAAATTCTACAATCAAGCCTATCCCAAGGAGCAAAGTAGCTATAATTTCCTGTACTATATTTATAGTCATTAGCTTCATAATTACATGTTTCTTTGCTTTCAGATGAAGCGCTCAGCACTATTTCTGACAAACCATTTGAGAGACGAGTTAATTCTCCATAGTAATGAGACATGGTACATGGTGCTTACTGCCTGTTGTAAAATAAATCACTAAAGCGAATTTAATGTTCAACATATACATTTCTTGAGGCCTCTGAACTCCACCAGAAATGGCTTTTATAGAGAACAGTATTAAAGCTAAAACCAAAACAGCAGTTATAGTGTTCTTCAACCTTTTCTGTGCTACAGATATAAAGCTTTCACCACTTGGTGCATCTTTACCTACAATTAAATTATCTATCGATTCCTTAATGCATTGCACTATCATGGAAGTCACGAGAATAGGAGCTAATGATTTACTCCCTGTCTGGTTATAACAAGCTTCAGAGACATACGAGCTAAAACAGCAACAAATAGTAGTTTTGTAATCATCATCTCTGCCAATAGGAACACATAGGAGCAAGTGGGTCAGGTGTCAATTCCGTACATCCCATAACAACCCCTTGCGGCCAAGGAGTCATTTCGATACCAAGCATGCTCACACTTCCCAGCTCCACAAACAACCTGCCCATTTTTCTTACTGCTTTAAATGTTGACCCATGTATGGTTTTGCTTTGCCCAGCTTTAAGAACTTCACATTTTAGCTTACCATCAATCTTTGGTGACCATAATCCATCTGCATATCCAGTGTCCTTCTCTCTAACATCAAATACTGTATATAGTACTAAAAAGATTACCAAAAGTTAAAGGATTGCGATTACACACTTCTATGTATTCACTATATTGCACACCATTTTTTGACCCGTAATAATTTTCTGTACTCTCCTGAACTTTAGAATTTAACGCTATTTATTGCCAGTAGGATAACAACATAAGTAAGAAATAATATTTGAAACTGGTTACGGGCCCCCTGGTTTACCTCATATAGGAACCTTTGGAGAAGTTTTTCACACTATAGTTGTAAACGCATTTCAAAAAATAGCTCCTGTTATAAAAATCAAAATCATTGCAGTTTCAGATGATATGGATAGTTTGCGAAAAATACCAGATAATGTGCCAAATCAAGAGATGCTAAGAGAGCACTTAAATAAACCATTGACTATGACACCTGATCCATTTGGCACACATCAGAGTTGTCATCATTTGAATTCATTGTTGTATAAATTTCTGAATTTCTGAAAAATTATGATAAAGTGATGGACGTAATGCTTCCATCATTTCGGGAAGAAAGGCAGTAGACTTACAGTCCATTCTTGCCAATATGCCCAAAAACTTCTCAAGTTTTACAAGTTCCAGTAATTGAAATAAATACAGATAAAGGGACAAAATGAAAATGTAAACTGCAATGGAATGGGGAATGAGGTGGGCTGTATTTGGAGTAAATTAAGAAGTTCATAGAAAAGATTTAACTCCATCTGCTGTGTTTTCAAGTCAAATATGTGAAATACTTGGACGAAAGCCACCACTTCTGTTTTACTACGAGCTTTTCCTTGATAAAGAAGGAAAGAAAATATTAAAATCAAGTTAACCACTCTTCAATTGAAATGGCATTTCAATTGAAGAGTTTAGCATTGTACATTTTTCAGAGCCCTAAAAAAGCTAAACGTTTATATTTTGATGTGATACCAAAACAACTGATGAATATTTAGAATTTGTAAGACGTTACAACGAGTACAACGGGGAAAACACAAATAGTAAATTTCATACAGAACCTGATTATGATGAGAAATTTCTAGAAGTGCAGGTGAGCACCGCAGAATACTCGAATGTATTTGAGGAGCGCTAGCAATGGGGTTTTATATCCTCTTATGCACCGAACGTCACACCTTTTAGACTCTGTAGTAAAGTACTACCACGATTTTATCAAACCAACTAAATCATATAAAATTCCAAATGCAAAAGAGAAAGAAGCGTTACTAGATTTGAAGGGCACTACATTCTCTATCTACAACTGTTACTGCTGAAGAAATTCAATCTCAGGTATTTTCTATTGGAAAAAATATGATTATACCGACTTACGTTTCAGCTATTGTATGAAATGTTACTTGGCCAAAAAAAACGTCCAACCGTGGGATCTTTCATAAAGCTTTATGGAATAGATAATACAATTTCTCTCGTAGAAAGCTACTACTAATGATGGTGCAGCTGACAATATAAAGGAAAAAAAACTCTTTGTTGCTTGTCTTAGGTTCATCTTTTCGAAAGTTTGTGCCTCCACAACTCTAAGCCCAAGTAATAGTTTTCCAGGTGTAGCAGCAAACCTTACCCACATATATGTTCCATAGTAAAAGAGCATAATGCATTGGACTATTTGATTTAAGATGAAAATGGCTTGATGTTTTCTTTTGTAATGACATCCTTTTGTGTTTCCCGCTTTTGTTCTTCTTCTAAATGGCGATATACTACTAATAGTCTTGGTCCATGTGCCTTGAATGCAGGCGCTGCTAGTTTCACCATTAGTTGTTGCTGCTATATATATTTGTTTTAGGAGAACAAACTCTTTTTGCTCCCTCCAGATCTTTTTTATATCTAAGTCACTGATTTCTTTAAACAACGTATCTACTTTTTTACCGTCATCTATACCAATAATCCATGTAGTTCTGTTTTATTAAACTGTTCTTTATCGAGGATTACTATTTCCAAGTTTTTCTTTTGCCTTAGATAGTTTGTTCTTTATCAAATTTGGAGTTTGTTCCATAAGAGTGACTAGCAACTCCTTTATTTCTTTCAGTGGAACGGAAAAATTATCGATAAGTAGTTTTAGATAACCTATAGATTCAGGTATAGTAATTTTTGCATCATCATCTCTCGTATAATCATATTGTAAATCTTGTGTAGGGTATCCTTGGTCGTATTCACCGCGGAAGTTCTTTTTTAACTACTGCTGTTTTAGTGCTTGCTCGGCTTTATCAATGACAGTCTTAATAAATTCTTCATCACCTGGTATAGAATCAGTCTCGCGTAATGTTTTTTCCACCACACTTCCTTTTTCATTAGCAGTTAAACTAAGGAGCCTCAGTTTTATTGAATCATTCTGATATTGTTTAAATAGTCTTATACTTTTCACGTAAGAAGTCGTAGCGTTTAACTATTCTTCACTGGCTTTTGTGGATTCAACTAACTTTTTAGCAAACAAATTTGTTCGTTTAACTATTGGACTTGCATGGACAGATTGACTATCTCGTGCAATGCGTTCATCATCTCTTCTTTGATTTCTTTCTTGTTCAGGAATCATACCATGTTCAAACAAAAACTTTTGCTTTTGCAGGAGAGCAACGTACGTGCATTCTATATGAACTTAATACTCTTATCAAAATCTTAAGAATCTGCACTATATTTAATGCTGCGCCATTGCGCAGATTATCAGCCACTATCCACATATTTAATCCGTGTTCAACAGTATTGTCTCTTCTACGCGATATACGCGATACATATACAGCATTCTCTTGTACCACATTAATTTGACTGATGTATTCACCGTCTTCACGCCTGTTGTACACTAAAACTCCACTATCTTCGGCTTCACTTAGCACTTGACGAGCTTGTTCTTCAGTGATATGTTGATCAAATTCTACATTTACTGCCATAGCGTGACCAATAAAGACGGGTACTCTTACACAAGTTGCAGTAGCTTTTATATCTTCCTCTAAAAAAATTTTTGTCTCGTCTTGCATTTTCCATTCCTCTTCTGTAGAACCATTTTCTATGAATTCTCCTACATAGGGAATGCAATTAAACACTAGATGATGATGATGATGGTGATGGTGATGGTGATGGTGATGGTGATGGTGATGGTGATGGTGATGGTGATGGTGATGGTGATGGTGATGGTGATGGTGAGGGTGAGGGTGAGGGTGAGGGTGAGGGTGAGGGTGAGGGTGAGGGTGAGGGTGAGGGTGAGGGTGAGGGTGAGGGTGAGGGTGAGGGTGAGGGTGAGGGTGAGGGTGAGGGTGAGGGTGAGGGTGAGGGTGAGGGTGAGGGTGAGGGTGAGGGTGAGGGTGAGGGTGAGGGTGAGGGTGAGGGTGAGGGTGAGGGTGAGGGTGAGGGTGAGGGTGAGGGTGAGGGTGAGGGTGAGGGTGAGGGTGAGGGTGAGGGTGAGGGTGAGGGTGAGGGTGAGGGTGAGGGTGAGGGTGAGGGTGAGGGTGAGGGTGAGGGTGAGGGTGAGGGTGAGGGTGAGGGTGAGGGTGAGGGTGAGGGTGAGGGTGAGGGTGAGGGTGAGGGTGAGGATGAGGATGAGGATGAGGATGAGGATGAGGATGAGGATGAGGATGAGGATGAGGATGAGGATGAGGATGAGGATGAGGATGAGGATGAGGATGAGGATGAGGATGAGGATGAGGATGAGGATGAGGATGAGGATGAGGATGAGGATGAGGATGAGGATGAGGATGAGGATGAGGATGAGGATGAGGATGAGGATGAGGATGAGGATGAGGATGAGGATGAGGATGAGGATGAGGATGAGGATGAGGATGAGGATGAGGATGAGGATGAGGATGAGGATTTGGATGAGGATGACGATGACGATGACGATGACGATGACGATGACGATGACGATGACGATGACGATGACGATGACGATGACGATGACGATGACGATGACGATGACGATGACGATGATGATAAGGTTAAACCTCCGTTAAACCTCCGATGTCTACCACTCAAGAGCCTGAAAGAACCAATGGATTAAAGGCTCAAAATGTTCGAAAAAAGAAAACCTGCAATAAATTTTGATGTTAAACGATATTGTGTAAAAAACCTTAAAATAGACAGTTCCTAAATAAAAGACAAGAATATTCAAAGCTAAGAGATTTCTTAAGATCAATACCAACAATAGGGAGATTTTTAGCAAGGATTTTTACACCTGAAAAAATAGAAATCATCAGTAACCCTATATATGACAACATGGAAGCATATGAAAAATCGCAAGCAGGTCACTCCAGTAAGATAAAAGATGAGTGTATTTTTTACTGTATTAGAGAGGTATTTTAAGCTAATATAAATCAAATCTCCTACAATTCCTATCAATGTAGTCATATGTATGCTCTCTGATACCAAACATCTAGGTATGCTAATGAACAATTCCACATTTATTCAATAATTATCTAAAGAAATTAATCTATCTAAATTTACTAACCTGGTTTAATGAAAACACTCTATAAATATTTAACTTCACTTTTGACAGTGGGAACTCGAAAATTCAACCACAATAGATGAGATCTGACCTATTTCTGTATTTTTAGGATTGCTTCTTCAGTATTATTAATACCTAAAAATATATAAGAACCATTACATAAAGAGTAAACGTCATATTTAATTTAAAATTCATTGACAGGCTAAACTCACTTTTATCATTGTCTATATTTAATTTCAAATAATTTTAATTTATATAATAATTTTTATAGTTAGATATTTGACTCAACTTAAAGGAGGAAACGTTTTATAGCACGCAAAGGTAATGCAAGTAAGAGAAGTGAAGTTATTGAAGCCATACGTGAAAAAGGTTTTTTGCCTAAAGATGATAATGAATCTGATGCTGTGGCACTAATGTATTACGTTATGAATTTTAGTAAAAATTTTAACATTAAAAATACCATAGAAAGTGGGTCCTTCCGGTAAGAATGGCGGATTTGGTAGGTTCAACCTCAGGCCTTCTTTAGCGTCAGAGATATTTTAAATAATAACTTTTCAATTAGTACAGTAATTATATGAATTTAGCAATCCACTATTATCCTACTCGAAATCTAGTTGAATATCAGCAAAATCCACGTAAAAATGATGACGTAGGAAACAGAATGTGTGCTTCTATTCGAGAATTTGGGTTTCGTATTCCAATAGTTGCAAAAAGCGATGGAATTGAGGTTGATGGTCATGGAAGAGTGAAAGTAGCAAGAAAACTTGATATGGAAAGTATACCAGAGATCTTAACTGATAATTTAAATGAACCACAAACCAAAGCTTTTCGGTTACTGGCAAATCAATCAGCTAATTGGGCAAAGTGGGATGATGACCTTTTGAAGGTGGAAATTCAAGAATTAGAAGATTTGCGGTTTGACCTTAAAATGACAGGATTTAAGCTAGAAAAAGTTAAAAACTTTCTTGATAATTTTGACTTTGATAGTGAAGATGTTTCTGAGTTAGCTATTATTGTTAGCTTATTGATGACAAAAAAGTAGAAGTAACAAAACCAGGAGATTTATGGATTTTGGGTGATCATAGAATCTATTGTGGTGATGGCTTTGTGATTGAATCATATAAAGCGCTGTTAGATGATAAAATGGCAGATATTACTGTTTGTGATCCTCCATATAATGTTGACTATGGTAGTAGGCAAGAGAGAGAAGATAAAAAAATATTAAACGATAATCAAGGTGAAAAGTACGAACTTTTTCTCTACGACATCAGTGTAGGGACTCCCGAAATCTCGATTCGATCATTATTGATCGAGATCGAAATGATATCGATATATTGGTACTCTTGAAAATTTTACCATCGAAATAATGTCTAAAATCTGTCCATTCGAATCGAAATGATACCGACGAGGCTCGGCTAGCCGAAATAATTTGTTTTCTTCTTCTAACACATGTATTGCATTTACTGTTTCTTTCTAACATCACCGTAGTGACCGTGCCCGTACGAGTACGTGTTTAAAATTTTTTATTTTGACTTAAATAACGTATGTAACCTATAAGTGTGAGATGAAGTGTGAACTTATTTGTTTATCCTACAAATAAATTTTAAGTGGTTTTGGATGAGAAATATAAATGTGTCCCGTAAATTTTTAGTATAGACTACGAAATGTTTACAAGTTTAGTATATACATACCTATTTATTTTATCTTTTCTTAAAGTTGTAAGGTTATACTGTGTTAGGTTATTAATGATGTCTTTATATTATTACTAGAGAAACTGATATTTCTCATTTACTTGCTTTCTGTCTGTATATTTTCATTAGTTTGTTCAAAGCCTTTAGATAAGTAACTGCATAAAATCATAAATACTTTTATTTTCTGATCTATATACAAACAAGGGTAATATATATTTATTTGTGATTTATTTCTATACATCATACACTTTCTTCCACAGAAAATGGAGCCTGCGAAGAGAATGAAAATTACACCAACGATGTGGGATTACATTTTGGATTTTGTTACTAAACATCCCGAAATGGCTACCGGAAAGTTTGAAGGCCCTAATGCCAAACATCAAGTCCAGAAACTTTGGAACGAATTGGTAGACATATTAAATTCGTTCGGACATGGCATGAAAACTGCAACTAAATGGCAAAAAGTAAGTACCTAGTATAATAAATTTTATCTTTAGGAAAATGTTAATTGTTTTCTAATGCCTACTTTATTTGTTTCAGTCTTTTACTGACTGGAAATATAATGTAAAGCAAAAATACGCTGAAATAAGAACTCAGCGCACTAAAACAGGAGGGGGGTCATCTTTAGAAAAAAAAAATTGACACCACAGGAAGAAAGACTGATGGGCCTAATTGGAAGAAGTTCCTTGGAAGGTGATGGTGTGGTAGAAGAAATTGGACTTGGAAGTCAGGTAATTAGTTTATTAATTATTTATTTAATAACTTCAAATTATTTTTATTGTTTTCCATATTTTCATTAGAGCATATGTTTAAAATATATATAAATTTTTTAGAGGCCTTCTATACCACATCATCTAAAGGCTGGTCCATCAACTTCCAAGCAATTTTCACCTGTACAGAAAGAAATCATTTATATGATTTTTTTTTTATTTATATATTCCCCTCAGCCAATAGAAGTTGTTACATGTGAAGGAATGAGCGGCCCATCTTCAGAAACTTCTGAAGTTTTGGGTACATCGGGGCCTTCACCTCAGCCAACGACATCTGACACCTCACTGCCTCACCGAACATCAAAGCGGCCCAGAGGTTCAGTGTTGGAAGAGTTTCAGTCGGAAACTATGGGTCAGTTGATGATGATTAATAACAATTTGCAAAATATATCATATAATATTGAACGATTAACTGATGCCATTATAAAGGTTTTAAATAAACAAGAGTATTATATTGATTTAAAAAATACTTACCCTAACGTTACTAAAAATATAGAATTTATATAATTATATAATTTTTGTGTGTATGTAGGTATATGTAATTGTAATTGTGAATATAGGCATAAGGTGTAGAACCATTATTAATTAAACTCTATAAGAAAACCGCAAACAAAGCTTATTTTTGTGGTTATCTCGCAGATTATTTGCTATTAGTTAAATTGTAACTATTGTTTGAAGTTGAAGTACCTTGTATCATTCATGCAAATGTTTGTTATTGTTATTACTTTGTATACTATGTGGCAAATAAATTATTATATATTATAAAAATTATTATATTATTTATGTTTATATCGCAATGTATAGTGTGTATGAGTGTAATAATAAATATATTTTTATTAAGATAATTTTTTTTATTGATGCAGTTTTTATATATTTATATATACATTATTTACTAAAATGAATTTACGAAAAGTAAAAAGTGACGCTATTAACATTACTTCTACTAAAAGATATATTTAAAATGATTGTTTCATTATTAAGTCAATAAATTATAAAGTAGGTAAGTAAAGTATCAATTAAATTTATCTAAAATAGTTTTGAATAACTCTATTTCGAATGGCCCGGCCTTCGTTTAATATCTCAATTGGTTCTGCAATAATTTGTAAAGCTTCTCTATCGGGCTCTTCAATGATCAAGTTTTGATCCCATTGTTGTCCACTAGCAATATTATGTAAAATAGCACAAACTGTAGTAAATATACCAACAAATTCTGGATTATACCGTATCTGTCTCTCTCCCGAGAGATATCTGAATCTGGATTTCAGAACACCATTACAACGTTCAATATAGTTACGTGCTGAAGCATGTCTCAAATTGTAACGATCTTCTGAAGTATTGGGAGCAGCATTTTGAATTGGTGTCATTAACCATGGTTGTTGTGGGTATCAAGAGTCCCCAAGCAACCAAGAATTAGTATTACCATTTCGATATCAAATTTCTAACTCCCGCTGGACTGCAGATAATCGCCATATATAAGCATCATGAGTCGCACCAGCATACCTAGCATTAATGTTGAGAATTCTTAAATTGTAGTCACAAATCTAAGAATAATTATTTCAAAATCATATAGCATACTTATATATAGATTAACTTCTTACTATCTGAACATTTTTTGAATGGTATCCTTTTCTGTTAACATAATTATGTTCTTCTTGTTTAGGAGCAGTCATTGATACGTGGGTACAATCGATACACCCAATTACACCTTTTTTAAAAATTAATACGCCTTAAATAAATATAATAAACTGTATAGTACTACATATTTACCTGGAAATCTTGTTCTTGTCATAAATGCCTCTTTAATAATATTTTTTTCTCTAACAGTTTGTGGAAATTTTATCCAGTTATTGGAAAGGTTTTGGTAAATTCTTTCAGTAACTTCTTTTATGCACTTACTAATAGTTTGCTGAATTGCAGCATGAAGTCTATTTGTTCCTATACTTCGGTGATATTCACCTGTTAGAATCCTGTTAGAACCTGTTAGAATCGCAGAGCACAAAATATTTTAATATTAGGATGAACTTCTGATGTCCTACTTATTTCTTTTAAATGTGGAACAATAGAAATAATTAAATAATGAACCATATTTTTATTTAAGAGAAACAATTCCACAAATCTTTTGTCAGGTAAAGACAATGGGTCAGCTGTATCTCTTAATTGTCTTCTTCCAATAGTTTGAATTCTAAATGCTTCTCGTTGCTCTAATTCTTGAACAATCATTATATTCACAGGCAACATTTTATCTTTTTTATTTGAAATAAAAATTTAGAGTGTAAAAATATCAATGCGTTGAGTATATAGATACACCTACACTAAACTATCTAACGTAAATGAAGTAGGTTTGTATTTTAAATAACAAATATATATGTATAAGCTTTTATTTATTTATTTGTTCATATTCATTTTTAAATTCACATAAACAGCGGGACTGGGTTATAGAAAAAGATAGATAACTAAAGCCCGTATGTTATACAGAGACAAAAATGCCGCTGAGTGAACGCAGTTGGTAACGCTGGAAATTTGTTTCACATTACACTCGATTTGCCGAATATACCCGAGTATCATTTCGATGCGATTCAAGAGTACCAATTTATATTTCGATACGGATGAATCGAGATCGACATCGAAATAATCTCGATATCGATAACACGACATCGAGATTTCAGGAATCCAAACATATAACACAATAGATGTGCATGAAGAGGATAGAAAATCAGGAGATAAGCCAAAATCATCACCTAAAATCGTACAGTAGGACAATAGGAGTGTGGCACCATTTTCACCTAGAACTGCAGAACATCATCGGTTGAGTATTATTCAGAATATTGCACCACTAAAGCTACCACATTCTTCTTTCCAATTAAATAGAGAACAATGTGATGAGCAAGAAGCTATAGGAGAACCTATGTATGCAACTATAGACCAAAGTAAAAAATTCTCGAAAAGAGGTTTAGATGGTGAAATAAACTATTAAAATCCGGAGATGGAAAAGTCAAATTTTGAAGAAACATCAATCAAAAGGATCAGAAGATATAATTGATAAACCTATAGATCTGAATACATACAAAAAGAGTTTGGAAGTGATAGTGGAATAGACAATAGAAGTGCAGAGATGAAAAGATCAAACTCTCAAGTAACAGAAATGAGTGAGTATTGTGGCGTTCATGGATCATTAAATCATGATAGTTCAGTTACACTTTCAACTAGCTCACCAGAAAAAAGTGATAATGAAGAAATACCTTAAATAAAAAAGAAAAGAATACAAATAGAATTTTGCCAAGAGTAAAATATGCAGTGCAGCAGAAGGAATTTCTAATTTTCGGTGTAACTGTGATTTTACTTAGGGCATCTGCAGGTGTGCTGTATTTACAAGACAAAGCAAAATTTGTTACGGTTTGTGCAAACAGCCCTCTCTACATTACTATGATAGGGATTACTTCATTGCTTGCAATTGGCACAATATTTTGTGGAATAAAGCAATTTACAGATACTGAAGAGTGTCAAATAGGGGGAAAGAATGCAAATGAAACTTATTAAGTATCAACCAAAAGATAAAGTAATAAAATCAGTCAAACTGGAATACAGCAATGGTACTCATTCACATTTTACACTTAACGCTTGGAAGGGTAAGAACAACTTCATTAATATTGACGACAAAGTCATTAGTAGAAGAAATGAAGTAGAATCAGTAATCAAAGATAGGCCATTATTTTACAGCATTATTAAGCAGTTTGGTTGCTGCAAATATAGTATTGCCTTTATTACTGTATGTAGAAGATGGTATTAGCAGTGTACAGAAGTTTTACCAGAACGCTTTGATTAATAACGTAGGGTTATCACTACTTGTAGGCTCAAGTATAATTGCACTATCAGTGATATTCCTTGGAGTACATTACTACAGATTACAAATTGCACAAATCTTGTATATTGTGAGGAAAGAATTGAACCAGAAAAAGTTAATGGAAAGTTCATTGAGGAAATAAAAGAAGCAAGGACAAAAGCGCTTGAAGAAAAACGCAGTAAAAATGCTAAATGCAGCAGTTTAACGCTAGAGCAAGTAGTGGTGGTAGTGGTACTATAAAGATGTAATTTATAGTATTAGTTGAAAGAACTTTTATAGCCAAATTTCACTATATAAAAAGAAAGCAGCTTTGATGGAATAGTGGTAATAACCGGAGTACTTCGCTCTATGTTAGTAAAATATCTCTAAAACGTTGGCAAGTATAGACAGGTAGAGAATTGCTGATACTGGCAAAACCATTTCAGAGATTCAAGAAGAAAATTCACAAAAAAGAGAGAGGAGAAAAAAGTGAAAATCACACAAACAGAATGGGCAAGAGAGATAGTTGGAGGATGGTTTCATCAATAGAGAAAAAGAAAATGAAGCGGTAGAAGCAATAAGAGATCCAAGTCAACCGCTGAGAAGAAAAGGCAATTCAGAGAACGAAAGCACAAGTAACCTTTCCATGATGTCGCTAAAAACTAGAATCAAAAATGAGATGGAGCGAGGAAGATTATTGGAGGCAAAAGCAAAAGTTGAGATAGTAGAACTAGTAGCAGTAGAGGAAGTAAAAACTGAAGCATTTAACGTAGGAAGAGTTGTCCGTAATAATTTGCTTAATATTTCAAATAGGGTCTCAGCACTACTTGCATTACTGAGTGACACTGAAAAAATTCATAAGACGCTAACTGAAGAGATTACAAACTCACTTGAACAATTACCTAATATTAAATTTTAAATAATGTCTGCTAACTTAAGTTTAGAATTAATAAAATGCCTCATTCAGCCGGAAATGGATGTAAATGTTAGAGGATTAAATGGAAAGGCGCCACTACATTGCGCTATAGAGTTTGACGAGTTAAGTATGGTGGATTTGTTACTCACGATGAAGAACATTAATCCTTTTGTAGAAGATAATGATGGCAAAACATCTCTTGATTACGCCAAAGAAGGTAAAAAGCAGAAATATTGAAAGCGCTTATTAATAACAGAGTTCTGTGTTGGCTTTTCTACTGTGCACACGTTTGATTTTGGCTCCTTGATATTGCAGTTATTTTTGATTATTGAGCGCAATTGGGTGATGATTGTGAATTGTTGAACTCTGTATTTGCGTTGAGTTTTTGTTTGCCTAGCAGTGTTGGCAAACATTTTTTACAAGACAATATATCGTCCCTTGACTTCTTTTCGCCGTTTTAAATACATTCAGAAATGCCACCTTATGCGCAGTGTAGAGTTTATAATCTTGCTGTTAAACCGAAGGACGAGGTTCGTTGCTCGACATGTAGCGAAATAGTTCACAAGGTTTGTACAGTGTCTTTGCCGTCGAGCTCATCGGAACAGGCATGGGCTAATGCGAAAATTTGTTTGCTCTGCTTTAATTCATTAGAGAAATCAAATACAAACATTTCGAAGTCTTCTGTACCTGAAAATTCCTTACTTAATATTACTCATTTCAATGCCATTATGGATCAACTAAATATTCTATCTAAGACTGTGGAAAAATGTAATTCGAATTTTGATATATTAAATGCACAGCTGTCTTCTAATACTTCGAAGATCACGGATCTCAAACTTGAAAATGCATTTCTTCGTGACAAAATCGAAACTCTATAAAACAAAATAAATGATGTAAGTTTGGAATCCAATTTGGCTGAATTACAAGAACGTACCAGAAGCGAATGTAATCTTATGGTTTTCGGTCTTCCTATCAACAATGATGCCGAGCAGGACATTGCAGTTGTAAATGATATTCTTAGTCATGCTTGCCGTGATAAAAATATAGCTTTAATAGAGGGTTACCATGTTGGAAACAATCATAACGTTTCCGGACGTTTAAAGCAAAATTAGCAAATATAGACAGTGTAATAACTGTGCTGCGCAATAATCATAAAATCTTTAAGAGATTATTCCCTAATGTAACTCTCAAGCAAGATATGACACTCAGCTAAAACATCTTGTAAACCTCCGTGATACCTTAGAAGCGCGCAAAAGGAATGGAGAATCGAATTTAACTATTAAATATGTTAATAATGTACCCCTGATCGTTACTAGAAATGTGAAAAATAATAAGAGAAACAGAGATGAAGATAATTCCCCTAGACCAGTAGAAGAAATAAAAATGAGTAAGCCTATGCCCTCGGACAATTCAGCAAAGACGTCGAAGTAGCAATCACTAGAAATTGTTTTTTGGAACGTAGAGGGATTAAGAAATTTGGATGACTTTCTTAGAATAAATAAGGGGTTTGACATTCTGTGTTTGTGTGAAACTTGGCATACAAGCAATATTAAACCTCCCGAATTTGGTGTCCACTTATAATATCTATCATTCTAGCGCTATAAAAGACAAGAGTCGTGGCAGAGGCAGTGGCGGGCTAATAGTGATTGTAACAAAAGGTGTTAAAGTTACTGTATTAGATCAGTCATCTTGGTGGATTATTTTATTATTGTGCTATGAACATAATGTTAGATTTATTACTTGTATTGTATATTTCAACCCTAAGTGTGACATTGTTCACATGTTGCACCTTTTTCAAACAACAATTACCGAAATACTTGATAATTATCCTAACTTGCCTTTCATCATTGGTGGTGATTTTAATTGTCGCGTCACCTCAGCTGGGTGATATTGCCTAAGAAATGATTGCTAAATCAAATTTGTTTGAGCTAAGGTACAGTTGTGAAGGTCGTAAATGTTAGAGGTAATTCCTTACTGGAATTTATGCATAATAACTCTTTCGTTTTGCTCAATAGTAGAACTACCCAGGACAGACCTGCGCAATTTACTTTTTGCAGTACCCTGGGTAATAGTGTAATTAATTTAGTCTGGTGCAACAGTATACAACTCAATACGATTAGTAACTTAAAAGTGTTGAATTATTGCTCAATATCGTACCACTTTCCTGTTTCATCGAAGCTAATATATCCTAGCATTAACATTGCAAATGTTCCTCCCATCCCTGTACCAAATAATACTTTTGTCTTAGAATGGAATGACAATTTTACGGTTAGTTATAAACTATCAATGCAGTATTCACAAAGGGTACAACTTCTTGACCCTATTAGTAGTTCTTACAATAACCTATGTAATGCTATAGTCGAAACTGCGCATAATGTAGGTATGATAAAAAAATACACTGTTAACAGTACTATCACTTTATTTTCCCCAAATAAACCATGGTTTGATGATGAATGTAAAACTATGTAAGGTAAACTAAAACTCAATCTTTCTCAATGTAAGGCAAATAATTTTTCTGGACTTTTTAAAAGTGTATATATTAACAATAAGAAGGAGTATTCAAAGCTAATCAAATTAAAAAAATATTTATATGACAGACCTATTACTTCTAGCTACGTCTAGCTGTTACTAATACTAATTTTACATCTCTTCCAGTTTCTGTATGGGAACAAAAATATATACCCTGAAAGAATATTAGAAAACACATTATTTTTTGATGCTAAAGACCCGTGTCTTGATGAACCAATTTCTCTCCCTAAACTTGAAGCTGCTCTCTTTCGTTGTAAAAATGGTAAATCCCCTGGTGAAGACCTAATATCTTGCGAATTTCTTAAGAATTTGCCCCAGAATTGGCGGTTATATCTCTGCACTGTATATAATCAAATTCTTGCTGAAGGCAGTACTCCTACAGCTTGGTCTAATGTTATTCTAATAATGCTTTATAAAAGGAGACCTACTGAAGATCCTTCCAATTATCGAGACATTGCATTAATTAATTGTCTTGCTAAAGTGTTCACTAATATTTTACTATCTCGTATAACGACTTGATGTGATTCAAATAACGCTTTACCTGAGTGTCAGTCCGGTTTTAGAAAAAATCGAAGTTGTACCGACAATGTTTATGTACTTAGTTCACTTGTGCATCTCCATTTGAGACTAAAAGGCTCTTGACTCTGTTGACCACGTTTTACTTTGGTTCAAATTGTTTCATATGGGTATTAGCTTAAGGGTAATAAGAAACTTGTATAGTGATGCCCATGTCAAAATAAGATCAAGACATGAGTTTTCCAGAGCCTTTGACGTTACAACAGGAGTTTTGCAGAGCGAATCTCTTCGCCCAATGTTATTCTCACTTTTTATTGCTGATATAGAAGACTTTTTTAGGTCCAATGCCGTGCGGTTGGCCTCAACGTTGACAATTTTAACGACATACTAATGTTGTTATATGCAGATGATCTAGTAATTTTTGCTGATCCTAGATTGACTTAGTTCGTAAACTTACTTTACTTGGAAAATATACAACAAAAAATAAACTAACTGTTAATTCGGATAAAACTAAAATACTATGCTTCTGTCGGGGAGGTTATAACACGGTTGTTAGATCTCCATTTTTCTTTAATAATCAAAGAATTGAATTGGTAAATAAGTATTTATATTTGGGAGTTACATTTGTTTCTTCTGCTTTGTTCCGTGAAATGGCAGAATGTACAGTTGCCAAAACGAAACAAATGTCACGGTCTAAAATGAATTCTTGGAAATCCCGTATGCAGCTACATAACAGTATAATTATCAACTCACTTACAAATTGCGTGGCCGTGTGGAGTGTACGTTACAATGATATATTGGAAAGAATTCAGGTGAGCTTCTTTAAAAGGCTGCTTCTTCTTCCAAAGATCACAGCTGATTACATGGTAATTTTTGAGGCTGGAGTTGTAGCTCTTGGTTATGGACAAAAAGCGATATCCTTATCTATGTTTCTTACGTCAACTACAGTTATCAAATATTGACTCCAGATTTAACTGGGTGTCACAAATTAGACAATTCCATCCTTTCTTAGGCACAAATGATATGTGGACTAACCTAACCGCGAATAATCTCAAACATCGGATTAATAATTTTTTACTTATATACGAGAATTTACTTTACCATAACGACTTATTATCGCTTACAAATTCTACATCCCCCATATTGTATAGGTATTTTAGTATAAATAGATGTCCGAAAATTTATTTAACTTTCCGTTTACCGATATATATTATAAGGATTATAGCTCAAATTCGACTTTCGAACAAGCATTTTTTAAAGTTTGCATTTCATGGTATTTCCTATTCTATTAACCCTACTGAAGTATGTACTATTTGTAATACATTTGAGTTGGAAACACTTGAACATATTTTTATTAAATGTCCTATATATGAACATCTAAACACCTGATCTAAGAAACTTAACTTCTCTTGATGCTTTAATTGAATTACTTGATAACCTTAGTCCCAAAACTGCTAAAATGATGTGCATGTTTGTAATGGGTATTCTTAAACTTCGTGCCTTTATTTTAAACGAGTAGTTTTTTTTTTCTCTCAATTTTGTTTTTGTTCATAATTTTCTTTTTTTACATTATGTAATTGTAATATTGAAGTTTTGATTTTTTTAAAATTTGTATGGTTAATTAGATATAATATTCTTTTTTTCTGTTTTCTGTTGTCTATTACAGAACCCTTCCTGTAAAATTGTTATATTTTTAGAAGGAATAAATAAATAAATAAATAAATAAATAATAATAATTAATAACAAATACGGATTAGAGCAAGATAGTTTACTTCATTTATGTGAAATTAATGCAGTTAGATATTTGCTCAAAAGAGGTGTTGAGGTTAATTTACGAAATGCTTTGTTTCATATGCCATTACATCTAGCAGCAGGCATAGGACATGAGAATGTTGTCAAAATTTTAGTAGAAGGAAACGCTGAATAGATGTCTTTGATGCACGAAATCAGACATCAATCATCACTATGCAGTTAATAACAAAAAGGTGGAGATAGTAAAATTATTTCTGAACCTAGGAGCAGATGTAAATAGCGCACGTATAGGACAAAACTCAATGAAATTGTCACCCTTTCATATAGCTGTAAGTAATACTAATTACGATGAGATTTGTGTTTGGATATCCTCAAATACTTAAATAAAGGAGCCTAATGCTCAAGTCATTTGCAAGACTACGAAAATAAGACACCATTACACTATGATTAAAGACTTAAAACAATAGTTTTACTAACGCGAGAAAATATAGATCCATTGGTAAAAGACGATAGCAACAAGACGCCATTTAGAGATAAAGAAGACTTTGATGAGTAATAAATACGATCCTGAAAAAACAAAGAGGAGAAATTGAACTTGTAGATGCAATTTTAAAAGAAGATATTGATATTAATATTTCAAATAATACATTTAGCAATCAAATCAAACAATTTAGAGTTACTAAAAGTTTTGTTCACTGAAAAAAATGGGGTATTGCTCTGCAGAGATACCGTTGTTAATTTTCCAACTCTTAATAATAAATAATAATAAATATATAGCACAGAGAGAATTAGCATATAAAAGGATGAAAATGCATAATAACATTATCTGCATCTATATTACAGTCAGTGCAATAGCAGTAGCAGTTTTAACTTGACTAAACTAATGTAATTTATTTTAGACAAATATTTAACTTACAAAGACGAGTTATCAGAGACAGAAGTAATCCATTTGAAATTCCTGAAGGATTATTTAAAGGATTATATCGGCTACCAAAAGAAATTGCTATCAATTTTATTAATGAAGTAGAACCTATAGCCAATCCCATCAGAATTACATATATACCAATTCATATAAAGGTGACTATGGAATTGTACATATATTATATTTCATATGAGTATCTAGACCCTACTTATTAAAATGTTCTCTTTTTGTAGGTATTAAATGCACTGCATTTTTACGCACACGGAAGTTACCAGAAAAGTGTCGGGCAAGACTTTTTTTAGGAATAAGTCAGCCAGTGGTTAGCCGTTGCATTAAAGTAGTTTGTGAAATAATTTCCACTCATCTTAGCAGACGCTATATTAAGTTTCCTAGAACTGTACAAGAGGAGGTGTCAATAAGTAAGGGGTGATTACCTACTTACTTGTTTTTAAACTTTTAAATTTAATAATTCTATAAATTTCAGTTTTATGGAAAAATATAATTTCCCTGGAGTAATATAATGTATTGACTGCACACACATAGCATTAGTTGCACCTCCTATTGATCATCCAGAACATCCTGGCTTTGTGTATTTAAATAGAAAAGGATTTCACAGTATTAATTGCCAAATTGTATGTTACTTATGGAAATTAAATTACGTTAAATATACATACCTAAGTACTAAAACCTTTTCTTTCAGATATGCGACTCTAACTTAAAAATACTTAATTGTAACGCCAGGTATCCAAAATCTATGCACGACTCTGCCATATGTAATATGTCAAATGCATATACTCATATGGAAGAGAAGTATAATAATAATGAACGTGGCTTTTGGTTTTTAGGTATGTCTTTTCCTATTTAATATGTTTAAGTAACGTGACAATAATTATAAATCTATTTGTAGGTGATTCTGGCTACCCTCTACAACCATGGTTGTTAACACCAAACAAAGGAGCACAAGAAAATACTCCAGAAGGTCGATATACACTGCACACATACGTGTGAGAAATACTGTCGAGCGCTGTAATAGAGTTTTAAAAATGCTCTTTCGCTGTCTCCTAAAACAGCGTGTTCTCCACTACAGTCCCATTAGAGCAGCACAAATAATATATTCCTGTAGTGTATTACATAACATTCTTACATCGCATAATATAGAAGTGGAAGATAATTATTTAGATTTGAATGCAGGAAAATATTGAAGAAAACGATGGTAAGAATTATTAATTAAAAATATTTATGTTTTTATTACTTGCTATAATTTGTTTCAGAGTTACGAAATGGGAATTTACTTACTGCAGGTCGTGGAATAAGAAACCAATTGATAAGAAATTATTTTAATTAATATTATTAATACAAATTGTTTAAAATAAAAATCATATGTTATCAGGAGCGATACCTAATTTTTTTTCTTGGATTTTCAATTCCCTCTCCTTTAAGTCAAGTTCTCTTGTTTTATTTTTAGCTTCCAGCAGTCGAATTTTTAATTCTACTTTAGTTCCAGCTTTTTTGGTGAAACTTCTCACTTTCTGGATTCGGTTTTTTATTTCCAATAATTTTTCCAAAATTTGTGCTGTTTGTTTTTGTCCTAAAGCATATGCCTCAGCTGCCTTCTGCAGATTATTTGGTTTTTCTAAAATAAAAGATACGAAGTTATTATACTACACCAATATAGAACATAAAATAAAAAAAGTTTCTTTCTGTTTTGAATTTTTTTGACGAATATTTTTTAATTGTTGTAAATACATAAAAGTGTATGCACGTGTCGCAAAAGTGCTCCGGCATTAAAGTCCAATTTGAACCGTGCCGAGTTATTTTTGGGATACAAGTGTGAGTTTTGGTGGTGGAGGAAAGGGGCAAGCAGACGAATAAGAAAATTTTAAAATAACAGAGTAAAAGTAAAAGAAAGACAGAAATTTTTAGGAGGTTAGTGAAAATAGGTCATCAATAAGGTTCAGTGTTGCTTACAGAAATTGACAGAGAGTTTCCGATTGGTCGATAAGAACGACTCTGTCAGGCGCGTGGGTAGGCAACCAGTAATTCAGAGACGTATTGCAGAAGAAAATATCTGGTGTGGGTAGCGATCTGGTACCAAGTGAGATAGGCAATCAGTAGTTTCGGAAATATAATAAACAGAATGTTAAGGAAAAATGAAAAACCGGTGGTCAGTAAAAGGGTAACAAGAACACCCGAGCGAAGAAAAGAAGAGATTGAAATAGAAACAGAAAGTGATGCCAGTGGAACGGATGAGGGAAAGAAAAAGAGACGTATGGAAGAAGTAGCTGAGGTATTCAGCTGTAGTAAAAAATCTAGCACAATCGTCAGTAAAGAAAGGTGATATGGAGGACAACATGGAAAAGGTGCTGAGAATGTTGGAAAGTTTAACACAGGAAGTAAAAGAAGTAAGAAGAGAAGAGAAAGAGTATAGAGAGGAGATAAAACAACTCAGAGGAGAGATTGAGGACATGAGGCAGGAAAATAAGGCGCTTCGAGATAAGATGAGAGAGGTAGAAGAAAGAGTAGAGAGTACAGATAAAGAGAAAAGAAAGAAAAATATAGTGGTTCAAGGCCTACAAATTAGAGAAAATTTAGATCAGAATGAGCTAAAAGGACAGATAGAAGAGTTTATAAGAAAGTCAATGCATATGGAGATTGGTACAGAAGCGGTAACGAAAATAAGAGTTAATGTATGTTTAGTAGAATTAAAAAACTTGGAGGACAAGATAAGGATAATGAAAAATAAAAGTAAATTAAAGAAGGCAGGAGCAGCCACAGTCTATATTAACGATGATATGAGCAAAAAAGAAAGGGAAATTCAAAGGAAACTAAGAATGAAAGCCAAAGAAGTAAGGATGGAAGGAAAGGTAGCAAAAGTAGGATATCAAAAACTCGTAATAAATAATGAGGTTTGGAAATGGAATAATGATGCAAGCAGGTTAGAAAAAAAGGAAGCAAAAAACTAGATATATCACTTAACATAAAAGAAATATGGCTGGCAATGGACATGGTTATGAGAAAAGAAAACGACCATGAACAGAAGCAAAAAATACAGAATGAAGTTAGGACGGAGAGCGGGAAGACAGGCAAAGACGCAAAGCAAGAAGGCACAAATCAAGAAAAAGGAATGAGAATGGGTTAAATGAGGAAGGATCATTAAAAATCCTAGAAAGAGAAGCAAGTAGATACAAAATGGACATAATAGCAATACAGGGGACGCATATAAAAGAGACGGACATATGGGAATTAGAAAATTATTTATTCTTTACGAGCGGAGGCGAAACAAGGCGATACAGAACAGCATTGAAGCAATTTCAGATAGGTTATTAAAATCAGAGAAGAAATAAACATAGAGATATTAAGTGTATATGCGTCAACAGAAGAATGGTGGTAGGGGATGCAAACGCGAAAATAGGGAGAGAAAGGATGTATGAAAGTATAGTAGGGACAGAAAGTAAACACCTAGAGAGCAATGACAATGGGCGTAGGTTGATTGAATTTGCAGAAGAACAAAAAATGAAAATAATGAGCACATTCTTTAAGAGAAAAGACATATATAAGGGTAAATGGACCTCTCCAGATGGAGCATATACGAATCAAATTGATCATGTTTGCATAGATGAGAATCACAGAAGCATAATAAAAAATGTTAGGTCATGCAGAGGGGCAGACATAGACTCGGATCACTATCTAGTGAGAATAGATTTGAAGATAAAATAACCAATTAAAAGGAAAGGATTACAAAGGAAAAAAGACAACTAGATATGGCGACATTACAAAATGAGATAACCCAAGTAAAAGAAGTATGAAGAAGAGATAAAGAAAGGTTTGCAAGAAAACATACAGATACTGGAAGCAAATATAAATGAGGAATGAATGGAATGGATAAAGATCGAAAATGTCATACAAACAGCAAGTGAGAAAGTAATACCAAGAAAAGAGTTTGCAAGGAGGAAAAGATGGTGGGATGAGTAGTGTATAAGAGAGGCGGAGAAGAGAAATAAGCTAAGAATTAAAGCACTTCAGTCAGTACAAGAGAAAGATAAAGAAAAATACAGGGAACAAAGACGAAAGGCAAAGAAAGTGTTCAGACAAAAGAAGAGAACAGAACAGGTTAAGAAAATAGATGAAATAGAGCAACATTATAAGAGGAAGGAAATACGTAACTTCTACAGAGAGATAAAGAAGGGAAAAAAGATAAAGAATGTGAGGGAAGAAAGTGGAAATCTAAATGCAGAGGAAACAGAAGTGAGAGAAAGATGGAGGCAATACT
The DNA here is from genome assembly GCA_037114965.1 of Monochamus alternatus. Classification (NCBI taxonomy): domain Eukaryota; kingdom Metazoa; phylum Arthropoda; class Insecta; order Coleoptera; family Cerambycidae; genus Monochamus; species Monochamus alternatus. Next base: position 29,780,264 of record CM073435.1, on the reverse strand, counting down.
TTGCAGATATGTTGAATGAAGAGAGTGTAAGGGAAGGAGAGGAGTACGAGGAGATGATACCGGGAAGGGAAGAGGAAGTGGATGTAGAAGAACCTACAAAAAGGAATTCGATACAATTATAGGAACTTTAAAGAATAACAAAAGTCCAGGAAAAAACGGAATAGCAGCAGAGAACATTAAGTACGCAGGAGAGGATTTAAGACAAAGAATATACGAAATGATACAAATGATCTGGAGAAGAGAATGTATGCCTGAAGATTGGAGAGATGCTTTGATTATACCAATCTTAAAAAAGAGAGATGCAACAGACTGCAGAAACTATAGGGGTATATCATTGTTAGATATAGGGTATAAAATTATGGCAACGTTAATAAAACAGAAAATAGAACCTATAGCAGAACTACAAATAGGAGAGTATCAAGCAGGTTTTAGAAAAGGAAGGTCAACAAAAGACCAAATCTTCATGGTAAAGGAAATTCTGACTACATGCTATGAGTATGGGATCAAAGCAATTGTTTTATTTGTGGACTTCAAGAAAGCATATGATTCGATCAAAAGGAATAAACTAAGTAAAATTTTGAAACAATTTGATATACCAACCAAACTAATTAGGTTATTGAAAATGACCTTAGAAAATACTAAATCCAAAGTACGAATAAAAGGTGAATGTTCGGAAGGCTTTACTATTGATACAGGACTGAGACAAGGAGACCGACTCTCAACGCTTCTTTTTAATTTAGTACTAGAAAAGGTCATAAGAGATAGTCAGTTGAACAGAGAAGGACACATATTGTTTAAAAGTCATAAAATTGTAAGTTATGCAGATGACATGGCTATTATTGCTAGAGATAGTAGGGAATTAGAAGAAGTAACGAGAAAACTTGTGAAGGAAGCACGTAAAGTGGGATTGCAGATAAATCAAGACAAAAGTAAGCATTTGAGAATAGGAGAACAAAAAAGGATACCAATTTTAAATTGAAAACAGAGCATGGAGAGATGGAGTTTGAGGAAGTTCAAGAATATGTATATTTGGGGGCGCTAATAACAGTTAACTGTGATGAGGAACACGAAATAAATAGGAGAATAATAAAAGCAAACAGAAGTTCGGCAGCAGTCAACCACTTATTTAAATCAAAAAATTTGTCCAGAGGAGTAAAATTTAGAATGTATAAAACAATTTTGAGACCGACAGCGCTGTATGGTAGTGAAACCTGGGTTCTCAATAAGAAGTCAAATGAAAACCTTTTAAGGTGGGAAAGGAAAATCTTAAGGAGAATTCTAGGGGGTAAGAAGACAGAGGAAGGCTATGTAAGGAGAAACAATGAGGAAATATATGCAATGTACCAGGCACCAACAATACACGAATTTGTTTAAGCCAGAAGAGTGCAGTGGCTAGGGCATCTAGAACGTATGGAAGATGAAAGGGCAGTTAAGAAAATAGGGAGTTAACCTAACTACAAGAAAAAAAGAGGTAGACCGAGGAAGCGATGGGGAGAGGCAGTGGCAATAGATCTAAGGGAGAAAAATGTAACGGATTGGAAAAGAAAGGCGAAGGACAGAATGGAATGGAGGAGAATAACACAGCTCTGGGCCTAAAAGGCCTGTAAACAGCTTTATATATATATTTTTTTAATTAGTCGGCAGATGTAAAATCATATTACTCTCTAGTGGTTAAATACGGTAATAAATATGCAAATATTTGACATGTTACCTTGCTTTCTCCTTTTTACTTGTGAATATGTAGGTTCTCCTGATCGTTTCGATGCACAAGGTGACTCATTTACGTTGATTACGATAGTGTCCAGTTCAACTGGTTTTTGGATATTTGGTGTAGGTATTCTGTATTGTATGGGAGGATAGCTTGTGCCACAGCACTTAGGCTCCATTGAGCCCCTTGTGCAATATGGTGTAGGTTCATCAACATTATATTATTTACTTGTGTAACAGTGTCACCCTTATCTTCATCTTTAAACCCTATTTCATTTACGTCTGCACCTCTTACTGCTATCCATGACAACATTAACATTAATTTTTCTTCAGTTTGAGTTAATTTTTTTATATCCGCTTCGCCTCTACCAGTCTTCTGTTCTGATTTTAAACATTTCCTTGCTTTTTTTGTGTGTGTGGCACTTCCAATCAGTAAAGGTCTAAAAAATAAAATTATGTACAATTATTTATTATAAATGTATCATATCAGTTTAACGCCTTTTAAAGAAATGTTAAAATAATTAAAATAACTTACTTTTTCCACCTATAGCATTCGGTGATGATGTTAATTCATCCCACAATTTTTCTATTACATTATTATTGGCTTCTGAGGGCTTTGTCTTACCATGAAGTAATGTTTTATTCTCGGAAATAAAATCTACCATATAAATGAGCTGCTCGGGTGATGTTTTTTTCTTAGATGGTGTAGCACAAGACATGTCTTCAGATAGTTCTGTTCCTCTTGAAAATTCTTTAGTTTGTTATATTCATAGCAAACTAAATTTCTCCACAAAACTACTTGTAATAGAAATAAAATTTTATAAATTACCTTATTTGGGTTTTCTTAAAATCTACATCTGGGTAACAATTGTCACAGCTGCATGTAAATATTTCAGTCATCATCACGTAATTGCATTAGTAAAAGCCATAAACGACCCATTTACTTTTACTATTATTTGATCAGGTTAGGTTTACTAAACGTCAGTTGGTCGTTAAAGGTAAAATTCGCATGATAAATGCGGGGTTGCCGTTGTACCGGAGGCGTGTCAGATAGACGTTCTCCTTTACGATTTGTTGGCACTTCTACATGAGTTACAGAATACCAATTTGTGCCAGGGATCAACGCGGTAGATATTGAACATTCCTATTGGTAAATATTACTATTCGATCTGTGCATTTCTATTCGATTTGTTAAAAGTTACAGAATAGGCCTGAATAATATACGCCACATCTTTTTCTGAAGGTTTAAGACCAAATCCCCAACTTAAAGTATCAGAGTGGGCGAATGAGTATCGAGTTTTAGCAGCATCAGAGCCAGGTAAATGGAGAACAGAAAGAACTCCTTATTTAAAAGAAATAATGGATTCACTATCTCCTTCTTCACAGGCTGAAAAAGTAGAATTCATGAAAGAAGCGCAGATTGAGGGAACAGAAGCAGGAAATAATTGGATAGGCTATATTATAGACCAAACACCAATGCTGGTAGTACAGCCAACAGTTGAAATGGGAAAGCGTTGGTCAAAAAGAAGATTTGCGCCATTAATAGAGAGTACGCCATGTTTAAAAAGTAAGCAAATGACCCAAGGTCAAGAGATAATACTGTGCAAAGGAGTTTCCAGGTGGAATAGTAGTAATAACCGGAGCAAACAGCAGTGTAAGACTTCGCTCTATGCCAGTAAAGTATCTCTTTCTTGATGAAATAGATGCCTATCCAGGAGATTCGGGAGGTGAAAGAGATCTAGTATTGCTCAGTATTGCTCGAATATTAGTTACAGAAGAGGGTATTAATGCAACCGTATCTGGTGAAAAAACGCGGTTGATAAAACATTCGATTTTCTACGTTCTGATTATAGGCTAAGATACCTTAAATGGAAAGAGAGATTGTGAATCTTGGTGTAGACAATCTGGATATTTCCCTTAAGGGTATGTTGATTTAGAGCATTGGGGTGATTTTACTTCTCAACCTGACGTTTTAGCAATAGATACACGAAATGAGTATGAAGTGAAATTAGGCAAGTTTAAAAATGTAATCAATCCACATAGCGTTTTCGCAATTTTCCTGAGTGGACAAAGTCTTTCTTTGTGAGTAAAGACCTGAAAGTATCTATGTACCGCACTGGTGGGATTAGATGCGAAAAATCAACAGCGTACATGAAAAATCTTGTATTTAACAATGTATACCACTTGAAAGGCGGTATTTTTCTTACCTTATAATAAAAATGGTAATTGGGAAGGTGAGTGTTTTGTTTTTGATGATAGAATTACTGTTGATAACTTATTCCAAGCAACGCAATGTATATTCTACTCAAATCAAGTTTCAACTGACAAGCTGAAGTCAGTTCCATGTGGCCAAGTGATTTGTTCTGATTGTAAACTTCAGTGTTATGGCTACAATAAGTAAGATCTCTTTACGTCATACCGCCGCAGTATCTCAGCCACTAACAAGCAGCGGGATGACGAGGTCTTGAAGTAGTCTTGTGTAATTCTTCTTCATATTCATCGTTAATACTGTTCCTACTAAGATTAAGCACCTTGATTTCTACTTTTTGTCTAATAACTCGGTTGTATCTACGTTATCCAACTAATGTAAATCTAAAGTTTTACCTCGGATATATCTATTAAATTTTATTGCCATTCTTCATAAGCAATGTTAAATATATTTCAATTTTACCTAATATTTCAACAAAAGTCTTGTATCTTGTAAAAAAACATCTAATGTTTTAAGCTTAAGCATTAGATGGTCTTAGATATAAAATCTGTAAGGTATATAAGAGTTCCCTTCTCAAGAGTAGAGGCTGAACGGTATCGTAGAAAAACCTAAATGGTTCTAATTCTGTATTCACAAGATTAACCTTACTTTCCATTTTTGATGGGATTATATATGATCAACAACTTCTTAGGTATAGACGTATTGAAAGATTGCTTTGATGTTTTTCTCTCATTCATAAACAAAAAAGGAAGATATAAAACTAGAAAAAGGAGTTTTAAAAACGAGGATTCTGGGTTTCAAGGTGTATTTAGGTTTCTACAAAAACATAATGTAGAAGAAGCTTTGGCTGAGTTTCTGCACAACGCTGGATATTTTGTTAGTGTTGTGTAAATCCTTATTGCATAAAATCTTATGCACGGAGTAAGATGATACGACAAAAGAATGATCAGACCGATGCATCGTTGCTCAGTTGCGTTAAAAGATGAGTTAACATTAGTAAATAACCATTTAGAAAAAAAAGAGAGACTGCCTAAAGATGTTGCAAATACTTGGGAAGACCTTGCAATGAATACAGCTCAAAAATAGAGACAATAAAAAACTCCATACGTGAACTATTAAATCAACACAGAATTGTTGGAAAATTTTCAACTTTTATTGACTATTCCAGGCATAGGAGAAGAATCAGCAACAGCTATTTTAGCTGAAGTTCCTGACATAGAGGTTTTTAGAGATGCCAGGCAATTGGCAGCATATACAGAAGTTATACCACGAAATATGACGTCTAGTTCCTCTGTATATGTCAAACCCAGATTAAGTAAATCCGGTTCACAAACATTACTTTTATTTTCTGCTATAGTAGCTAAGAATCACAATCCTATCATTATTAGTTTTTGTCAGAGATTAAAGGAAAAGGGTAAGCATAATATGGCTATCGTTGGTGCTGCAATGCGTAAGCTACTCCATATCATTTTCGGTATTCTAAAATCCAAAAGTGTTTTTAGTCCTGACCTCAAGAATTACAGGGTAAAGCGGTTGGAGGAGAGTTTAGTACTTTAAAATCAAAAAATGCATCCTTTCTATCTTATGTAAATGGCATTTTACACAAATTTATTTAATGTAGTTGGTTAGTGTATATGTTGATAGAAAGTATTTTTTGATTTCGCATTACAGCTTAAGATTCAATTTTTATAATTTTCTTGTTGACTGACAAGACGGTATCTACCTTCTCGTATAGACGACAAGATATTTGTTTCTAATTCTTTATAATCTACCAATCCGGTAGTTCCGCTTAGCTTAGCTATGGCATATAACTTTTCGATCGAAATTCTACTGTTCCCTTTCGCTTTCTGCTAAATCCTTTTGAGTATACCGTCGCTCTAACCTCCAAATTTTCACTTTTTGTCGTACTTCATAGTCTAGACTTCTATATTATTCTACTATAGGTCAAAGGTTCCAGATATAATAGCAAACACCCGAACCTTAAAGTTGCCTGTAGATGAATTAGTTTCCTAAAAGTTTCTTTATTACCTCCACATACTCTATTTACCCACATAAATGGAGACAATATTTCATCATTGCTAACTTCTTATATAGCATACTTTTCACTCCATATGCCACATCTACGATCTCTACTGCTTCTTTATTGTAATTGAGCCCACAGTTACTTGTACTTGATTGTAGTTTTTTACATCCTGGTACAATATAATATTTGGCTTACCAATGTTAGTAGGAAATTCTAATACAATAGAACTTCCATCGGAAAATGTCGGTATAGTTTCTTATACCTTCTCACTTTTAACTTCAACTGCATCATTGCCAATTTTTAAAATATTACTCACTAACTCTCTGTTTGGACCCATACCTTCCAGTATTTTGGCTACTTTTACCTTGCTGTCCTCGGAAAATTCCACAAAAAACGTCCTATTGTCTATTTCTAGATCTATTAAAGCTTCTTCCTGAACAGCACTTTCGCCAGCTTTTTCCAGTTCTTCTAGTTGCCTATCTATCTGTCGCTGAACTTCTAGTTGTAGCTCATTATAGGTTTCACCTATCAGTTTATTCTGCAGTACAGTATCATGAAACTCTGCACCACTTAGCATTATTTTATGTATTAGTTTTTTTCGATCACTTTTTTCTAATCTGTGTAAATGTGCACCTAGTACTACATATTCTGCAAAGCTCCATTCTCCATCATTACATGCATTTATTCTTGCTCCAGCAGCTAGTGCTTTATCTACAGCCTTATGCAGTTCATTTGGACTTTTTGCTCTTACCACAGCACTTTTAAACCAGCTTAACTTTTCTGCACTTGGCTTTATTTTTTGCAAAGCTGAAGCAAAAGGATTCAAATCTTCTGCTTGATCATTTAAATGTTTTGTACCATATACGTAGCCAAGTCTTTTTCCATAGCCGATTTTGTTTTCGCGAATGTTTCTGCTAGGAAAAGGCACCTCTCTAAGCTTTTTATTTTAGCCTTATTAATTTTTGCTTACAAAAGTGGACTGCTTTATATCAACGCCTTCAAGATCACCAAATATTTTCCTGTGATTAACATTAGTCTTTTTATTCCGATCTTTACTAGTCATATAACCCCCATTAAAAATACTTCTAAAATACAAGTTTATACATTCTATTACTCATTATAAATTATAGTGAGTAGATTTGCAAATACTTTCTGCTATAACAATTCGTTTTCTCTAAAACTAAAATAGCCCCCACTTGGATGTTGAATGGGATATTAAAGTGGTTGATCGTGTGACATTATTATTGATGTTGCATTTTTTATTAATGCCTTTCTTGTAATCTCTTTTATGTATACTTGTGCTTTTTCCATTTCATCAATATAGGAATCTTCTCCGATTAATTGGCGCCTTTTATTCAAGTACAGTATTTTTTCACATTTCCTTTCTGAGTGTCCTATAGTTACGTTTAAGTACTCTACTAGCCCTTGTAAGTCCATTATTGGCTCTCCCTTGAACTTTTCTCTCAGTACCCTTTCTAGCGTTTCCTTAACGCACATAATTATTGATACTGCAGAATTAGTCACTCCTTCTATAACTTTCAGGTCATTCAGTTCTCTACCTAAAATCCTTCCTACTCCCGTATTCACCAGATTTTTAGCAATTTCTTGAGCTTGTGGCCTTTCATGTACTGCACTTAGAAATATTTCCTTTATTTCACGATCAAGTAGTGCTTTGCCTTTGCTTTGTAGTATTCTGAATTCTATTTCTTCTTTACTTTTATTCATATAATTTACCTTTCACTAACAACCTTTTTTTTAATATTTACTGCTGTTTTTATCAGCATTGGCATAAAGCCATAGCTTTCAAGTGAAGTCAAATCAATTTTTCAATCTGTTTTACTTACTTTTTAATTTTTTATTTTAAATTTGTTGAATTTCATCTAAAGAGATGCCTACAGTTTGCAAAGTAATGTTGATTGGAATTCCTCCTTTCACTAAATCCTTTGCAATATTCATCTTTTCTGCTCTTTTCACTTTCTCTTTGTAAATCCGCATGCCTTCAAATAGAGATCTTACTATCTCATCATTAGCAGATCTGTGATACTAATTGATGCTTCTGATATTTCATATAATTTATCAAGTGGAACAGTAATCCTTCCTGGCTCATAGTTACTTATTTCGTCACGTGTTGTACTCATTTCCTCTCCTAAATCTTTTTGAGTATACTCTCTCACTAGCTTCCATTCTTTTATCTTTTTCCCTATTTTGTAGTATATAGAACCTGTTTTTTCTTCAACGCATTCATCAGCAGAGAGACCAATTCTTTTTGAAACAATATCAACAAAAACTCCTCCTTTAACCAGTCCCTTTGCAATTTTTATTCTGTTTTTTTTTTACTATTTTCTTCCCCAGCTCGGGTAAACTTGGTTAGTAAAAAGAACATTATACGCAACTCTTGATCATTATTCGACCATCATTGACTTTAGCTTCCTTAGTGGCCATTGGAGACATTTCTGATATTACTACAACTGCTTCAAATGGAGAGTCACTACCTGAAGAAGCCCCAGCAGACTTATTACTTTCAAGCCTAGAATAATCATCATCCTCAGAACTCAGTGAATCTGATTCACTTTCTTTAGACTCTATGATAGGAGCTTCGTGGCTACTTGCAGTATTTTTTACGTCATTGCCCACTAGTAATGCAGCAATGCTCTTGAGCTCTTCTGCAAGAAATTCTCTAATTTTTTTGATCTTATCTTTAGACCCTTTATCTCTTCCCAACTTTCGTCTCATTAGCTGTCTTCAAAGCCCCACCAATGATTCGTTCTACATTATTATTGCCCTCTTGCTTTACCCGTTCTACTACAGATCTTACTTCTTTACAATCAAGACTGAAGATAGCATCAGACAACGTTTACTCTATGGTTTTTGTATTTTGGCCACTTCTATGCATTCCACCCTCCTCAAAACTATTGAGCTCCTCTGTCGAGTCCTTTCCATTGTTCATAATATTTTCTCGTCTGTCCACAATATTTTCTTGTGGCTGTTGACTGCTGCTTTTCCTACTATTAAATTTTTGAGAGCTAGAGTCAAACATTAGACAATGCAATGAGGATTGATTCGTGTTACCAAATTCGTTATTTTTAAATTTTAAGATTGAAATAAATAAATAAATGCAATATACAGCAGTTCTCAGAATTAAATCTTAAATTTCTTTTCTGCCACGAGCTCCTATGTTTTTCAGGATTTGTTGCCTTAGTATTGTAATAACTTTATCATCTGCAAATGCTTGTTCATATATGTTATAATCTCTGTTATTGATATATCGTTTGTACAGGCATTCAATAATATGTGTTCTTCACTTATCGCAGTTTCTAACAAGGTAGCAAAGCTCTTTTTTAATAACTCTTGTGTTTAGTTGGCTCATTAACATATCTTTCAAATGCACCTAGCACTATCGTGATGAATTTTTCATTTTTGATCAGAGACGCTGTCTCAAGTACACCATACAAAGGATCAGGTTTACTTGTTTTTAACACCTATCCAAAATCTCTTAAAACGTATTCGACAAAAACTGCATTAAATAATTATTGCTCTTTTCTTAGTGCTATAACTGAGAAAAAGTCAATCTTATTATCGGTACCATGGAATTTTTCTATAACAGCTTCAATATATTTTTGACCACCAACAAGTAAAGGTAAAAGACTTTAATTTTCTTCAGCAAAATGAAAATCCTGATATTGCTCTACTAGCTTGTCATTAGCTGCAATTGCCATAATACCAATTCTTTTATTGAGTAATCATACTTGAACTCTACTTGGTCAAATTTATACTGATAGTATATTTGAGTATATATGTTGATGATCGCTTCTATCTCGTAAGTCTAAGTTAAGTTGTTGCTCACAAAAATTCTTTAAATTTACATTATCCAGCGTAATAGACTTGCCTCCATAATCCCCAATATTTTGTACAACCTCGTCTAATTCTTCACAATTATCTTTTTTTATAACTGATTTAAGATATTTGTTATTTCAGCGAAAGTTAATTTTTTTAGGAATAATATCAAATGAATCTTCATCTTTTAATTCGACGGTAAGCGACCTATCACAACTATCAGGAAAGTTTGCAAGTATTCCATTCTCTAAACTTAGATCTTCAGGGAATGTGCTACATGGAGTGGCTGGCATCTCTTGACTTTCGCTATCTAAAACTTCAAACTCTTCTTCAATACCTGAATCTTCAGAATCTGATTTTTCAAAATCATGCCAACTTTTGATTAATCTTTCAGAATTTGATTGGCCCTGTGAAGTTGCATCCTGTGATACAGTCTCTAAAATTGGAACCAAACATGTTTTACCTCTAATTAATATCTAAGCTAAGCATTAAACAGAAATCTTGCCAAGCAAATTCTCTCTTAGCCAACAGGCTTGCATCGTCCATCTCTTCGCCTTCCACGATGTAAGCTTGGTAAAACAATAAGTGAATCATGTCTTCTAATGTTGGGTTTTCACCATTTTCAGCGTGAGATTTCATTATACTTTTTATTACAGGATGATTAGTGTTCATTTCAAACACCTTTGCTGCTGGCATAAATCTAAGCGAATCTAAAAATCGAAAACTGATCTTATTTCCCGAAATGTGTTTTGTAAAAAAAATATAACGTTCCTTATTTAATGGCAACAAGCTGATATTTCCCCCTATGTTTATGCTAAGGACTTTTATTATAAAGTAAGCATCGTAGCCTGATAAATTGTGAAATATGACGGTACGGTATAGAAATTTTGATATAAAAGGTTACAAGACATGAGATATACTCCTATATTTGCCTGTAAGATGAAAATGTTCTCTGGCTTTCAACTTTAATAAACGGTTTTTGACAAATATAGCAGGTAGAAGACAAACGAAACTGTGTTTGTTCGTCAGTGGTTAATTGTAAAGGTTCCTGTTTGTTTTGATAAATTTAATGAATTTCTTTCGCAATTTCGAATAATTCATTTACTAACCAATCTTGGCAATGAGGACTCGTATGGATTCTAAATTTGGACAACATTTTATTTTTATAATTTGATTTAAAATAATAAGCTATAATGAAAGCCTCGTGTTGCTGACAAAATTGTGACGTTTGTGTAGCATTATTATTATCATAATCCCTTAGTATACTCTCAATGTCTGCATAGATGACGAAGGGGACACATAATGTATGTTTTTAAACTTCATTATTTTATTAGTCTCATTCAGCATAATAATTTGAGTGATGTTTAATAGGTTACAATTTTCTAAATGTTTATTTAAATGCATTTCGGTGGAAAAATATTTTAGACATCTTTCACAAATCCATTTTTTATGTACTTTCCTACCAATTTGTTTGCTAACTAAGCGTGACAAATTTTTTATATATGCCAATTGGTATTACTATTCTCATCACTCTCATCATCCCAATTATTATTAGTAGAAATCATGAGTAAATTTATTTTGAGTGAAGAATCCGTTTTACTAAGTAATAATGGTGTAACCCCATTCCTCTTTCTTTCAATCATAACAGTAACCACATTTATTGCTAATTTATTCAAGGCTTGAAATTTGGGTATATCTTTCAATTTTACAGGAAAACTAATGTCATATTTTTATACTGTACTACAGATCGGAATCCACTCGAAATTCATTATCCCAACTTAGTACATGTACGTGTCTAGTGTTCCAATCAACACATTTTCGAAATCCACCATCAAAGAATACATGTTAGTCGTACAAATTTATGACCCATACACCTATTTTTCATATTTAAAATAGTTATTTCTCTAATATAAAATTCACTATTTTTATATTGAAATCCATAAAAGTCGATCACAAACATTTTTTTAAGGGATTCTAACAACACTAGTTAGAGTATTATACTTCACTAAACGATCGCGTAGTAGTCGTCTCGAATTCAATTCTTATATCCTTTTATTACATCATCATTTTGACGACTGCAATCGATAATACCTAGAGGAGCTAGTTGTAGATAATTTTCTGCCGACAAACAAAGTTCACCTTGATTTTTATAATAATTCCATTGCTGGAACTGTGTGTACATTTCATATAAAATGGACCATTGTTTGTTGTCAAAGTTGAGGTTTAAGTTATCATAAGGATACATTTCAGAATTAAGATAAACTTTAATGTTCGTTAAATTACAATGACCAAACTGACTCATAAATCTTGCTGGTATATTTTCCCTATTGGTTTGAAATCCGAAAATAATATATCGAGGTTTTTTCAATTGCGCACTCGTTTTTACTGCCCATGAATCTCTCATTGTTTCTTGTAATTGGCGATATTCTTGTAATTTCCAACATCTGAAAGATATGTCAGGGTCTCTGCGTCGCTTTCGATACATTTTAATAATTTTAGTTTTTCCATATCAAATATAGATACATGGGAAATTTTCCAAAATATTTTTTGTAATGCTATTTTAGGGGTTTCATCTGGTTTATTTGTGTGAATGGCATTCACATCTGAAGTGCTCCTAATTAATATCAATTCTTGTAGCTATAATTTTATTGAAATCCTCAGCAAATCCAAGAAACATTTTTAAAGGTAAACATACACAAAAATTTCCATTCTGGTCTAGTAGTTTTGGGTTCGTTAAGTGGGACCATCCGGAATTATTAAGTTTCAAAGATTCATTTTGCGATAGTAAAGTGTAAACATCATGAGTTTGGATGGGTATTCGTATTTCATCATTGTTATTATAACTTGTGGATGCTTAGGGTTGATGGGTATGATATTCCAATTTTCCAAAAAAAATTTATTGCGCGGTACTATTCGTTTCACTTGTCGACTCATACTAAATTGTCTTCTTCGTGCATCAGTTATTATTGTATTCTGAGGAGCAGCAGCAGCAGCAGGAGGAGCCATGAAAACGGTTGGGAACGAATTATCCATATATCTAAACACCATCTTAAATTGTTACACAACTTCTTTCAAATGCAATCTTACCGTGATCAACTCTTGTTTAAAATTGATTAGATTACCATCTTTGTCGGAGATTTTAAGTACTATTTCATCAATGTATTGTGTGTTAACTGATAAATAAATAACATTTGAGGGGTTTTCAATTATCTTATAACCTGGTGCAACACTAGGGTAAGATATGTACGAGGTTTTCATTATTGAAGGATTTTGTTACTAAATTACACTGCATACAAATTGAATTCACCTTGAAACCTAGGGTTTAAACCCTAATAACGTTCCTATGCTGCTTTTTTGGTGAAGTCGATACTTTTATTGCATTTTATTTCACACTTTAATGTATTGTTGTTGTCCTTCAAGGTTAAAACTGTAGGTTTCGCCTCTTTATCTGTTATATGAATCATTATATATTTTTCAATATCTTCTATTTCATAGAACCCTTCAGATATAACCACTTCACTATTTTCATCATAATATATTAATAGAACTATCTACATTCGGAATTGAATTGTAACCAACAAAATCGATAAGACACAAAGCATAACTACTTTTAGGTAAAATTATAGGAGGATAAATTCTTGTTTAAAGTGTTGAAGTCCTCTCCGATATTGTAAACGTATATGACATGTTGAGTTGTTAAAGGTTATAATTAAATAAATACATATTTTTAATGTTCAGCTAGGTATTTATTGAATAAAAATAATAAGCTTAAATGACCACAATTATAACTATTATAGGTTTGATATACTTTATGATTATAAAATACATGACATTGACCATTTGAATTAAAATATTTTGTTGCTTCTGCAGGAGGCCGTAGATTTCCAAAACTGTTAAAATAAATTATGCAATCTTTATATTTCTTATATGTAGTCCAATGTGGTCCATCACTATTATCCAAGTTGATTACTCCAGTTTCACATACATGTATTTTTCGAGGTAAATTATTTCTCATAAATACACCTCTAAAATTTGGAATGTTTAATGATTTAGCAAATTTAGCGATATCAATATTTGTTAAAGGTCGATGACACTTTTTAATACCTAAAAATATATACAAACTTTTACATAAAAGGTGAACATTATTCAATTAGGTATTGTCATTTAATTCATTGACAGGCTGTCACTTTTTGTCATTGTCGACATTTAACTTCAAATAATTTTAATTTTTATAAAAATTTTTATAGTTAGATATTTGATTCAATTTAAAGGAGGCCACCTGAAGAAGCAATCCTAAAAATGCAGAAATAGGTCAGATCTCATCTATTGTGGTTGAATTTGTCGTGTTCCCACTGCCAAAAAGTGAAGTTAGATATTTATAGTGTTTCATTAAAGCAGGTTAGTAAATTAGATTAATTTCTATAGATATTTATTGAATAGAGCTTTGTCTGTGGAATTGTTCATTAGAATACCTAGATATTTGGTATCAGAGAACATACATATGACTTCATTGATAGGAATTGTAGAATATTTGATTTATATTAGCTTAAAATACCTTTCTTATACAGTAAAAAACGTATTAATATTTTCTAAAGATTTTTCAGTTGATTTTACACAATTATTCATAATGTTTTCTTTATTATCAAATCCCATACCAAGTTTTACTTTAGCTTTCATAGCCCCAGCAAATCCTAATGCTGCCAGTTTTTCCTTTCAAGATGCATCCTTTGCTTTAAATCTCGTCCAGGCATTTTTCCCTAAAATTTTATCAGCAGCATGACGACTCCCAAGATCCGTATTTTTGGCATAACTTATATCATGTTCTATGCATGCATCATCTAATCCGTTTATACCCTTATCACCTCGAGCTAACCTCTTTTCCAATTTCATACCTACATGGAAAATAATAGGAAAATTTATAGATTTTTTCGAACTTTTTTTACCAGGACCGCAAAATTTGTATGATGGAATATGAAGTTCAAAAGGTAATTTATTTATTACTGAATTTATGAGACCCCTGCCAGATTTAACGTTACCCGCATAGTATTTCATTTTAAATGGATCTATATAATTTATATCATCAATTTTATACTTATTTTTCACATGACATATGTTTCATTAGAAGGTTAGTAAATTATATTATCTTCTTTAGATAATTATTGAATAGAGCTTTGTCTGTGGAATTGTTCATTAGCATACCTAGATGTTTGGTATCAGAGAACATACATATGACTTCATTGATGGAAATTGTAGGAGATTTGATTTATATTAGCTTAAAATACCTTTCTAAAACAGTAAAAAAATGTTACAAAAACTATTAATAAGGAATATATGGGTAGATATTGTGGATGTAATTCAACGCAGGTTGGAGCTTTTGTCCACTGAGTAGTTAGTTTCACACAATATTATTAATACCTAAAAATATATAAAAACTTTTACATAAAAGGTGAACATCTTTCAAGTAGGTATTGTCATATTTAATTCATTGACAGGATGTCACTTTTTGTCATTGTCGATATTTAACTTAAAATAATTTTAATTTTTATAATAATTTTTATAGTTAGATATTTGATTCAACTTAAAGGAGACCACCTGAAGAAGCAATCCTAAAAATGCAGAAATAGGTCAGATCTCATCTATTGTGGTTGAATTTGTCGTGTTCCCACTGCCAAAAAGTGAAGTTAGATATTTAGTGTTTCATTAGAAGGTTAGTAAATTATATTATTTTATTTAGATAATTATTGAATAGAGCTTTGTCTGTGGAATTGTTCATTAGCATACCTAGATGTTTGGTATCAGAGAACATACATATGACTTCATTGATAGGAATTGTAGGAGATTTGATTTATATTAGCTTAAAATACCTTTCTAAAGCAGTAAAAACTTTAACTATTTTAAGATGTCGACGAATGAAGCAAAATTCAAAAAACACAAAATTTAACAGAGAAAAAATGAATAATGAGATAAACCCAGGAAAATAAAAACCACACCAGCAGCACTCTCACTTGAGTCACCAGGATCAGACACCTACATTACATAACTTGCCTACATCTCAGGAAATGATAGCAGCAAAGAAACGAAAAAGAATTAAACTGACAGCAATAAGACCAAAAAGAGGATAGAATGACTACAACAACAAAAAACAAAAAGAAATCTACACCATTTGAAATTTTATACGGCAAAACACCTCTTGAAACAGCAGAACTGTTATTTGCAATATTAGAAAATGTTTTAAATAAATATCTAATTGAATGTTAATGTAGTTGTCTGTTGTTGCTTTGTTTTATTATTACCTAACATTTATAAAAATAGGTTTGAAATACATGACATTATTCAAACAAATCGTTTTGTTTTCTTCTTTGGTCCACTGTGTAATCTATTTCTAATATTTTAACTCATACTTAAACATTAGGTGACCTGAAGGGTCAACTAATCTTGTTTATTCCATAATTAATATGATAAAGATATAATGTGACCTCAGGGGTCAACTAATCTTGTTTATTCCATAATTAATGTCATAAAGATGTAACGTGACCTCAAGGGTCAACTAATCTCTTCTATATTTGATTCTCGCAAATATCCAAGTTAAAATATACATCGAAGAGTACGCTTGAGGCTAGGCTAGGCCAGGCTCGGCTCTCTCACACACATTCAGTCTAAGCAACTTTTTTTTCACACCCTCTGCACCCTCCGGTCATTGACTACACTTCTTCTGTATCTTCCGGTCATTGTCGACGACTTCTTCGTTTGCATCCTCTGGTCATTGACTTTACTTCTTCTACAAGAACTCGCCGACGACCACTGCAGTAGAGACTCGGATAGACAGTGACAGTGGACAAAGTGATGCAGAACCTCCACAGCTATGCTACTTAATGTATATGGCGTAAATCATGCTTAATTTTTTGCACTATGTGCACCTCATGTCTACATAACTTTTAGGTTTCTACCTACATAAGCCGAAACGCACTTAAAAGCGTTTAATACAGTAAAAGACGTCAAATAGACAAGGGAGAATACTAGCTGCCCTGGGGTTTCTTTGCCTTTTTCCGCTTAGTAAATTTCTTAACGTTTATAATTTAGGTTAGTCGCATTTAAAAGCAGCTAAATTGCAGCGTTTAGAATAAAAAACGCCAATATTTTGAAGTACATATAAATAACTAGCCAACCATGGGGCTTCTTTCACCTTTGTTTTATTTAGTAAATTTCTTAATGTTTGTAGCCAAAGCAATTTAAGAGACCGAAAATGGTGTCATTCCAGCCCGTGACGCTGGAATCTAGTCTTTATTATGCAGCCACGTATTTTAAGTTAAGTTTTCTGGATCCCAGTGTCTGAGCACTGGGATGACATATTTTTTCTTGACTCTTATATCTCAATGTTCGTACAGTTATGCAAACACAAGGCAGTGCTTGACACCTGGCATCCAGTCTTTATTATGCAGCCACTTGATTACAATTAAGTCTTCTGGATCCCAGTGTCAGCTACTAGGAACTACTCTCCCTTGTGGATTCAAATCACAATGTTCACACAGTTGTAGGATTATTGTATAATTAAATACTTTTTTAAACTAATTAAGCTTGAAATCGGATCACCTTTCACGACCTGTATTTACTTGAGGAGTATTAACAGCCGTTATCGCCGGGATCTCAAGCTTTGTTGCCTGCTTCAAACCCTCGTTTGCACTTTGGTCCTGATTTAAAATTTTATCAAAGTTTACTCTTTTGTTGCTCTTCGTAATTTGATGTATCTCTTTGAACATCTTCTTTTATGCCACGAGCATTTTTCACACTCTTTTCATCCTCACCTAAAAGTTTTTCTAATATTTTCTTAATAAAGCGCTTCAGAAGACTCAAAAACTCTTCTTCTTTTTGATTTTCTTGTGGTTGACGTGTGTTATCTTTTTTGTCCGGCTCAGTGTTGGGCTTCTCTTTTACATAACTTTTGCTCACTGAGGGACTGTGAGGGATTTGTGAATCGTCCTTTGATGGCTGTGTATCTGTTTGCACAGAAGCTTCAGTAGTCTTTGTGTATTATATTCAACGCTTTTACCTTATGCTGTAGTTTTTATAAGTGTTGGCTGCCTTTTGAAATTTTTTGTCATTTTTTAATTCTTCAACTTTTTCACTTGTGAAAATGCCCTTCTCTTTATATTGTTGGTCAAGCTCAGCAATTCTTTCAAAATCTTGACGTATTTTTTCATCTGTACGCCTTTTTTGACTTTCAAATTTCTGATTCAATTCTGCAACTTTTTTCATTTTGTTCTCAAGCTCCTTACATTTTACAGTTTTTAGAGCCTTGGTTCCTTTTGCAATATAATGAGGTGCCTTCTGGAAAAGTACCTGGAGAACGTTCAAAAACATCTTTAAACTTTTTTTCAATACTTTCTTTAGATATCTGCGCCATACCTGCGCCATACCTGCTACCTATTAAAACATTATATAACCATATAAGAGATGAAGGATAGTTAATTAGCAGTAGTATTCGATTGGGATAATATCTTAGTTGACACTCAAGATAACATTTTTAATGCTATTAAGCATACCGCAAACTCAATGGGGTATAGTAATGAAGCTGCCGATAAAAATTTCCATGAGTCGAGAAAGAGCAATATGGTCAATTTATTTGGCGATCAGTGGAAAAAAGCAAATCAGATATATGAACAATATTTAGATGATGCACTGTTGCAAATTATGTACTTCACTTGGAAATTAAGCACTTCACTTGTGAAATAATACCTTTATTTAATATAATTCGAAGTACAATTGTAGCTTATACTCAATTAAGCTCTTGTTTCAACTCTAAATTACAACGTAAACACAGGAATTCAATTATGACATGACAGCGATACTGACTGATGAGCGACTGTTGCATGCTTGTAGAGTATGCAACCAACAAGCAATTTAACATTGGCGGCGTTAAATAAGGATTTAAAATACTATCGAAAAAAATTTTTTTTGGCTTCATAAATAAGTTTGGAACTCTTTTGAAGGATTATTCCGTTAATTCTTATTTTTCCCTATCCCCTCCTAAAATATTTGTACTAAGTCATAGTTAACCCTGTATATTGTGATTATAAATGTGTGTGTGTAATGATAATGTGATTTTTGTTTTATGTGATAATTTTTTTATTGGGCGCCAATATTTTATTTTATTTTGTTTTGTTTTGTTATTTATTTTAAATAGTGTAAAACTGTATTTATGTTATTTTGTATATGTGAGTTCTAAATGTGAATAAATATAATTTTATTTTATAATTTAAACTTTATGATTTTATTTAGATAATATTGTTTTACCTGTATTTTGGTATACCCTGGCTATGTTTTTCTCTTATCTCAGGAGTGGATTCTAGCAGAGTAGCTGACACCTTTTTTGTTATAAAATGTTCGAATATCTGTTACCACTCAGTATATATAAAACAATTTTTTAAAGAGTACATTAACTTTTATTCAAACATAAAATGATAAGTTCTCAATTGAACTACGAACTTAAAAAAAAGAATATTTAAAGAATATTTTCTTACAATATTTAACAAGATTTAATTTAATTTAATTACACACGTGTATATTTTATTTGGTTTTTATAAATTTCTATGAAGCTATTTACTATTAGGCAACTAGAAACATACACGAGTGTAATGAAAATTGCATATATGCGACCTAGGTTCTATTTCTATTTAGTTTTTAAAATGGCCGTCTTTAGTGGCTGTTTATTTCATACAACAGTTAATTGTTAGAATTTTGATAGTTTAAGCTTTTAATATGTTAAAAATTTAAGATAGGAAGTTATTAAGTGTTGTATTTTATTATTTATAGTTTTAGAATTTGAATATTGATCAATATGCATGCGATCTAGCTAGATAGCGTTTTGTATACCTATACATTAAATTTCTTACTCCTTTTATAGACGACATTTCTAATACTGATGCCTGGAATTTATCCTCTCTCTGGATGATGTAGTAGTCTCTGGATGCTGTTGATAATCCGAACTGGATATCCTGTTCAATTCTGGAATTTTATACCTGTTGATGTCTTGCTGTAGCTTTTGGAGGTAATTTCCCTCTGGAGATTGATTTCTTGAACCTTTTGCAAACCCCAGGTCTGGTTATGAAGATGATTTGCACCAAATTTCTTAAATGTTGTCTTGATAGATGTCGATTTGAGTTACTTTACTTTTATACTGATAATGTGAAACTGAAATTCTACTTTTTAACTAAATTTTTCTCTGCTCTACCAAACTTGCACTCCTTCACAGTTCTCCTCGTAACTAGTCAATAAACTTTTGTTTCTAGGTAATTTTACCCTCTAGATTCGTAGTAGTTTTCTTAAGGTCTATACTCATGTATCACTTTTATTTTAAATTATTCTTTTCGAAGCACTATTCACACTAATTGTCTTTTATAATCTTATAACTACATTTTACAAATATATAACAGTTTTTAATTAATTTTATAAGGAAACATTCTTTAATTTGTGTTTTTCTAGAATCCTGTCAGAGATGTTAAATTTTCATCGTATAGCCATCTTTACATTTGACATTTCTATTTGTCATAAGTTCAATATTTGAATTTTCATTTTATTTTACAAATATTTTATTTGACTGA
Organism: Monochamus alternatus; assembly: GCA_037114965.1. Taxonomy (NCBI): domain Eukaryota; kingdom Metazoa; phylum Arthropoda; class Insecta; order Coleoptera; family Cerambycidae; genus Monochamus; species Monochamus alternatus. The sequence continues at coordinate 29,759,893 of CM073435.1, read as the reverse complement.
TGTTTTGTCTTACGATATGCGTATATGATAAATCTTGGTTCTTTAAGCTTTCTTTATATATGTCTATGTCTTGGTTTTGAATTCATTTTCTTTATGTATTATGTGTTTCTGTATTATCATCTCCAATTAAGATAGATAAATTTTTAAATTAAATTTAATAAAATTTGTAAAATTTTGTCCTTTCAATAATATGCTTCTTTAGATATGTTTATATTATATAATTTCAATAATAACCATTTCTCTATATTTGACATCTATAATAATATAATTTCAATGATAGTTCTTTATATTTGTTGTTTAAAATGAATTTCATAGCATTTAATTTTTATGTAATTTCTATTTTACGACAATTTATATACAGGGTGATTCAGGTTTAATCTTGATAACTTCAGAAATCGATAGAACAGGTTAAAATAATGTTCATTTGTGATATAAACTTATTTCCTAAAACGCATCGTTTCCGAGATAGAGGGCGTTGAAGTAGGAATTTTTTTCTCGTTTTTTCCTCATAACTTTTGAACCACTTATCCGATTTAAGTGAAATTCGGAACACAAACACTCCTTATGATCTTACATAAGCTTCTTATGTAAGTAAGTTTTGTTTTCGTGGGTTGCTATAATCTTAAATGAAATTTACGCGGCTGGTGCGCTACACTGTCACCAATTTCTTTGAATATCTCAGAAACAAGACCAAACGTCGAAAAAAAAAACAGGAGACAAAAAAGTTTCGAAATTAATCAGGTCAAAGTAGTGTGTAGATGTTTTATTGAAATTAATATTTTTTTTTGTAGTTTTGAAATAAAGTAAGAGGGGGTAGCATACAAAATACACTTCTAAGAGGAGTAGGTAGTTCAAACTTAAGAAGCTTATGTAAGATCATAAGGAGTGTTTGTGTTCCGAATTTCACTTAAATCGGATAAGGATAATGGATAATAACGTAATTAGTGGTAACTTATTAAGTAAAAGTTCGGTATTGATAGACATACCAATAGTCATGAAAAATAAGCCAAGAAACAAATCTTTAAGTGGCAATACTGCGTGTTCTACTGAGTGTCTGTATTCTGTTTATGCAACTAACAATCCAGTGACAAATGCACCTAATGCCGACGATAACGATAAATGGAATTGCTCAGTAATAAATGCTGCTCCTAATACTGTTAAAAGCGTTGTTGATATAAAGACCTCATTACTTTCCATTTTAGCAATAACCGAAAGCAATTATCTGCCAGTTATAAATATCAGCACTAATGCAATAGCTGCTTGCACCAATGAACCTGTCAATGAGCTTATCAGGCTGTGCTCAGAATTGCCAGCAAGTGAAGATACCAATACTATTAACGGCACCACTGCAAAATCTTGCGTTAATAGTACTGCTATTGACAACCTACTAACATGACTTGCTTGATAACCTTTTTCTTGCAGAACCTGCGACAATATTGCTGTTGAGGATAGCGCAAGCCCACCACCAATAACGGTTGCTATATACATATTCACTCCGAAAGCAAGAACAATGCCATGATAAATATAACTTGAAAAGAATGCTACCACAGCCTCTGCTAGAGGTTGGTTATAACACTGGGCAAAATTTGGTAGCAAAAAAAAGTTTAATATCAAAGACACAGTTCTCACTAAGGTCGGTCCAAGCGGCCTAGTGCGAGGTTTAGCTCGATGATGAATTTCTCAGGGTCGTTCAGTGGCGGTGGTATGCCAAATTGCCCAGGGAACAAGACGTATACTGTCACACTAAAATAAGATAAAGACAAAAATTAGAGCTTGAGAACTCTTACAAGAATATTAGAACGTTATAACTGACACAGAAATATACTGAACGTGTGACTAATCCACAGCTAAGAAAACAGGTGAAGCCTGAACGGTAAGCTAATAATGTTTACTCGTAAATCTCTAAATACACAGTATACAATCTATATGTATTATCCAAATGTAATACGTTACACTCGCATATGCGAAAAGAACAGAGCACAAAATAGTGAACGTCTCAACTAGGATACTTATCGGTTTCACAGGAGGTTGGCAGATGTCTACGCTGTACAGTGGCAGCGATACGCTCTGGCTTCAACGGCAACACAAGGAGTACTCACAGTTACGATGAAATGGAACTTCTACAAGATCCTACTGGCAGGACAGCATTCGTGTACTAGAGGACGGGTCACCTGATTTGGAGAACTCGCAGGATGCCAGGGATGATTGGAACTTCCCAAGAAAATTGGCACGCCGTTGGAGACGAGGTACTCGCTCGTGAACTCGTGAGCCAAGTAATGGGACAGCCGGTATCGTGACGATAACAGTCGTAACAGAGAAAACCAATTAGCAAACAAGCAAACAAAATATTGTTACCAGGGGTTTCCTTTCCAAGCACAGAAGCGAACAGGACAAGCCTCTGGATAAAACGGGATCATGGTTTCCACTAACAGGAGCCAACAACAAGCACACATGGAGATGATGTTCAAAGGCCAACGTGGTCGGCTACAGTTGTTGCACAATTCCACAAGCTGGTAAGATTCTCCATAAACCTACAAAATACTATATCCAAATAACTCCACAATAATGGGGAATCTACACACTCAACGTTGATGATAAATCCCTTTACGGATGCTTTAGAATTAAAGCGATATTTTTCCCAACGTTGATTACAACAAAACTTTCAAGCGTGCATTCCAAGTTGAAGAATGACAGTCCCAGGCCGTTGTCTCTGAAAACCAGTGATCAATCGAATACAGAAAACCCATAGAACGCAGTATAACAGAAGATCTTTGAACTTCGGTGAGGCCTCAGTTCAACATTAAACATCGATACACAAAGAATGTGTTCTACGGTCAGTCTAGAAACAAGTATAACTGGTTGCATACGGATGACAACGGTAATAAACGGATTAATGACGGGTGTTTAATAAGGATTAAAGTAAACAAACAGTGGTGTTAGACAAATGCATTATTTACGTTAGGTGATTATGGTACGATGTACATATAATAACTGATAAATAACTTAAAGTGGTAACAAAGATTTGAACGTAATGAGCACATATCCATATACGAGGTGACCCAATAAAATGATGATAGAATTTATACTAATTTAAGGTAACTGTTAAAGACATCAAAATAAAACCGTAACAAGAACCGAACCCAAATACATGAATACGCATAGCGATCAGGCGTTAAAATTTTCAATTCAAGGCCTATAATGAATAATTGGAAAACTACACCAAATTCTGCACTAGACCAAGATTATCCATTGCTTCAGCTGAGTGTACCAGATTAAATCCATGAGAACCAATTACTTGCACCTGTACCTGCACCTGCAACGAAGTAACCGAGCACTGGACTAATATTCATTTTCCAGAACGCTATGACTATAAACGCAGCAGCAGAAAGTAAAATTATAATATCAAACAAATGCCGAGAGCCACTGTGCAAGATATTTAACCTGTAGAATTAGACCATTTAATTGAGCAACCAATACTTGATTTTTGGTCAATTGGAGAATTACCAGTTTCTGCAATACATTTCATAGCTTGAAATAAGTCACTACCTTCTACTTCATAGCTTTGAACCTTTTCTTTTTTTTGTCATTAAAACGGCCACGATAGCAAAGGTTTAAATTGGAATTAAAGCCAAAAAAGTCAGGAGTACAAACAGCCCCGTATTCTTTAGCTATTTTCTGTGTACTATCAATTAAATATGGAAATTTAAACTTATTTTTCTTGGCAAAATTAATCATATTTTCAAAGGAATCTTGTGGATATTCATTTACATCATTTGACATTATTGCAACGGTATTTACCTGATAATATTTTATCAATTGATTAACATCGCTTACCAGATTGCTAATAATTGACTGAACGTAAGGATAGTTATTGCACATAAACATTACAATAAGACGGTTTTTTACACAACAGTCACTTAATGTATAGTATTTATTATCTACTCCCAAAAGATTAAAATCTTTTGCAGTAAAACTAAAATCGACTTTAGGAGTATTCAGAGCAACCATAGACTATTATTATACCGTATCTAATTTACGGTCTTATTATTTAAATGTCAAACGGTTTCCCTGTATACTGTTTGCATATTCTTATTTAGTATTATAAAACTTATGTTCATAACTTTCGAAGGAATAGACGACTCTGGTAAAACAACACAATCTAAGCTACTTGCAAATCATTTTAAACAAATTCACGGCGAAAATAATGTAGTGTCGACTCGAGAACCAGGTGGCACTGATTTTGCAGAAGAGATAAGAGGAGTGTTATTAACAAATAATATTGATCCTATTTCTGAACTCTTGCTACTAATCTCAATAAGGCACGAACATATGAAAAAATTAATATTGCCAGCTCTTGCAGAAGGGAAAATAGTGATTTGTGATCGGTTTATTGATTCAATCATTGCATACCAAGGATATGGATTTGATTTTAAGCTAGGGTCAGATCTAATAGATGATTTTTGATGATTTTTTTATTTTCTCATTCTTCTCATTTTCCTCTCTAACAATTTTTTTTCCGCTTAATATGTCCTTTATTTCATCTCCTGTTAAAGTTTCAAACTCCAGTAGTCGGCAATGAGATCTAAGCCTTTCTTTCTTATGCTTGGTCAAAATGTCTTTCACTTTTTCATAGCCAGACAACACAACTTTCTTCACTTCATCTCTAAGTTTTAACGTATCTTCAGAAATCATCTCAGAACTATGCATAGTTTGTTCGCGAATGTGATAGATCGGACCTATTTTGTCCCGCATTCCCCATTTTGTTATCATAGAACGTGATAAATCTGATGCTATTTTTATATTTGAAGTTGCGCCGCTTATGACTTTATCATAGCCAAAAATTAGCTCTTCTGCCACACGTCCGCCCATTGCAAGTTATATCTGCTAGCATATTTTCTCTTGTGTAGGACACTCTATCTGTTTCTGGTAGTTTCATAACTAAACTGAGTGCCCTACCGCGTGGAATAATTGTTGCTTTGTGTATAGGATCAGAAGCAGGCATATTAACAGCAATCATCGCATGGCCAGCTTCACGGTATGCAGTCAGTCTCTTTTCCTCTTCTGTCATAATGATAGATAGCCTTTCCACACCCATCATCACTTCATCACGTGCATATTCGAAATCATCCATGGTAACAATGTTCTTGTTTCTTGCAGCAATACGCGCGATTCGTTCACTAAATCAGCCCCTGAAAAACCAGGTGTTCCTCTTACAACTGTATTCACATTTACATCAGGGGCTATTGATATTTTCTTTATATGCATATTTAATATTTTCTCACGCCCATTTAGATATAGTAATCTGCCGGTCAAACCGATCAGGCCTAAGCAGTGCTGGATCTAAGACATCCGGACGGTTAGTCGCAGCAATTATTATTACGCCCTCATTAGACTCAAAGCCATCCATCTCAACTAATAACTGATTTAATGTTCGTTCTCTTTCATCATTACCACCACCAAGACCAATGCCCCGATGTCTACCCACCACATCTATTTCATTTATAAAAATTATACAAGAAACATTTTTCTTGTCTTGATCAAACATATCACGAACACGGCTCGCACCAACATCAACAAACATAACAAAATCAGATCCAGGAATGCTAAAAGTATGGCACATTAGCTTCCCTACAATTGTACGAGCAAGTAAAGTTTTACCAGTTACAGGAGAGCCAATTAAAAGGCACCCTTTTGGTATATTTCCACCTAATATTTGAAATGTTTGCCTTTGTTTAAGGAAATCAACGATTTTTACTAGCTCTTCTTTTGCTTCATCAATTCCGGCATCATCAAATGTTACTTTTTTCCCACTAGTCATGAGTCTAGCCCTTGATTTGCCAAAACTTATAGTTGGCTGTTGGCCCCCGCTTGTGTTTGTCTAAGAAAGAATAGCAAAAAACCAATAAAGATAAATGTTGGGACACATGAGATAAGAAATCCACCAATTACACTCATGGCAGAATCTCCAGTTGAAAAGGAGAATCTCACTTTTCCATCATGTAAATTTTTTATTAGGTCGCTATATATAACACCGCTTGAGTTGAAACTTGAACCATCCCTAAACTTGCCGTCAATGCTCTGGTTTTTTACGACAATATTTTCTACATCATTATCTTCTAGTCTAGAAAAAAATTCCGAAAAAGGATGGTTGTTTTACTTCTACCTACATTTCCGCTGGGCTGAATGTAAGCAACTGAAATAAGAAGAATAATTATTAACCAGATCAATAAGCCTTCTAAATTTTTTTTCATTTCTATTTCTAACTAAGAACTAATCAAGCTTACCAAATTTTGTTTTATTTTGCTATTAATAATGCATTGAACCTTATCGTAATTGGTATTTTTTTCGTTATAATTTACATCAGGATAAGCAAGCACCTTTCCATCTTTTTGTACTGTAGGTAAAGAGTAAAAAACTGATATCTTTATTATAACTGATATCTTTATTATTTAATAAAAAAAAGATTTAAAAATTGATTTGACTTCACTCAAAAGCTATGGCTTTATGCCAAGACTGCTAAACATGGCAGTAAATATATAAAAAGATTTTGTTATTAGTGAAGGGTAATTTTTATGAATAATAAGGAAAATAGTAAAGATCGTAGAGAACAAATAGAATTCAGAGCATTAGAAAGCAACGGAAGAGCTCTACTTGATCGTGAAGTAATAGAAACGTTTCTAAGTACAGTACATGACAGGGAAGAAGCTCGAATTATTGCTAAAAAGCTAATAGATAGTTTTGGAATAGGAGAATTTTTAAGCCAGGAAATAGATGACTTGAAAACTATAGAAGGGGTAACTGACTCTACAGTAGCAGTAATTTTATGCCTAAAGGAAGCTTCAAAGAGAGTACCAAAGGAAGAGTTAAAGAAAGGACCTGTAATGGTCAACTTTGAAACCATCGTAAAATATTTAAGGGTGAGTATTGGCTATTCAGAGGAGGAAAAGATGAAAATAATATATTTTGATCAAAAGTGCCGTTCAAAGGGGGAATATGTGATCACTGGGTACAGTGGATAAGGTACCTTTTTACATAAGAGAAGTAACAAAACAAGAAAGCCATTAAATAGGAAAGCAACGTCAACAATAATATCGCATAACCACCCAGAAGGGAGGTTAAAGCCATCTGATAAGGATCAAGCTGTAACTAAACTCTTGGCTGAAGCTTGCCAGATTATAGGGATTAGGTTACTGGATCACATTATCATCACAAGTGTTGGGTATTTTAGTTTTAAAGAGCAAGGACTATCAAGATAAACTTATGAGTGATTATGAGGAAACTGCAAAAGAATACACTATAGACTTCACTGAGTGTCGATATTACACATAATCAAAATGGTACTTTAAATTCGATAGAGGAAGATGAAAAGCATATAGGAGTAACGATACTAAAGAATATTACTCCAGATCGGATTAGAGTTTCTAGTAGTAACACAGATTTGATGTTTTCTGATGTAGTATCCAATCACACATTGCGGTTTGATCTAGGTTTAGAACCAATAACGCTCGGTAGTTTAGATAGGTTTAGCTTACATGAAGTAGAGAAAGTACAATACCTGATGGAAAAAGCTTCAGGGAAATATAAAAAAATAATGTTAAGTATCGATTGATAATTTTTTAATGGAAAACAAGAAGCCGATATACCAATGTCTAAGTTTTTCTTCACTTCAGGACCATGTAAGCTTTATAGAAAATTCCTGTAGTTTAGAACAAATTGAAGTTAAAACTCTTCTTGATAAAACTGCTAAAAAAGTAATGTTGATATTGAACATAAAAATCAGTGTTCACAGAATTGGACACCTTTGCATTATGCTACTTACAACGGTAATGTAGAATACCGGTGTGAAACTGGCAGCCAACAGTTAGCAGGTAAATCGGCGGAAATGCCCGAATGAACATAGGCGTTCGTCAATTGCGGACACTATAAGAATATCAAATATTACTATTATAGTCCAGCATTACATGGCAGAAATACACCTGAAATGTACTGAGACATTTTCAAAGGGTTGTTTTCCCTAATTCCAGTATTACATATTCGTCGGTAAACTACTCATGAAATCAGATTGAAAATTATATATAATTTTTTGCACTAATTGAATTATGTGTACGACCAATTTGACTGACCCTACAAAAGCTTCGGGGTGAGCAGGCTGCCATCCCCAACAAAGTAGATATTTTTTTGTCTAAACGACACACCCTGTCAAGCTCAAATTTTAGTATAGTATATCCATTTAACTACTTGAATGATATATAGGTCCAAATTGACTGGCGCTACAGAAGTTTCGGGGTAGTTCGGCTATCATCCCCAACAATGCAGATATTATTTTTGTCTAATCGACACACCCTGCCAAGCTCAAATTTTACTATTGTATACCTATTTATCTACTTGATTGATATGTAGGTCCAAACTGACTGGCGCTACAGAAATTTCGGGGTAGTACGGCTATCATCCCCAACAACGTAGATATTATTTTTGTCTAAACGACATACCCTGTCAAGCTCAAATTTTAGCATAGTATACCTCTTTAACTACCTAATTGATATGTATGTCCAAATTGGCTGGCGCTACAGAAGTTTCGGGGTAGTACGGCTATCATCCCCAACAACGAATATATTATTTTTGTTTAAGCGACACACCCTGTCAAGCTCAAATTTTAGTATAGTATACCTCTTTAACTATTTGATTGATATGTAGGTCCAAATTGACTGGAGCTACAGAAGCTTCGGGGTAGTACGGCTATCATCCCCAACAACGTAAATATCATTTTTGTCTAAACAACACACCCTGTCAAGCTCAAATTTTAGCATAGTATACCTTTTTAACTACTTAATTGATATGTTTGTCCAAATTGACTGGCGCTACAGAAGTTTCGGGGTAGTACGGCTATTATCCCCAACAACATAGATATTATTTTTGTCTAATCGACACACCCTGTCAAGCTCAAATTTTAGTATAATATATCCCTTTAACTACTTGAATGATATGTAGGTCCAAATTGACTGGCGCTACAGAAGTCTCGGGGTAGTACAGCTATCATCCCCAACAACGTAGATACCATTTTTGTCTAAACGACACACCCTGTCAAGCTCAAATTTTAGCATAGTATACCTCTTTAACTACTTAATTGATATGTATGTCCAAATTGACTGGCGCTACAGAAGTTTCGGGGTAGTACGGCTATCATCCCCAACAACATAGATATTATTTTTGTCTAATCGACACACCCTGTCAAGCTCAAATTTTAGTATAGTATATCCCTTTAACTACTTTAATGATATGTAGGTGCAAATTGACTAGCGCTACAGAAGTTTCGGGGTAGTACGGCTATCATCCCTAACAACGTAGATATTATTTTTGTCTAAACGACACACCCTGTCAAGCTCAAATTTTAGTATAGTATATCCCTTTAACTACTTGAATGATATATAGGTCCAAATTGACTGACGCTACAGAAGTCTCGGGGTAGTACGGCTATCATCCCCAACAACGTAGATACCATTTTTGTCTAAACGACACACCCTGTCAAGCTCAAATTTTAGCATAGTATACCTCTTTAACTACTTAATTGATATGTATGTCCAAATTGACTGGCGCTACAGAAGTTTCGGGGTAGTACGGCTATCATCCCCAACAACATAGATATTATTTTTGTCTAATCGACACACCCTGTCAAGCTCAAATTTAAGTATAGTATATCCCTTTAACTACTTTAATGATATGTAGGTCCAAATTGACTAGCGCTACAGAAGTTTCGGGGTAGTACGGCTATCATCCCCAACAACGAATATATTATTTTTGTTTAAGCGACACACCCTGTCAAGCTCAAATTTTAGTATAGTATACTTCTTTAACTATTTGATTGATATGTAGGTCCAAATTGACTGGAGCTACAGAAGCTTCGGGGTAGTACGGCTATCATCCCCAACAACGTAAATATCATTTTTGTCTAAACGACACACCCTGTCAAGCTCAAATTTTAGCATAGTATACCTTTTTAACTACTTAATTGATATGTTTGTCCAAATTGACTGGCGCTACAGAAGTTTCGGTGTAGTACGGCTATCATCCCCAACAACATAGATATTATTTTTGTCTAATCGACACACCCTGTCAAGCTCAAATTTTAGTATAGTATATCCCTTTAACTACTTGAATGATATATAGGTCCAAATTGACTGGCGCTACAGAAGTCTCGGGGTAGTACGGCTATCATCCCCAACAACGTAGATACCATTCTTGTCTAAACGACACACCCTGTCAAGCTCAAATTTTAGCATAGTATACCTCTTTAACTACTTAATTGATATATATGTCCAAATTGACTGGCGCTACAGAAGTTTCGGGGTAGTACGGCTATCATCCCCAACAACATAGATATTATTTTTGTCTAAACGACACACCCTGTCAAGCTCAAATTTTAGTATAGTATATCCCTTTAACTACTTGAATGATATATAGGTCCAAATTGACTGGCGCTACAGAAGTCTCGGGGTAGTACGGCTATCATCCCCAACAACGTAGATACCATTCTTGTCTAAACGACACACCCTGTCAAGCTCAAATTTTAGCATAGTATACCTCTTTAACTACTTAATTGATATATATGTCCAAATTGACTGGCGCTACAGAAGTTTCGGGGTAGTACGGCTATCATCCCCAACAACATAGATATTATTTTTGTCTAAACGACACACCCTGTTAAGCTCAAATTTTAGTATAGTATATCCCTTTAACTACTTGAATGATATATAGGTCCAAATTGACTGGCGCTACAGAAGTCTCGGGGTAGTACGGCTATCATCCCCAACAACGTAGAATCATTTTTGTCTAAACGACACATCCTGTCAAGCTCAAATTTTAGCATAGTATACCTCTTTAACTACTTAATTGATATATATGTCCAAATTGACTGGCGCTACAGAAGTTTCGGGGTAGTACGGCTATCATCCCCAACAACATAGATATTATTTTTGTCTAAAAGACACACTCTGTCAAGCTCAAATTTTAGTATAGTATATCCCTTTAACTACTTGAATGATATATAGGTCCAAATTGACTGGCGCTACAGAAGTCTCGGGGTAGTACGGCTATCATCCCCAACAACGTAGAATCACTTTTGTCTAAACGACACATCCTGTCAAGCTCAAATTTTAGCACAGTATACCTCTTTAACTACTTAATTGATATATATGTCCAAATTGACTGGCGCTACAGAAGTTTCGGGGTAGTACGGCTATCATCCCCAACAACATAGATATTATTTTTGTCTCAACGACACACCCTGTCAAGCTCAAATTTTAGTATAGTATATCCCTTTAACTACTTGAATGATATATAGGTCCAAATTGACTGGCGCTACAGAAGTCTCGGGGTAGTACGGCTATCATCCCCAACAACATAAATATTATTTTTGTCTAAACGACACACCCTGTCAAGCTCAAATTTAAGTATAGTATATCCCTTTAACTACTTTAATGATATGTAGGTCCAAATTGACTAGCGCTACAGAAGTTTCGGGGTAGTACGGCTATCATCCCCAACAACGAATATATTATTTTTGTTTAAGCGACACACCCTGTCAAGCTCAAATTTTAGTATAGTATACTTCTTTAACTATTTGATTGATATGTAGGTCCAAATTGACTGGAGCTACAGAAGCTTCGGGGTAGTACGGCTATCATCCCCAACAACGTAAATATCATTTTTGTCTAAACGACACACCCTGTCAAGCTCAAATTTTAGCATAGTATACCTTTTTAACTACTTAATTGATATGTTTGTCCAAATTGACTGGCGCTACAGAAGTTTCGGGGTAGTACGGCTATCATCCCCAACAACATAGATATTATTTTTGTCTAATCGACACACCCTGTCAAGCTCAAATTTTAGTATAGTATATCCCTTTAACTACTTGAATGATATATAGGTCCAAATTGACTGGCGCTACAGAAGTCTCGGGGTAGTACGGCTATCATCCCCAACAACGTAGATACCATTCTTGTCTAAACGACACACCCTGTCAAGCTCAAATTTTAGCATAGTATACCTCTTTAACTACTTAATTGATATGTATGTCCAAATTGACTGGCGCTACAGAAGTTTCGGGGTAGTACGGTAATCATCCCCAACAACATAGATATTATTTTTGTCTAAACGACACACCCTGTCAAGCTCAAATTTTAGTATAGTATATCCCTTTAACTGCTTGAATGATATATAGGTCCAAATTGACTGGCGCTGCAGAAGTCTCGGGGTAGTACGGCTATCATCCCCAACAACGAATATATTATTTTTGTTTAAGCGACAGACCCTGTCAAGCTCAAATTTTAGTATAGTGTACCTCTTTAACTATTTGATTGATATGTAGGTCCAAATTGTCTGGAGCTACAGAAGTTTCGGGGTAGTACGGCTATCATCCCCAACAACGTAAATATCATTTTTGTCAAGCTCAAATTTTAGTATAGTATATCCTTTTAACTACTTGAATGATATATAAGTCCAAATTGACTGGCGCTACAGAAGTCTCGGGGTAGTACGGCTATCATCCCCAACAACGAATATATTATTTTTGTTTAAGCGACACACCCTGTCAAGCTCAAATTTTAGTATAGTATACCTCTTTAACTATTTGATTGATATGTAGGTCCAAATTGACTGGCGCTACAGACGTCTCGGGGTAGTATGGCTATCATCCCCAACAACGTAGATATCATTTTTGTCTAAACGACACATCCTGTCAAGCTCAAATTTTAGCATAGTATACCTCTTTAACTACTTAATTGATATGTATGTCCAAATTGACTGGCGCTACAGAAGTTTCGGGGTAGTACGGCTATCATCCCCAACAACATAGATATTATTTTTGTCTAAAAGACACACTCTGTCAAGCTCAAATTTTAGTATAGTATATCCCTTTAACTACTTGCATGATTTCTAGGTTCAAATTGACTGGCGATACAGAATTTTCGCGGTAGTACGGCTATCATTCCCAATTACATAGATATTATTTTTATCTAAGGGACACATCCTGTCAAGCTCAAATTTTAGTATAGTATGTCCCTTTAACTACTTGAATGATATGTAAGTCCAAATTGACTGGCGCTACAGAAGTTTCGGGGTAGTACGGCTATCATCCCCAACAACGTTGATATTATTTTTGTCTAAACGACACACCCTGACAAGCTCAAATTTTAGTATAGTATGTCCCTTTAACTACTTGAATGATATGTAGGCCCAAATTGACTGGCGCTGCAGAAGTTTTGGGGTAGTACGACTATCATCCTCAACAACGTTGATATCATTTTTGTCTAAATGACACACCTTGTCAAGCTCAAATTTTAGTATAGTATACCTCTTTATAGCCGTACTACCCCGAAACTTCTGTAGCGCCAGTCAATTTGGCCATACATATCAATTAAGTAGTTAAAGGCGTATACTATGCTAAAATTTCAGCTTAACAGTGTGTGTCGCTTAAACAAAAATAATATATTCGATGTTGGGGATGATAGCCGTACTACCCCGAAACTTCTGTAGCGCCAGTCAATTTGGACATATATATCAATTAAGTAGTTAAAGAGGTATACTATGCTAAAATTTGAGCTTGACAGGATGTGTCGTTTAGACAAAAATGATTCTACGTTGTTGGGGATGATAGCCGTACTACCCCGAGACTTCTGCAGCGCCAGTCAATTTGGACCTATATATCATTCAAGTAGTTAAAGGGATATACTATACTAAAATTTGAGCTTGACAGAATGTGTCTTTTAGACAAAAATAATATCTATGTTGTTGGGGATGATAGCCGTACTACCCCGAAACTTCTGTAGCGCCAGTCAATTTGGACATATATATCAATTAAGTAGTTAAAGAGGTATACTATGCTAAAATTTGAGCTTGACAGGATGTGTCGTTTAGACAAAAATGATTCTACGTTGTTGGGGATGATAGCCGTACTACCCCGAGACTTCTGCAGCGCCAGTCAATTTGGACCTATATATCAATCAAGTAGTTAAAGGGATATACTATACTAAAATTTGAGCTTGACAGGGTGTGTCGTTTAGACGAAAATGATATTTACGTTGTTGGGGATGATAGCCGTACTACCCCGAAACTTCTGTAGCTCCAGTCAATTTGGACCAAGTAGTTAAAGAGGTATACTATATTAAAATTTGAGCTTGACAGGGTGTGTCGTTTAGACGAAAATTATATTTACGTTGTTGGGGATGATAGCCGTACTACCCCGAAACTTCTGTAGCTCCAGTCAATTTGGACCTACATATCAATCAAATAGTTAAAAAGGTATACTATACTAAAATTTGAGCTTGACAGGGTGTGTCGTTTAGACAAAAATAATATCTGTGTTGTTGGGGATGATAGCCGTACTACCCCGAAACTTCTGTAGCGCCAGTCAATTTGGACATACATATCAATTAAGTAATTAAAGAGGTATACTATGCTAAAATTTGAGCTTGACAGGATGTGTCGTTTAGACAAAAATGATATCTACGTTGTTGGGGATGATAGCCGTACTACCCCGAGACTTCTGTAGCGCCAGTCAATTTGGACCTATATATCATTCAAGTAGTTAAAGGGATATACTATACTAAAATTTGAGCTTGACAGGGTGTGTCGTTTAGACAAAAATAATATCTATGTTGTTGGGGATGATAGCCGTACTACCCCGAGACTTCTGTAGCGCCAGTCAATTTGGACCTATATATCATTCAAGTAGTTAAAGGGAAATACTATACTAAAATTTGAGCTTGACAGGGTGTGTCGTTTAGACGAAAATGATATTTACGTTGTTGGGGATGATAGCCGTACTACCTCGAAACTTCTGTAGCTCCAGTCAATTTGGACCTACATATCAATCAAATAGTTAAAGAGGTATACTATACTAAAATTTGAGCTTGACAGGGTATGTCGTTTAGACAAAAATAATATGTACGTTGTTGGGGATGATAGCCGTACTACCCCGAAATTTCTGTCGCGCCAGTCAGTTTGTACCTACATATCAATCAAGTAGATAAATAGGTATACAATAGTAAAATTTGAGCTTGACAGGGTGTGTTGTTTAGACAAAAATAATATCTGCATTGTTGGGGATGATAGCCGAACTACCCCGAAACTTCTGTAGCTCCAGTAAATTTGGCCCTACATATCATTCAAGTAGTTAAATGGATATGCTATACTAAAATTTGAGCTTGACAGGGTGTGTCGTTTAGACAAAAAAATATCTACTTTGTTGGGGATGACAGCCTGCTCACCCCGAAGCTTTTGTAGGGTCAGTCAAATTGGTCGTACACATAATTCAGTGCAAAAAATTATATATAATTTTCATTCTGATTTCATGAGTAGTTTACCGACGAATATGTAATACTTGAATTAGGGAAAACAACCCTTTGAAAATGTCTCAGTACATTTCAGGTGTATTTCTGCCATGTAATGCTGGACTATAATAGTAATATTTGATATTCTTATAGTGTCCGCAATTGACGAACGCCTATGTTCATTCGGGCATTTCCGCCGATTTAGCTGCTAACTTTTGGCTGCCAGTTTCACACCGGTGAGTTTGGATGGGTATTCGTATTTCATCGTTGTTATTATAACTTGTTGATGCATAAGGTTGATGGGTATGATATTTCAATTTGGTAATGAAAGTATCTACTTTCACCTGCTCTTGAATATTTAACATATCAAAACTCATATTGTTCTTCGTTTCTATAGCGACAGTTGCACCTTACAAATATGATAAGCTTTCGTATATTTACACTAAGCCTCAACTTGAAACTGTACCAAAAATTTCTAAATAATTTACTAATGTTTTTTTAAGCTAAATCCCAATAGTCGTAAAAATTTTTTGTTGCGCGGTATTAATCGTTTCACTTGTCGTCTCATACTAAACTGTCTTCTTCGTGCATCAGTTATTATTGTATTCTGATGAGGAGGAGCCATGAAAACGGTTGGCAACGAATTATCCATATATCTAAACACCATCTTGTTACACAACTTCTTTCAAATGCAATCTTACCGTGATCAACTCTTGTTTAAAATTGATTAGATTACCATCTTGGTCGGAGATTTTAAGTACTATTTCATCAATGTATTGTGTGTTAATTGGTAAATAAATAACATTTGAAGGATTTTCAATCAGCTTATAACCTGGTGCAACGTTCGGATAAAACATGTGTAAGATGTGTACGAGGTTTTCATTGTTGAAGGAATTTGTTACTAAATTACACTCCACACAAATTGAATTCACCTTGAAAATGTCTATTGGAAAATCTGATGTATGTTTAATATCAGCCTGAAGTATGCGATGTTTAAACCCTAATAACGTTCCTATGCTGCTATTTTTCGTAAAGTCAACACTTTTATTACACTTTAGTTCACACTTTAATGTATTATTGTTGGCCTTCAAGGTTAAAACTGTAGGTTCCGCCTCTTCTTTATCTGTTATATGATTCATTATATATTTTTCAATATCCTCTATTTCATAGGACCCTTCAGGTATAACCACTTCACTATTTTCATCATAATGGAATATATTATTAGAATTATCTACATTCGGAATTGAATTGTAACTAACAAAATCGATAAGACCCAAAACATAATCACTTTTAGGTAAAATTATAGGTGGATGAATTCGTGTTGAAAGTGTTGAAGTCCTCCCCGATATTGTAAACGTATATGACATGTTGACTTGTTAAAGGTTATAATTAAATAAATACATATTTCAAGTGTTCAACTATTTATTGAATAAAAATAATAAGCTTAAATGACCACACTTATAACTATTATAGGTTTGATATACCTTGTGATTATATAATACATGACATTGACCATTTGAATTAAAATATTTTATTGCTTCTGCAGGAGGCCGTAGATTTCCAAAACTGTCAAAATAAATTATGCGATCTTTATATTTCTTATATGCAGTCCAGTGTGTACCCGGTCCATCAATATTGTCCAAGTTGATTACTCCTGTTTCATATACATGTATTTTTCGAGGTAAATTATTTCTCATAAATACACCTCTAAAATTTGGAATGTTTAATGATTTAGCAAATTTAGCGATATCAATATTTGTTAAGGGTCGATGAGGAAGTGTTAGGGGAAGTTCTTTGAAATTCGACGTGGTGCTAAAAAAAGCCCCAAACCACTTTTATAAGGTTTCAAGTGGACACCTTTACCCATAGCTATAGATTCCATTGTCTTATTGTGACGTTGAGATTCGTCCAATTGTTGTTTGGCTTGTCGAGCATCATTTACAGCTTTTGCTATGCCAGCAGCACCGCCACTTAAAGCGCCTAATGCACTAAGTCCAGCAAATATTGGTATTAATGGTAATATTCCTCCCTTTTTCGGTACGTTTACAATGCGAGGAGAAGGTGTGATCTTTTTTTTAATCTTTTTTGCTGCCTTCATAGCTACTTGAATTGCTCCTGCAATAGTTTTAGGTTTATGATGACTTATACTTTTTCCAATTCGCTTAATTGCTTCTTTTAAATGTACACTATTTCCTTTTCCCTTTTTGATACATTTTCTTTTCTTACACTTTGTTTTCCTTTTGGCTCTACACATTTTTTTTTTTTTTAGATATTTACTGTTTAACGTCTTTTTTAAACTGAAGTTATTACTAGTAATTATTGCTATTTAAATAATTTTCGGTTTTTTGGTTATTGGTTCTATTTGTAAATTATCTTTACTATCATTGACATATTTACGTTTTCTGTGTAACGGTAGGGGCTCATAATGAGCTAATTTTGATATTTTTTCAGCAAAACTATCTTCACCATTATTGGTATGTTTTCGTTTCCGGTGGAGCGGTAGAGGATTATAATGATTTAATTTTGATATTTTTTCAATGGGACCCACCATATCACCATCCAAATCACCGTTAATGTCATTTAATTTTCTCTTTCTCAAAGGTCTAGCATCCAACAGTTTACGCATTTTTTTTAAAGGATCATCACCACCGCCTTCCTCTTCAATACCTAATTTTCTTTTCCTGTTAGATCTAGTATCTTTTAATTTATTTACTTTTTTTAAAGGACCATCATCATCTTCAATATTTAATTTTCTCTTTCTAAAAGATCCTATTTTACGTAATTTATTTAAAGGTTCTACACCAACAAAATCTAGTTTTCTTTTTTTCCCCTTCATTATCATCATTGACATTATTTTTTTTGCAGTTTTATTCAATTTTTTTTTCCTTCTCACCACATTTATATTTGTTTTACGTGCTTTTTTTACAGCAGCATTATTTTCCACATCTAATTTTCTTTTTCTGAACAATTTAATGCTTTTATTATTCTTATTATCATTATGCATGTAATTAGATTCTATCTTGTTATGAGGTTGTTGTTGTTGTTGTTGTTGTTGTGTATTAAAATGTGAAATTGTATCCAAATTTGCAATTCTACTATTGGTTACATATGTATTTCTTTTTAGTATTTTTTTTGTTTTCCTTCGCTTGCTTTTTGTTTGCTGAAATTGTTCTAAACACATGTTAATATTTTCTAAAGATTTCTCAGTTGATTTCTTAACTTTTTCCATTGATTTTACACAATTGCTCATAATGTTTTCTTTATTATCAAATCCCATACCAAGTTTTACTTTAGCTTTCATAGCCCCAGCAACTCCTAATGCTGCCAGTTTTTCCTTCCAAGATGCATCTTTTGCTTTAAATCTCGCCCAGGCATTTTTCCCTAAAGTTTTATCAGCAGCATGACGACTTTCAAGATCCGTATTTTTGGCATAAATTATATCATGTTCTTTGCATGCATCATCTAATCCGTTTATACCCTTATCACCTCGAGCTAACCTCTTTTCCAATTTCGTACCTACATGGAAAATAATAGGAAAATTAATAGATTTTTTTGAATTTTTAAAATCAAATTAAAAAATAAGAATTACCAGGACCGCAAAAGTTGTATGATGGGATATGAAGTTCAAAGGGTAATTTATTTATTGCTGAATTTATGAGACCCCTGCCAGATTTAACGTTACCCACATAGTATTTCATTTTAAATGAATATATATAATTTATGTCATCAATTTTATACTTATTTTTCACATGGCATTTGTTGTGATAATACAAATTGAGAAACTATGACAATGAAAAGAATACATAAAAATGAACTGAAGATAGACAGGCAAAAAGTTAAGTTACAAGTCAACAACCATGATTTACTGTTTCGAAAAAACCAACAAACAAAACATAGCGTTTTATTGCCAAACACAGTAAGATGCATAATTACTGGCCCATCAAATTGTGGTAAAACCAATGTAATCATCACCTTATTAGAACATGAAAATGGACTAAAATTCGAAAACGTATATGTCTATTCAAAATCTCTGAATCAAGATAAATATGTGTACCTAAGAGATATATTATTAGGTCCTATAAAAGGTATAAGTTGTTTTCATTATGATAACAGTGAAGACATTCTGGAACCATCAAAAGCTAATCAAAATTCTGTGTTTATATTTGATGATGTTGCCTGTTCCAAACAAAATATAATTAGAGAATATTTCTGTATGGGAAGACATAATTCCGTCGACTGTTTTTATTTGCATCAATCCTATGCAAAAATTTCAAAGCATTTGATAAGAGACAATGCTAATGCACTAATTGTTTTCAAGATGACTTAAATTTGAAACATATTTATATGGATCATGTGAGTGCAGATATGACTTTTCCAAAATTTAAATATATTTGCTCGCTATGCTGGAAGCACCCCTATGGATTTTTGTCTATCTTCAAGGATTTTGATGTTAACAAAGGAGGATATAGGATTGGATTTCATGACTTTATAAATCCTGACACCATTTCCGATAAAATGATAAATTCTATAGAAAATAAATCAGTTTAGAAGCTAGAACAGATCCGTTAAAACCTGTTCAAAAAAAACCCGTTCAAAAAAAAAACCTGTTCAGAAAGCAGTTCAGGAAACCTGTTCAAGAAACAAAGTGTCATGGATAAGGAAAAATTAAAAAAAGAACTTGTAGCTAAACGCAATATTATCAGACAAAAGCTGGAATTATTAAAATTAAATAAACTACATCAAGACAGTGTATTTTTCCCTATAACAAAACATCTACGAAATATTGAAAGTAAACTAGAAACAAAAGATCGACGTTTAAGAAAAACAAAAGATGAGGATGTGGAAAAAGAGGAAGAGGAAGGAGAAGAAAAGCAAGAAAAGAAAGAAAAAAACATTCCTAAAACTAAAAAATTAAATGATGAGTATAAAATGGATTATGATATAATACCTAGTACATCTACACCAAAAGCCTCTACATCTAAAAGAAATGTTCCAAATTTACCACGAGGTAATTTAAAACGAAAAATGATTGAACATTTTGATTCTGAAAATGAGGAAGACAGCAGTAGTAGTGAGCCTTTAATTAGGAATAGGCAAGAACAAATGTTTCAAGAATCATTTACAGATTATTTAAATCAATATGATGAATTACCTAGAAAATACATAAGTGAGATGATTACTACAACTGACAACGATGAATTCGATCATAAATATGGTGTTAGACATAATCCAACCCTGGAAAAGTTTTATATAGGCGATTCACAATTAAAAATAGATGGTTCTAATATTATAGTTAAAAATAAAAAATACAACGGCACCGAAGGTTTATATGAATTACTATTTAAAAAACATCCAAAAGATTTCTCTGATAATGATAAGAGAATGTATAAAGAAATTATTCTCGAAACAAATGCTCACAGACGTCACTATCAATCCTCGAAACAAGTTGATGGCAGCAAGTTGGCTAAATATAAAAAAATTATAGCTCCGATGGTGACAACTGGTTATGGGATGTTAATGGAATCAACAGAAAATAAAATAGACTACGTACATTGGGATGACCCCAACGAGTTAATAGAGAGATTACGTTTATTGCTTGCTTCTCAAGAGGCTGGACATACTGGACATTTAAATGAAATTAATTCTATAATAGAAGAACTACGTGAAGCAAATATTATTGAATAAATGATGCCACCCAGAACTAAATTAGTAACTGATATTAAAAAACAAGTTGTTGAAGAACTACACAAACCTGCTAGAATTAACTTTAAACGGCGAAGAGTTATAATAAAATCTTTAACAGATTTATACCAGGCCGATCTTGTGGAAATTCAACAATTTTCAAAAGAAAATAAAGGATAGGTATATATATTGGTTGTAATTAATTGTTTTTCAAAATTTGTTTGGGCCTTTCCTTTAAAAACAAAAACTGGACAAGAAGTAAGTAAGGCAATGGAGAACGTTTTCAGAACAGAAACAATTAAAAATCTGCAAACTGATAACGGGACTGAATATTACAACAAATACTTTAAACAACTAGTGAAAAAGTATAATATAAACCATTATAGTACATTTAGTGAAAAGAAGGCTTCTATTGTGGAAAGAGTTAACAGAACGTTGAAAAATTATATGTGGAAGGAATTTAATATTAACGGTCATTATAGATGGATAGAATTGCTACCTAAAATAGTTGAAAAATATAATAATACGAAACATCGAACAATTAAAATGAAACCAATAGATGTGTCAAAAAAGAATGAAAAAAGACTCTTAGAAACAGTATACAATCATATAAAGATTGCACCTAACAAAGTGAAATTTCAAGTTGGAGATCACGTTCGAATATCAAAAGTGCGAGGAGTATTCGATAAAAAATATATGGCTAATTGGACAACTGAGATTTTTATTATTAAAAAAGTACAATTAACTAATCCAGTAACATATCTGTTACAAGATATCAATAAACAGGACATTCAAGGAGGATTCTATCAAGAACAGTTACAAAAGGTCAAACACTCAGATGCGTACCTGGTTGAAAAAATTTTAAAACGGAGAAAAAACAAAGTCTTTGTTAAATGGCTAGGATTAAACAACAAACATAATAGTTGGATTTCTAAGAATAATGTGCTATAAAAGGAAAAGGAACAATTAAAACAGCTTAATAACCCTAAGATGCCCGTTCCGGTGAAATATAAATGTATAAGATGTAAAGGAGATACCAATTCTCCAAATACAATATGTTTTCCATGTTCAGTTCAGCAGTTTTTTCAAGAGGAAGATAAAGCTAAACATATACCTAGTAATTATTTTAAATGAATAACATAAAATTATGTAAATCATTCCAGTTTTTAATCAATAAATTATTTGGTTTTTGCTGCTGCACACACAGTTTAAAGTGCAACTCTAGACAGTAAACAAGTGGAACAAAAAAAAAAACTCCAACAAGATGTCGATGAATGAGACAGAATTCAAAAAACATATAAAACTTGCCAGAGAAAAAATTAGTAGTGAGATAAACCCAGGGAAATCAACACCACCACCACCAGCTACTCTCTCACCTGAGTCATCAGGATCAGACTCACCTACATCTCAGGAAATGACAGCAGCAGCAAAGAAACGAAAAAGAATTACACCAACAACAATAAGACCAAAAACATCCACAAAAAATAAAAAGAAATCTACACCATTTGAAATTTTACACGGCAAAACACCTCTGGAAAAGTCAGAACTGTTATTTGCAATATTAGAAAATATTCTAGATAAATACCTAATTGAATGTTAATGTAGTTGTCTGTCGCTGTGCTTTGTTTTATTATTACCTAACATTTATAACAAATAAATTTGAAATACATTACATTATTTAAACAAATCGTTTTGTTTTCTTCTTTGGCCCACTGTATAAACTAATTTTAATATTTTAACTCATAATTAAACATTAGGCGACCTCAAGGGTCAACTAATCTTGTTTATTCCATAATTAATGTGATAAAGATATAATATGACCCCAGGGGTCAACTAATCTCTTCTATTTTTGATTCTCGCAAATATCCAAGTTAAAATATACATGGCTTGAGGCGAGGCCGGCTCGGCTCGCTCTCACTCTAACACATTCTTTTACCCTCCGCACCCTCTGGTCATTGACCAACACTTCTTCTACTACCACCCTACGCTCTTCTACACTTCTTCGACCACTACCCTCTGGTCATTGACCTACTTTCTGCAAGAACTCCACCCTTCTACGCTGCCGTCCAGACTCGGATGGACAGGTTACCAAAGTGGTCCAGAACCCCAGTAGCTATACTACTAGAATGGTTCGGTTTTTTTAAACGCTCTGTATTTATTCATTATTACAGTTTTTTACGGCCCATTGTGAAAAGTGTCTACAAAAAAATATTAGTTCCATAAATTTCGAGGATTTCAAGAGAATGGTTCGATTCTTTTAAACACCCAGTATTTTTTAATTAGTATAGTTTTTCTGCAGACTATTGCGATAAGTTTTATAAAAAAAAAGTTTAATTCCATGTATGTTGAGGATTTTTAGTGAATGGTTAGGTTTTTTTAAACGCTCTATATTTTTTCATCATTACAGTTTTTTTACAACCTATTGTGAAAGGTGTCTACAAAAAAAAAATATTAATTCCATAAATTGCGAGGATTTCAAGAGAATGGTTCGGTTTTTTAAACACCCAGTATTTTTTAATTATTATGGTTTGTCTGCAGACTATTGCGATTAGTTTTATAAAAAAAAGTTTAATTCCATGTATTTTGAGGATTTTTAGAGAATGGTTCGGTTTTTTTAAACGCTCTGTATTTATTCATTATTACAGTTTTTTACGGCCCATTGTGTAAAGTGTCTACAAAAAAAATATTAATTCCATAAATTTCGAGGATTTCAAGAGAATGGTTCGATTTTTTTAAACACCCAGTATTTTTTAATTAGTATAGTTTTTCTGCAGACTATTGCGATAAGTTTTATAAAAAAAAGTTTAATTCCATGTATGTTGAGGATTTTTAGTGAATGGTTAGGTTTTTTTAAACACTCTATATTTTTTCATCATTACAGTTTTTTTACAACCTATTGTGAAAGGTGTCTACAAAAAAAAATGTTAATTCCATAAATTGCGAGGATTTCAAGAGAATGGTTCGGTTTTATAAACACCCAGTATTTTTTAATTAGTATGGTTTGTCTGCAGACTATTGCGATAAGTTTCATAAAAAAAAATTTAATTCCATGTATTTTGAGGATTATCTGACAATGGTTCGGTTTTTTCGAACACCCTGTATTATTTCATTATTACAGTTTTTTTACATTCTATTGTGAAAGGTGTCTACAAAAAAAATATATTAATTCCTTAAATTTTGATGATTTTTAGGGAATGGTTCGTTTTTTTTAAACATCCTGTATTTTTTCAGTAGGACAGTTTTTTGCAGTTTTTTGTGAAAAGTTTTGTAAAAAAATTTTTTAATTCCATGAATTTCGAGGATATTAAGAGAATGGTTCGGTATTTTTAAACACCCAGTATTTTTTCATTATTACAGTTTTTTTACAGCCTATTGTGAAAGGTGTCTAAAAAAAGAAATATTAATTCCACGAATTTTGATTTGTTCATTAGTATAGTCTTTTTGCAGACTATTGCGATAAGTTTCATAAAAAAAAATGTATTCCATGAATTTTGAGGATTATTAGAAAATGGTTCGGTTTTGTAAAACACCCTGCATTTTTTTAATATGGGTAGTTTTTTTGCAGCCTATTGTGAAAGGTGTCATAAAAAAAATATTAATTCCATACATTTTGAGGATTTTTAGGGAATGGTTCTGTTTTTTGTAAACACCCAGTAGTTTTTTAATTAGTAAAGTTTTCTTACAGACCAAATTTCATTAAAAAATATTCCATGAATTGTGAGGTTTCTTAGAGAATGGTTTGGTTTTGTTAAACACCCTGTATTTTTTCATTATTACAGTTTTTTACAGCCTATTGTGAAAGGTGTCTACAAAAAGAAATATTAATTCCACGAATTTTGAGGATTTTTAGAGAATGGTTCGGTTCTCTTAAACACTGAATATTTTCATTAGTATATATATATTTTTTTTAACAGCCTATTGCAAAAAGTGTTTACAAAAAAAACTTTGAATTCCACGAAATTTGAGGATTTCAAGAGAATGGTTCGGTTTTTTTAAGCCCCCCGTATTTTTAATTAGTATAGTTTTTCTGCAGACTATCGCGAAGAGTTTCAGAAAAAAAAGGAATTTTTAAATTCACGAATTTTGAGGATTTTTCGATAAAGGTTCGGTTTTTTTAAACACCCCGTATTTTGTTCGATAATTAGTGCGGTAAGAGACCCCCGACTGAAGTTTCGTAAAATAAAAAATTTCAGTTCCCTTAATTTTGACATTTTTTTAGCATTCGACATTTTTCCAACACTTTGTATATAAAACGGTCTTTCGCACGTCAGACGACCCCTCCGAAGCGAAAAAACCGAAAATTTCCTCGAATCTATAATTTTTATTTTTTTCTCGTCAATTTTTATCGTAACACCCCGTACATCGAGCTTTTTTGAGTCGCATTGTATATAAGCGAAGCGCCTCGAAAAATTTGAAGAGCGCTACATTGCTGACGTCACTGTTACCCCGTCTGGGTGCGAATTTATGCAAATTTCGATACAAAAAAGACCTTAAAACCCAGCGCTCGCATAACAGAGAGTATCTAGAGACTTTAAATTTACCGTTTTCGGCTTTCGGGGGGCTCCGATCGGCCCATTTAGCGAAATTTCCTATGTTTTAATCTGAACTGTCACCACTCGTCGTTTGACGTTTCTGAAGATCGCGCTCCCGACGGAGTGCAGTCTACCAAATTTTCGTTATTTTCACTATAAAATCGAATTTTAAACCCAGATCTGAGGCACGCGGGAAATTGTAGAAGGTTCAAAGTTTACGTTTCGATATGGTTTTATGGAAATAAAGAGGTACTTACTTTGGAGAATGTAATCGTTTTGAAGTTTTTGTGATGACTGGCATTTGCCTTCCTCTTCCTTGCCGTCTCGGTCGTTATTTTTGCACATTTCCATCTAAAAACGAACTGGAAACCCAGCGCTCGCATAACATAAAGTATCTAGAGACTTTAAATTTACCTTTTCTGGCCTTTGCTGGCCTCCGATCGGTCCATTCGGCGAAATTTCCTATGTTTTAATCTCAACTGTCACCACTCGTCGTTTGACGTTTCTGATGGCGGAGTGCAGTCTACCAAATTTTCTATAATTTCACTATAAAATCGAATTTTAAACCCAGATCTGAGGCACGCGGGATATTGTAGAAGGTTCAAAGTTTACGTTTCAATATGGTTTTATGGAAATAGAGGGGTACTTACTTTGGAGAATGTAATCGTTTTGAAGTTTTTGTCATGACTGGCATTTGCCTTGCTCTTCCTTGCCGTCTCGTTCGTTATTTTTGCACATTTCCATCTAAAAACGAACTGGAAACCCAGCGCTCGCATAACATAAAGTATCTAGAGACTTTAAATTTACCTTTTCTGGCCTTTGCGGGCCTCCGATCGGTTCATTCGGCGAAATTTCCTATGTTTTAATCTCAACTGTCACCACTCGTCGTTTGACGTTTCTGATGGCGGAGTGCAGTCTACCAAATTTTCTATAATTTCACTATAAAATCGAATTTTAAACCCAGATCTGAGGCACGCGGGATATTGTAGAAGGTTCAAAGTTTACGTTTCAATATGGTTTTATGGAAATAGAGGGGTACTTACTTTGGAGAATGTAATCGTTTTGAAGTTTTTGTCATGACTGGCATTTGCCTTGCTCTTCCTTGCCGTCTCGTTCGTTATTTTTGCACATTTCCATCTAAAAACGAACTGGAAACCCAGCGCTCGCATAACATAAAGTATCTAGAGACTTTAAATTTACCTTTTCTGGTCTTTGCGGGCCTCCGATCGGCCCATTCGGCGAAATTTCTTACGTTTTCTTGGGAGATGTCACCGCATCGCACCGTCGGGCTCGAAGTTTGACGTTTCTGAAGGCCGATCGTCGGGCGAACGTGTGTGGACGCATATTTTCACTATTTTCGGTATAAAATCGAATTTTAAACCCAGATCTGAGGCACACGACACATGGTAGAAGGTTCAAAGTTTACGTTTCGATATGGCTTCGTGGAAAGGAATGCGGGAAAATACGAAAATATAGAATCGGAAATAGTTTGACGTCTAAATATATTTCGCACTGAACAACTGACGTTTCTCTGATTCCCAGCCGATAAGCTCCGACCGCGCTGTATCCATCTCGGTCGCCGAGATCGGCGGGCGAGGACCCTACGAAAAACGGAAAATTTACCTAGAAAAACGCGAAAAACGGCCCGCCGGGCGCCTCGTCGCGACGGAGAAAGGACGAACGAAGCCTCCCGGCCCGCTGCCGCGTCGCGGGAAGGCTCGCGTAAAATACCTCGCGCGAAGCAAAATCGGCCTCCGAGCGGTCGCGGGACTTCCGATAAGGGGCGTTTTTTTCGACTTTTGTCTCGTTCCCTCGCGAAAATCGAAATGTAGCGTCCGCAGACCTCCGGAAAAACGCAAAATTCGCCCGGAAAAAAGTAAAAAGAACTTATCAAAATACGCCTAAGCGACAACCAAAGGACCGAAGCCGACATCGCGCACACATACTCGCCGCTGCGCGGCTCGCGAAAAAAGCCTTTGGGAATGCAAAATGCCCCTTTTTCGCCCGCCCGGTGGGAGCGAGAGGAAATCACGCATTTTAATAATATAGAACTAGAAAGGTGGCAAGTCGGCTATCGCCGACTTGACCTTTCTTGGGATGGTGGACACCGGATATTTTCAGTAGTATAGTTTTTCTGCAGACCATTGTGAAGAATTTCAGAAAAAGTAATTTTTAAATCCATGAATTTTGAGGATTATTTGAGAATGGTTCGGTTTTTTTAAACACCCTGTATTGTTATCATTAAAATAGTTTCCATATAGACCATTGTTAAAAGTTTCATCAAAGAAATATTTATACTTCCATGACAGTTTCAATTATCGCAGGTGCAGATCAGCAGTATGTTCTGTTCTTTAATTTAATACATTTTAAAATTTTTGGTTATAAAATATTATGCACTATTGTATTTTTATCACTATCAATTGTCGTAGGTACAGATCAGCAGTATGATCTGTTCTTTTATTTAACATTTCTCAAAATTGTTAAATACATTAGTTATGCTTTTCTGTTTTTTATCAATTATCGTAGGCGCAGATCAGCAGTATGATATGTTCTTTCATTTAACACTTCTTAAAATTTTTGTTTATAATATTATGCACGCTTCTATTTTTATGACTATTAATTATCGTAGGTGCAGATCAGCAGTATGATCTGTTCTATTATTTAACACTTCTCAAATTTGTTACCTATATTAGCTACGCTTGTCTATCTTTTATCAATTATCGTAGATGGAGATCAGCAGTAGAGAATGGTTCGGTTTTTTTAAACACCCTGCATTTTTTCGTTAGGGTAGTTTTTCTGCAGACTATTGCAAAAAGTTTCATAAAAAAATTAATTCCATGACTTTTGAGGATTATTAGGGAATAGTTCGGTTTTTTAAACATTCTGTATTTTGTCATTAGCATAGTTTTTATACAAAACATTGTAAATAGTTTCATCAAAACAAACTTTTGTAATTCCATGTATTGTGGGAGTTTCAATATTGGTTCAGTTTTCTTAAACACCTTGTATTGTTCTGATTAAAATAGTCTCTATATAGACCATTGTTAAAAGTTTCATCAAAGTAATATTATACTTCCATGAATGGTTTGGTTTTTGTAAATATCCAGTAGTTTTTTAATTAGTATAGTTTTCTTACAGACCATTGTGAAATGTTTCATAAAAAAATATTCCATGCATTGTGAGGATTCTTAGAGAATGGTTTGGTTTTGTTAAACACCCTGTATTTGCTCATTAGTATAACTTTTTTACAATCGGGAAAAGTTTCATAAAAAAAATTAAATTCCATAAATTTTATGGATCTAGAGAATGGTTCTTTATTTTACACCCTGTATTTTTTCATAAGTATGTGTTTATATACACATAATAATACCAAAGTATGTATTTTTTATAGTTTTTTTACAAACTATTGTAAAAAGTTTCATCACAAATCAAAAAAGAATTTTCAATTCCAGGTTTTAAGGATTTTTAGAATGATTCGATTTTTTTAAAAATCCAGTATTTTTTAATTAGTATAGTTTTTCTGCAGACTATTGCGATAAGTTTTATAAAAAAAAGTTTAATTCCATGTATTTTCAGAATTTTTAGTGAATGGTTAGGTTTTTTTAAACACTCTATATTTTTTCATAATTACAGTTTTTTTACAGCCTATTGTGAAGAGTACAAAAAAAAATTAATACCATAAATTGCGAGGATTTCAAGAGAATGGTTCGGTTTCGGTTAAACACCCAGTATTTTTTCATTAGTATGGTTTTTCTGCAGACTATTGCGATAAGTTTCATAAAAAAAAAATTAATTTTATGAATTTTGAGGATTATTAGACAATGGTTCGGGTTTTTTAAACACCCTGTATTATTACAGTTTTTTACATTCTATTGTGAAAGGTGTCTACAAAAAAAATATATTAATTCCTTAAATTTTGATGATTTTTAGGGAATGGTTCGTTTGTTTTAAACATCCTGTATTTTTTCAGTAGGGTAGTTTTTTGCAGCCTTTTGTGAAAAGATTTGTAAAAAAATTCTTTAATTCCATGAATTTCGAGGATATCAAGAGAATGGTTCGGATTTTTATAAAAAAAGTTTAATTCCATGTATTTTGAGGAATTTTAGAGAATGGTTCGGTTTTTTTAAATACTCTGTATTTTTTCATTATTACAGTTTTTTTACAGCCTATTGTGAAAAGTGTCTACAAAAAAAAAATATTAATTCCATAAATTTCGAGGATTTCAAGAGAATGGTTCGGTTTTTTTAAACACCCAGTATGTTTTTATTATTACAGTTTTTCTTACAGCCTATTGTGATATATTTTTTAACAGTCTATTGCAAAAAGTGTTTGCAAAAAAAATTTTCAATTCCACGAATTTTGAGGATTTCAAGAGAACGGTTCGATTTTTTTAACCCCCTGTATTTTTTAATTAGTATAGTTTTTCTGCAGACTATCGCGAAGGGTTTCAGAAAAAAAGGAATTTTTAAATCCACGAATTTTGATGATTTTTAGAGAACGGTTCGGTTTTTTTAAACACCCCGTATTATTTTCGATAATTAGTGCGGTAAGAGACTCCCGACTGAAGTTTAGAAAAAAAAAATTTTAGTTCCCTTAATTTTGAAATTTTTTTAACGTTTGACATTTTTCCAACACTTTGTATATAAAACGGTCTTTCGCACGTCAAACGACCCCTCCGAAGCGAAAAAACCGAAAATTTCCTCGAATCTGTAATTTTTATTTTTTTCTCGTCAATTTTTATCGGAACACCCCGTACATCGAGCTTTTTTGAGTCACCCCATATATACACGAAGCGCTTCGAAAAATTTGAAAAGCGCCACATTGCTGACGTCACTGTTACCCCGTCTGGGTGCGGATTTATGCAAATTTCGATACAAAAACGACCTCAAAACCCAGCGCTCGCATAACAGAAAGTATCTAAAGACTTCAAATTTACCGTTTTCGGCCTTCGGGGGGCTCCGATCGGCCCATTTAGCGAAATTTCCTATGTTTTAATCTGAACTGTCACCACTCGTCGTTTGATGTTTCTGAAGGCGGAGTGCAGTCTACCAAATTTTCTATATTTTCACTATAAAATCGAATTTTAAACTCATACCTGAGGCACGCGGGATATTGTAGAAGGTTCAAAGTTTACGTTTCGATATGGTTTTATGCAAATAAAGGGGTACTTACTTTGGAGAATGTAATCGTTTTGAAGTTTTTGTCATGACTGGCATTTGCCTTGCTCTTCGCTGCCGTCTGGGTTGTTATTTTTGCACATTTCCATCTAAAAACGAACTCAAAACCCAGCGCTCGCATAACAGAAAGTATCTAGAGACTTCAAATTTACCGTTTTCGGCCTTCGGGGGGCTCCGATCGGCCCATTTAGCGAAATTTCCTATGTTTTAATCTGAACTGTCACCACTCGTCGTTTGACGTTTCTAAAGGCGGAGTGCAGTCTACCAAATTTTCTATATTTTCACTATAAAATCGAATTTTAAACTCATACCTGAGGCACGCGGGATATTGTAGAAGGTTCAAAGTTTACGTTTCGATATGGTTTTATGGAAATAAAGGGGTACTTACTTTGGAGAATGTAATCGTTTTGAAATTTTTGTGATGTCGGCCATTTGCCTTGCTGTCGTTTCCCGTCTGGGTTGTTATTTTTGCACATTTCCATCTAAAAACGAACTGAAAACCCAGCGCTCGCATAACAGAAAGTATCTAGAGACTTTAAATTTACCTTTTCTGGCCTTTGCGGGCCTCCGATCGGCCCATTCAGCGAAATTTCTTACGTTTTCTTGGGAGATGTCACCGCACCGCACCGTCGGGCTCAAAGTTTGACGTTTCTGAAGGCCGATCGCCGGACAAACGTGCGTGGACGCATATTTTCACTATTTTCGCAATAAAATCGAATTTTACACCCAGATCTGAAGCACGCGGGATATTGTAGAAGGTTCAAAGATTACGTTTCGATATGGCTTGGTGGAAAGGAATGCGGGAAAATACGAAAATATCGAATCCGAAATAGTTTGACGCCTAAATATATTTCACACTGAACAGCTGACGTTTCTCTGATTCCCAACCGATAAGCTCCGCCCGCGCTATATCCATCTCGGTCGCCGAGAAACGCCGGCGAGGACCCTACGAAAAACGGAAAATTTACCTAGAAAAACGGAAAATTTACCTAGAAAAACCCGAAAAACGGCCCGCCGGGCGCCTCGTCGCGACGGAGAAAGGACGAATGAAGCCTCCCGGCCCGCTGCCGCGTCGCCGGAAGGCTCGCGTAAAATACCTCGCGCGAAGCAAAATCGGCCTCGGAGCGGTCGCGGGACTTCCGATAAGGGGCGTTTTTTTCGACTTTTGTCTCGTTCCCTCGCGAAAATCGAAATGTAGCATCCGCAGACCTCCGGAAAAACACAAATTTCGCCCGGAAAAAAGTAAAAATAACCAACCAAAATACGCCTAAGCGACGACCCAAGTACCGAAGTCGACATCGCGCACCCATACTCGCCGCTGCGCGGCTCGCGAAAAAAGCCTTTGGGAATGCAAAATGCCCCTTTTTCGCGCCCCCGGTGGGAGCGAGAAAAAACAACGGATTTTAATATATAAGAACTAGAAAGGTGAAAATTCGATTTTATAGTGAAAATAGCGAAAATTCTCACACCCTTCAGAAACGTCAAACGACGACTGGGTGACAGTTCAGATTAAAACATAGGAAATTTCGCTAAATGAGCCGATCGGAGCCCCCCGAAGGCCGAAAACGGTAAATTTGAAGTCTCTAGATACTTTCTGTTATGCGAGCGCTGGGTTTTGAGATCGTTTTTATATCGAAATTTGCATAAATCTGCACCCAGACAGGGTAACAGTGACGTCAGCAATGTGGCGCTTTTCAAATTTTTCGAAGCGCTTCGCGTAAAGTGTTGGAAAAATGTCGAACGTTAAAAAAATGTCAAAATTAAGGGAACTAAAAATTTTTTTTTTACGAAACTTCAGTCGGGAGTCTCTTACCGCACTAATTATCGAAAATAATACGGGGTGTTTAAAAAAACCGAACCGTTCTCTAAAAAATCCTCAAAATTCGTGTATTTAAAAATTCCTTTTTTTCTGAAACTCTTCGCGATAGTCTGCAGAAAAACTATACTAATTAAAAAATACAGGGGGTTTAAAAAAACCGAACCGTTCTCTTGAAATCCTCAAAATTCGTGAAATTGAAAATTTTTTTTGTAAACACTTTTTGCAATAGACTGTTAAAAAATATATACTAATGAAAATATCCAGTGTTTAAGAAAACCGAACCGTTATCTAAATATCCTCAAAATTCGTGGAATTAATATTTCTTTTTGTAGACACCTTTCACAATAGGCTGTAAGAAAAACTGTAATAATGAAAAAATACTGGGTGTTTAAAAAAACCGAACCATTCTCTTGAAATCCTCGCAATTTATGGAATTAATATTTTTCTTTGTAGACACTTTTCACAATAGGCTGTAAAAAAACTGTAATGATGAAAAAATATAGAGTGTTTAAAAAAACCTAACCATTCACTAAAAATTCTCAAAATACATGGAATTAAACTTTTTTTATAAAACTTATCGCAATAGTCTGCAGAAAAACTATACTAATTAAAAAATACTGGGTGTTTAAAAAAACCGAACCATTCTCTTGAAATCCTCGAAATTCATGGAATTAAAAATTTTTTTTGATAAAACTTTTCACAATAGGCTGTAAAAAAACTGTAATAATGAAAAAATACAGGAGGTTCAAAAAAACCGAACCATTATCTATAATTCCTCCAAATTCAGGGAATTGAAAATTTTTTTTATGTCACTTTTCGCAATAAGTTGCAAAAAAACTGTACTAATTAAAAAATACTGGGTAATTAAAAAAACCGAACTATTCTCTAAAATCATCGAAATTCGTGGAATTGAAAATTTTGTTTTAACGACACTTCGCAATACACTATAAAAAAACTAACCTAATGAAAAAATACTTAGTGTTTACAAAAACCGAACCATTCTCTAAAAATCCTCAAAATTCGTGGAATTAAAAAAATTTTTTGATGAAACATTTTACATAATATTCTGAAGGAAAACTATACTAATGTAAAAATACTGGATGTTTAAAAAAATCGAATCATTCAAAAAAATCCTTAAAACTTGGAATAATTTTTTTTTTTATTTTAGATGAAACTTTTTGCACTAGCTTTTTGCAATTATATACTTTGGTATTATTATGTGTATATAAACACATACTTATGAAAAAATACAGGGTGTAAAATAAAGAACCATTCTCTAGATCCACAAAATTTATGGAATTTAATTTTTTTTATGAAACTTTTCACGATTGTAAAAAAGTTATACTAATGAGCAAATACAGGGTGTTTAACAAAACCAAACCATTCTCTAAAAGTCCTCAAAATTCCTGGAATTGAAATTTTTTTTTTATGAAACCTTTTACAATGTTCTGTAGGAAAAATATACTAATGACAAAATACTGGGTGTTTTAAAAAACCGAACCATTCTCTACTGCTGATCTGCATCTACGAGAATTGATAAATGATAGACAATTTGAGAAGTGTTAAATAATAGAACAGATCATACTGCTGATCTGCACCTACGACAATTGATAGTGATAAAAATACAAGAGTGCATAATATTGTAACCAAAAATTTTAAAATGTATTAAATTAAAGAACAGATCATACTGCAGATCTGCACCTACGATAATTAATAGTCATAAAAATAGAAGCGTGCATAATATTATAAACAAAAATTTTAAGAAGTGTTAAATGAAAGAACAGATCATACTGCTGATCTGCGCCTACGATAATTGATAAAAAACAGAAAAGCAAAACTAATGTATTTAACAATTTTGAGAAATGTTAAATAAAAGAACAGATCATACTGCTGATCTGCACCTACGACAATTAATAGTGATGAAAATACAAGAGTGCATAATAATTTAACCAAAAATTTTAAAATGTATTAAATTAAAGAACAGATCATACTGCTGATCTGCACCTGCGATAATTGAAACTGTCATGGAAGTATAAATATTTCTTTGATGAAACTTTTAACAATGGTCTATATGGAAACTATTTTAATGAGAACAATATAGGGTGTTTAAAAAAACCGAACCATTCTCTAAAAATCCTCAAAATTTATGGCACCTACACGTTCGGCGTTCTTTTTTGATTTTTGATGAAACTATTTGCAATAGTTTGTAAAAAAACTATAAAAAATACATACTTAGGTATTATTATGTGTATACAAATACATACTTATGAAAAAATACAGGGTGTAAAATAAAGAACCATTCTCTAGATCCACAAAATTTATGGAATTTATTTTTTTTTATGAAACTTTTCACGACTGTAAAAAAATTATACTATTGAAAAAATAGAGGGTGTTTAACGAAACCAAACCATTCTCTAAGAATCCTCACAATACATGGAATATTTATTTATGAAACTTTTCACAATGGTCTGTAAGAAAACTATAGTAATTAAAAAACTACTGGATATTTACAAAAACCGAACCATTCATGGAAGTATAATATTACTTTGATGAAACTTTTAACAATGGTCTATATAGAGACTATTTTAATGAGAACAATACAGGGTGTTTAAGAAAACTGAACCAATATTGAAACTCCCAAAATACATGGAATTACAAAAGTTTGTTTTGATGAAACTATTTACAATGTTTTGTATAAAAACTATGCTAATGACAAAATACAGAATGTTTAACAAAACCGAACTATTCCCTAATAATCCTCAAAATTCATGGAATTAATTTATTTTTTTATGAAATTTTTTGCAATAGTCTGCAGAAAAACTACCCTAACGAAAAAATGAAGGATGTTTAAAAAAACCGAACCATTCTCTACTGCTGATCTGCATCCACGATAATTGATAAAAGATAAACAAGCGTAACTAATATAGGTAACAAATTTGAGAAGTGTTAAATAATAGAACATATCATACTGCTCATCTGCACCTACGATAATTAATAGTCATAAAAATAGAAGCGTGCATAATATTATAAACAAAAATTTTAAGAAGTGTTAAATGAAAGAACAGATCATACTGCTGATCTGCACCTACAATAATTGATAGTGATAAACATACAAGAGTGTATAATATTGTAACCAAAAATTTTAAAATGTATTAAATTAAAGAGCAGATCATACTGCTGATCTGCACCTGCGATAATTGAAAGTGTCTTGGAAGTATAATATTCCTTTGATGCAACTTTTAAAAATGGTCTATATGGAAACTATTTTAATGAGAACAATTCAGGGTGTTTAAAAAAACCGAACCATTCTCAAATAATCCTCAAAATTCATGGATTCAAAAATTTCTTTTTCTGAAACTCTTCGCAATAGTCTGCAGAAAAACTATGATAATGAAAATATCCGGTGTCCACCATCCCAAGAAAGGTCAAGTCGGCGATAGCCGACTTGCCACCTTTTATCACTATCAATTGTCGTAGATACAGATCAGCAGTATGATCTGTTCTTTTATTTAACATTTCTCAAAATTGTTAAATACATTAGTTATGCTTTTCTGTTTTTTATCAATTATCATAGGTGCAGATCAGCAGTATGATCTTCTCTTTAATTTAATACATTTTAAAATTTTTGGTTACAATATTATACACTCTTGTATGTTTATCACTATCAATTATTGTAGGTGCAGATCAGCAGTATGATCTGTTCTTTTATTTAACATTTCTCAAAATTGTTAAATACATTAGTTATGCTTTTCTGTTTTTTATCAATTATCGTAGGCGCAGATCAGCAGTATGATCTGTTCTTTCATTTAACACTTCTTAAAATTTTTGTTTATAATATTATGCACGCTTCTATATTTATGACTATTAATTATCGTAGGTGCAGATCAGCAGTATGATCTGTTCTATTATTTAACACTTCTCAAATTGTCTATATTTTATCAATTCTCGTAGATGCAGATCAGCAGTAGAGAATGGTTCGGTTTTTTAAAACACCCAGTATTTTGTCATTAGTATATTTTTCCTACAGAACATTGTAAAAAGTTTCATAAAAAAAAATTTCAATTCCAGGAATTTTGAGGACTTTTAGAGAATGGTTTGGTTTTGTTAAACACCCTGTATTTGCTCATTAGTATAACTTTTTTACAATCGTGAAAAGTTTCATAAAAAAAATTAAATTCCATAAATTTTGTGGATCTAGAGAATGGTTCTTTATTTTACACCCTGTATTTTTTCATAAGTATGTGTTTATATACACATAATAATACCAAAGTATATAATTGCAAAAAGCTATTGCAAAAAGTTTCATCTAAAATAAAAAAAAAAAAAATTATTCCAAGTTTTAAGGATTTTTTAGAATGATTCGATTTATTTAAACATCCAGTATTTTTACATTAGTATAGTTTTCCTTCAGAATATTATGTAAAATGTTTCATCAAAAATTTTTTTTAATTCCACGAATTTTGAGGATTTTTAGAGAATGGTTCGGTTTTTGTAAACACTAAGTATTTTTTCATTAGGTTAGTTTTTTTATAGTGTATTGCGAAGTGTCGTTAAAACTAAATTTTCAATTCCACGAATTTCGATGATTTTAGAGAATAGTTCGGTTTTTTTAATTACCCAGTATTTTTTAATTAGTACAGTTTTTTTGCAACTTATTGCGAAAAGTGACATAAAAAAAAATTTCAATTCCCTGAATTTGGAGGAATTATAGATAATGGTTCGGTTTTTTTGAACCTCCTGTATTTTTTCATTATTACAGTTTTTTTACAGCCTATTGTGAAAAGTTTTATCAAAAAAAATTTTTAATTCCATGAATTTCGAGGATTTCAAGAGAATGGTTCGGTTTTTTTAAACACCCAGTATTTTTTAATTAGTATAGTTTTTCTGCAGACTATTGTGATAAGTTTTATAAAAAAAAGTTTAATTCCATGTATTTTGAGAATTTTTAGTGAATGGTTAGGTTTTTTTAAACACTCTATATTTTTTCATCATTACAGTTTTTTTACAGCCTATTGTGAAAAGTGTCTACAAAGAAAAATATTAATTCCATAAATTGCGAGGATTTCAAGAGAATGGTTCGGTTTTTTTAAACACCCAGTATTTTTTCATTATTACAGTTTTTCTTACAGCCTATTGTGAAAGGTGTCTACAAAAAGAAATATTAATTCCACGAATTTTGAGGATATTTAGATAACGGTTCGTATTTCTTAAACACTGGATATTTTCATTAGTATATATTTTTTAACAGTCTATTGCAAAAAGTGTTTACAAAAAAAATTTTCAATTTCACGAATTTTGAGGATTTCAAGAGAACGGTTCGGTTTTTTTAAACCCCCTGTATTTTTTAATTAGTATAGTTTTTCTGCAGACTATCGCGAAGAGTTTCAGAAAAAAAGGAATTTTTAAATACACGAATTTTGAGGATTTTTTAGAGAACGGTTCGGTTTTTTTAAACACCCCGTATTATTTTCGATAATTAGTGCGGTAAGAGACTCCCGACTGAAGTTTCGTAAAAAAAAAATTTTTAGTTCCCTTAATTTTGACATTTTTTTAACGTTCGACATTTTTCCAACACTTTACGCGAAGCGCTTCGAAAAATTTGAAAAGCGCCACATTGCTGACGTCACTGTTACCCTGTCTGGGTGCGGATTTATGCAAATTTCGATATAAAAACGATCTCAAAACCCAGCGCTCGCATAACAGAAAGTATCTAGAGACTTCAAATTTACCGTTTTCGGCCTTCGGGGGGCTCCGATCGGCTCATTTAGCGAAATTTCCTATGTTTTAATCTGAACTGTCACCCAGTCGTCGTTTGACGTTTCTGAAGGGTGTGAGAATTTTCGCTATTTTCACTATAAAATCGAATTTTCAACCCAGATCTGAGGCACGCGGTATATTGTAGAAGGTGCAAAGTTTACGTTTCGATATGGTTTTATGGAAATAAAGGGGTACTTACTTTGGAGAATGTAATCGTTTTGAAATTTTTGTGATGTCGGCCATTTGCCTTGCTGTCGTTTCCCGTCTGGGTTGTTATTTTTGCACGTTTCCATCTAAAAACGAACTCAAAACCCAGCGCTCGCATAACAGAAAGTATCTAGAGACTTTAAATTTACCTTTTCTGACCTTTGCGGGCCTCCGATCGGCCCATTTAGCGAAATTTCTTACGTTTTCTTGGGAGATGTCACCGCATCGCACCGTCGGGCTCGAAGTTTGACGTTTCTGAAGGCCGATCGCCGGACGAACGTGTGTGGACGCATATTTTCACTATTTTCGGTATAAAATCGAATTTTAAACCCAGATCTGAGGCACACGACACATGGTAGAAGGTTCAAAGTTTACGTTTCGATATGGCTTCGTGGAAAGGAATGCGGGAAAATACGAAAATATCGAATCCGAAATAGTTTGACGTCTAAATATATTTCGCACTGAACAACTGACGTTTCTCCGATTCCCTGCCGATAAGCTATATCCATCTCACTTTTGTCTCGTTTCCTCGCGAAAATCGCAAACCGGCGTCCGCGGACCTCCGGAAAAACGCAAAATTCGCCTCGAAAAAAGTAAAAAGAACCCACCAAAATACGCCTACCGGACAACCGAAGGACCGAACTCGACCCCGCGCACCCGGACCCGCCGCCGCGGGGCTCGCGAAAAAAGCCTTTGTGGCGGCAAAATGCCACTTTTTCGCGCCTCCGGTGGGAGCGAGAAAAAACAACGGATTTTAATATATAAGAACTAGAAAGGTGGCAAGTCGGCTATCGCCGACTTGACCTTTCTTGGGATGGTGGACACCGGATATTTTCAGTAGTATAGTTTTTCTGCAGACCATTGCGAAAAATTTCAGAAAAAGTAATTTTTAAATCCATGAATTTTGAGGATTATTTGAGAATGGTTCGGTTTTTTTAAACACCCTGTATTGTTCTCATTAAAATAGTTTCCATATAGACCATTGTTTAAAGTTGCATCAAAGGAATATTATACTTCCATGACAGTTTCAATTATCCCAGGTGCAGATCAGCAGTATGATCTGTTCTTTAATTTAATACATTTTAAAATTTTTGGTAACAATATTATGCACTCTTGTATTTTTATCACTATCAATCGTAGGTGCAGATCAGCAGTATGATCTGTTTTTTCATTTAATACTTCTTAAAATTTTTGTTTATAATATTATGCACGCTTCTATTTTTATGACTATTAATTATCGTATGTGCAGATCAGCAGTATGATCTGTTCTATTATTTAACACTTCTCAAATTTGTTACCTATATTAGTTACGCTTGTCTGTCTTTTATCAATTATCGTAGATGCAGTTCAGCAGTAGAGAATCGTTCGGTTTTTTAAACGCCCTGTATTGTTCTCATTAAAATAGTTTCCATATAGACCATTGTTAAAAGTTTCTTCAAAGAAATATTATACTTCCATGACAGTTTCAATTATCGCAGGTGCAGATCAGCAGTATGATCTGTTCTTTAATTTAATACATTTTAAAATTTTTGGTGACAATATTATACACTCTTGTATTTTTATCACTATCAATTGTCGTAGGTGCAGATCAGCAGTTTGATCTGTTGTTTTATTTAATATTTCTCAAAATTGTTACATACATTAGTTATGCTTTTCTGTTTTTTATCAATTACTGTAGGTGCAGATCAGCAGTATGATCCGTTTTTTCATTTAACACTTCTTAAAATTTTTGTTTATAATATTATGCACGCTTCTATTTTTATGACTATTAATTATCGTATGAGCAGATCAGCAGTATGATCTGTTCTATTATTTAACACTTCTCAAATTTGTTACCTATATTAGTTACGTTTGTCTGTCTTTTATCAATTATCGTAGATGCAGATCAGCAGTAGAGAATCGTTAGGTTTTTTAAACACCCTGTATTGTTCTCATTAAAATAGTTTCCATATAGACCATTGTTAAAAGTTTCATCAAAGAAATATTATACTTCCATGACAGTTTCAAATATCGCAGGTGCAGATCAGCAGTATGATCTGTTCTTTAATTTAATACATTTTAAAATTTTTGGTTACAATATTATACACGTTTGTATGTTTATCACTATCAATTGTCGTAGGTGCAGATCAGCAGTATGATCTGTTCTATTATTTAACACTTCTCAAATTGTCTATCTTTTATCAATTATCGTAGATGCAGATCAGCAGTAGAGAATGGTTCGGTTTTTTTAAACATCCTGCATTTTTTCGATAGGGTAGTTTTTCTGCAGACTATTGCAAAAAGTTTCATTAACAAATAAATTAATTCCATGAATTTTGAGGATAATTAGGGAATAGTTCGGTTTTTTTAAACATTCTGTATTTTGTCATTAGCATAGTTTTTATACAAAACATTGTAAATAGTTTCATCAGAACAAACTTTTGTAATTCCATGTATTTTGGGAGTTTCAATATTGGTTCAGTTTTCTTAAACACCCTGTATTGTTCTCATTAAAATAGTCTCTATATAGACCATTGTTAAAAGTTTCATCAAAGTAATATTATACTTCAATGAATGGTTCGGTTTTTGTAAATATCCAGTACTTTTTTAATTAGTATAGTTTTCTTACAGACCAAAGTTTCATAAAAAAATATTCCATGCATTGTGAGGATTCTTAGAGAATGGTTTGGTTTCGTTAAACACCCTCTATTTTTTCAATAGTATAATTTTTTTACAATCGTGAAAAGTTTCATAAAAAAAATAAATTCCATAAATTTTGTGGATCTAGAGAATGGTTCTTTATTTTACACCCTGTATTTTTTCATAAGTATGTATTTGTATACACATAATAATACCTAAGTATGTATTTTTTATAGTTTTTTTACAAACTATTGGAAAAAGTTTCATCAAAAATCAAAAAAGAACGGCGAACGTGTAGGTGCCATAAATTTTGAGGATTTTTAGAGAATGGTTCGGTTTTTTCAAACACCCTATATTGTTCTCATTAAAATAGTTTCCATATAGACCATTGTTAAAAGTTTCATCAAAGAAATATTTATACTTCCATGACAGTTTCAATTATCGCAGGTGCAGATCAGCAGTATGATCTGTTCTTTAATTTAATACATTTTAAAATTTTTGGTTATAAAATATTATGCACTATTGTATTTTTATCACTATCAATTGTCGTAGGTACAGATCAGCAGTATGATCTGTTCTTTTATTTAACATTTCTCAAAATTGTAAAATACATTAGTTATGCTTTTCTGTTTTTTATCAATTATCATAGGTGCAGATCAGCAGTATGATCTGTTCTTTCATTTAACACTTCTTAAAATTTTTGTTTATAATATTATGCACGCTTCTATTTTTATGACTATTAATTATCGTAGGTGCAGATCAGCAGTATGATCTGTTCTATTATTTAACACTTCTCAAATTTATTACCTATATTAGTTACGCTTGTCTATCTTTTATCAATTATCGTAGATGGAGATCAGCAGTAGAGAATGGTTCGGTTTTTTTAAACACCCTGCATTTTTTCGTTAGGGTAGTTTTTCTGCAGACTATTGCAAAAAGTTTCATAAAAAAATTAATTCCATGAATTTTGAAGATTATTAGGGAATAGTTCGGTTTTTTAAACATTCTGTATTTTGTCATTAGCATAGTTTTTATACAAAACATTGTAAATAGTTTCATCAAAACAAACTTTTGCAATTCCATGTATTGTGGGAGTTTCAATATTGGTTCAGTTTTCTTAAACACCCTGTATTGTTCTCATTAAAATAGTCTCTATATAGACCATTGTTAAAAGTTTCATCAAAGTAATATTATACTTCCATGAATGGTTCGGTTTTTGTAAATATCCAGTAGTTTTTTAATTAGTATAGTTTTCTTACAGACCATTGTGAAAAGTTTCATAAAAAAATATTCCATGCATTGTGAGGATTCTTAGAGAATGGTTTGGTTTCGTTAAACACCCTCTATTTTTTCAATAGTATATTTTTTTACAATCGTGAAAAGAAAATTTTACACCCTGTATTTTTTCATAAGTATATATTTGTATACACATAATAATACCTAAGTATATATTTTTTTTAGTTTTTTTACAAACTATTGCAAAAAGTTTCATCAAAAATCAAAAAAGAACGCCGAACGTGTAGGTGCCATAAATTTTGAGGATATTTAGAGAATGGTTCGGTTTTTTTAAACACCCTGTATTGTTCTTATTAAAATAGTTTCCATATAGACCATTGTTAAAAGTTTCATCAAAGAAATATTTATACCTCCATTTCAATTACCGCAGGTGCAGATCTGCAGTATGATCTGTTCTTTAATTTAATACATTTTAAAATTTTTGGTTACAATATTATGCACTCTTGTATTTTTATCACTATCAATTGTCGTAGGTGCAGATCAGCAGTATGATCTGTTCTTTTATTTAACATTTCTCAAAATTGTTAAATACATTAGTTATGCTTTTCTGTTTTTTATCAATTTTCGTAGGCGCAGATCAGCAGTATGATCTGTTCTTTCATTTAACACTTCTTAAAATTTTTGTTTATAATATTATGCACGCTTCTATATTTATGACTATTAATTATCGTAGGTGCAGATCAGCAGTATGATCTGTTCTATTATTTAACACTTCTCAAATTTGTTACCTATATTAGTTACGCTTGTCTATCTTTTATCAATTATCGTAGATGC
Organism: Monochamus alternatus; assembly: GCA_037114965.1. Lineage (NCBI taxonomy): Eukaryota > Metazoa > Arthropoda > Insecta > Coleoptera > Cerambycidae > Monochamus > Monochamus alternatus. The sequence continues at coordinate 29,716,701 of CM073435.1, read as the reverse complement.
AGATCAGCAGTAGAGAATGGTTCGGTTTTTTTAAACACCCTGCATTTTTTCGTTAGGGTAGTTTTTCTGCAGAGTATTGCAAAAAGTTTCATAAAAAAATAAATTAATTCTATGAATTTTGAGGATTATTAGGGAATAGTTCGGTTTTTTTAAACATTCTGTATTTTGTCATTAGCATAGTTTTTATACAAAACATTGTAAATAGTTTCATCAAAACAAACTTTTGTAATTCCATGTATTTTGGGAGTTTCAATATTGGTTCAGTTTTCTTAAACACCCTGTATCGTTCTCATTAAAATAGTCTCTATATAGACCATTGTTAAAAGTTTCATCAAAGAAATATTTATACTTCCATGACAGTTTCAATTATCGCAGGTGCAGATCAGCAGTATGATCTGTTCTTTAATTTAACACATTTTAAAATTTTTGGTTACAATATTATGCACTCTTGTATTTTTATCACTATCAATTGTCGTAGGTGCAGATCAGCAGTATGATCTGTTCTTTTATTTAACATTTCTCAAAATTGTTAAATACATTAGTTATGCTTTTCTGTTTTTTATCAATTATCGTAGGCGCAGATCAGCAGTATGATCTGTTCTTTCATTTAACACTTCTTAAAATTTTTGTTTATAATATTATGCACGCTTCTATATTTATGACTATTAATTATCGTAGGTGCATCAGCAGTATGATCTATTTTATTATTTAACACTTCTCAGATTGTTTATCTTTTATCAATTATAGTAGATGCAGATCAGCAGTAGAGAATGGTTCGGTTTTTTTAAACACCCAGTATTTTGTCATTAGTATATTTTTCCTACAGAACATTGTAAAAAGTTTCATCAAAAAAAATTTTCAGTTCCAGGAATTTTGAGGACTTTTAGAGAATGGAGTGGTTTTGTTAAACACCCTGTATTTGCTCATTACTATAACTTTTTTACAATCGTGAAAAGTTTCATAAAAAAAAATTAAAATCCATAAATTTTGTGGTTCTAGAGAATGGTTCTTTATTTTACACCCTGTATTTTTTTCATAAGTACGTGTTTATATATGCATAATAATACCAAAGTATGTATTTTTTATAGTTTTTTTACAAACTATTGTAAAAAGTTTCATCACAAATCAAAAAAGAATTTTCAATTCCAGGTTTTAAGGATTTTTAGAATGTAAAATGTTTCATCAATAAATTTTTTTAATTCCACGAATTTTGAGGATTTTTAGAGAATGGTTCGGTTTTTGTAAACACTAAGTATTTTTTCAATAGGTTAGATTTTTTATAGTGTATTGCGAAAAGTGTCGTTAAAACAAAATTTTCAATTCCACGAATTTCGATGATTTTAGAGAATAGTTCGGTTTTTTTAAATACCCAGTATTTTTTAATTAGTACAGTATTTTCTAATTTGTACAGTTCTTTTGCAACTTATTACGAAAAGTGACATAAAAAAAATTTTCAATTCCCTGAATTTGGAGGAATTTTAGATAATGGTTCGGTTTTTTTGAACCTCCTGCTTTTTTCTATTATTACAGTTTTTTTACAGCCTATTGTGAAAAGTTTTATCAAAAAAAATGTTTAATTCCATGAATTTCCAGGATTTCAAGAGAATGGTTCGGTTTTTTTAAACACCCAGTATTTTTTAATTAGTATAGTTGTTCTGCAGACTATTGCGATAAATTTTATAAAAAAAAGTTTAATTCCATGTATTTTGAGGATTTTTAGAGATTGGTTCGGTTTTTTTAAACGCTCTGTATTTTTTCATTATTACAGTTTTTTACGGCCTATTGTGAAAAGTGTCTACAAAAAAAAATATTAATTCCATAAATTTCGAGGATTTCAAGAGAATGGTTCGATTTTTTTAAACACCCAGTATTTTTTAATTAGTATAGTTTTTCTGCAGACTATTGCGATAAGTTTTATAAAAAAAAGTTTAATTCCATGTATTTTGAGGAATTTTAGTTAGGTATTTTTAAACACTCTATATTTTTTCATCATTACAGTTTTTTTACAGCCTATTGTGAAAAGTGTCTACAAAAAAAAATATTAATTCCATAAATTGCGAGGATTTCAAGAGAATGGTTCTGTTTTTTTAAACACCCAGTATTTTTTCATTAGTATGGTTTTTCAGCAGACTATTGCGATAAGTTTCATAAAAAAAAATTAATTCCATGAATTTTGAGGATTATTAGACAATGGTTCGGTTTTTTTAAACACCCTGTATTATTTCATTATTACAGTTTTTTTACATTCTATTGTGAAAGGTGTCTACAAAAAAATATATTAATTCCTTAAATTTTGATGATTTTTAGGGAATGGTTGGTTTTTTTTAAACATCCTGTATTTTTTCAGTAGGGTAGTTTTTTGCAGCCTTTTGTGAAAAGTTTTGTAAAAAAAATTTTTTAATTCCATGAATTTCGAGGATATCAAGAGAATGGTTCGGTATTTTTAAACACCCAGTATTTTTTCATTATTACAGTTTTTTTTACAACCTATTGTGAAAGGTGTCTAAAAAAAGAAATATTAATTCCACGAATTTTGAGGATATTTAGAGAATGGTTCGGTTTTTTTAAACACCCAGTATTTGTTCATTAGTATAGTCTTTTTGCAGACTATTGCGATAAGTTTCATAAAAAAAAAATATAATTCCACGAATTTTGAGGATTATTAGAAAATGGTTCGGTTTTGTAAAACACCCTGCATTTTTTTAATAAGGGTAGTTTTTTTGCAGCCTATTGTGAAAGGTGTCATAACAAAAATTTTAATTCTATACATTTAGAGGATTTTTAGGGAATGGTTCGGTTTTTTGTAAACACCCAGTAGTTTTTTAATTAGTAAAGTTTTCTTACAGACCATTGTGAAAAGTTTCATTAAAAAATATTCCATTAATTGTGAGGATGCTTAGAGAATGGTTTGGTTTTGTTAAACACCCTGTATGTTTTCATTATTACAGTTTTTTTTTCAGCCTATTGTGAAAGGTGTCTAGAAAAAGAAATATTAATTCCACGAATTGTAAGGATTTTTAGAGAACGGTTCGGTTCTCTTAAACACTGGATATTTTCATTAGTATATATATTTTTTTTAACAGCCTATTGCAAAAAGTGTTTACAAAAAAAACTTTCAATTCCACGAAATTTGAGGATTTCAAGAGAATGGTTCGGTTTCTTTAAACCCCCCGTATTTTTAATTAGTATAATTTTTCTGCAGACTATCGCGAAGAGTTTCAGAAAAAAAAGGAATTTTTAAATCCACGAATTTTGAGGATTTTTAGATAAAGGTTCGGTTTTTTAAAACACCCCGTATTTTTTTTGATAATTAGTGCGGTAAGAGACCCCCGACTGAAGTTTCGTAAAAAAAAAAATTTCAGTTCCCTTAATTTTGACATTTTTTTAGCGTTCGACATTTTTCCAACACTTTGTATATAAAACGGTCTTTCGCACGTCAGACGACCCCTCCGAAGCGAAAAAACCGAAAATTTCCTCGAATCTGTAATTTTTATTTTTTTCTCGTCAATTTTTATCGGAACACCCCGTACATCGAGCTTTTTTGAGTCGCACTGTATATGCCTCGAAAAATTTGAAGAGCGCCACATTGCTGACGTCACTGTTATCCCGTCTGGGTGCGGATTTATGCAAATTTCGATACAAAAACGACCTCAAAATCCAGCGCTCGCATAACAGAAAGTATCTAGAGACTTCAAATTTACCGTTTTCGGCCTTCGGGGGGCTCCGATCGGCCCATTTAGCGAAATTTCCTATGTTTTAATCTGAACTGTCACCACTCGTCGTTTGACGTTTCTGAAGGTGGCGCTCCCGGCGGAGTGCAGTCTACCAAATTTTTTATATTTTCACTATAAAATCGAATTTTAAACCCAGATCTGAGGCACGCGGGATATTGTAGAAGGTTCAAAGTTTACGTTTCGATATGGTTTTATGGGAATAAAAGGGTACTTACTTTGGAGAATGTAATCGTTTTGAAGTTTTTGTGATGACTGGCATTTCCCTTGCTCTTCGCTCCCGTCTAGCTTGTTATTTTTGCACATTTCCATCTAAAAACGAACTCAAAACCCGGCGCTCGCATAACAGAAAGTATCTAGAGACTTCAAACTTACCTTTTCTGGCTTTTGCGGGCCTCCGATTGGCCCATTTAGCGAAATTTCTTACGTTTTATTGGGAGCTGTCAATACACCACACCGTCCGGCTAGCCGCTTGAGGTTTAGGGCGGCCGAGCGAACACGAATGCCGCCGAACGTGTAGGTGCCGCAAATTATCTATATTTTCACTATAAAATCGAATATTAAACCCAGATCTGAGGCACGCGGGATATTGTAGAAGGTTCAAAGTTTACGTTTCGATATGGCTTTATGGAAATAAATGGGTACTTACTTTGGAGAATGTAATCGTTTTGAAGTTTTAGTAATGACTGGCGTTTGCCTTGCTCTTCCCTCCCGTCTCGGTCGTTATTTTTGCACATTTCCATCTAAAAATGAACTCAAAACTCAGCGCTCGCATAACAGAAAGTATCTAGAGACTTTAAATTTACCTTTTCTGGCCTTGGCGGGCCTCCCATCGGCCCATTTAGCGAAATTTCCTGTGTTTTATTCTGAACTGTCACCCAGTCGCCGTTTGACGTTTCTGAAGGGCGTGAGAATTTTCGCTATTTTCACTATAAAATCGAATTTCAAACTCATACCTGAGGCACGCGGGATATTGTAGAAGGTTCAAAGTTTACGTTTCGATATGGTTTTATGGAAATAAAGGTGTACTTACTTTGGAGAATGCAATCGTTTTGAAATTTTTGTGATGTCGGCCATTTGCCTTGCTGTCGTTTCCCGTCTGGGTTGTTATTTTTGCACATTTCCATCTAAAAACGAACTGAAAACCCAGCGCTCGCATAACAGAAAGTATCTAGAGACTTTAAATTTACCTTTTCTGGCCTTTGCGGGCCTCCGATCGGCCCATTCAGCGAAATTTCTTACGTTTTCTTGGGAGATGTCACCGCACCGCACCGTCGGGCTCGAAGTTTGACGTTTCTGAAGGCCGATCGCCGGACAAACGTGCGTGGACGCATATTTTCACTATTTTCGCAATAAAATCGAATTTTACACCCAGATCTGAAGCACGCGGGATATTGTAGAAGGTTCAAAGATTACGTTTCGATATGGCTTGGTGGAAAGGAATGCGGGAAAATACGAAAATATCGAATCCGAAATAGTTTGACGCCTAAATATATTTCACACTGAACAGCTGACGTTTCTCTGATTCCCAACCGATAAGCTCCGCCCGCGCTATATCCATCTCGGTCGCCGAGAAACGCCGGCGAGGACCCTACGAAAAACGGAAAATTTACCTAGAAAAACCCGAAAAACGGTCCGCCGGGCGCCTCGTCGCGACGGAGAAAGGACGAATGAAGCCTCCCGGACCGCTGCCGCGTCGCCGCAAGGCTCGCGTAAAATACCTCGCGCGAAGCAAAATCGGCCCCGGAGCGGTCGCGGGACTTCCGATAAGGGGCGTTTTTTTCGACTTTTGTCTCGTTTCCTCGCGAAAATCGAAATGTAGCGTCCGCAGACCTCCGCAAAAACGCAAAATTCGCCCGGAAAAATGTAAATAGAAGCGATCAAAATACGCCTAAGCTACGCAGGACGGACCGAACTCGACTCCACGCGCCCGTACTCGCCGCCGCGCGGCTCGCGAAAAAAGCCTTAGTGGCGGTAAAATGCCACTTTTTCGCACCCCCGGTGGGAGCGAGAAAAAACAACGGATTTTAATATATAAGAACTAGAAAGGTGGCAAGTCGGCTATCGCCGACTTGACCTTTCTTGGGATGGTGGACACCGGATATTTTCAGTAGTATAGTTTTTCTGCAGACCATTGCGAAGAGTTTCAGAAAAAGTAATTTTTAAATCCATGAAGGATTATTTGAGAATAGTTCGGTTTTTTTAAACACTTTGTATTGTTCTCATTAAAATAGTTTCCATATAGACCATTGTTAAAAGTTTCATCAAAGAAATATTTATACTTCCATGACAGTTTCAATTATCGCAGGTGCAGATCGGCAGTATGATCTGTTCTTTAATTTAATACATTTTACAATTTTTGGTTACAATATTATGCATTCTTGTATTTTTATCACTATCAATCGTAGGTGCAGATCAGCGGTATGATCTGTTTTTTCATTTAACACTTCTTAAAATTTTTGTTTATAATATTATGCACGCTTCTATTTTTATGACTATTAATTATCGTATGTGCAGATCAGCAGTATGATCTGTTCTATTATTTAACACTTCTCAAATTTGTTACCTATATTAGTTACGTTTGTCTGTCTTTTATCAATTATCGTAAATGCAGATCAGCAGTAGAGAATCGTTAGGTTTTTAAACACCCTGTATTGTTCTCATTAAAATAGTTTCCATATAGACCATTGTTAAAAGTTTCATCAAAGAAATATTATACTTCCATGACAGTTTCAATTATCGCAGGTGCAGATCAGCAGTATAATCTGTTCTTTAATTTAATACATTTTAAAATTTTTGGTGACAATATTATACACTCTTGTATTTTTATCACTATCAATTGTCGTAGGTGCAGATCAGCAGTTTGATCTGTTGTTTTATTTAATATTTCTCAAAATTGTTACATACATTAGTTATGCTTTTCTGTTTTTTATCAATTACTGTAGGTGCAGATCAGCAGTATGATCCGTTTTTTCATTTAACACTTCTTAAAATTTTTGTTTATAATATTATGCACGCTTCTATTTATATGACTATTAATTATCGTATGTGCAGATCAACAGTATGATCTGTTCTATTATTTAACACTTCTCAAATTTGTTACCTATATTAGTTACGTTTGTCTGTCTTTTATCAATTATCGTAGATGCAGATCAGCAGTAGAGAATCGTTAGGTTTTTTAAACACCCTGTATTGTTCTCATTAAAATAGTTTCCATATAGACCATTGTTAAAAGTTTCGTCAAAGAAATATTATACTTCCATGACAGTTTCAATTATCGCAGGTGCAGATCAGCAGTATGATCTGTTCTTTAATTTAATACATTTTAAAATTTTTGGTTACAATATTATACACTTGTATGTTTATCACTATCAATTGTCGTAGGTGCAGATCAGCAGTATGATCTGTTCTTTTATTTAACATTTCTCAAAATACATTAGCTATGCTTTTCTGATTTTTATCAATTATTGTAGGTCCAGATCAGCAGTATGATCTGTTCTTTCATTTAACACTTCTTAAAATTTTTGTTTATAATATTTTGGACGCTTCTATTTTTATGACTATTAATTATCGTAGGTGCAGATCAGCAGTATGATCTGTTCTTTTATTTAACATTTCTCAAAATAGTTAAATACATTAGTTATGCTTTTCTGATTTTTATCAATTATTGTAGGTGCAGATCAGCAGTATGATCTGTTCTTTCATTTAACACTTCTTGAAATTTTTGTTTATAATATTATGCACGCTTCTATTTTTATGACTATTAATTATCGTAGGTGCAGATCAGCAGTATGATCTGTTCTATTATTTAACAATTATCAAATTTGTTACCTATATTAGATACGCTTGTCTATCTTTTATCAATTATCGTAGATGCAGATCAGCAGTAGAGAATGGTTCGGTTTTTTTAAACATCCTGCATTTTTTCGTTAGGGTAGTTTTTCTGCAGACTATTGCAAAAAGTTTCATAAAAAAATAAATTAATTCCATGAATTTTGAGGATTATTAGGGAATAGTTCGGTTTTTTTAAACATTCTGTATTTTGTCATTAGCATAGTTTCTATACAAAACATTGTAAATAGTTTCATCAAAACAAACTTTTGTAATTCCATGTATTTTGGGAGTTTCAATATTGGTTGATTTTACTTAAACACCCTGTATTGTTCTCATTAAAATAGTCTCTATATAGACCATTGTTCAAAGTTTCATCAAAGTAATATTATACTTCCATGAATGGTTCGGTTTTTGTGAATATCCAGTAGTTTTTTAATTAGTATAGTTTTCTTACAGACCATTGTGAAAAGTTTCATAAAAAAATATTCCATGCATTTTGAGGATTCTTAGAGAATGGTTTGGTTTCGTTAAACACCCTCTATTTTTTCAATAGTATAATTTTTTTACAATCGTGAAGTTTCATAAAAAAAATAAATTCCATAAATTTTGTGGATCTAGAGAATGGTTCTTATTTTACACCCTGTATTTTTTCATAAGTACGTGTTTGTATACACATAATAATACCTAAGTATGTATTTTTTATAGTTTTTTTACAAACTATTGCAAAAAGTTTCATCAAAAATCAAAAAAGAACGCCGAACGTGTAGGTGCCATAAATTTTGAGGATTTTTAGAGAATGGTTCGGTTATTTTAAACACCCTGTATTGTTCTCATTAAAATAGTTTCCATATAGATCATTGTTAAAAGTTTGATCAAAGAAATATTTATACTTCCATGACAGTTTCAATTATCGCAGGTGCAGATCAGCAGTATGATCTGTTCTTTCATTTAATACATTTTAAAATTTTTGGTTACAATATTATGCACTCTTGTATTTTTATCACTATCAATTGTCGTAGGTGCAGATCAGCAGTATGATCTGTTCTTTTATTTAACATTTCTCAAAATTGTTAAATACATTAGTTATGCTTTTCTGTTTTTTATCAATTATCATAGGTGCAGATCAGCAGTATGATCTGTTCTTTCATTTAACACTTCTTAAAATTTTTGTTTATAATATTATGCACGCTTCTATTTTTATGACTATTAATTATCGTAGGTGCAGATCAGCAGTATGATCTGTTCTATTATTTAACACTTCTCAAATTTGTTGCCTATATTAGTTACGCTTGTCTATCTTTTATCAATTATCGTAGATGGAGATCAGCAGTAGAGAATGGTTCGGTGTTTTTAAACATCCTGCATTTTTTCGTTAGGGTAGTTTTTCTGCGGACTATTGCAAAAAGTTTCATAAAAAAATAAATTAATTCCATGAATTTTGAGAATTATTAGGGAATAGTTCGGTTATTTTAAACATTCTGTATTTTGTCATTAGCATAGTTTTTATACAAAACATTGTAAATAGTTTCATCAAAACAAACTTTTGTAATTCCATGTATTTTGGGAGTTTCAATATTGGTTCAGTTTTCTTAAACACCCTGTATTGTTCTCATTAAAATAGTTTCTATATAGACCATTGTTAAAAGTTTCATCAAAGTAATACTATACTTCCATGAATGGTTCGGTTTTTGTAAATATCCAGTAGTTTTTTAATTAGTATAGTTTTCCTACAGACTATTGTGAAAAGTTTCATAAAAAAATATTCCATGAATTGTGAGGATTCTTAGAGAATGGTTCGGTTTTTTTAAACACCCTGAATTGTTCTCATTAAAATAGTTTCCATATAGACCATTGTTAAAAGTTTCATCAAAAAATATTTATACTTCCATGACAGTTTCAATTATCGCAGGTGCAGATCAGCAGTATGATCTGTTCTTTAATTTAATACATTTTAAAATTTTTGGTTACAATATTATGCACTCTTGTATTTTTATCACTATCAATTATCGTAGGTGCAGATCAGCAGTATGATCTGTTCTTTTATTTAACATTTCTCAAAATTGTTAAATACATTAGTTATGCTTTTCTGTTTTCTATCAATTATCGTAGGCGCAGATCAGCAGTATGATCTGTTCTTTCATTTAACATTTCTTAAAATTTTTGTTTATAATATTATGCACGCTTCTATATTTATGACTATTAATTATCGTAGGTGCAGATCAGCAGTATGATCTGTTCTATTATTTAACATTTCTCAAATTGTCTATCTTTTATCAATTATAGTAGATGCAGATCAGCAGGAGAGAATGGTTCGGATTTTTAAACACCCAGTATTTTGTCATTAGTATATTTTTCCTACAGAACATTGTAAAAAGTTTCATAAAAAAAAATTTCAATTCCAGGAATTTTGAGGACTTTTAGAAAATGGTTTGGTTTTGTTAAACACCCTGTATTTGCTCATTAGTATAACTTTTTACAATCGTGAAAAGTTTCATAAAAAAAATAAATTCCATAAATTTTGTGGATCTAGAGAATGGTTCTTTATTTTACACCCCGTATTTCTTCATAAGTATGTACTTGTATACACATAATAATACCTAAGTATGTATTTTTTATAGTTTTTTTACAAACTATTGCAAAAAGTTTCATCAAAAATCAAAAAAAAAAATTTAATTCCAAGTTTTAAGGATTTTTTAGAATGATTCGATTTTTTTAAACATCCAGTATTTGTTCATTAGTATAGTTTTCCTTCAGAATATTATGTAAAATGTTTTATCAAACAAATTTTTTAATTCCAAGAATTTTGAGGATTTTTAGAGAATGGTTCGGTTTTTGTAAACACTAAGTATTTTTTCAATGGGTTAGTTTTTTTATAGTGTATTGCGAAAAGTGTCGTTAAAACAAAATTTTCAATTCCACGAATTTCGATGATTTTAGAGAATAGTTCGGTTTTTTTAATTACCCAGTATTTTTTAATTAGTACAGTATTTTCTAATTAGTACAGTTTTTTTGCAACTTATTGCGAAGAGTGACATAAAAATTTTTTTCAATTCCCTGAATTTGGAGGAATTTTAGATAATGGTTCGGTTTTTTTGAACCTCCCTTATTTTTTAATTAGTATAGTCTTTCTGCAGACTATTGCGATAAGTTTTATAAAAAAAAGTTTAATTCCATGTATTTTGAGGATTTTTAGTGGATGGTTAGGTTTTTTTAAACACTCTATATTTTTTCATCATTACAGTTTTTTTACAGCCTATTGTGAAACGTGTCTACAAAAAAAAAATTAATTCCATAAATTGCGAGGATTTCAATAGAATGGTTCGGTTTCGGTTAAACACCCAGTATTTTTTCATTAGTAAAGTTTTACTGCAGACTATTGCGATAAGTTTCATAAAAAAAATTTAATTCCATGAATTTTGAGGATTATTAGACAATGGTTCGGTTTTTTTAAACACCCTGTATTATTTCAATATTACAGTTTTTTACATTCTATTGTGAAAGGTGTCTACAAAAAAAATATATTAATTCCTTAAATTTTGATGATTTTTAGGGAATGGTTCGTTTTTATTAAACATCCTGTATTTTTTCAGTAGGGTAGTTTTTTGCAGCCTTTTGTGAAAAGTTTTGTAAAAAAAATTCTTTAATTCCATGAATTTCGAGGATATCAAGAGAATGGTTCGGTATTTTTAAACACCCAGTATTTTTTCATTATTACAGGCTTTTTTACAGCCTATGGTGAAAGGTGTCTAAAAAAAGAAATATTAATTCCACGAATTTTGAGGATATTTAGAGAATGGTTCGGTTTTTTTTTTTTAATTAGTACAGTTTTTCTACAGTTTATTGCGAAAAATGTCATAAAAATTTCAATTCCATGAATTTTGAGGATTATTAGAAAACGGTTCGGTTTTGTAAAACACCCTGCATTTTTTTAATAAGGGTAGTTTTTTTGCAGCCTATTGTGAAAGGTGTCATAACAAAAATATTATTAATTCCATAAAATTTGAGGATTTTTAGGGAATGGTTCGGTTTTTTGTAAACACCCAGTAGTTTTTTAATTAGTAAAGTTTTCTTACAGACCATTGTGAAATGTTTCATTAAAAAATATTCCATGAATTGTGAGGATTCTTAGAGAATGGTTTGGTTTTGTTAAACACCCTGTATTTTTTCATTATTACAGTTTTTTTTTTACAGCCTATTGTGAAAGGTGTCTACAAAAAGAAATATTAATTCCACGAATTTTGAGGATTTTTAAAGAATGGTTCGGCTCTCTTAAACACTGGATATTTTCATTAGTATATATTTTTTTTAACAGCCTATTGCAAAAAGTGTTTACAAAAAAATTTTTTAATTCCACGAAATTTGAGGATTTCAAGAGAACGGTTCGGTTTTTTTAAACCCCCTGTATTTTTAATTAGTATAGTTTTTCTGCAGACTATCGCGAAGAGTTTCAGAAAAAAAAAGGAATTTTTAAATCCACGAATTTTGAGGATTTTTAGATAAGGGTTCGTTTTTTTTAAACACCCCATATTTTGTTCGATAATTAGTGCGGTAAGAGACCCCCGACTGAAGTTTCGTAAAAAAAAAATTTCAGTTCCCTTAATTTTGACATTTTTTTAGCGTTCGACATTTTTCCAACACTTTGTATATAAAACGGTCTTTCGCACGTCAGACGACCCCTCCGAAGCAAAAAAACCGAAAATTTCCTCGAATCTGTAATTTTTATTTTTTTCTCGTCAATTTTTATCGGAACACCCCGTACATCGAGCTTTTTTGAGTCGCACTGTATATGCCTCGAAATATTTGAAGAGCGCCACATTGCTGACGTCACTGTTATCCCGTCTGGGTGCGGATTTATGCAAATTTCGATACAAAAACGACCTCAAAATCCAGCGCTCGCATAACAGAAAGTATCTAGAGACTTCAAATTTACCGTTTTCGGCCTTCGGGGGGCTCCGATCGGCCCATTTAGCGAAATTTCCTATGTTTTAATCTGAACTGTCACCAGTCGTCGTTTGACGTTTCTGAAGGTGGCGCTCCCGGCGGAGTGCAGTCTACCAAATTTTTTATATTATCACTATAAAATCGAATTTTAAACCCAGATCTGAGGCACGCGGGATATTGTAGAAGGTTCAAAGTTTACGTTTCGATATGGTTTTATGGGAATAAAGGGGTACTTACTTTGGAGAATGTAATCGTTTTGAAGTTTTTGTGATGACTGGCATTTCCCTTGCTCTTCGCTCCCGTCTTGGTTGTTATTTTTGCACATTTCCATCTAAAAACGAACTCAAAACACGGCGCTCGCATAACAGAAAGTATCTAGAGACTTCAAACTTACCTTTTCTGGCTTTTGCGGGCCTCCGATCGGCCCATTTAGCGAAATTTCTTACGTTTTATTGGGAGCTGTCAATGCACCACACCGTCCGGCTAGCCGCTTGAGGTTTAGGACGGCCGAGCGAACACGAATGCCGCCGAACGTGTAGGTGCCGCAAATTATCTATATTTTCACTATAAAATCGAATATTAAACCCAGATCTGAGGCACGCGGGATATTGTAGAAGGTTCAAAGTTTACGTTTCGATATGGCTTTATGGAAATAAATGGGTACTTACTTTGGAGAATGTAATCGTTTTGAAGTTTTTGTAATGACTGGCGTTTGCCTTGCTCTTCCTTCCCGTCTCGGTCGTTATTTTTACACATTTCCATCTAAAAACGAACTCAAAACCCAGCGTTCGCATAACATAAAGTATCTAGAGACTTTAAATTTACCTTTTCTGGCCTTTGCGGGCCTCCGATCGGCCCATTTAGCGAAATTTCCTGTGTTTTATTCTGAACTGTCACCCAGTCGCCGTTTGACGTTTCTGAAGGGCGTGAGAATTTTCGCTATTTTCACTATAAAATCGAATTTTAAACTCATACCTGAGGCACGCGGGATATTGTAGAAGGTTCAAAGTTTACGTTTCGATATGGTTTTATGGAAATAAAGGGGTACTTACTTTGGAGAATGTAATCGTTTTGAAATTTTTGTGATGTCGGCCATTTGCCTTGCTGTCGTTTCCTGCCTGGGTTGTTATTTTTGCACATTTCCATCTAAAAACGAACTGAAAACCCAGCGCTCGCATAACAGAAACTTTCTAGAGACTTTAAATTTACCTTTTCTGGCCTTTGCGGGCCTCCGATCGGCTCATTCGGCGAAATTTCTTACGTTTTCTTGGGAGATGTCACCGCACCGCACCGTCGGGCTCGAAGTTTGACGTTTCTGAAGGCCGATCGCCGGACAAACGTGCGTGGACGCATATTTTCACTATTTTCGGTATAAAATCGAATTTCAAACCCAGATCTGAGGCACGCGACACATTGTAGAAGGTTCAAAGATTACGTTTCGATATGGCTTGGTGGAAAGGAATGCGGGAAAATACGAAAATATCGAATCCGAAATAGTTTGACGCCTAAATATATTTCACACTGAACAGCTGACGTTTCTTTGATTCCCAACCGATAAGCTCCGCCCGCGCTATATCCATCTCCGTCGCCGAGAAACGCCGGCGAGGACCCTACGAAAAACGGAAAATTTACCTAGAAAAACCCGAAAAACGGCCCGCCGGGCGCCTCGTCGCGACGGAGAAAGGACGAATGAAGCCTCCCGGCCCGCTGCCGCGTCGCCGGAAGGCTCGCGTAAAATACCTCGCGCGAAGCAAAATCGGCCTCGGAGCGGTCGCGGGACTTCCGATAAGGGGCGTTTTTTTCGACTTTTGTCTCGTTCCCTCGCGAAAATCGAAATGTAGCGTCCGCAGACCTCCGGAAAAACGCAAATTTCGCCCGGAAAAAAGTAAAAATAACCAACCAAAATACGCCTAAGCGACGACCCAAGGACCGAAGCCGACATTGCGCACCCATACTCACCGCCTCGCGGCTCGCGAAAAAAGCCTTTGAACGGACACTTTGCCGCTTTTTCGCACCCCCGGTGGGAGCGAGAGGAAATCACGCATTTTAATAATATAGAAAGAACTAGAAAGGTGGCAAGTCGGCTATCGCCGACTTGACCTTTCTTGGGATGGTGGACACCGGATATTTTCATTATCATAGTTTTTCTGCAGACTATTGCGAAGAGTTTCAGAAAAATAAATTTTTGAATCCATGAATTTTGAGGATTATTTGAGAATGGTTCGGTTTTTTTGAACACCCTGAATTGTTCTCATTAAAATAGTTTCCATATAGACCATTGTTAAAAGTTGCATCAAAGGAATATTATACTTCCATGACACTTTCAATTGTCGTAGGTGCAGATCAGCAGTATGATCTGTTCTTTTATTTAACATATCTCAAAATTGTTAAATACATTAGTTATGCTTTTCTGTTTTTTATCAATTATTGTAGGTGCAGATCAGCAGTATGATCTGTTCTTTCATTTAACACTTCTTAAAATTTTTGTTTATAATATTATGCACGCTTCTATTTTTATGACTATTAATTATCGTAGGTGCAGATCAGCAGTATGATCTGTTCTATTATTTAACACTTCTCAAATTTGTTACCTATATTAGTTACGCTTGTTTATCTTTTATCAATTATCGTAGATGCAGATCAGCAGTAGAGAATGGTTCGGTTTTTTTAAACATCCTGCATTTTTTCGTTACGGTAGTTTTTCTGCAGACTATTGCAAAAAGTTTCATATAAACGTAAATTAAGTCCATGAATTTTGAGGATTATTAGGGAATAGTTCGGTTTTTTTAAACATTCTGTATTTTGTCATTAGCATAGTTTTTATACAAAACATTGTAAATAGTTTCATCAAAACAAACTTTTGTAATTCCATGTATTTTGGGAGTTTCAATATTGGTTCAGTTTTCTTAAACACCCTCAATTCCATGAATTGTGAGGATTCTTAGAGAATGGTTTGGTTTTGTTAAACACCCTGCATTATTTTATAAATATATTTTTTTTACAATCGTGAAAAGTTTCATAAAAAAAAATTAAATTCCATAATTTTTGGGGATCTAGAGAATGGTTTTTAATTTTACACCCTGTTTTTTTCATAAGTATGTATTTGTATACATATAATAATACCTAAGTATGTATTTTTTATAGTTTTTTTACAAAGTATTGTAAAAAGTTTTGTCAAAAACCAAAAACGAATTTAAAATTCCAAGTTTTAAGGATTTTTAGAATGATTCGATTTTTTAAACATCCAGTATTTTTTCATAAGTATAGTTTTCCTTCAAAATATGTAAAATGTTTTACCAAAAAAATTTGTTTAGTTCCATGAATTTTGAGGATTTATAGAGAATGGTTCGGTTTTTTTAAACACCCTGTATTTTTTAATTAGTATAGTTTTTCTGCAGACTATTGCAAAAAGTTTCATAAAAAAAATTAATTCCATGAATTTTGAGGATTATTAGAGAATAGTTCGGTTTTTTTAAACATTCTGTATTTTGTCATGAGCATAGATTTTATACAAATCATTGTAAATAGTTTCATCAAAACAAACTTTTGTAATTCCATGTATTTTGGGAGTTTCAATATTGGTTCAGTTTTCTTAAACACCCTGCATTGTTCTCATTAAAATAGTTTCCATATAGACCATTGTGAAAAGTTTCATCAAAGAAATATTTATACTTCCATGACAGTTTCAATTATCGCAGGTGCAGATCAGCAGTATGATCTGTTCTTTAATTTAATACATTTTAAAATTTTTGGTTACAATATTATACACTCTTGTATGTTTATCACTATCAATTGTCGTAGGTGCAGATCAGCAGTATGATCTGTTCTTTTATTTAATATTTCTCAAAATTGTTAAATACATTAGTTATGCTTTTCTGTTTTTTATCAATTATTGTAGGTGCAGATCAGCAGTATGATCTGTTCTCTTATTTAACATTTCTCAAAATTGTTAAATACATTAGTTATGCTTTTCTGTTTTTTATCAATTATTGTAGGTGCAGATCAGCAGTATGATCTGTTCTTTAATTTAATACATTTTAAAATATTTGGTTACAATATTATACTCTTGTATGTTTATCACTATCAATTGTCGAAGGTGCAGATCAGCAGTATGATCTGTTCTTTTATTTAATATTTCTCAAAATTGTTAAATACATTAGTTATACTTTTCTGTTTTTTATCAATTATTGTAGGTGCAGATCAGCAGTATGATCTGTTCTTTCATTTAACATTTCTTAAAATCTTTGTTTATAATATTATGCACGCTTGTATTTTTATGACTATTAATTATCGTAGGTGCAGATCAGCAGTATGATCTGTTCTATTATTTAACACTTCTCAAATTTGTTACCTATATTAGTTACGCTTGTCTATCTTTTATAAATTATCGTAGAAGCAGATCAGCAGTAGAGAATGGTTCGGTTTTTTTAAACACCCTGCATTTTTTCGTTAGGGTAGTTTTTCTGCAGACTATTGCAAAAAGTTTCATAAAAAAATAAATTAATTCCATGAATTTTGAGGATTATTAGGGAATAGTTCGGTTGTTTTAAACATTCTGTATTTTGTCATTAGCATAGTTTTTATACAAAACATTGTAAATAGTTTCATCAAAACAAACTTTTGTAATTCCATGTATTTTGGGAGTTTCAATATTGGTTCAGTTTTCTTAAACACCCTGTACTGTTCTCATTAAAATAGTCTCTATATAGACCATTGTTAAAAGTTTGATCAAAGAAATATTTATACTTCCATGACAGTTTCAATTATCGCAGGTGCAGATCAGCAGTATGATCTGTTCTTTAATTTAATACATTTTAAAATTTTTGGTTACAATATTATGCACTCTTGTATTTTTATCACTATCAATTGTCGTAGGTGCAGATCAGCAGTATGATCTGTTCTTTTATTTAACATTTCTCAAAATTGTTAAATACATTAGTTATGCTTTTCTGTTTTTTATCAATTATCGTAGGCGCAGATCAGCAGTATGATCTGTTCTTTCATTTAATACATTTTAAAATTTTTGGTTACAATATTATGCACTCTTGTATTTTTATCACTATCAATTGTCGTAGGTGCAGATCAGCAGTATGATCTGTTCTTTTATTTAACATTTCTCAAAATTGTTAAATATATTAGTTATGCTTTTCTGTTTTTTATCAATTATCGTAGGCGCAGATCAGCAGTATGATCTGTTCTTTCATTTAACACTTCTTAAAATTTTTGTTTAAAATATTATGCACGCTTCTATATTTATGACTATTAATTATCGTATGTGCAGATCAGCAGTATGATCTGTTCTATTATTTAACACTTCTCAAATTTGTTACCTATATTAGTTACGCTTGTCTGACTTTTATCAATTATCGTAGCTGCAGATCAGCAGTAGAGAATCGTTCGGTTTTTTAAACACTCTGTATTTTTTCAGTAGGGTAGTTTTTTGCAGCCTTTTGTGAAAAGTTTTGTAAAAAAAATTCTTTAATTCCATGAATTTCGAGGATATCAAGAGCATGGTTCGGTATTTTTAAACACCCAGTATTTTTTCATTATTACAGTTTTTTTTACAGCCTATTGTGAAAGGTGTCTAAAAAAAGAAATATTAATTCCACGAATTTTGAGGATATTTAGAGAATGGTTCGGTTTTTTTAAACACCCAGTATTTTTTAATTAGTACAGTTTTTCTACAGCCTATTGCGAAAAATGTCATAAAAATTTCAATTCCATGAATTTTGAGGATTATTAGAAAACGGTTCGGTTTTGTAAAACACCCTGCATTTTTTAATAATGGTAGTTTTTTTGCAGCCTATTGTGAAAGGTGTCATAACAAAAATATTATTAATTCCATAAAATTTGAGGATTTTTAGGGAATGGTTCGGTTTTTTGTAAACACCCAGTAGTTTTTTAATTAGTAAAGTTTTCTTACAGACCATTGTGAAATGTTTCATTAAAAAATATTCCATGAATTGTGAGGATTCTTAGAGAATGGTTTGGTTTTGTTAAACACCCTGTATTTTTTCATTATTACAGTTTTTTTTTACAGCCTATTGTGAAAGGTGTCTACAAAAAGAAATATTAATTCCACGAATTTTGAGGATTTTTTAAAGAATGGTTCGGTTCTCTTAAACACTGGATATTTTCATTAGTATATATATTTTTTTAACAGCCTATTGCAAAAAGTGTTTACAAAAAAATTTTTTAATTCCACGAAATTTGAGGATTTCAAGAAAATGGTTCGGTTTTTTTAAACCCCCTGTATTTTTAATTAGTATAGTTTTTCTGCAGACTATCGCGAAGAGTTTCAGAAAAAAAAGGAATTTTTAAATCCACGAATTTTGAGGATTTTTAGATAAGGGTTCGGTTTTTTTAAACACCCCGTATTTTGTTCGATAATTAGTGCGGTAAGAGACCCCCGACTGAAGTTTCGTAAAAAAAAATTTTCAGTTCCCTTAATTTTGACATTTTTTTAGCGTTCGACATTTTTCCAACACTTTGTATATAAAACGGTCTTTCGCACGTCAGACGACCCCTCCGAAGCGAAAAAACCGAAAATTTCCTCGAATCTGTAATTTTTATTTTTTTCTCGTCAATTTTTATCGGAAAACCCCGTACATCGAGCTTTTTTGAGTCGCACTGTATATGCCTCGAAAAATTTGAAGAGCGCCACATTGCTGACGTCACTGTTGTCCCGTCTGGGTGCGGATTTATGCAAATTTCGATACAAAAACGACCTCAAAATCCAGCGCTCGCATAACAAAAAGTATCTAGAGACTTCAAATTTACCGTTTTCGGCCTTCGGGGGGCTCCGATCGGCCCATTTAGCGAAATTTCCTATGTTTTAATCTGAACTGTCACCACTCGTCGTTTGACGTTTCTGAAGGTGGCGCTCCCGGCGGAGTGCAGTCTACCAAATTTTTTATATTTTCACCATAAAATCGAATTTTAAACCCAGATCTGAGGCACGCGGGATATTGTAGAAGGTTCAAACTTTACGTTTCGATATGGTTTTATGGGAATAAAGGGGTACTTACTTTGGAGAATGTAATCGTTTTGAAGTTTTTGTGATGACTGGCTCTTCGCTCCCGTCTTGGTTGTTATTTTTGCACATTTCCATCTAAAAACGAACTCAAAACGCAGCGCTCGCATAACAGAAAGTATCTAGAGACTTCAAACTTACCTTTTCTGGCTTTTGCGGGCCTCCGATCGGCCCATTTAGCGAAATTTCTTACGTTTTATTGGGAGCTGTCAATGCACCACACCGTCCGGCTTGCCGTTTGAGGTTTAGGACGGCCGAGCGAACACGAATGCCGCCGAACGTGTAGGTGCCGCAAATTATCTATATTTTCACTATAAAATCGAATATTAAACCCAGATCTGAGGCACGCGGGATATTGTAGAAGGTTCAAAGTTTACGTTTCGATATGGCTTTATGGAAATAAATGGGTACTTACTTTGGAGAATGTAATCGTTTTGAAGTTTTTGTAATGACTGGCGTTTGCCTTGCTCTTCCCTCCCGTCTCGGTCGTTATTTTTGCACATTTCCATCTAAAAATGAACTCAAAACTCAGCGCTCGCATAATAGAAAGTATCTAGAGATTTTAAATTTACCTTTTCTGGCCTTGGCGGTCCTCCCATCGGCCCATTTAGCGAAATTTCCTGTGTTTTATTCTGAACTGTCACCCAGTCGCCGTTTGACGTTTCTGAAGGGCGTGAGAATTTTCGCTATTTTCACTATAAAATCGAATTTCAAACTCATACCTGAGGCACGCGGGATATTGTAGAAGGTTCAAAGTTTACGTTTCGATATGGTTTTATGGAAATAAAAGTGTACTTACTTTGGAGAATGTAATCGTTTTGAAATTTTTGTGATGTCGGCCATTTGCCTTGCTGTCGTTTCCCGTCTGGGTTGTTATTTTTGCACATTTCCATCTAAAAACGAACTGAAAACCCAGCGCTCGCATAACAGAAAGTATCTAGAGACTTTAAATTTACCTTTTCTGGCCTTTGCGGGCCTCCGATCGGCCCATTCAGCGAAATTTCTTACGTTTTCTTGGGAGATGTCACCGCACCGCACCGTCGGGCTCGAAGTTTGACGTTTCTGAAGGCCGATCGCCGGACAAACGTGCGTGGACGCATATTTTCACTATTTTCGCAATAAAATCGAATTTTACACCCAGATCTGAAGCACGCGGGATATTGTAGAAGGTTCAAAGATTACGTTTCGATATGGCTTTGTGGAAGGGAATGCGGGAAAATACGAAAATATCGAATCCGAAATAGTTTGACGCCTAAATATATTTCACACTGAGCAGCTGACGTTTCTCTGATTCCCAACCGATAAGCTCCGCCCGCGCTATATCCATCTCGGTCGCCTAGAAACGCCGGCGAGGACCCTACGAAAAACGGAAAATTTACCTAGAAAAACGCGAAAAACGGCCCGCCGGGCGCCTCGTCGCGACGGAGAAAGGACGAATGAAGCCTCCCGGCCCGCCGCCGCGTCGCCGGAAGGCTCGCGTAAAATACCTCGCGCGAAGCAAAATCGGCCTTGGAGCGGTCGCGGGACTTCCGATAAGGGGCGTTTTTTTCGACTTTTGTCTCGTTCCCTCGCGAAAATCGAAATGTAGCGTCCGCAGACCTCCGGAAAAACGCAAATTTCGCCCGGAAAAAAGTAAAAATAACCAACGAAAATACGCCTAAGCGACGACCCCAGGACCGAACTCGACTCCGCGCACCCATACTCGCCGCTGCGCGGCTCGCGAAAAAAGCCTTTGAGGAGATACTTTGCCCCTTTTTCGCACCCCCGGTGGGAGCGAGAAAAAACAACGGATTTTAATATAATAGAACTAGAAAGGTGGCAAGTCGGCTATCGCCGACTTGAGCTTTCTTGGGATGGTGGATACCGGACATTTTCATTAGTATAGTTTTTCTGCAGACCATTGCGAAGAGTTTCAGAAAAAGAAATTTTTAAATCCATGAATTTTGAGGATTATTTGAGAATGGTTCGGTTTTTTAAACACCCTGTATTGTTCTCAATAAAATAGTTTCCATATAGACCATTGTTAAAAGTTTCATCAAAGGAATATTATACTTCCATGACAGTTTCAATTATCGCAGGTGCAGATCAGCAGTATGATCTGTTCTTTAATTTAATACATTTTAAAATTTTTGGTTAAAATATTATGCACTCTTGTATTTTTATCACTATCAATTGTCGTAGGTGCAGATCAGCAGTATGATCTGTTCATTTATTTAACACTTCTCAAATTTGTTACCTATATTAGTTACGCTTGTCTGTCTTTTATCAATTATCGTAGATGCAGATCAGCAGTAGAGAATCGTTCGGTTTTTTAAACACCTTGTATTGTTCTCATTAAAATAGTTTCCACATAGACCACTGTTAAAAGTTTCATCAAAGAAATATTATACTTTCATGACAGTTTCAATTATCGCAGGTGCAGATCAGCAGTATGATCTGTTTCTTCATTTAACACTTCTTAAAATTTTTGTTTATAATATTATGCACGCTTCTATTTTTATGACTATTAATTATCGTAGGTGCAGATCAGCAGAATGATCTGTTCTATTATTTAACGCTTCTCAAATTTGTTACCTATATTAGTTACGCTTGTCTGTCTTTTATCAATTATCGTAGATGCAGATCAGCAGTAGAGAATGGTTCGGTTTTTTTAAACACCCAGTATTTTTTATTAGTATAGTTTCCTTCACAATATGTAAAATGTTTCATCAAAAAAAATTTATTCCACGAATTTTGAGGAGTTTTAGAGAATGATTCGGTTTTTTAAACACCCTGCATTGTTTCATTAGGGTAGTTTTTTGCAGCCTATTCTGAAAAGTTTTATGAAAAAAAATTTTTAATTCCAAAAATTTCGAGGATTTCAAGAAAATGGTTCGGTATTTTTAAACACTCAGTATTTTTTCAATATTACAGTTTTTTTTACAGCCAATTGTGAAAGGTGACTAAAAAAAGAAATATTAATTCTACGGATTTTGAGGATATTTAGAGAATGGTTCGGTTTTTCCAATCACCCAGTATTTTTTAATTAGTATAGTTTTTCTGCAGACTATTGCGATAAGTTTCATAAAAAAAAGTTTAATTCCATGTATTTTGAGGATTTTTAGTGAATGATTAGGTTTTTTAAACACTCTATATTTTTTCATCATTACAGTTTTTTTACAGCAACATTTCTCAAAATTGTTAAATACATTAGTTATGCTTTTCTGTTTTTTATCAAATATTGTAGGTGCAGATCAGCAGTATGATCTGTTTTTTCATTTAACACTTCTTAAAATTTTTGTTTATAATATTATGCATGCTTCTATTTTTATGACTATTAATTATCGTATGTGCAGATCAGCAGTATGATCTGTTCTATTATTTAACACTTCTCAAATTTGTTACCTATATTAGTTACGCTTGTCTGTCTTTTATCAATTATCGTAGATGCAGATCAGCAGTAGAGAATGGTTCGGTTTTTTTAAACACCCTGTATTGTTCTCAATAAAATAGTTTCCATATAGACCATTGTTAAAAGTTTCATCAAAGGAATATTATACTTCCATGACAGTTTCAATTATCGCAGGTGCAGATCAGCAGTATGATCTGTTCTTTAATTTAATACATTTTAAAATTTTTGGTTAAAATATTATGCACTCTTGTATTTTTATCACTATCAATTGTCGTAGGTGCAGATCAGCAGTATGATCTGTTCATTTATTTAACACTTCTCAAATTTGTTACCTATATTAGTTACGCTTGTCTGTCTTTTATCAATTATCGTAGATGCAGATCAGCAGTAGAGAATCGTTCGGTTTTTTAAACACCTTGTATTGTTCTCATTAAAATAGTTTCCACATAGACCACTGTTAAAAGTTTCATCAAAGAAATATTATACTTCCATGACAGTTTCAATTATCGCAGGTGCAGATCAGCAGTATGATCTGTTTCTTCATTTAACACTTCTTAAAATTTTTGTTTATAATATTATGCACGCTTCTATTTTTATGACTATTAATTATCGTAGGTGCAGATCAGCAGAATGATCTGTTTTATTATTTAACGCTTCTCAAATTTGTTACCTATATTAGTTACGCTTGTCTGTCTTTTATCAATTATCGTAGATGCAGATCAGCAGTAGAGAATGGTTCGGTTATTTTAAACACCCAGTATTTTTTTATTAGTATAGTTTTCCTTCACAATATGTAAAATGTTTCATCAAAAAAAATTTATTCCACGAATTTTGAGGAGTTTTAGAGAATGGTTCGGTTTTTTAAACACCCTGCATTGTTTTATTAGGGTAGTTTTTTGCAGCCTATTCTGAAAAGTTTTATGAAAAAAAATTTTTTATTCCAAAAATTTCGAGGATTTCAAGAAAATGGTTCGGTATTTTTAAACACCCAGTATTTTTAAAATATTACAGTTTTTTTTACAGCCAATTGTGAAAGGTGTCTAAAAAAAGAAATATTAATTCTACGGATTTTGAGGATATTTAGAGAATGGTTCGGTTTTTCCAATCACCCAGTATTTTTTAATTAGTATAGTTTTTCTGCAGACTATTGCGATAAGTTTTATAAAAAAAAGTATAATTCCATGTATTTTGAGGATTTTTAGTGAATGGTTAGGTTTTTTTAAACACTATATTTTTTCATCATTACAGTTTTTTTACAGCAACATTTCTCAAAATTGTTGAATACATTAGTTATGCTTTTCTGTTTTTTATCAATTATTGTAGGTGCAGATCAGCAGTATGATCTGTTTTTTCATTTAACACTTCTTAAAATTTTTGTTTATAATATTATGCACGCTTCTATTATTATGACTATTAATTATCGTATGTGCAGATCAGCAGTATGATCTGTTCTATTATTTAACACTTCTCAAATTTGTTACCTATATTAGTTACGCTTGTCTGTCTTTTATCAATTATCGTAGATGCAGATCAGCAGTAGAGAATCGTTCGGTTTTTTAAACACCCTGTATTGTTCTCATTAAAATAGTTTCCACATAGACCATTGTTAAAAGTTTCATCAAAGAAATATTATACTTCCATGACAGTTTCAATTATCGCAGGTGCAGATCAGCAGTATGATCTGTTCTTTAATTTAATACATTTTAAAATTTTTGGTTACAATATTATACACTCTTGTATTTTTATGACTATTAATTATCGTAGGTGCAGATCAGCAGTATGATCTGTTCTATTATTTAACACTTCTCAAATTGTCTATCTTTTATCAATTATCGTAGATGCAGATCAGCAGTAGAGAATGGTTCGGTTTTTTAAAACACCCAGTATTTTGTCATTAGTATATTTTTCCTACAGAACATTGTAAAAAGTTTCATAAAAAAAAAATTCAATTCCAGGAATTTTGAGGACTTTTGGAGAATGGTTTGGTTTTGTTAAACACCCTATATTTGCTCATTAGTATAACTTTTTTACAATCGTGAAAAGTTTCATAAAACAAATTAAATTAAATAAATTTTGTGGATCTAGAGAATGGTTCTTTATTTTACACCCTGTATTTTTTCATAAGTATGTGTTTATATACACATAATAATACCAAAGTATATATTTGCAAAAAGCTATTGCAAAAAGTTTCATCTAAAATAAAAAAAAAAAATTTATTCCAAGTTTTAATGATTCGATTTTTTTAAACATCCAGTATTTTTACATTAGTATAGTTTTCCTTCAGAATAATGTCAAATGTCTCATCAAAAAAAATTTTTAATTCCACGAATTTTGAGGATTTTTAGAGAATGGTTCGGTTTTTATAAACACTAAATATTTTTTCATTAGGTTAGTTTTTTTATAGTGTATTGCGAAATGTCGTTAAAACAAAATTTTCAATTCCACGAATTTCGATGATTTTAGAGAATAGTTCGGTTGTTTTAATTACCCAGTATTTTTTAATTAGTACAGTATTTTCTAATTAGTACAGTTTTTTTGCAACTTATTGTGAAAAGTGACATAAAAAAAAATTTCCATTCCCTGAATTTGGAGGAATTTTAGATAATGGTTCGGTTTTTTGAATCTTCTGTATTTTTTCATTATTACAGTTTTTTTACAGCCTATTGTGAAAAGTTTTATCAAAAAAAATTTTTAATTCCATGAATTTCGAGGATTTCAAGAGAATGGTTCGTTTTTTTTTTAAAAATTTTCAATTCCACGAATTTCGATGATTTTAGAGAATAGTTCGGTTTTTTTAATTACCCAGTATTTTTTAATTAGTACAGTATTTTCTAATTAGTACAGTTTTTTTGCAACTTATTGCGAAAAGTGACAAAAAAAATTTTCAATTCCCTGAATTTGGAGGAATTTTAGATAATGGTTCGGTTTCTTTGAACCTCCTGTATTTTTTCATTATTACAGTTTTTTTACAGCCTATTGTGAAAAGTTTTATCAAAAAAAATTTTAATTGCATGAATTTCGAGGATTTCAAGAGAATGGTTCGTTTTTTTTAAACACCCAGTATTTTTTAATTAGTATAGTTTTTCTGCAGACTATTGCGATAAGGTTTATAAAAAAAGTTTAATTCCATATATTTTGAGGATCTTTAGTGAATGGTTCGGTTATTTTAAACACTCTATATTTTTTCATTATTACAGTTTTTTTACAGCCTATTGTGAAAAATGTCTAAAAAAAATATATTAATTCCATAAATTGCGAGGATTTCAAGAGAATGGTTCGGTTTAACACCCAGTATTTTTTCATTAGTATGGTTTTTCTGCAGACTATTGCGATTAGTTTCATAAAAAAAAATTTAATTCCATGAATTTTGAGGATTATTAGACAATGGTTCGGTTTTTTTAAACACCCTGTATTATTTCATTATTACAGTTTTTTACATTCTATTGTGAAAAGTGTCTACAAAAAAAATATATTAATTCCTTAAATTTTGTTGATTTTTAGGGAATGGTTCGTTTTTTTAAACATCCTGTATTTTTTCAGTAGGGCAGTTTTTTGCAGCTTTTTGTGAAAAGTTTTGTAAAAAAAATTTTTTAATTTCATGAATTTCGAGGATATCAAGAGAATGTTTCGGTATTTTTAAACACCCAGTATTTTTTCATTATTACAGTTTTTTTACAGCCTATTGTGAAAGGTGTCTAAAAAAAGAAATATTAATTCCACGAATTTTGAGGATATTTAGAGAATGGTTCGTTTTTTTTTAAACACCCAGTATTTGTTCATTAGTATAGTCTTTTTGCAAACTATTGCGATAAGTTTCATAAAAAAAATTTTAATTCCATGAATTTTGAGGAGTATTAGACAATGGTTCGGTTTTTTTAAACACCCTGTATTATTTCATTATTACAGTTTTTTACATTCTATTGTGAAAGGTGTCTACAAAAAAAATATATTAATTCCTTAAATTTTGATGATTTTTAGGGAATGGTTCGTTTTTTTAAACATCCTGTATTTTTTCAATATTACAGTTTTTTTTACAGCCAATTGTGAAAGGTGTCTAAAAAAAGAAATATTAATTCTACGGATTTTGAGGATATTTAGAGAATGGTTCGGTTTTTTTAAACACCCTGCATTTTTTCATGAGAGTAGTTTTTTGCAGCCTATTCTGAAAAGTTTTATGAAAAAAAATTTTTAATTCCAAAAATTTCGAGGATTTCAAGAAAATGGTTCGGTATTTTTAAACACCCAGTATTTTTTCAATATTACAGTTTTTTTACAGCCAATTGTGAAAGGTGTCTAAAAAAAGAAATATTAATTCTACGGATTTTGAGGATATTTAGAGAATGGTTCGGTTTTTCCAATCACCCAGTATTTTTTAATTAGTATAGTTTTTCTGCAGACTATTGCGATAAGTTTTAATAAAAAAATGTTTAATTCCATGTATTTTGAGGATTTTTAGTGAATGGTTAGGTTTTTTTAAACACTCTATAATTTTTCATCATTACAGTTTTTTTACAACAACATTTCTCAAAATTGTTAAATACATTAGTTATGCTTTTCTGTTTTTTATCAATTATTGTAGGTGCAGATCAGCAGTATGATCTGTTTTTTCATTTAACACTTCTTAAAATTTTTATTTATAATATTATGCACGCTTCTATTTTTATGACTATTAATTATCGTATGTGCAGATCAGCAGTATGATCTGTTCTATTATTTAACACTTCTCAAATTTGTTACCTATATTAGTTACGCTTGTCTGTCTTTTATCAATTATCGTAGATGCAGATCAGCAGTAGAGAATCGTTCGGTTTTTTAAACACCCTGTATTGTTCTCATTAAAATAGTTTCCACATAGACCATTGTTAAAAGTTTCATCAAAGAAATATTATACTTCCATGACAGTTTCAATTATCGCAGGTGTAGATCAGCAGTATGATCTGTTCTTTAATTTAATACATTTTAAAATTTTTGGTTACAATGTTATACACTCTTGTATTTTTATCACTATCAATTGTCGTAGGTGCAGATCAGCAGTATGATCTGTTCTTTTATTTAACATTTCTCAAAATTGTTAAATACATTAGTTATGCTTTTCTGTTTTTTATCAATTATCGCAGGTGCAGATCAGCAGTATGATCTGTTCTTTAATTTAATACATTTTAAAATTTTTGGTTACAATATTATACACTCTTGTATTTTTATGACTATTAATTATCGTAGGTGCAGATCAGCAGTATGATCTGTTCTATTATTTAACACTTCTCAAATTGTCTATCTTTTATCAATTATCGTAGATGCAGATCAGCAGTAGAGAATGGTTCGGTTTTTTAAAACACCCAGTATTTTGTCATTAGTATATTTTTCCTACAGAACATTGTAAAAAGTTTCATAAAAAAAAAAATTTCAATTCCAGGAATTTTGAGGACTTTTAGAGAATGGTTTGGTTTTGTTAAACACCCTATATTTGCTCATTAGTATAACTTTTTTACAATCGGGAAAAGTTTCATAAAAAAAATTAAATTCCATAAATTTTATGGATCTAGAGAATGGTTCTTTATTTTACACCCTGTATTTTTTCATAAGTATGTGTTTATATACACATAATAATACCAACGTATATATTTGCAAAAAGCTATTGCAAAAAGTTTCATCTAAAATAAAAAAAAAAAAATTTATTCCAAGTTTTAAGGATTTTTTAGAATGATTCGATTTTTTTAAACATCCAGTATTTTTACATTAGTATAGTTTTCCTTCAGAATATTATGTAAAATGTCTCATCAAAAAAAATTTTTAATTCCACGAATTTTGAGGATTTTTAGAGAATGGTTCGGCTTTTGTAAACACTAAGTATTTTTTCATTAGGTTAGTTTTTTTATAGTGTATTGCGAAATGTCGTTAAAACAAAATTTTCAATTCCACGAATTTCGATGATTTTAGAGAATAGTTCGGTTTTTTTAATTACCCAGTATTTTCTAATTAGTACAGTTTTTTTGCAACTTATTGTGAAAAGTGACATAAAAAAAAATTTCAATTCCCTGAATTTGGAGGAATTTTAGATAATGGTTCGGTTTTTTGAATCTTCTGTATTTTTTCATTATTACAGTTTTTTTGCAGCCTATTGTGAAAAGTTTTATCAAAAAAAATTTTTAATTCCATGAATTTCGAGGATTTCAAGAGAATGGTTCGTTTTTTTTTAAAAAATTTTCAATTCCACGAATTTCGATGATTTTAGAGAATAGTTCGGTTTTTTAATTACCCAGTATTTTTTAATTAGTACAGTATTTTCTAATTAGTACAGTTTTTTTGCAACTTAATGCGAAAAGTGACATAAAAAAAATTTTCAATTCCCTGAATTTGGAGGAATTTTAGATAATGGTTCGGTTTCTTTGAACCTCCTGTATTTTTTCATTATTACAGTTTTTTTACAGCCTATTGTGAAAAGTTTTATCAAAAAAAAATTTTATTCCATGAATTTCGAGGATTTCAAGAGAATGGTTCGTTTTTTTTTAAACACCCAGTATTTTTTAATTAGTATAGTTTTTCTGCAGACTATTGCGATAAGTTTTATAAAAAAAGTTTAATTCCATGTATTTTTAGGATTTTTAGTGAATGGTTAGATTTTTTTAAACACTCTATATTTTTTCATCGTTACAGTTTTTTTACAGCCTATTGTGAAAAGTGTCTGCAAAAAAAAAAATATTAATTCCATAAATTGCGAGGATTTCAAGAGAATGGTTCGGTTTCGGTTAAACACCCAGTATTTTTTCATTAGTATGGTTTTTCTGCAGACTATTGCGATTAGTTTCATAAAAAAAATTTAATTCCATGAATTTTGAGGATATTTAGAAAATGGTTCGGTTTTTTTAAACACCCTGTATTATTTCATTATTACAGTTTTTTTACAATCTATTGTGAAAGGTGTCTACAAAAAATATGTTAATTCCTTAAATTTTGATGATTTTTAGGGAATGGTTCGTTTTTTTTAAACATCCTGTATTTTTTCAGTAGGGTAGTTTTTTGCAGCCTTTTGTGAAAAGTTTTGTAAAAAAAATTTTTTAATTCCATGAATTTCGATGATATCAAGAGAATGGTTCGATATTTTTAAACACCCAGTATTTTTTCATTATTACAGTTTTTTTTACAGCCTATTGTGAAAGGTGTCTAAAAAAAGAAATATTAATTCCACGAATTTTGAGGATATTTAGAGAATGGTTCGGCTTTTTTAAACACCCAGTATTTGTTCAATAGTATAGTCTTTTTGCAGACTATTGCGATAAGTTTCATAAAAAAAAATTAATTCCATGAATTTTGAGGATTATTAGAAAACAGTTCGGTTTTGTAAAACACCCTGCATTTTTTTAATAAGGGTAGTTTTTTTGCAGCCTATTGTGAAAGGTGTCATAACAAAAATATTAATTAAATAAATTTTGAAGATTTTTAGGGAATGGTTCGGTTTTTTGTAAACACCCAGTAGTTTTTTAATTAGTAAAGTTTTCTTACAGACCATTGTGAAAAGTTTCATTAAAAAATATTCCATGAATTGTGAGGATTCTTAGAGAATGGTTTGGTTTTGTTAAACACCCTGTATTTTTTCATTATTACAGTTTTTTTTACAGCCTATTGTGAAAAGTGTCTACAAAAAGAAATATTAATTCCACGAATTGTGAGGATTTTTAGAGAACGGTTCGGTTCTCATAAACACTGGATATTTTCATTAGTATATATTTTATTTTTAACAGCCTGTTGCAAAAAGTGCTTAAAAAAAAATTTTAATTCCACGAAATTTGAGGATTTCAAGAGAATGGTTCGGTTTTTTTAAACCCCCTGTATTTTTAATTAGTATAGTTTTTCTGCAGACTATCGCGAAGAGTTTCAGAAAAAAATAGGAATTTTTAAATCCACGAATTTTGAGGATTTTTAGATAAGGGTTCGGTTTTTTTAAACACCCCGTATTTTGTTCGATAATTAGTGCGGTAAGAGACCCCCGACTGAAGTTTCGTAAAAAAAAAATTTCAGTTCCCTTAATTTTGACATTTTTTTAGCGTTCGACATTTTTCCAACACTTTGTATATAAAACGGTCTTTCGCACGTCAGACGACCCCTCCGAAGCGAAAAAACCGAAAATTTCCTCGAATCTGTAATTTTTATTTTTTTCTCGTCAATTTTTATCGGAACACCCCGTACATCGAGCTTTTTTGAGTCGCACTGTATATGCCTCGAAAAATTTGAAGAGCGCCACATTGCTGACGTCACTGTTATCCCGTCTGGGTGCGGATTTATGCAAATTTCGATACAAAAACGACCTCAAAATCCAGCGCTCGCATAACAGAAAGTATCTAGAGACTTCAAATTTACCGTTTTCGGCCTTCGGGGGGCTCCGATCGCCCCATTTAGCGAAATTTCCTATGTTTTAATCTGAACTGTCACCACTCGTCGTTTGACGTTTCTGAAGGTGGCGCTCCCGGCGGAGTGCAGTCTACCAAATTTTTTATATTTTCACTATAAAATCGAATTTTAAACCCAGATCTGAGGCACGCGGTATATTGTAGAAGGTTCAAAGTTTACGTTTCGATATGGTTTTATGGGAATGAAGGGGTACTTACTTTGGAGAATGTAATCGTTTTGAAGTTTTTGTGATGACTGGCATTTCCCTTGCTCTTCGCTCCCGTCTTGGTTGTTATTTTTGCACATTTCCATCTAAAAACGAACTCAAAACCCGGCGCTCGCATAACAGAAAGTATCTAGAGACTTCAAACTTACCTTTTCTGGCTTTTGCGGGCCTCCGATCGGCCCATTTAGCGAAATTTCTTACGTTTTATTGGGAGCTGTCAATGCACCACACCGTCCGGCTAGCCGCTTGAGGTTTAGGACAGCCGAGCGAACACGAATGCCGCCGAACGTGTAGGTGCCGCAAATTATCTATATTTTCACTATAAAATCGAATATTAAACCCAGATCTGAGGCACGCGGGATATTGTAGAAGGTTCAAAGATTACGTTTCGATATGGCTTTGTGGAAGGGAATGCGGGAAAATACGAAAATATCGAATCCGAAATAGTTTGACGCCTAAATATATTTCGCACTGAACAACTGACGTTTCTCTGATTCCCAACCGATAAGCTCCGCCCGCGCTATATCCATCTCGGTCGCCGAGAAACGCCGGCGAGGACCCTACGAAAAACGGAAAATTTACCTAGAAAAACGCGAAAAACGGCCCGCCGGGCGCCTCGTCCCGACGGAGAAAGGACGAACGAAGCCTCCGTAAAATACCTCGCGCGATGCAAAATCGGCCTCGGAGCGGTCGCGGGACTTCCGATAAGGGGCGTTTTTTTCGACTTTTGTCTCGTTCCCTCGCGAAAATCGAAATGTAGCGTCCGCAGACCTCCGGAAAAACGCAAAATTCGCCCGGAAAAAAGTAAAAATAACCAACGAAAATACGCCTAAGCGACGACCCCAGGACCGAACTCGACTCCGCGCACCCATACTCGCCGCTGCGCGGTTCGCGAAAAAAGCCTTTGAGGAGATACTTTGCCCCTTTTTCGCACCCCCGGTGGGAGCGAGAAAAAACAACGGATGGTGGACACCGGATATTTTCAGTAGTATAGTTTTTCTGCAGATCATTGCGAAGAGTTTCAGAAAAAGTAATTTTTAAATCCATGAATTTTGAGGATTATTTGAGAATGGTTCGATTTTTTTAAACACCCTGTATTGTTCTCATTAAAATAGTTTCCATATAGACCATTGTTAGTTTCATCAAAGAAATATTTATACTTCCATGACAGTTTCAATTATCGCAGGTGCAGATCAGCAGTATGATCTGTTCTTTAATTTAATACATTTTAAACTTTTTTGTTATAATATTATGCACTTTTGTATTTTTATCACTATCAATTGTCGTAGGTGCAGATCAGCAGTATGATCTGTTCTTTTATTTAACATTTCTCAAAATTGTTAAATACATTAGTTATGCTTTTCTGATTTTTATCAATTATTGTAGGTGCAGATCAGCAGTATGATCTGTTCTTTCATTTAACACTTCTTAAAATTTTTGTTTATAATATTATGCACGCTTCTATTTTTATGACTATTAATTATCGTAGGTGCAGATCAGCAGAATGATCTGTTCTATTATTTAACACTTCTCAAATTTGTTACCTATATTAGATACGCTTGTCAGTAGTATAGCTACTGGGGTTCTGGACCACTTTGGTAACCTGTCCATCCGAGTCTGGACGGCAGCGTAGAAGGGTGGAGTTCTTGCAGAAAGTAGGTCAACGACCAGAGGGTAGTGGTCGAAGAAGTGTAGAAGAGCGTAGGGTGGTAGTAGAAGAAGTGGTCGTCAATGACCAGAGGGTGCGGAGGGTAAAAGAATGTGTTAGAGTGAGAGCGAGCCGAGCCGGCCTCGCCTCAAGCCATGTATATTTTAACTTGGATATTTGCGAGAATCAAAAATAGAAGAGATTAGTTGACCCCTGGGGTCATATTATATCTTTATCACATTAATTATGGAATAAACAAGATTAGTTGACCCTTGAGGTCGCCTAATGTTTAATTATGAGTTAAAATATTAAAATTAGTTTATACAGTGGGCCAAAGAAGAAAACAAAACGATTTGTTTAAATAATGTAATGTATTTCAAATTTATTTGTTATAAATGTTAGGTAATAATAAAACAAAGCAACGACAGACAACTACATTAACATTCAATTAGGTATTTATCTAGAATATTTTCTAATATTGCAAATAACAGTTCTGCCTTTTCCAGAGGTGTTTTGCCGTGTAAAATTTCAAATGGTGTAGATTTCTTTTTATTTTTTGTGGATGTTTTTGGTCTTATTGTTGTTGGTGTAATTCTTTTTCGTTTCTTTATTGCTATCATTTAATGAGATGTAGGTGAGTCTGATCCTGATGACTCAGGTGAGAGAGTAGCTGGTGGTGGTGGTGTTGATTTCCCTGGGTTTATCTCACTACTAATTTTTTCTCTGGCAAGTTTTATATGTTTTTTGAATTCTGTCTCATTCATCGACATCTTGTTGGAGTTTTTTTTTTGTTCCACTTGTTTACTGTCTAGAGTTGCACTTTAAACTGTGTGTGCAGCAGCAAAAACCAAATAATTTATTGATTAAAAACTGGAATGATTTACATAATTTTATGTTATTCATTTAAAATAATTACTAGGTATATGTTTAGCTTTATCTTCCTCTTGAAAAAACTGCTGAACTGAACATGGAAAACATATTGTATTTGGAGAATTGGTATCTCCTTTACATCTTATACATTTATATTTCACCGGAACGGGCATCTTAGGGTTATTAAGCTGTTTTAATTGTTCCTTTTCCTTTTATAGCACATTATTCTTAGAAATCCAACTATTATGTTTGTTGTTTAATCCTAGCCATTTAACAAAGACTTTGTTTTTTCTCCGTTTTAAAATTTTTTCAACCAGGTACGCATCTGAGTGTTTGACCTTTTGTAACTGTTCTTGATAGAATCCTCCTTGAATGTCCTGTTTATTGATATCTTGTAACAGATATGTTACTGGATTAGTTAATTGTACTTTTTTAATAATAAAAATCTCAGTTGTCCAATTAGCCATATATTTTTTATCGAATACTCCTCGCACTTTTGATATTCGAACGTGATCTCCAACTTGAAATTTCACTTTGTTAGGTGCAATCTTTATATGATTGTATACTGTTTCTAAGAGTCTTTTTTCATTCTTTTTTGACACATCTATTGGTTTCATTTTAATTGTTCGATGTTTCGTATTATTATATTTTTCAACTATTTTAGGTAGCAATTCTATCCATCTATAATGACCGTTAATATTAAATTCCTTCCACATATAATTTTTCAACGTTCTGTTAACTCTTTCCACAATAGAAGCCTTCTTTTCACTAAATGTACTATAATGGTTTATATTATACTTTTTCACTAGTTGTTTAAAGTATTTGTTGTAATATTCAGTCCCGTTATCAGTTTGCAGATTTTTAATTGTTTCTGTTCTGAAAACGTTCTCCATTGCCTTACTTACTTCTTGTCCAGTTTCTGTTTTTAAAGGAAAGGCCCAAACAAATTTTGAAAAACAATTAATTACAACCAATATATATACCTATCCTTTATTTTCTTTTGAAAATTGTTGAATTTCCACAAGATCGGCCTGGTATAAATCTGTTAAAGATTTTATTATAACTCTTCGCCGTTTAAAGTTAATTCTAGCAGGTTTGTGTAGTTCTTCAACAACTTGTTTTTTAATATCAGTTACTAATTTAGTTCTGGGTGGCATCATTTATTCAATAATATTTGCTTCACGTAGTTCTTCTATTATAGAATTAATTTCATTTAAATGTCCAGTATGTCCAGCCTCTTGAGAAGCAAGCAATAAACGTAATCTCTCTATTAACTCGTTGGGGTCATCCCAATGTACGTAGTCTATTTTATTTTCTGTTGATTCCATTAACATCCCATAACCAGTTGTCACCATCGGAGCTATAATTTTTTTATATTTAGCCAACTTGCTGCCATCAACTTGTTTCGAGGATTGATAGTGACGTCTGTGAGCATTTGTTTCGAGAATAATTTCTTTATACATTCTCTTATCATTATCAGAGAAATCTTTTGGATGTTTTTTAAATAGTAATTCATATAAACCTTCGGTGCCGTTGTATTTTTTATTTTTAACTATAATATTAGAACCATCTATTTTTAATTGTGAATCGCCTATATAAAACTTTTCCAGGGTTGGATTATGTCTAACACCATATTTATGATCGAATTCATCGTTGTCAGTTGTAGTAATCATCTCACTTATGTATTTTCTAGGTAATTCATCATATTGATTTAAATAATCTGTAAATGATTCTTGAAACATTTGTTCTTGCCTATTCCTAATTAAAGGCTCACTACTACTGCTGTCTTCCTCATTTTCAGAATCAAAATGTTCAATCATTTTTCGTTTTAAATTACCTCGTGGTAAATTTGGAACATTTCTTTTAGATGTAGAGGCTTTTGGTGTAGATGTACTAGGTATTATATCATAATCCATTTTATACTCATCATTTAATTTTTTAGTTTTAGGAATGTTTTTTTCTTTCTTTTCTTGCTTTTCTTCTCCTTCCTCTTCCTCTTTTTCCACATCCTCATCTTTTGTTTTTCTTAAACGTCGATCTTTTGTTTCTAGTTTACTTTCAATATTTCGTAGATGTTTTGTTATAGGGAAAAATACACTGTCTTGATGTAGTTTATTTAATTTTAATAATTCCAGCTTTTGTCTGATAATATTGCGTTTAGCTACAAGTTCTTTTTTTAATTTTTCCTTATCCATGACACTTTGTTTCTTGAACAGGTTTCCTGAACTGCTTTCTGAACAGGTTTTTTTTTTGAACGGGTTTTTTTTGAACAGGTTTTAACGGATCTGTTCTAGCTTCTAAACTGATTTATTTTCTATAGAATTTATCATTTTATCGGAAATGGTGTCAGGATTTATAAAGTCATGAAATCCAATCCTATATCCTCCTTTGTTAACATCAAAATCCTTGAAGATAGACAAAAATCCATAGGGGTGCTTCCAGCATAGCGAGCAAATATATTTAAATTTTGGAAAAGTCATATCTGCACTCACATGATCCATATAAATATGTTTCAAATTTAAGTCATCTTGAAAACAATTAGTGCATTAGCATTGTCTCTTATCAAATGCTTTGAAATTTTTGCATAGGATTGATGCAAATAAAAACAGTCGACGGAATTATATCTTCCCATACAGAAATATTCTCTAATTATATTTTGTTTGGAACAGGCAACATCATCAAATATAAACACAGAATTTTGATTAGCTTTTGATGGTTCCAGAATGTCTTCACTGTTATCATAATGAAAACAACTTATACCTTTTATAGGACCTAATAATATATCTCTTAGGTACACATATTTATCTTGATTCAGAGATTTTGAATAGACATATACGTTTTCGAATTTTAGTCCATTTTCATGTTCTAATAAGGTGATGATTACATTGGTTTTACCACAATTTGATGGGCCAGTAATTATGCATCTTACTGTGTTTGGCAATAAAACGCTATGTTTTGTTTGTTGGTTTTTTCGAAACAGTAAATCATGGTTGTTGACTTGTAACTTAACTTTTTGCCTGTCTATCTTCAGTTCATTTTTATGTATTCTTTTCATTGTCATAGTTTCTCAATTTGTATTATCACAACAAATGCCATGTGAAAAATAAGTATAAAATTGATGACATAAATTATATATATTCATTTAAAATGAAATACTATGTGGGTAACGTTAAATCTGGCAGGGGTCTCATAAATTCAGCAATAAATAAATTACCCTTTGAACTTCATATCCCATCATACAACTTTTGCGGTCCTGGTAATTCTTATTTTTTAATTTGATTTTAAAAATTCAAAAAAATCTATTAATTTTCCTATTATTTTCCATGTAGGTACGAAATTGGAAAAGAGGTTAGCTCGAGGTGATAAGGGTATAAACGGATTAGATGATGCATGCAAAGAACATGATATAATTTATGCCAAAAATACGGATCTTGAAAGTCGTCATGCTGCTGATAAAACTTTAGGGAAAAATGCCTGGGCGAGATTTAAAGCAAAAGATGCATCTTGGAAGGAAAAACTGGCAGCATTAGGAGTTGCTGGGGCTATGAAAGCTAAAGTAAAACTTGGTATGGGATTTGATAATAAAGAAAACATTATGAGCAATTGTGTAAAATCAATGGAAAAAGTTAAGAAATCAACTGAGAAATCTTTAGAAAATATTAACATGTGTTTAGAACAATTTCAGCAAACAAAAAGCAAGCGAAGGAAAACAAAAAAAATACTAAAAAGAAATACATATGTAACCAATAGTAGAATTGCAAATTTGGATACAATTTCACATTTTAATACACAACAACAACAACAACAACAACAACCTCATAACAAGATAGAATCTAATTACATGCATAATGATAATAAGAATAATAAAAGCATTAAATTGTTCAGAAAAAGAAAATTAGATGTGGAAAATAATGCTGCTGTAAAAAAAGCACGTAAAACAAATATAAATGTGGTGAGAAGGAAAAAAAAATTGAATAAAACTGCAAAAAAAATAATGTCAATGATGATAATGAAGGGGAAAAAAAGAAAACTAGATTTTGTTGGTGTAGAACCTTTAAATAAATTACGTAAAATAGGATCTTTTAGAAAGAGAAAATTAAATATTGAAGATGATGATGGTCCTTTAAAAAAAGTACATAAATTAAAAGATACTAGATCTAACAGGAAAAGAAAATTAGGTATTGAAGAGGAAGGCGGTGGTGATGATCCTTTAAAAAAAATGCGTAAACTGTTGGATACTAGACCTTTGAGAAAGAGAAAATTAAATGACATTAACGGTGATTTGGATGGTGATATGGTGGGTCCCATTGAAAAAATATCAAAATTAAATCATTATAATCCTCTACCGCTCCACCGGAAACGAAAACATACCAATAATGGTGAAGATAGTTTTGCTGAAAAAATATCAAAATTAGCTCATTATGAGCCCCTACCGTTACACAGAAAACGTAAATATGTCAATGATAGTAAAGATAATTTACAAATAGAACCAATAACCAAAAAACCGAAAATTATTTAAATAGCAATAATTACTAGTAATAACTTCAGTTTAAAAAAGACGTTAAACAGTAAATATCTAAAAAAAAAAAAAAATGTGTAGAGCCAAAAGGAAAACAAAGTGTAAGAAAAGAAAATGTATCAAAAAGGGAAAAGGAAATAGTGTACATTTAAAAGAAGCAATTAAGCGAATTGGAAAAAGTATAAGTCATCATAAACCTAAAACTATTGCAGGAGCAATTCAAGTAGCTATGAAGGCAGCAAAAAAGATTAAAAAAAAGATCACACCTTCTCCTCGCATTGTAAACGTACCGAAAAAGGGAGGAATATTACCATTAATACCAATATTTGCTGGACTTAGTGCATTAGGCGCTTTAAGTGGCGGTGCTGCTGGCATAGCAAAAGCTGTAAATGATGCTCGACAAGCCAAACAACAATTGGACGAATCTCAACGTCACAATAAGACAATGGAATCTATAGCTATGGGTAAAGGTGTCCACTTGAAACCTTATAAAAGTGGTTTGGGGCTTTTTTTAGCACCACGTCGAATTTCAAAGAACTTCCCCTAACACTTCCTCATCGACCCTTAACAAATATTGATATCGCTAAATTTGCTAAATCATTAAACATTCCAAATTTTAGAGGTGTATTTATGAGAAATAATTTACCTCGAAAAATACATGTATATGAAACAGGAGTAATCAACTTGGACAATATTGATGGACCGGGTACACACTGGACTGCATATAAGAAATATAAAGATCGCATAATTTATTTTGACAGTTTTGGAAATCTACGGCCTCCTGCAGAAGCAATAAAATATTTTAATTCAAATGGTCAATGTCATGTATTATATAATCACAAGGTATATCAAACCTATAATAGTTATAAGTGTGGTCATTTAAGCTTATTATTTTTATTCAATAAATAGTTGAACACTTGAAATATGTATTTATTTAATTATAACCTTTAACAAGTCAACATGTCATATACGTTTACAATATCGGGGAGGACTTCAACACTTTCAACACGAATTCATCCACCTATAATTTTACCTAAAAGTGATTATGTTTTGGGTCTTATCGATTTTGTTAGTTACAATTCAATTCCGAATGTAGATAATTCTAATAATATATTCCATTATGATGAAAATAGTGAAGTGGTTATACCTGAAGGGTCCTATGAAATAGAGGATATTGAAAAATATATAATGAATCATATAACAGATAAAGAAGAGGCGGAACCTACAGTTTTAACCTTGAAGGCCAACAATAATACATTAAAGTGTGAACTAAAGTGTAATAAAAGTGTTGACTTTACGAAAAATAGCAGCATAGGAACGTTATTAGGGTTTAAACCTCGCATACTTCAGGCTGATATTAAACATACATCAGATTTTCCAATAGACATTTTCAAGGTGAATTCAATTTGTGTGGAGTGTAATTTAGTAACAAATTCCTTCAACAATGAAAACCTCGTACACATCTTACACATGTTTTATCCGAACGTTGCACCAGGTTATAAGCTGATTGAAAATCCTTCAAATGTTATTTATTTACCAATTAACACACAATACATTGATGAAATAGTACTTAAAATCTCCGACCAAGATGGTAATCTAATCAATTTTAAACAAGAGTTGATCACGGTAAGATTGCATTTGAAAGAAGTTGTGTAACAAGATGGTGTTTAGATATATGGATAATTCGTTGCCAACCGTTTTCATGGCTCCTCCTCATCAGAATACAATAATAACTGATGCACGAAGAAGACAGTTTAGTATGAGACGACAAGTGAAACGATTAATACCGCGCAACAAAAAATTTTTACGACTATTGGGATTTAGCTTAAAAAAACATTAGTAAATTATTTAGAAATTTTTGGTACAGTTTCAAGTTGAGGCTTAGTGTAAATATACGAAAGCTTATCATATTTGTAAGGTGCAACTGTCGCTATAGAAACGAAGAACAATATGAGTTTTGATATGTTAAATATTCAAGAGCAGGTGAAAGTAGATACTTCCATTACCAAATTGAAATATCATACCCATCAACCTTATGCATCAACAAGTTATAATAACAACGATGAAATACGAATACCCATCCAAACTCAGGATGTTTACACTTTACCGTCACAAAGTTTTCTGTACATTGAGGGAAAACTATTGGATCAAACCGGAAAAGCCAGTACAACTTTAAGTTTTATTAACTGTGGCATTCTCTTTCTATTTGATGAAATTCGGTACGAATTAGGTGGAACTGTTGTGGATCGTGTTCGAAATCCAGGTGTAACTGCTCTAATGAAGGGATACGTGTCCTACACCGAAAATGAATCTTTGAAACTTAATAATTCTGGATGGTCCCACTTGGCGAATCCAAAACTAGTAGACCAGAATGGAAATTTTTGTGTATGTGTACCTTTAAAAATGTTTCTTGGATTTGCTGAGGATTTCAATAAAATTATAGTTAATACACGACAAGAATTGATATTAATTAGGAGCACTTCAGATGTGAATGCTATTCACACAAACAAACCCGATGAAACCCCTAAAATAGCATTACAAAAAATATTATGGAAGGTTCCCCATGTATCTGTATCTGATACGGAAAAACTGAAAATATTGAAAATGTGTCGACAGCGGCAGAGACCTTGACATACCTTTCAGATGTTGGGAATTACAAGAATATCCCCTATTGCAAGAAACAATGAGACATTCATGGGCAGTAAAAACCAGTGCGCAATTGGAAAAACCTCGATATATTATTTTCGGATTTCAAACCAATAGGAAAAATATACCAGCAAGATTTATGAGTCAGTTTGATCATTGTAATTTAACGAACATTAAACTTTATCTCAATTCTGAAACTTATCCTTATGATAACTTAAACCTCAACTTTGACAACAAACAATGGTCCATTTTATATGAAATGTACACACAGTTCCAGCAATCGTATTATTATAAAAATCAAGGTGAACCTTGTTTGTCACCAGAAAATTACCTACAACTAGCTCCTCTAGTTGTTATCGATTGCAGTCGTCAAAATGATGATGTAATAAAAGGAGGGGCAGTGGATATAAGAATTGAATTCGAGACGAATAAGAATATTCCTGCCAACACATCAGCTTACTGCTTACTACTACACGATCGTTTAGTGAAGTATAATCCTCTAACTAGTGTTGTTAGAATTGCTTAAACAAAAAAAAAATGTTTGTGATCGACTTTTATGGATTTCAATATAAGAATAGTGATTTTTATATTAGAGAAATAGCTATTTTAAATATGCAAAATGGTTGTATGGCTCATAAATTTGTACGACTACCATGTATCGCCTTCTTTGGTGATGATGGATTTCGAAAATGTGTTGATTGGAAAACTAGACACGTACATGGACTAAGTTGGGATAATGGATTTGGAGTGGATTCCGATCTGCATTTAGAAGATCTAAGTGACTTTATAAAAAACATTGTCGGTGAAGCAGATATAATCGTTAAAGGACTGAGTAAAAAAAGTGTTTTAAGTAAATTCATTTCCAACAACCACATAATTAATGTGGAGGAACTCAATTGTCCAAGTTTTAAAAACTTAAGGAAACAAATTTATGGATGGTTGTCTAGTGATTGGAGAGATATTAGAACCTACCATTACCATTGTAAAAATCATCTTTTTAACGATCTAGCTTGTGCTTATGAAAATGCTATTATATTAAGTATATGGTATGACAGAAATAATATTATGAATAAAAAGTAGTTAAAAAATGTGTTGTTTTATTTTTTAGTTTTAAGAGGGGGGGGGGAGATTTAAAAATGTATAAAAGTGATATGTTTCTTTGTTTCTGCTCATATATATGTTGACAACCTTAGTTTGGCAAACAA
Source organism: Monochamus alternatus (assembly GCA_037114965.1). Classification (NCBI taxonomy): domain Eukaryota; kingdom Metazoa; phylum Arthropoda; class Insecta; order Coleoptera; family Cerambycidae; genus Monochamus; species Monochamus alternatus. Next base: position 29,674,272 of record CM073435.1, on the reverse strand, counting down.
CATCAACAACTCTAAAGTTAAAGAAAAAAGAATGTTTTTACTACTCATTTTAGTTTTGTATGCAATAAATTGCAGTGTTTGTAGAATGCTGTACATACAAGAGGATATGAATATTGGGAATTATAATTTTCCAATTAAATTAAATGTGACTATCGATAATCCAATTTATTTACGAGATGCTGTAAATGGAAAATTATTCTATTTCAATAGAAGATGGAACCTTTTATTTGTTTGAGAAATCTGAAAACAATCTGGTTTTGATGGAGTATCCTGCATTCTATTTCCCCGCTATTCAAGAAAACGGATGGAAGGAATTTACCGTTAATACAGCAATAAGAAATTTAAACAATCAAACCATTGGATTTGTAGTTGGTCATGATATGTATTATTATCCTATTGCACCGAGAAAAAATTCTGTAATGTATTGTGGTAGATATAGTTTAGAAACATTACTTGGAAATAGCACATACATTACTTTTCATAATTTAGAATTTACTTCTTATGATTTCACACAAAACTTTATAGAACTTTCCAATAGAGAAAAGACTTGTTTTATATATGTTTAGAGTATTGTGAATGTTAAATAAAAATAAACCAGGTTTTACAATTAAATTGTTTTTTAATATACCTACATTGTTACAATGGTGATTTAGAAGGGTATTAATAATGATAATAAATGTGAGAAAAAGATTTAAAAAGTAAAAAAACAAATTGTGTAAAAAAAAAGTTTGTTTTATTCAAGTGCCTGTGACAATAAATCAGATATTTCATTATCGTTTATGCTTGCTGGAGGCGGAGGCGGAGGAAGAGAAGTAGTAGTAGTAGTAGCAGCAGCAGCAGCAGCAGATACACCTTCATAATAATAATCATCATCCCTGGTAGAATTTTGAATTGTCGGTGCTTCTAAATACAGTTTCCGTTTTTTACCACTATAACCTGGTGCTTCTATTGGAACTCTATCCACATCCTCCAACTGGTCATCGAGGAGATTAAATTTATATTTTCTAACGACGCTTTCCAAAATCTTGAAATCCCCTTCCTTTTCCAGTTTCGTCCTCATATATTTGACTGGTAAATTACCAAACTTTTTCTTCAAAGTAATCGATCGAGGAGAATAAGTTAATGATATAAATATTTTTTCTCCCCGTATAAACATTTCCTTTACACCATATCTGAAAATGAAAACATTTTTGTAAATCAAACTTGTTAAAGTTGTAGACAGAGAGAGAGAGAGAAATTATTGGAAATAACGAGAAGCGAGAAATTAAAAAAAAAAGCAACACTGAAATTAATTCAAATAAAAAACCAGTCACAAAAATAAAATTATAAGAAATGTAAAGAATTCTTACTGAAATAATTGCTTCATCACCACTAAAGCAACCTTTGCTGGAAAGTGTATTGGGTCCTGGGTAAAGACCACAATCGTGCTGGGTGTTGTTGCCATCTTGATGATAATAACGAGTAGTAGTAATCGAAAAAAAAGCACAGTTTCAACTGATGCGGATTCAATTCAAATTTGTAAATTTATACAGCATAAAATAAAAATTATACGAGTCATATGACATGAAAATAGCTACTTTGTTAAATATTTCCATTTAATATTGCACATGCAAAGTAATTTTTTTTGCTGGATAATTGAAACGTCAATAACAATTTTATGTTTACTCAATTAATTGGATTGCATGACTTGGGGGGGTCAAGAGGTTATATCAGAACATTTTTATTTTTATCAATGAATTAGATTACGTGACTTGGAGGTCAAGACGTTACACCAGAACATTTTTATTTTATTTTTTCTCAATTAATTGGATTACTCGCTAATTCTGTTGTGTACCAGTTGAATAAAACGTGACTTATGACGTTAATATATTTTTTATTTGACCATATTTCAACAGTTGCTATGATCGTTGGAAATGTGAAATCGTCTTTTTTTAATTAGCACCACCGATATATATAAGTAAGCACCAGTGAAACTTTACTGCAGTACTTTCAAAACATTCGAAAATGTCTATCAACAACAACAACGGTCAAGTAAAAGTGTCAACAAATAGTGTCGAAAAAAAAACCTTCCTGGGACACTGATTGGGATACAGACTACTAGAAAGAAGAAAAAATTCGTTGTGCCCAACTAGCCGAAAAACAGGCATTTCTTTATAGGAAATGGGTTTTAGGAGAAAGAAGTAACTGTGTTGCCACAAATTCTTTGCTTACTGAGGAATCGTGGGACAACGATTGGTCTGAGACCTATGATCCCTCTTCGACGATTGCTAATAAACCGGTGATTCGTACACCTCCAATTGGCAAATCGAAATCAGAAAAGAGAAAGTTTCGGGATGAGGAAAGAAGGCGATTGAGGGCGCTGTCAGATTTTAACTGGTAATTAACTTTATCGATTTTTTTTTTTTTGCACAATTAATTGGATTGCATGACTTGGGGGGTCAAGAGGTTATAGAACATTTTTATTTTATTTTTTCTCAATTAATTAGATTGCTTGCTAATTCTGTTGTGCTCGTGACTTATGACGTTAATATATTTTTATATTGGACTATATTTAAGGAGTTGCTGTGATCGCTATGTGTTCAGTTCCAGTCTACGAAAAAACTGAAATGAATTCCCAGAAAGTTGTTGATACAGTCTCCGACGAATTTGTTAGAAAAATAGAAGTGGTGAGTAGATTAGTTAGAACAAAAAATGATTTAAAACTTTTTACCAGAGAAATCAAAAAAGCTATTCGATTGTTGGATAAATGTGTTAAATATAAGTATAATTGTGTTAAAAAATTTTCAAAAATTGAGTCCAATTTGGCACTTCTTAAAGCATATCTACAAAATTTTAAAGTTAAACTAAATAATACAAAGAAATCAAAGGAACTTGTTTGGGAAAATTTGGAATCGTGTTTCAATGGGAGAATAAAGACAGGCATTATAGTTAATTTGAAAATTAAAGATCCAAAATTATTTTTGAAAAAGGCATTTAGAAGTTTTTCCATTCAAATTAAAAAACAGCTAAAGACTTATCTGCTTAAATCAAATGTTATTTTCTTTGGATTGTTCATCAAGCCTCAGAATGGTGAAAGATCTATAAAACATTTTTCTACTAAAAGTAATATTATTGATAAAAATACTAATTTAAAGGAATGGTATGAGACTCACGTAATTGATGAAATTTTGGTAAAATTGGAAGAGTACCAAGAGCGGGACTCGGGATGGGCCTTATTGGAAATTTTACACTTAAAAGTCAATATAAATAGCTATTGCCCTTTAACCGTTGGTAGCTCAACTTACGTCGATTTACCGCAATTTATAAAAAATACAAAAAGTGTCATTAACATTCAAAATAGTGATCACCATTGCTTTCTGTGGTCAATTGTCTGTGCCTTATATCCAACTAACACTCATGTGACACGATCATCATCATATCCACACTTTAGTACAGTATTAAAATATGACAACATTAGTTTTCCTATTAAATTGAAAGATATACCCAAATTTGAAGCCTTGAATAAATTAGCAATAAATGTGTTTACTGTTATGGTTGAAAGAAAAAGGAATGAGGTTGCACCATTATTACTTAGTAAAACTGATTATTCACCTAAAATAAATTTACTCATGATTTCAACTAATAATAATTGGGATGATGAGAGTGATGATAATAGTAATACTATTTACCATTTTGCATATATAAAAAATTTGTCACGCTTAGTTAGCAAACAAATTGGCATGAAAAAAAATAAAAACTGGATTTGTGAAAGATGTCTAAATTATTTTTCCACCGAAATGCATTTAAATAAACATTTAGAAAATTGTAAAAATTTAAATATCACTCAAATTATTATGCCGAATGAAACTAATAATATAATGAAGTTTAAAAATTTTAAACATACATTATGTGTCCCCTTTGTCATCTATGCAGACATTGAGAGTTTACTAAAGGATTATGATGATGATAATGCCACACAAACGTCACAATTATGTCAGCAACACGAGGCTTTCAGTATAGCTTATTATTTAAAATCAAATTATGAAAATAAAATGTTGTCCAAATTTAGAATCCATACGGGTCCTCATTGCCAAGATTGGTTCGTAAATGAATTATTCGAAATTGCGAAAGAAATTCATGAAATTTATCAACACAAACAGGAACCCTTACAATTAACCACTGACGAACAAACGCAGTTTCGTTTGTCTTCTACTTGCTGTATTTGTCAAAAACCGTTTATTGACAATGAGTTGAAGGCCAGAGAACATTGTCATCTTTTGGGCAAATACAGGGGTGCATCTCATATGTCTTGTAACCTTTTATATCAAAAAAATTCGTACACCGTACCCGTCGTATTTCACAATTTATCGGGCTACGATGCTCACTTTATAATAAAAGCCCTTAGCAGAAACATAGAGGGAAACATCAGCTTGTTGCCATTAAATAAGGAACGTTATATTTCTTTTACAAAACACATATCGGGCACTAAGATCAGTTTTCGATTTTTAAATTCGTTTAGATTTATGCCAAGCAGTTTAGATAAATTGTCATCTTATTTGGACGATAATCAAAAACTGATAACCAAAAAATATTTTAACGATGATGATGATGAACATTTTAAATTAGTGACAAGGAAGGGAATATTTCCCTATGAATATCTAAATTCATGGGACAAATTAAAAGATAAATGCTTACCGTCAAAAGACAAATTTTTTAGCTCTCTGAAAAATGAGGACATTTCAGATGGTGATTATCAACATGCATTAAATGTTTGGCATTCATTTAATATGCAGAGTCTTCAAGATTACGCTGAACTGTACTTAAAAACTGACGTACTGTTACTAGCTGATGTGTTTGAAAATTTTCGCAAAATGTGCATGAAGACATATGATTTAGATGCACTCCACTATTATACAACGCCCGGATTAGCTTTTGATGCCATGTTAAAAGTTACCGGCGTTGAATTGGAGTTATTAACTGACTGTGATATGGCTTTATTTATCGAAAAAGGCATCAGGGGCGGTATTTCACAATGTTCCAATAGATACGGGGAAGCTAACAATAAATATATGGGAAGTAACTATAATCCAGAACTTCCTATTTCATATCTAATGTATTACGATGTTAACAATTTGTATGGTGCTGCAATGATGTTTCCTCTACCATATGGGGACTTTCAGTGGGTGCCTATTGAAAACATTTATCATGAAAATATTTTTGATAGTAATCACGACTCTAGTGAGTATGGGTACATATTAGAAATTGATTTATATTATCCTCGGCATCTATATGAATTACATAAAGATTTACCATTATGTCCTGAACATTTAGTACCGCCTTCTTCTGATTCTGACAAACCAAAATTGTTGACAACATTGTATGATAAACAAAAGTATGTCATACATTATACGTTACTAAGACAAGCTTTGCAATTAGGAATTGTTATTCGAAAAATTCATCGCTGTTTAAAATTCAAACAATCACCGTGGTTAAAAAAGTATATTGAACTCAATACGGAATTACGAAAAACGAGTAAAAATGAATTTGAAAAATTTTTTTTTAAATTAATGAATAATTCTCCTTACGGAAAAACCATTGAAAATGTTAGAAAATATAAAGATATAAAATTAGTTACTAAATGGACAGGACGATATGGTGCCAAATATTATATTGCGCAACCCAACTTTCATAGCTGCACCATTTTCAATAAAGACACGGTAATCATTGAGATGAATAAACTGAAGGTGACTTTAAATAAACCCATTTTTATCGGCATGTGTATACTAGATATTTCGAAAACATTCCTTTACGATTTTCACTATAATTATATCAAGAAAAGGTTTAATGACGATGCTAAATTATTATACACCGACACAGACAGTTTAATTTATCAATTTTGCAACATTGATGACATTTACAAATACATTAAAGAAGATATTGAGAGATTTGATACTTCTGATTATCCAGAAAATAATGTTTTTGGGATTCCTTTAAAAAATAAAAAAAAAATAGGCTTGATGAAAGACGAGAATCAAGGCAATATTATGACACATTTTATTGGCTTAAGATCTAAAATGTATGCCCTAAAAGTTATGTCTAAAAATCAAGACGAAAACATAATTAAAAAGGCTAAAGGTATCGAAAGGTCCGCCTTGAAGGAAATAACATTTGATGACTACTATAAGTGCCTATTTCAAAACACCAAAGTGTCAATCAATAAAAAATCTATAATTTCAAGGCATCATGATGTTTATACAATTTCCCAACAAAAAATTGCTTTGAGTCCTTACGACGACAAACGAATTGTAAGTTATATTTATACAGACACGAAACCATGGGGATTTAACGATTTTTTTATAAAGTCAGAGTTTTTTTGTTCTAAATAATCTAGTTCATTCGCTAAATGACGACATAGGAAGTATTCCGATCCAAAACAAGATTCGTAAACAAATTGAGGAGGAGACAACAACCGACCAGAAGAATACAACCACGAAGTATTCCGAAACCCCAATATAACAAGACATACGGAACGAATTGGTGCAGCAGTTGTCAACAGTTTTTCTATTTTTGCAGAAATTCAATTGAACTACATTCTACCGCCACACAACAAATAGATTTATATTGCTACGAAACGATTCAAAAGTCTTAAGATGCCAAATTTTAAGTTTAAATCATACACTGCCAACGTGATGGAGACGACGATTTGTGGAGTATGCGGAAAAACTATTAGGAAGCGACCTGCAACAAATAACGATTGGACTCCGAAAGTAGTCTTCGCCACGTGTCCCGTATGTTTACAACCAAGACCCTGCAACAAGACGATCCAAGTTTCTTGGATTTAAATAAACTATGATGTACGTTCTAGACTTTGAATAATTTCGTAGTACTATCTCTCTCTCTCTAAGTTCAAACAGTTGTTTAATAAATATATTTTTACAGCCTCGTTTTGAACGTCCCATTCCAAGTAGTGGATCAGGGTTGCTGAAGACCAAACATGACATCATTACCAATAAAATGGACACGTGTAACAGGCTATATCAAAGCCAACCATGCAGCGAGTTCGAGTGGTCAGCGATGATCATACATTTTGATACCGCTGCAATGGAAGACTCCGTGACCAGGGACCACTGGAATTGGATCAAGCAAGACATATGGCACGACATCCAAAAATATAAATATTACAACAATGTAAACAATGCAAATTTAAAAAGGAAATTGTAATTCTTGATCTACACTCATCTAAAATAAAATTTATTACTACAATCTGTTGTCTTTTTTTTGTTACTCTAAGAAAATTTCTAAATAAAATAAATATTTAAATGATCTACACTCATCTAAAATAAAATTTATTACTACAATCTGTTGTCTTTTTTTTTGTTCCTCTAAGAAAATTTCTAAATAAAATAAATATTTAAAATCTAATAATTCCATAATTAATGTGATAAAGACGTAACGTGACCTCAAGGCCAACTAATCTCTCCTATTTTTATTCTCGCAAATATCCAAGTTAAAATATACATGGCTTGAGGCGAGGCCGGCTCGGCTCGCTCTCACTCTAACACATTCTTTTACCCTCCGCACCCTCTGGTCATTGACGACCACTTCTTCTACTACCACCCTACGCTCTTCTACACTTCTTCGACCACTACCCTCTGGTCATTGACCTACTTTCTGCAAGAACTCCACCCTTCTACGCTGCCGTCCAGACTCGGATGGACAGGTTACCAAAGTGGTCCAGAACCCTAGTAGCTATACTACTCTTGTCTATCTTTTATCAATTATCGTAGATGCAGATCAGCAGTAGAGAATGGTTCGGTTTTTTTAAACATCCTGCATTTTTTCGTTAGGGTAGTTTTTCTGCAGACTATTGCAAAAAGTGACATAAAAAAATAAATTAATTCCATGAATTTTGAGGATTATTAGGGAATAGTTCGGTTTTTTTAAACATTCTCTATATAGACCATTGTTAAAAGTTTCATCAAAGTAATATTATACTTCCATGAATGGTTCGGTTTTTGTAAATATCCAGTAGTTTTTTAATTAGTATAGTTTTCTTACAGACCATTGTGAAAAATATTCCATGCATTGTGAGGATTCTTAGAGAATGGTTTGGTTTCGTTAAACACCCTCTATTTTTTCAATAGTATAATTTTTTTACAATCGTGAAAAGTTTCATAAAAAAAATAAATTCCATAAATTTTGTGGATCTAGAGAATGGTTCTTTATTTTACACCCTGTATTTTTTCATAAGTATGTATTTGTGTACACATAATAATACCTAAGTATGTATTTTTTATAGCTTTTTTACAAACTATTGCAAAAAGTTTAATCAAAAATCAAAAAAGAACGCCGAACGTGTAGGTGCCATAAATTTTGAGGATTTTTAGAGAATGGTTCGGTTTTTTTAAACACCCTGTATTGTTCTCATTAAAATAGACCATTGTTAAAAGTTTCATCAAAGAAATATTTATACTTCCATGACAGTTTCAATTATCGCAGGTGCAGATCAGCAGTATGATCTGTTCTTTAATTTAATACATTTTAAAATTTTTGGTTACAAAATTATGCACTCTTGTATTTTTATCACTATCAATTGTCGTAGGTGCAGATCAGCAGTATGATCTGTTCTTTTATTTAACACTTCTCAAATTGTCTTTCTTTTTTTGAGGACTTTTAGAGAATGGTTTGGTTTTGTTAAACACCCTGTATTTGCTCATTAGTATAACTTTTTTACAATCATGAAAAGTTTCATAAAAAAAAATAAATTCCATAAATTTTGTGGATCTAGAGAATGGTTCTTTATTTTACACCCTGTATTTTTTCATAAGTATGTATTTGTATACACATAATAATACCTAAGTATGTATTTTTTATAGTTTTTTTTACAAACTATTGCAAAAAGTTTCATCAAAAATCAAAAAAGAACGCCGAACGTGTAGGTGCCATAAATTTTGAGGATTTTTAGAGAATGGTTCGGTTTTTTTAAACACCCTGTATTGTTCTCATTAAAATAGTTTCCATATAGACCATTGTTAAAAGTTTCATCAAAGAAATATTTATACTTCCATGACAGTTTCAATTATCGCAGGTGCAGATCAGCAGTATGATCTGTTCTTTAATTTAATACATTTTAAAATTTTTGGTTACAGTATTATGCACTCTTGTATTTTTATCACTATCAATTGTCGTAGGTGCAGATCAGCAGTATGATCTGTTCTTTTATTTAACATTTCTCAAAATTGTTAAATACATTTGTTATGCTTTTCTGTTTTTTATCAATTATCGTAGGCGCAGATCAGCAGTATGATCTGTTCTTTTATTTAACACTTCTTAAAATTTTTGTTTATAATATTATGCACGCTTCTATATTTATGACTATTAATTATCGTAGGTACAGATCAGCAGTATGATCTGTTATATTATTTAACACTTCTCAAATTGTCTGTCTTTTATCAATTATCATAGATGCAGATCAGCAGTAGAGAATGGTTCGGTTTTTTAAAACACCCAGTATTTTGTCATTAATATATTTTTCCTACAGAACATTGTAAAAAGTTTCATAAAAAAAAATTTTCAATTCCAGGAATTTTGAGGACTTTTAGAGAATGGTTTGGTTTTGTTAAACACCCTGTATTTGCTCATTAGTATAACTTTTTTACAATCGTGAAAAGTTTCATAAAAAAAATTTAAATTCCATAAATTTTGTGGATCTAGAAAATGGTTTATGTGTACACACATAATAATACCAAAGTATGTATTTTTTATAGTTTTTTTACAAACTATTGTAAAAAATTTGATCACAAATCAAAAAAGAATTTTCAATTCCAGGTTTTAAGGATTTTTAGAATGATTCGATTTTAAACATCCAGTATTTTTTAATTAGTATAGTTTTTCTGCAGATTATTGCGATAAGGTTTATAAAAAAAGTTTAATTCCATGTATTTTGAGGATCTTTAGTGAATGGTTCGGTTATTTTAAACACTCTATATTTTTTCATTATTACAGTTTTTTTTACAGCCTATTGTGAAAATTGTCTACAAAAAAAAATATTAATTCCATAAATTGCGAGGATTTCAAGAGAATGGTTCGGTTTAACACCCAGTATTTTTTCATTAGTATGGTTTTTCTGCAGACTATTGCGATTAGTTTCATAAAAAAAAATTTAATTCCATGAATTTTGAGGATTATTAGACAATGGTTCGGTTTTTTTAAACACCCTGTATTATTTCATTATTACAGTTTTTTACATTCTATTGTGAAAGGTGTCTACAAAAAAAATATATTAATTCCTTAAATTTTGATGATTTTTAGGGAATGTTCGTTTTTTTAAACATCCTGTATTTTTTCAGTAGGGTAGTTTTTTGCAGCTTTTTGTGAAAAGTTTTGTAAAAAAAATTTTTTAATTCCATGAATTTCGAGGATATCAAGAGAATGTTTCGGTATTTTTAAACACCCAGTATTTTTTCATTATTACAGTTTTTTTACAGCCTATTGTGAAAGGTGTCTAAAAAAAGAAATATTAATTCCACGAATTTTGAGGATATTTAGATAATGGTTCGGTTTTTTTAAACACCCAGTATTTGTTCATTAGTATAGTCTTTTTGCAAACTATTGCGATAAGTTTCATAAAAAAAAATTTAATTCCATGAATTTTGAGGATTATTAGAAAATGGTTCGGTTTTGTAAAACACCCTGCATTTTTAAATAAGGGTAGTTTTTTTGCAGCCTATTGTGAAAGGTGTCATAACAAAAATATTAATTCCATTAATTTTGAGGATTTTTAGGGAATGGTTTGGTTTTTTGTAAACACCCAGTAGTTTTTAATTAGTAAAGTTTTCTTACAGACCATTGTAAAAAGTTTCATTAAAAAATATTCCATGAATTGCGAGGATTCTTAGAGAATGGTTTAGTTTTGTTAAACACCCTGTATTTTGCCATTATTACAGTTTTTTTTACAGCCTATTGTGAAAGGTGTCTACAAAAAGAAATATTAATTCCACGAATTTTGAGGATTTTTAGAGAATGGTTCGGTTCTCTTAAACACTGGATATTTTCATTAGTATATATTTTTTATTAACAGCCTATTGCAAAAAGTGTTTACAAAAAAAAATTTAATTCCACGAAATTTGAGGATTTCAAGAGAATGGTTCGGTTTTTTTTAAACCCCCTGTATTTTTAATTAGTATAGTTTTTTTGCAGACTATCGCGAAGAGTTTCAGAAAAAAAAAGGAATTTTTAAATCAACGAATTTTGAGGATTTTTAGATAAGGGTTCGGTTTTTTTACACCCCGTATTTTGTTCGATAATTAGTGCGGTAAGAGACCCCGACTGAAGTTTCGTAAAAAAAAAAATTTCAGTTCCCTTAATTTTGATATTTTTTTAGCGTTCGACATTTTTCCAACACTTTGTATATAAAACGGTCTTTCGCACGTCAGACGACCCCTCCGAAGCGAAAAAACCGAAAATTTCCTCGAATCTGTAATTTTTATTTTTTTCTCGTCAATTTTTATCGGAACACCCCGTACATCGAGCTTTTTTGAGTCGCACTGTATATGCCTCGACAAATTTGAAGAGCGCCACATTGCTGACGTCACTGTTATCCCGTCTGGGTGCGGATTTATGCAAATTTCGATACAAAAACGACCTCAAAATCCAGCGCTCGCATAACAGAAAGTATCTAGAGACTTCAAATTTACCGTTTTCGGCCTTCGGGGGGCTCCGATCGGCCCATTTAGCGAAATTTCCTATGATTTAATCTGAACTGTCACCACTCGTCGTTTGACGCTTCTGAAGGTGGCGCTCCCGGCGAAGTGCAGTCTACCAAATTTTTTATATTTTCACTATAAAATCGAATTTTAAACCCAGATCTGAGGCACGCGGGATATTGTAGAAGGTTCAAAGTTTACGTTTCGATATGGTTTTATGGGAATGAAGGGGTACTTACTTTGGAGAATGTAATCGTTTTGAAGTTTTTGTGATGACTGGCATTTCCCTTGCTCTTCGCTCCCGTCTTGGTTGTTATTTTTGCACATTTCCATCTAAAAACGAACTCAAAATCCAGCGCTCGCATAACAGAAAGTATCTAGAGACTTCAAACTTACCTTTTCTGGCTTTTGCGGGCCTCCGATCGGCCCATTTAGCGAAATTTCTTACGTTTTATTGGGAGCTATCAATGCACCACATCGTCTGGCTAGCCGCTTGAGGTTTAGGACGGCCGAGCGAACACGAATGCCGCCGAACGTGTAGGTGCCGCAAATTATCTATATTTTCACTATAAAATCGAATATTAAACCCAGATCTGAGGCACGCGGGATATTGTAGAAGGTTCAAAGTTTACGTTTCGATATGGCTTTATGGAAATAAATGGGTACTTACTTTGGAGAATGTAATCGTTTTGAAGTTTTTGTAATGACTGGCGTTTGCCTTGCTCTTCCCTCCCGTCTCGGTCGTTATTTTTGCACATTTCCATCTAAAAATGAACTGAAAACCCAGCGCTCGCATAACAGAAAGTATCTAGAGACTTTAAATTTACCTTTTCTGGCCTTGGCGGGCCTCCCATCGGCCCATTTAGCGAAATTTCCTATGTTTTATTCTGAACTGTCACCCAGTCGCCGTTTGACGTTTCTGAAGGGCGTGAGAATTTTCGCTATTTTCACTATAAAATCGAATTTTAAACTCATACCTGAGGCACGCGGGATATTGTAGAAGGTTCAAAGTTTACGTTTCGATATGGTTTTATGGAAATAAAGGGGTACTTACTTTGGAGAATGTAATCGTTTTGAAATTTTTGTGATGTCGGCCATTTGCCTTGCTGTCGTTTCCCGTCCGGGTTGTTATTTTTGCACATTTCCATCTAAAAACGAACTGAAAACCCAGCGCTCGCATAACAGAAAGTATCTAGAGACTTTAAATTTACCTTTCCTGGCCTTTGCGGGCCTCCGATCGGTCCATTCAGCGAAATTTCTTACGTTTTCTTGGGAGATGTCACCGCACCGCACCGTCGGGCTCGAAGTTTGACGTTTCTGAAGGCCGATCGCCGGACAAACGTGCGTGGACGCATATTTTCACTATTTTCGCAATAAAATCGAATTTTACACCCAGATCTGAAGCACGCGGGATATTGTAGAAGGTTCAAAGATTACGTTTCGATATGGCTTGGTGGAAAGGAATGCGGGAAAATACGAAAATATCGAATCCGAAATAGTTTGACGCCTAAATATATTTCACACTGAACAGCTGACGTTTCTCTGATTCCCAACCGATAAGCTCCGCCCGCGCTATATCCATCTCGGTTGCCGAGAAACGCCGGCGAGGACCCTACGAAAAACGGAAAATTTACCTAGAAAAACCCGAAAAACGGCCCGCCGGGCGCCTCGTCGCGACGGAGAAAGGACGAATAAAGCCTCCCGGCCCGCTGCCGCGTCGCCGGAAGGCTCGCGTAAAATACCTCGCGCGAAGCAAAATCGGCCTCGGAGCGGTCGCGGGACTTCCGATAAGGGGCGTTTTTTTCGACTTTTGTCTCGTTCCCTCGCGAAAATCGAAATGTAGCATCCGCAGACCTCCGGAAAAACGCAAAATTCGCCCGGAAAAAAGTAAAAATAATCAACGAAAATACGCCTAAGCTACGCAGGAAGGACCGAACTCGACTCAACGCGCCCGTACTCGCCGCCGCGCGGCTCGCGAAAAAAGCCTTAGTGGCGGTAAAATGCCACTTTTTCGCGCCCCCGGTGGGAGCGAGAGGAAATCACGCATTTTAATAATATAGAACTAGAAAGGTGGCAAGTCGGCTATCGCCGACTTGACCTTTCTTGGGATGGTGGACACCGGATATTATCAATAGTATAGTTTTTCTGCAGACCATTGCGAAGAGTTTCAGAAAAAGAAATATTTAAATCCATGAATTTTGATGATTATTGGAGAATGGTTCGGTTTTTTTAAACACCCTGTATTGTTCTCATTAAAATAGTTTCCATATAGACCATTGTTTAAAGTTGCATCAAAGGAATATTATACTTCCATGACAGTTTCAATTATCCCAGATGCAGATCAGCAGTATGATCTGTTCTTTAATTTAATACAATTTACAATTTTTGGTTACAATATTATGCACTCTTGTATTTTTATCACTATCAATTGTCGTAGGTGCAGATCAGCAGTATGATCTGTTCTTTTATTTAACATTTCTCAAAATTGTTAAATACATTAGTTATGCTTTTCTGTTTTTTATCAATTATCGTAGGTGCAGATCAGCAGTATGATCTGTTCTTTCATTTAACACTTCTTAAAATTTTTGTTTATAATATTATGCACGCTTCTATTTTTATGACTATTAATTATCGTAGGTGCAGATCAGCAGTATGATCTGTTCTATTATTTAACACTTCTCAAATTTGTTACCTATATTAGTTACGCTTGTCTATCTTTTATCAATTATCGTAGATGCAGATCAGCAGTAGAGAATGGTTCGGTTTTTTTAAACACCCTGCATTTTTTCGTTAGGGTAGTTTTTCTGCAGACTATTGCAAAAAGTTTCATCAAAGAAATATTATACTTCCATGACAGTTTCAATTATCGCAGGTGCAGATCAGCAGTATGATCTGTTCTTTAATTAAATACATTTTAAAATTTTTGGTTACAATATTATGCACTCTTGTATTTTTATCACTATCAATTGTCGTAGGTGCAGATCAGCAGTATGATCTGTTCTTTTATTTAATATTTCTCAAAATTGTTAAATACATTAGTTATGCTATTCTGTTTTTTATCAATTATCGTAGGCGCAGATCAGCAGTATGATCTGTTCTTTCATTTAACACTTCTTAAAATTTTTGTTTATAATATTATGCACGCTTCTATTTTTATGACTATATCTGTTCTATTATTTAACAATTCACAAATTTGTTACCTATATTAGTTACGCTTGTCTGTCTTTTATCAATTGTCGTAGATGCAGGTCAGCAGTAGAAAATCTTTCGGTTTTATAAACACCCTGTATTGTTCTCATTAAAATAGTTTCCATATAGACTATTGTTAAAAGTTTCATCAAAGAAATATTATACTTCCATGACAGATTCAATTATCGCAGGTGCAGATCAGCAGTATGATCTATTCTTTAATTTAATACATTTTAAAATTTTTGGTTACAATATTATGCACTCTTGTATTTTTATCACTATCAATTATCGTAGGCGCAGATCAGCAGTATGATCTGTTCTTTCATTTAACACTTCTTAAAATTTTTGTTTATAATATTATGCACGCTTCTATTTTTATGACTATTAATTATCGTAGGTGCAGATCAGCAGTATGATCTGTTCTTTTATTTAATATTTCTCAAAATTGTTAAATACATTAGTTATGCTATTCTGTTTTTTATCAATTATCGTAGGCGCAGATCAGCAGTATGATCTGTTCTTTCATTTAACACTTCTTAAAATTTTTGTTTATAATATTATGCACGCTTCTATTTTTATGACTATTAATTATCGTAGGTGCAGATCAGCAGTATGATCTGTTCTATTATTTAACACTTCTCAGATTTGTTACCTATATTAGTTACGCTTGTCTGTCTTTTATCAATTATCGTAGATGCAGATCAGCAGTAGAGAATCGTTCGGTTTTTTAAACACCCTGTATTGTTCTCATTAAAATAGTTTCCATATAGACTATTGTTAAAAGTTTCATCAAAGAAATATTATACTTCCATGACAGTTTCAATTATCGCAGGTGCAGATCAGCAGTATTATCTGTTCTTTAATTTAATACATTTTAAAATTTTTGGTTACAATATTATGCACTCTTGTATTTTTATCACTATCAATTATCGTAGGCGCAGATCAGCAGTATGATCTGTTCTATTATTTAACACTTCTCAAATTTGTTACCTATATTAGTTACGCTTGTCTATCTTTTATCAATTATCGTAGATGCAGATCAGCAGTAGAGAATGGTTCGGTTTTTTTAAATACCCTGCATTTTATCGTTAGGGTAGTTTTTCTGCAGACTATTGCAAAAAGTTTCATCAAAGAAATATTATACTTCCATGACAGTTTCAATTATCGCAGGTGCAGATCAACAGTATGATCTGTTTTTTCATTTAACACTTCTTAAAATTTTTGTTTATAATATTATGCACGCTTCTATTTTTATGACTATATCTGTTCTATTATTTAACACTTCACAAATTTGTTACCTATATTAGTTACGCTTGTCTGTCTTTTATCAATTGTCGTAGATGCAGGTCAGCAGTAGAAAATCGTTCGGTTTTATAAACACCCTGTATTGTTCTCATTAAAATAGTTTCCATATAGACTATTGTTAAAAGTTTCATCAAAGAAATATTATACTTCCATGACAGATTCAATTATCGCAGGTGCAGATCAGCAGTATGATCTGTTCTTTTATTTAACATTTCTCAAAATTGTTAAATACATTAGTTATGCTTTTCTGTTTTTTATCAATTATCGTAGGTGCAGATCAGCAGTATGATCTGTTCTTTCATTTAACACATCTTAAAATTTTTGTTTATAATATTATGCACGCTTCTATTTTTATGACTATTAATTATCGTAGGTGCAGATCAGCAGTATGATCTGTTCTATTATTTAACTCTTCTCAAATTTGTTACCTATATTAGTTACGCTTGTCTATCTTTTATCAATTATCGTAGATGCAGATCAGCAGTAGAGACTGGTTCGGTTTTTTTAAACACCCTGCATTTTTTCGTTAGGGTAGTTTTTCTGCAGACTATTGCAAAAAGTTTCATCAAAGAAATATTATACTTCCATGACAGTTTCAATTATCGCAGGTGCAGATCAGCAGTATGATCTGTTCTTTAATTTAATACATTTTAAAATTTTTGGTTACAATATTATGCACTCTTGTATTTTTATCACTATCAATTGTCGTAGGTGCAGATCAGCAGTATGATCTGTTCTATTATTTAACACTTCTCAAATTGTCTATCTTTTATCAATTATAGTAGATGCAGATCAGCAGTAGAGAATGGTTCGTGTTTTTTAAACACCCAGTATTTTGTCATTAGTATATTTTTCCTACAGAACATTGTAAAAAGTTTCAATTCCAGGAATTTTGAGGACTTTTAGAGAATGGTTTGGTTTTGTTAAACACCCTGTATTTGCTCATTAGTATAACTTTTTTACAATCGTGAAAAGTTTCATAGAAAAAATTAAAATCCATAAATTTTGTGGATCTAGAGAATGGTTCTTTATTTTACACCCTGTATTTTTTCATAAGTATGTGTTTATATACACATAATAATACCAAAGTATGTATTTTTTATAGTTTTTTTACAAACTATTGTAAAAAGTTTCATCACAAATCAAAAAAGAATTTTCAATTCCAGGTTTTAAGGATTTTTAGAATGTAAAATGTTTCATCAAAAAATTTTTTTAATTCCACGAATTTTGAGGATTTTTAGAGAACGGTTCGGTTTTTGTAAACACTAAGTATTTTTTCATTAGGTTAGATTTTTTATAGTGTATTGCGAAAAGTGTCGTTAAAACAAAATTTTCAATTCCACGAATTTCGATGATTTTAGAGAATAGTTCGGTTTTTTTAATTACCCAGTATTTTTTAATTAGTACAGTATTTTCTAATTTGTACAGTTGTTTTGCAACTTACTGTGAAAAGTGACATAAAAAAAATTTTCAATTCCCTGAATTTGGAGGAATTTTAGATAATGGTGCGGTTTTTTTGAACCTCCTGCTTTTTTCCATTATTACAGTTTTTTTACAGCCTATTGTGAAAAGTTTTATCAAAAAAAATGTTTAATTTCATGAATTTCGAGGATTTCAAGAGAATGGTTCGGTTTTTTTAAACACCCAGTATTTTTGAATTAGTATAGTTTTTCTGCAGACTATTGCGATAAGTTTTATAAAAAAAAGTTTAATTCCATGTATTTTGAGGATTTTTAGAGAATGGTTCGGTTTTTTTAAACGCTCTGTATTTATTCATTATTACAGTTTTTTACGGCCCATTGTTAAAAGTGTCTACAAAAAAAATATTAATTCCATAAATTTCGAGGATTTCAAGAGAATGGTTCGATTTTTTTAAACACCCAGTATTTTTTAATTAGTATAGTTTTTCTGCAGACTATTGCGATAAGTTTTATAAAAAAAAGTTTAATTCCATGTATGTTGAGGATTTTTAGTGAATGGTTAGGTTTTTTTAAACACTCTATATTTTTTCATCATTACAGTTTTTTTACAACCTATTGTGAAAGGTGTCTACAAAAAAAAAATATTAATTCCATAAATTGCGAGGATTTCAAGAGAATGGTTCGGTTTTTTAAACACCCAGTATTTTTTAATTAGTATGGTTTGTCTGCAGACTATTGCGATAAGTTAGTAGTTAAGTCATAAAAAAAATTTAATTCCATGTTAAAAAAGGATTATTTTTACTAAAAATACAAATGAGATTTTATAGTGACCACATTTTGTACAAATATGTCTAGAAATAATTTGTGCTGTTCAATTTATCGATAAATGCAAAAGTATATTTTAAATAATAGCACCAAAATTGTATAGCTGATTTATATGCATTTAAACTTGCTGTTACTTTCAGGGGCCGCTTAAGGGCAAAATATATAATAAAAACATGACAAAAATGTTTTTTTTATAGTGTATTATTTGTATTTGCCATTTTTTGCATGAGACAGAAACATTAAAATTGGTATTAGGCTTAGTTTAGTTGATGATATAGTTAAATTGCAAATTCAACGTATGCACGTCACTAACGTGATACAATTGATATAATGTAATAATTCATAGTGGCAACTTAATATTTTATCACATTAAAACAGTTAATTAGGGCATCAGTTGTATATGTTACAGTGGCTGTCAACGTTAATGTATGATTATACCCTAAATAAAAAAAAACAAATTGATTGACAGATGACGTGTTCATATTATTAATGTCTGTTTAATGTTATATTTCAGTTTGCTTTGATTCAATTTGCTGAGGAAAATGAAACATCAATAAGTGTAGTTCCTATATCTTGGTTACAAGGAAAAAATTTATGTCAGTGGCCTAAGGCCCAAAAAAACATTTGTACATTGATAATAAAGCAAACAGAACCTAAAGAAGACTGGGAATTATATGAATGTAGTTTATTTAATACATTTGGTAAGTTTTAGAAGCGTTGTATACAATGTGTGTTAATAAAATGGCAATACCCATTTAGAGAAAAAATAAAATAGATTTTTTTTTATAGAAACTTATTTCATAAGCTGAAAAAGAAGCAGCAGCATCATCTGAATCGGAATCTGAAGTTCGAATAGGTAAAAGAAAAATAAAATTTAAAAAATATCCCGATTTTCAGAAAATGGACAATATAGTGGAACCGCCTAAACTTGTTTTTGAAAGTAAGATAATATTTTCTCTATAAAAAAAATTAACCTCACATTCTGAATTCTTGTAGATTTTTCTAGTTCTGTTTATTCTGAAGCCCAGAGCAGTAGCAGTAAGTTTATTTGGATGAATTGTTTCATAACTTTAATTATTTAATTTAATTTAGGTTCCTCTACCAATTTGGATGTTGAGTATCTGGAAGGAGCTTCAGCTGCGAATTCAGTGATTGAGCTGGAGCACAATTTAATGGATACACCTGTTTTGTTAGCTGCTGAACCCTCAGGCTTTTCAAACATCCAGGAATTGAAAGATGAAATTAATAATCTAAGTGTTACAATGAATAATTTTTTTGACGAATTTAAAAACTCAGATAGAAATTAAAGAAATATTAAAAGTGATATTAAAAAAAATTAATTCAAATTCATATGATTGTGGCAACAACAGTATATCTGTGATCAAAGAAGATAAGATTATTAACTTCATTCCTGTACAAGTAACAGAGCAGCTCTTAGCATTAGAACAAACTTTAAAAAATGACGAAGAGGCATTTCAGCAACTGGTAGATATAGAAGTTTTAACAATATTTTATTAGGATACTTATACAGAGTGTCCCAAAAACATTTCCCAGTGGTGGGGCATATACAATAGAGCCAAAGATAAGTCGAAAATCGTCTATACAAAAATTTCGAGAAGGACGTATAAGGAAGTTACAGCCTTTTTAAAAATGAAAAATAAGTGTCCTTAATCACTGAGTTATTCCAAATGCCACTGGTTAAGGACACTTATTTTTCATTCTTATTGAGGTCGTAACTTTCTTAGACGTCGTTCTTTAAAATTTTTGTATAGATGACGTTTGACTTATTTTTGTCTATACTGTATATGATCGGCTGCTGGGGAATGTTTTTTGGGACACCCTGTATCTGTATTAGGTATATATATATATATATATATATATATATATATACCGGTTGTTCCCTCTAAGACTTTCAGTGCGAATATCTCAGAAACCATCATAGCCAGTGCGACGAAATTTGGTATACAGACACTAGATGGCGCGTAGAATCTGATGATAACATCAATTTTTATACAGGGTGTTCCATTTTCCAAGAAATCGATTTAATTTTGATTTTTTGGTTGTCAGCCCTGCTAAAACTTATGTTTAAATTGAAATATACTTAATTATGAACACATTCTGATAAATAGACATTCAAAAATTTCAAAATTTAACATAAAAAAATGCCTCCAAAAAGTACCCAAATTTCATTGTTTTGTCATGTAAAATGTGTATAGCCTTGAGCCAGACTTACACAGAAGAAACTAACATCGGTGAACGTCAAAACTATTAATTGTCATTGAATTGTCAGATTGTTCAGATCTGACTTTCAACGACAAACACGTTCACATTATAATTAAAAGTTTTAGAAATGGTTTTGTTTGAATTTATTTGTTGCTAAATAACTAATCAATAATTATTACAGCAGTTGGAAAACAGGGATATTCTTTAAGTACTTACACAATTTTGTAAATTATTTTGTCATAAAAAATAATTAATTACATTGCCAGCAAAATATTTAAGAAGCTGCAACTGGGAATAATAAAACTATATATTACCCTAATGTTTGCATTATATATACAGGGTGAATCTTAAATAAATACAAATATTTTAACCAGCAGTATAGTTTTGTGTGTAGAACACATAATTAATAGTTTTTTTACAAAAAAATCAGAAATAAAAAAGTGAAATTTTAAATAAATTTCGTAATTTTTCAGTAGAAAACTTGTTGAGGACCGCTGGCCTAGACCGACCCTTCATACTTTTATGAGTCATAGTGCTGCAGACTGAACGTGTGGTCCACAGTGTTGCCAGTATTACACAAATGTCTTTGCTTCAAGGAAGAAAAAATCTCAACTTAGCGAATTTTGTCAAGTGTAACATTTTATATTATTTTTTATTATCAAACTGTCATGACAGATTATCGGAAGCCCAAGTCAAACTTGTTAACCCCACATAATGCATGAAAATAGCAATAAAATTTGCTAAAAGTTGACATTTTTTCCATTTTAAATAAAAAACGCGTGCATAGTTTTTCGTTATTCTTCATAAAATAACTTAAGGAAATTGTGTTTTGTGTCCCTTTGTAACAGTGTACAATGACATTTAACTTGTGAAATGTGGATTACTGATTAAATAGTTAATTTTTTAACAAACAGGTAAGCTTGTGTGCACGTTTATGTATAATTTTTGAACATTGGACATAGTAATATCACGTAATATCTTCCTAAATATTTTACGGTAGTATTGAACTTGCGGAAATTCATTTTTAATCGTTGAAGTATAGTAAGGTTAGTTCAGATGTTAAAATTTATGTTAATATTGCTGCGTATCATACTACATACCCAATTTTACTGTACTTATGCTTAAAACAAGTATTTTTAAAATAGAACTATTACGTTAAAGGAAACGTAATATTTATATTGGAGGAGATATGGCAACCTCGCAACAAATCATATGTTTCATTACCTTGTTGGATGAAAAATCAGCCAGCGGTCCTCAAAATGTGGGTATTTTTAAAAAAAATTAATATCTTTGTAAATATTAGAAAATTTTTAAAATGACTTTCACTAGACTGATTTAAATGACGAACTACACCAGCAGTTAAAATAGTTGTACTTATTTAAGATTCACCCTGTATATATATATCAGTAAACTGCAAAAAAATATTGTTTTTAACGTGACCAAATATAGAATATTATGTTGACAATAAAAACCATTGCGTAATGTCATCTGAAATCTTGCCGCGACTGTACAGTAGAAGTGAAGAAAATAAGAATTTTGCTACGAGATGGCCAGTTTTGCACCCGAGGCAAAGCCACGTGTACAAAAACACAGAAGTGGCGAAATTCTTTTCTTGACGAGTACTGTATACTGTTTGTATGATCCTGCTCTTAAAATCTTCAAAAGTATTCAGAATTGTAACATCGGAGATAAACATGCATTAGTTAATTGTCAACAAAATTGTAAGTGCTGCAGTCACCTCAAAAATGTGTGTAAGGAAACCCGTCTCAAAGAAGCATGTAGATACGTGACTAAAATATTATTACCTCACTCTTCTCCATAGAGATAACTAAGAGACTAAACGAGAAACTTTCAAGCCTTTTTTCTAAGTAAAAGAAAAAACAGGATATTTCAATGGCAGGATCAAACAAAGATTATTGTATGTATTTTATGCCTATTATCATATAACAAAATGAAATATTGTTTTTTTTCCAAATTGAATGAAGAACGAAGACTTATATTCCTATTATATACCTATTTCATATGTAGATTAATAAAAATGTTTAAAATATATTTAGTTTACTTTTTAAATAGATTTTTATTTATCTACAAAGTATCTACATGGTATTGTACTATAAATAATGGAGTTTCAGAAGAATAAAAAAATGCCTTTCCCTTAAAAATAGAAAAAAATTAAGTTTTCTCTGTGGAAGATTAATTTAATCTACTTTAAGGTCTATAATACTTCACCAATTTAATTGAATTTCGACATATTTTCTTTAGAAAGATAAACATGTAGTGTAACAAAAAAGATTAATCATAATCAAATTTTAATTGTCGATTTCATATAATAGATATATGTAATTTTTAAACATTTGTTAGTATTTCATACTACTTAATCTTTTTGAAACAATGAAAATCGTTGTTATTTAATGGATACGACTTAAAATGGTTAATTTTTTTCATTTGTTACATTTTTGTAATGTAATAAAGAAATCATTTTGTTTGTAAATATTTGTAGTAGTTGTCAATTTTCAGGCTGGTTGCCATGTTGTCGATTTTGGCTGCTACTTAATGTTTCGAGAGACATCACTCTTTAGGATTGCTTCTGAAGAGAGTCAATGTTTCTTAAAACGTTGAGCAGCCAAAATCGACAACGCGGCAACCAGTCTGAAAGTTGTTCAACCATGTTAAATAAATGTGAAGATAGTAGAGCAAAATAACGTTTATTGAATGTTAAATGAAATGTCACATTGTTATTTTCAACATCGATTTAGAATATTGATTTAACATTTATTTTACATTACGTGAACATTTTGACTGATATTGATGTAATATTTTTAAAACGTTTACTTGATATTAATATTAATGTTATTTTAGCAAATTATTAACATTTTATAAACATGGCATAGGGGGTGCAAAGTTTGTTCAAATTCATAATGAATTTAACATTATTTCAACTTAAATGGAAACGTTAACATGTTAGGGAAAAGCATCAATTAAACATTTTTTAAATATTTCTTTGCTTACTGGGCATGATAATGTAATGAGATATTCCAAACATTGATGACAATTCTCCTTAGACGAACAGTTTAATATGGCCTTTAAGAAACAATTTTAACAAAAAATGTAAGTTTCTGCATAGAAGTATTTATTCAGAATAAATTTGATTAATATTAAAATAGATTATTACTAATTGGTATAACACAATCATTCATAATAATACCTTATTCTATTATGCAGAATGTTGTGATTGACTTTTTATAAATGTATTTTTTGTTATTGTTTTGTGATATAATAAATTTTTTAACCAGTCATGAATGTTTTATATTGTTGTTTCGCAATAATATTTAAATGAGTATAATACAATGTTACCATCATAACTGGTATTGTTACATATACTCTTTTAAATATTATTGTGAAACAGAGAACAAAGGTGAAGTTAAATAAAATAATTTGAAATATCCCTCCTAAATTAAATATCTGTTTTATCGACTAAGTCGGTAAGTTATGAAGTAAACATTATTACCGACTTAGCGATCTTATTTTTTGTTCAATTATTTTGGTTGCCAGGGACAATGAGGGCGACACGTCGTTTATATGTCAATGACTGCGTTCAGGGAATTAAGCGTTAAAGCGCTACAGAGTCGAAGCGCTGTAGCGCTTTAATGTGTCACACTGAATGAACTAATCTGAATTTACTACTTATCTAGTTACTTTTACGATTTCAGTTTTAATTATATAAACATTATTAACCGACTTAGCGATCTTATTTTTAGTTCAATTATTTTGGTTGCCAGGGACAATGAGGACGACACGTCGTTTATATGTCAATGACTGCGTTCAGAGAATTAAGCGTTAAAGCGCTACAGAGTCGAAGCGCTGTAGCGCTTTAATGTGTCACACTGAATGAACTAATCTGAATTTACTACTTATCTAGTTACTTTTACGATTTCAGTTTTAATTATTGGTAGAGGCAGAAGTTAAATTTAAAATTATTTGTTGTTCAGGTTTATATATAAATTATTAGATGTATACAAACAATATTATCTAGAGTTAAAAATATAATAACATAACTGTAGTTATTTTTAAGTAGGTGTCTAGATATGATATATTTTTGTTATATTTGAAAATCATTACAAAAAGGGATGAATAATTTAGCATCAAAATTAATATTAACGTTGACTTGTATTAGATGAAAAATGACTTAAACGTTACTATTTAATATGTTTTGTCTTTCTTCTTGTGTTACTGCAACCGTAATGATTTTCTCTCCCAATAGTATCCTCCTCTATTACTTACTTCATGCTACATTTCGGCTATATTTCGAATGACATACCAGAGACACATTATTATTTTCTCTCCAACTTATACTTAGGTATTTCTTAAAAAAATAACGCGCTAGTAAACCAGTCAGCACGAAGACAGTAAATACAAATTTTAGGTTAAGTTACCCAAACATACCACTGAAATGTACGATATGGAATGCGGAAAGTCCATTGCGCATCCAAATAAAAGTACCAAACCTAGGAGCATACAAAAGGAAGCACATGAAACTCAGCAAAGACATACTTTATTGGTTATGTATGTGGATGCGGGAGAGACAACCATCTGCACGTACGATATGAATTGTGTTCTTAATTTCCCATTATTTTTTGGTGTTATTGTTGGAACATGTCATGTTTTATAAGGGACTGTAAAATTAACCAGCATAGGTATAGCACGAAATAATTCTTCATATCCAGAATTCAATTTCATTTCAATTAAGAATCAGCTAAGCCCCTACTGCTCCGCCATTGCTAGAGGCACAAAACAAAATATGGCGCTGATTATAAATAATCCATACGCGCAGCTTTTAGCGCATTCCAGTCATCATAATATAAAATTACATTTCAGTGAAACATACCAATTTTAGTGTGCTTTACAAATAATAAAGCAGTCAAGCGGATAAATTATACGCTTCATGACTTTATAAGACGCTAAAGCGCTGCATGAAAATTATGGCACTATTCAGTACACCGCTTCACTAAAGCGCTTTAGCGCTCGAGTTCCCTGAATGCACTCAATGCCGTTTCGTTGTTGGCACAATAAAAATAACCTTCTTGTATTATATATTCTGTGATTTCTATGGTCCAATTACAAATATTCCGTTTTGGATTCAATTGCATGCTGAGATTAAAATGTAGTGTAACTAACTGCTTACATTAAGTTTTTCCTAGATGGCTGCTTTCTAAGCCCCTCCATAGTCTGACTCTTTTTGAGTGCCTAATGTAAAGGCTTCTGGTGTTCTATATATTTTATGAATTCTATGGTAATACCGTGTAATTTGCATGTGTTCAGTAGGTATTTTTTCAATATGTCATTGGCAGCACTGCACTGAGTTCACACTGTGGTTCAGTCATATATGTAATACTACTATATTGCGGGTTCCCTCTTGAGAAAGCGTTAGCTGACATCCTATATCTCTATTTCTTATTTCTAGTGCACTTGTTGCTTCTGCGCTTGCGCCGATTAAATGTGGCCACGCCCCCATTCCCCTTCGTATTTTTATTTTGATTACAAAACTGTCAAAGTCACAAAACATTTGTTTTATAACCTTATTTTAGTGGATTTTCATACAAAATATAATCTAGTTAATTTAGGTAATGTTTTATATGTCGCTGATTTTGAATTTGCATATCCCAGTTCAAATTCCACTTTTCTGATAAAATCGTTCTTGCCATCAGGAGCCCTTGAAGCAACTATAATATCTACTAAATTCTTAATATGATGTACAATAACTAAGAATTTAGATCAATTTAGGTAATATATTTGATAGGTATGTTTATAACTGAAAATTATTTTTGTTTAAATATATATTTGTTGTAAATTTTTAGCAGATAGACATTTCTAATAAAAAGCTTAAGGTACATCTACATCTGACATTTGCATCCGTACATATATGTCAAGTATCAGACATAGGTATATCGCTAGTGACTGTTTACATTCTGATAAAAATTGCTATAAATTTGTATCTAGAAGCTCTAAATTTACAATAAATATTGAATCGTTTACATATTTCTTAAAGACACTTGTGTCATACACATCCAATCATTGTAGGAAGACAATGTTCAGTTGTGAAACGATGAGAATATTGAAACAAAAAAATGTTCCTTGTGCGATTATTGTGAAGATACAGAAAAATAGAATAAAGCGTTCACTGTGGATTCAAGAGTGAATTTTGAGATACGAAGAATTAGGTGTTTATAGTCAATTAATGTTATATTTTTTGGGGATGAAGCCAACTCAGTTTGAGAAACTTGTTTGTAAAATTGGTCTAACAAGCAAGCTACCAAACAAGTTTTAATATAATTTGGTATGCCACCAAATGACGCAGAGGGCACTATACCATTTAGTTTGTTAAGATTGTATTTCTCAAATCTTTTTCAAAGTGAATACAAGGCACAGTTTTACTATGTATCTTTTTTCATTTAAGGGTTAGTTGTAGTACGATTGGCAAGCTTGATAATTAATAAAGGTAATTATTTACATTAGCGTAAACCTCTCCAATCTTAACAAAAAAATTCCTACCCCCCCTATTTTCGAGGGCGCTGATCACGAATCTGAAGTCAGATTTCGGCGCTCGCATGTAGTTTTCGAAAAAAAAATTTTTCAAAATTATAACCTCTATTTATACACTACATTAGGTTGAAATTGCAATGTACATCTCTGCCGTCTTCATTTCATGACGTCACACTGTTGTCAAAATATGTAGGAGTTATATTGCAATTTGAACTTAATGTAATGTATACATAGAGGTTACAATTTTGAAAAAATTTTTTTCGAAAACTACATGCGAGCGCCGAAATCTGACTTCAGATTCGTGATCAGCACCCTCGAAAATAAGGGGGTTGGAATTTTTTTGTTAAGATTAGAGAGGTTTACGCTAATGTAAATAATTACCTTAATAAAATATAAAAGGGGTGTGAAAGTAATCCAAACAAATTGAGTGAAAGATGTCAAGTGATGTTATGTTAAAAATTTTAATAACTTTATATATTTATTTGCTAAAGATAGTATGGATTGTAAGGGGCTTTGGAGCTCCCAAGAATTAAAATTTGTGTCAAATTATTTCTCAAGTTGATTATGTACCTAATAATTATATTTAATTTCTAAATCAACATATACAGCGCGTTGTATGACATATTGAAAAAATATAAGGTTCCAGAGGTCATTCTGAGTAAAAAAAAGTTATAATATACATGGTTACGTGTCAACGTGCTTGTGCTGTTTTCAAATATTTTTGTTTCTATTTGTATTGTCATTTTGTTATTATTATTCCTGACAATCAAACATACTAAAAGTTTAAATAAAATTTGTGTACATGTAAGTACTTATTTCTAAACTTTGAAGGCCAATTCTCATTAGATATGCCAGGCATGGTTCAGTCACAGCCAAATCATCACTATTGGGATCTCTTTATTTACTACAAAACTTTTGTTGAGCCTGGGTCATGATTTG
Source organism: Monochamus alternatus (assembly GCA_037114965.1). Classification (NCBI taxonomy): domain Eukaryota; kingdom Metazoa; phylum Arthropoda; class Insecta; order Coleoptera; family Cerambycidae; genus Monochamus; species Monochamus alternatus. Next base: position 29,646,146 of record CM073435.1, on the reverse strand, counting down.
ACAGTGACTGAACTGTGCCCGGCACATCAAGTGAGAATCGGTCTTATAGGTCTATAGCTCGGTAACCATGGAGAATTGACCCCATGCACATATATTTTAAAAATTTTTACTCAGTTTGCACAGTACGTCATGCAACACCTTGTATTTATATTTGAAAACTGTTTTGCAAGTATGAGTAAAAACAAAAAAATAAATAGTAAACCTGGCTTTGTGATAAAAATTTACCAAAGCATTATAAATTTTATAGTCATTGTTTTTAATTTGCTATTGACACTACCACAAAAGTAGACGACTAGTCAATTACAGCAATTTCTGTCTTGCAGATCTGAAAATGCAAATAATATGTCTAATTGTATAGATGTCAACACGCATCCTGGACACTTAAAATGTATCTCTCTGACAGAAATTTTTCGCTGTTTCCATTAATTGCAATTTCTGTCCGACATAAATTGTGCAATTAATATCAGATGAAAACTTACCTTTATGGATATGATGTTTGTGTTCTTTTTTAAGAGGAACAGTAAATAATATATTATGCAAAGTATATTATATAATGTTGATTGAATAATAATTCATTCAACAATGGTAATCATATACACCAGGCAGGATATAGCAAATTTGTTCTATTTCTTAAAAGTCATAAAGGCATAGCACGAAAACAGATATGTTTTAGCAATACAATCAAGTAGAAATTGAAAAAGTAGACATAATCTTAGAAAACTGTTGTAGTAAGATAATTTATTTATTAGGAGTAATTTTTATTTTATAATAATTGTATACTGTTACCAATAATAGAGATGATCAATTTTCAGAATTAAAAAAAATATTTTTACTGAGTTTACAGTCCTCTGACCTGAATGGGTCATTCTATAACACTTGTGGTGCCTTTAATGTTAAATATCTTTCTAGTTTATTATTTAATTGCAATATGTTTTGCGATTAACTGATGAATTTTCAGTTTATGATCAAGACGATTTCATTTTCCAAATTGTTTGGTGTTGTAGTGAAATTGTTAGTAGTTATTGAAAGAGTTGTTAAAGAGGCACTTACTTGTGGTTTATAAATCTGACATTTTCAAGCCAACCACTTTCCTTGTTTTAAAATGGTAAGTGTAGCATTTATTTAAAATAAAATTTTTGGTTTTGAGCCGATTTATTTTCATGAATTGTATTTTAAATTTGTAGTGCTTTAGAACCGTATTTAATTTATTACAAACTAATATGAATATTTGAAAATAACTGAATATAATGTTAGAAACTTGAAATAAAACAGATTTTAAAAGAAAAATTACAAGCCGTATATTACTTAAAGTTGGACAGTAAATAAGCTAACAATAATCGAATGTGCTACTATGTTAGGATCTATATATCGAATGCCGTGTCTTGATCGTTGATTCCGCTATTCCTCCCGATCAAGGGGCTATTGTATTTCCCCTTTCGTCTCTCGAGGTGCCACCAAGTAAGAGTTCCAGCATCCGTCATCATTTTTAACAATAAGTAAGATATTAATATCATTGGTTTTATAAACTTCGCTACCAGATAAGTCAAAGTAGAGATTCACACAAATATTATTCCGTCCAAAGTTATGAACCCCTCCAAATCCAGAGGTCATTGCTATCGACATCCCCAGATCTAACAAATTAAGTATTTATTAAAATTATTTATTATATTTAGTACCTTTGTTACTCTATTATAATAGTATAAGTTACAAATTACCTCTTTTACTGGCATAGATTCTGAGACCTGGCAATGTCTATTTCAATGCCTGACATTTTGCAAACGTCAAAATTTGTGGGCAATATAAAAAATTAAACGGACCTTCTTATTCCTACAAATCGAATGATTATGCTTCTAACAAGGTGAAAATTTCAAGATTGTTTAAATTAATTGCATCCTGAAACATTTAATAAATACGCTTCGACATGTCATGTATCATAATACATATAAATATGTATTATTTCATCTATTTCTTGGCATTCTTGCACTGTTGAGCCTATTTTCACAGATTAAACAATAGATAGCCCACTCTATCCTTGTTGAAGACGGAACAGAGTGTTTGCTGCGCCATCTAACATTTCTGCACAGAACTTTTCTGAAGTAGGTAATATAGATAACTATAAATTGCGTTATTTATGGGTGTATATCCGTACTAAATAATAATTTATTATTATTTAAAATGTTAACTAATTTAATACAAAATAGTCAGGGTAATGTGGAAACTTTAACCTGACTATTTATGTATCAAATTTGTTAACATTAAAGTGGAATTACATTATTTGTTAAAAAAAAACCGCAAAATTCATGACTTTTATTTAAAACAATTTCTGATAAATGAAAATCATTGTAACAAGTAAAATACACATTATAAAAGTATAAAGTTGCGGCAAAAATTCACATGACTTACGGCATACGAAGATAATTCATTATATTTTCATCAAAATATTTAAGAAACTACAACTGCGAATATTAAAACTATATTATACTACACTAAATGTTTGCACTATATATTACAGTAAATTTCAAAAAATTATTGTTTTACACGACAAACTATCGAAAATTATGTTGACAATACATTGTGTGTGCAAGTAGTATACAGTTACATATGTTTTTGTAATTTTCATGTTTTTTTCATAAAACACAACCGATATCTTTCTTTGTTTCTAGTTTTTTTTATAATTTCCTCCCTCCGTTTAGTTGCTCCTTGCTCGGAAATAATTGCTACTATACAAAAACTTACTTGTCGAACATTACATTTTCAAATTTATATGGAGAACATTTTTTGAAATTATTTAATTTTCCTAATAATGAATAATACCTACATTTCAATTTATTTATTCTTTCATAAAGAATCATCTTGCCCTCTGAAGAAAGTTGTATTTCCTTAATAATTACCAAACTTTTTAAATTAAGTCTTCTAACACTATCTGAAAAAAAAAACATAATTTTAATGATTAAAATTGCTTTATTTATTAAGAAAGTATACTTTCAATAGCACAAATTGATAGATTTTAAAATTAGCCATTTTTTGAAATTGTTTAATTTTCCTAATAATGAATAATACCTACATTTCAATTTATTTATTCTTTCATAAAGAATCATCTTGCCCTCTGAAGAAAGTTGTATTTCCTTAATAATTACCAAACTTTTTAAATTAAGTCTTCTAACACTATCTGAAAAAAAAAACATAATTTTAATGATTAAAATTGCTTTATTTATTAAGAAAGTATACTTTCAATAGCACAAATTGATAGATTTTAAAATTAGCCTAATTTAGATCCTGAAATCCTTTTTTTTAATAATTATTACATACTTACGTTGGATTTTTACGTTACTTGAACCCAAATTTAGTTTTTCGTCTTGACGACCCTACAGTAACATATTGCGATGGTTCAGGAAATTCACAATTGTCATTGGAGGGTTTGGTAGATATTTTGATGTTTTATACAACTGGCTCCTTCTACTTATTATACACTTTACTAGGAATTCTAATTGGCCCCACAGTGCTTTCACATATTAAGATAATTTATTTTAAAAACATAGTCGCCAAAGTATCTAGAATACAAATGTATGAGTTAAAATTAATATAGTTATAGGGACACAGAATACATGTTTTTACATTTTGTACTCATAATATATTCATACAAAAAAAAACTCAATTGTGGTGGTATTAATGTGATGGCATTTGTTGCAACCACATTTATAAATTTATGCACATTTGACTTAATATACCTACCGAGAAAATTGAAAATCTTGTAGATATATTGTACGAAAAGAAACATTAGGTATAGTTTTCCACTTTTATCAAACCAAACATCATAATAATGATTAGCACAATAATAAATTACGTAGTTTCTAATTCTTGATTCAAAAACTGTTAATAACCAATCACTACCAATACATTCCATCCACATGCTTCTCACCTCTATACACTTGTAGTCAATGAAAAACTAAAAACAAATAAATTATGTTATATTTATAGAATAATCTAAAACTATTAAAATAACTTACCGTCTTCAAATTTTATCTTGACAGTCAGGCACACAACGCGATCCTCCGAATCCGAATCAAATGCATTATTGTCAGATTGTGATAGAGAATTGCTTTAAATTAATTATAAAGATTTTAGTTCCAACTTTAAACAACAATATTAAATACCTATTTCTGTTCAATTTTAAAAAATACTTATATAATTATTTATACGTACCTGCCAAAAAATATGTATTTATTTTTCTCATTTTTATTATACATTAACATAATATTCAACTATAAAAAACATTAAATTTATTCTTTTTGAAAAATAATGTTTTATTCGTCTTTCCATACATTTTATATATGTAACTTTCGAATAAAATATCTTCTATATGTAGAAAGTAGAAATAAATAAACATATTATTTATTTTCAATTATTGTATAAAATTTACGTTTCTTAACACATGTTTGTATTTGTATTAGAACAAAATTTTTAATTTAATGTTATTATACGTTATTTGAAGCTCATTATCAATAAAAAAAATCAAAATGTCGTAGATCTTAATAATTGTGGGAAACATGGCATCGTTACTTTCCAAGGATTAATTAAATAATTTAGTATAAATATCTATAATATGTGGTGTAAAACTATACTAATTTGAAGGAAGTTATGTGCAGAAATCATAGATGGCGCCCCCAACAACTCTGTTCCCATGAGTTTCACCCCCCTGCCTATTTTATTAAAAATAAAGTTATTTCTGTAGAGTAGTTATTTCTTACTAAAAAGTTGGCAACAAAAGGAGGCAGCGCCCCGATGGGCATCTGTAGTGAACTAAAAAGCGGGATATTTGAATTGATTTCCTACTTACATATTTTTTTCTGAAAGGAAAATATTTTACATTGTAGCAGAAACCATCAAAATAATATCAAAAATGACGATTGATATAAATTATCATTTGTGATAGTATTTTGAGTTTCTTGCTACAATGAAAAATATGGCCCTTATATATAATTTATCAATAAATGTAATAAACTCGTGAATAATAAATATATATTTTTTTATTAACATAATAAATACAAACAGAAGGGATATAAATAAAAAATAAATAACATTCTTGAAAACGTAAAACTATAAAAAAATAAAACATAAATCACAGATAAATTGAAAACATACAAACATATTAAAAAGTTTCTTTAAGATTTTTTTTATCATCAAATCACAGGTACTAGTAAGTATTTTCTTTTTAATTTCTTCATAATGTTCCTCGCAGGAGAACTAGTCAAACGCAATATATTTTTCTAACAATAGAAATAAAAAATAAATAACATTCTTGAAAACGTAAAACTATAAAAAAAAATAAAACATAAATCACAGATAAATTGAAAACATACAAACATATTAAAAAGTTTCTTTAAGATTTTTTTTATCACCAAATCACAGGTACTAGTAAGTATTTTCTTTTTAATTTCTTCATAATGTTCCTCGCAGGAGAACTAGTCAAACGCAATATATTTTTCTAACAAGGTAATAGAAATAAAAAATAAATAACATTCTTGAAAACGTAAAACTATAAAAAAATAAAATGGCAATGTTAGTCATAGATCACAGATAAATTGTACATATTAAAAAATTATCTTTTATTCTTAAAAGTTTCTTTAAGAATTTTTTTTATCACCAAATCACAGGTACTAGTAAGTATTTTCTTTTTAATTTCTTCATAATGTTCCTCGCCCGAGAACCAGTTAAACGCTATATATTTTTCTAACATAAGGTACAATATAGTTGGCAAATTATTGATGTGCCCATAATCCTTTAAAAATTGTTGAATACAACAATGAATATTTATCACAGTTATTGTAAATTCTTCTGTAGCATAATACAGTCTTTGTTTATCGTCAAATTCCCTGAACATAGTGAATACATGTGGAGAATAAATATTGTCTGATAATAAACACTGTTTACATGTCTTACAATGAGCAAAATTAATTAAGTTATTTTTTTTAAATATGTAACCAGTAACATATGCCGCTGCAGGATACTCTTCAAAATTAATATTATCACAAGATTTATAAAAAAAATTAATTTGTTCCATATTATTTACACTTTCAATATCTATAGAAGGTATCACTGGGCAATCTAGAAAATCTTGCAAATTGTCCAATATATTATAGTCATCCTTTTCACAGTTTGCTCCTTGGCTTTGAGGAGAAATAAGGCTATTTAAAATACTCGTTTTAAGACTAGATATAAAATGATCAGCTGTAGGGTTGGAATTTCCACAGCCTTGCTGCCTTATTGTGGAAAATAAATTTTCGATACAGTCTTGGTTAAAAGCTCTTAATCTTAAAAATTTAAATCCAGTAGACCGACAAATCTGCCATATTTTAATAATACTTTTGATTGAAATTAGCCAGCCTTCCTTAAACGGCATGTTTTCCTTAATACGATAGTCTTTTTTGGATACAAATTTCCATCTATTAATGCTTAGTAACATTTTTTTCCAGAATTCCAAATGTGGTGATTTATCACTTAAACAGCATCTATACATTTTACATTTTTCAGGTTTTATAGTTGTTCCATTCAGACTGTCAAATAAACAGTCAATATCATTAATAAATTCTGCAGTATATATCGCCTCAGACGGTAGTAAAGAACCGTATGAGCACATTGTCTGAATAGCACATACAACCCTATTGCTCAAAGTTTTTGCAGCTATAGAGACTTTCATTTTATGGAAACCTTTACCCAATTCAAAACATTTGTCTGATAATTTATAAAGCATTTGGAATTTTGCTCTTTTATCAATGTTATAACACTGTTTTATGTAACTAAATTTTGCAATTTTATTTGCCTCAAATTCTATATCGTAATGATAAAGACCATTTCGAGTATTTTTTAATAGATGGGGTATATCAAAAACATGGCTAATTGGTTCTTTATTTACAAAATATGTATAGTCATGTACTTGTTTACGAGTTTCATCTACTAACTGTTTAATACATGATACATTTGTTGTTCCTTGATCAGAAATAGTACAAACTATTTTTAGTCCAATTTTCTGCAGAGATGTGATAATTTCTGTTAAAAGATATTTCAAATCAGGTGTTTTTACAACATCACGGGTAAAATAATAGGCTATTGGTTGCTTCCACTTCCTTTTTATGCCTTGAACCATGAATACTAGAGCATGATTTGCTACTATATTTTTTCTACCTAAACTACCTAAGTCAACATAGCCAACTATTTTGCCCAAATCTTTTCTATAGGTTAATGAAGGGGCTATTGATATCTCGTCAAATATTAGAGCACTATGTCTGTCTAAAACATTTAATTTAGAGACTCTTGTTTTTAATTTTGTAAATAAATGTTCATTAATGCCTGTATCAAAAGATATAGAGTTTAAGCTTTTCTGTAGGGTAGACTTGGACGGTAATTTTAAGAAGTTACGCAACAACCTGTAGCATTTTGGTCCACTTTTGTATAATGCTAAGCAAAATGCTTTATTATTTGTTGACCAAAGCGGACGCTTACGAGAAACATTTTTTATTTGTGATTGTATAAATTGATATCCCGTAGGACTTAATCCAGATTCCAGATTTCTTATTATTTTTAAACTATTTACTTTTTCCGTTTCTTTTAAATCTTGTTTAGTGTCAAACAATTTCCTTTTTAGCTTACATATTTGAGAAGTTTGTTTCCTAGTGATTTTGTAAAGTGCTTTTTTTCTTGGTGTTAAAGATTTTTTATTAGTGTTGATTGATCTTAAAACTTTGACATTAACATCAGAAGCTCCCTTTAACTTTACCGCCAAGTTCTACGTAATTTTCAATTAATGTATTAGTCTTTTGAGAATAACTTGTACTTACACATTCATCAATCTCTGCAGAACATTGTGGTTCATTTAAAAGATTATTTTGCAAAATTTTTATTTTTTTTGTGCTGAAATTGGTGGGAATTGCGTCTGATCGTATAAGAAACGTTTTTTTCCTAGTACTTGTGAAAAGCCTAGTTTCGAAATGGTCTTCACATAGATATATATTTTTTGAATTAGACAATTTTATAAATTCACCAGTTCCATGAGTTATAGCGTCAAACCATTTCATTCTCAACGTTTCATCATTTGGAAATCTGAAAAAATGCTTATTTACATAATTTTTGTCTGTTACAGGACTGTAATATATATTTTTACAAGTCGGGCTTCTGCATTTAAATCTATAAATACCTGGTGGCATTTTTATATGTTATAAATAAAATAATTGTTTTACCAATACATTATTCACCACTACAATTCACTATGTTCAGTTCAGTCTTCCGCATCAGTCATTCATTTTTAAATGTTGTGTTACTTTCCTATCATTTTCCTGTTTACATTTTACCTGAAAAGTGGTTAAATTTGGAGAAACATAGCTTCGCAAATTACTTAAATAATACTTAAAGATGACTTATAGGCATATAAAATTTTATTTATTCCTCGTGAAACCTTCATTTTTTAAATGTAGACACCTGAAAGGTAATAATATATTTAACACACACTTTAATAACAAGAATATACTGCTTTATATCTTACATTTACTTCATAGGTAAAACATTTAATTATAGAATTTACTCCAATAAAAAAAAAATCCAAAATAAGCTTTATAACTACAGTTTTATATTGTTGTTATTGTTATGATATTGATTTATCTAGGGTTATGATTTGAAGTTTGACGTTAAATGCCTCTACGCGCAACTACAGATGCGCATGGAGGCGCTGCTATTTTAATGTTGCCAATATACGAATGCTTTCAAATAGTCTCTATGCTATTTACTGTCACTGTTAGAAATAGGTTAGTGTTTTTCTAGGTTAAAAATTCAAAACAAGCCGTTGACGAAGTGGATGGTAGGTGGGCGATGTCATTTTAGAAGTTTAATTTCATTGGATGTGTGAATCGATTCCGCGCATGCGCATTTCTCACAAGTGCATCAGACGAACAAAGAGGGCACAAAGTTCTCGGCTGAATTCGTAGGCCGAAACCCGCAATATAGTAGTATTACATATATGGGTTCAGTCACAGTATAGAACACAGAATATATACTAGAAGAAGGTCCTTTTTATTGTGCCAACATCGAAACGGCATTGACATATAAACGACGTGTCGCCCTCATTGTCCCTGGCAACCAAAATAATTAAACTAAAAATAAGATCGCTAAGTCGGTAATAATATTTACTTCATAACTTACCGACTCAGTCGATAAAACAGATATTTAATTTAGGAGGAATTTTTCAAATTATTTTATTTAACTTCACTTTTGTTCTTTGTTTCACAATAATGTTTAAAAGAGTATATGCAACAATACCAGTTATGATGGTAACATTGTATTATACTCATTTAAATATTATTGCGAAACAACAATATAAAACACTCAATACTGGTAAAAAAATTTATTATATCACAAAACAATAACAAATACATTTATAAAAAGTCAATCACAACATTCTGCATAATAGAATAAGGTATTATTATGAATGATTATGTTATACCAATTAGTAATAATCAATTTTAATATTAATCAAATTTATTCTGAATAAATACTTCTATGCAGAAACTTACATTTTTTGTTAAAATTGTTTCTTAAACGCCATATTAAACTGTTCATCTAAGGAGAATTGCTATCAATGTTTGGAATATCTCATTACATCATCATGATTATTAGCAAGGGTGCTTGAACAACATGGACTATCGTATTATCTATCGGAAAAGAATTTGTATTAAGTGACAGTAATTGAGTTTGTTCTAGTTGTTGTTTAGAACCTTCAAATTGTTTATTATGTATTTTGTACAATACAGATTACAAATTTTACCACAAAATCAGAATCTATAAAATAACTATCATAAAGGAAAACATTCTGACAGTATTTGGTAAAACATTGTTTTCCATATTTCTAATGATTAGAATCCCATGGTAGCAATTTAGAAACGAATTTTTGGCACAATGTATAATTATTTGCAAGAATAACTAACTTAACTTACCGATAACAGATCATTGAGATTATATATACTAACAATTCATATAATCAATGAACAGATGATGCTGCAATGAGATTTGACATGATTTATAACTTTCCTATTATCATATTTCAATAGAGATGACAAAGATCACAGCTTGTTTGTACACCGATAACCAATATCGCAGACCCATAGTTTATGTAATTGTTTCGATTCCAGCAGACAACTAGCTCATATTATATATTCGTTTCGATCCCATCTGGTGCTAACTTTTGTGTCATATGTTTCCTTACCTACAATTATTATTAAGTGTTAAATGTGAAAACCTTATTTTAAATTAATTTACAAATTCACATTTTTATATGAATTCAGAAGAATTAATTTTAAATTTATTAGTATCAATACCTACATTTATTTAGAAATCTTGTACTCTTAACTACTTACCTTTTTCTTTTTTGTATTTTGTAATATAACCAAAAAAAATAACAAGAAATCTAGTCAGCTATACGTAAACAAAGACAGTGAGGAAAAATTACTAAATTATATAGTGATAAATTTAAAGACACTAGATTTTGCAGTGAGGAAAAACTAGTAATAAATTGAAAGTTACTTCCTTTTCCTTGCGTCTTTTCCACATGTCTTTTCTCACCTCCCTGGCCGAGGCTCCATCCCGGCTCCATCCCTACTCTGTTACTCTGTTGCGCATTTCCTTAAACTACTTGCACAGCCACAGTATAGAAAGACCAGTAAGGACAGCTGCATTTTCGCGCCAAGCCAATTTCAAAATTCATTCATAATCATTTACGCACTCGTTTTGGTTTACGTTTCGTAGTATAACCGCTTGTGTGTCTTTTCGTTTTGTGATATTCAACTCCTTAACCTATTTGAGTTGCGTTTCAGTCAGAGAAATAGAGGAGGGGAGAATGAGCGTCAAGATGCGCGAACTTAGTAATACAGGAGGCTGCCATTTTGAATTCATATATACGAGGGGGATAGATATGTTATTTTACCAGGTTGTTCAAAAATTTCTATTTAGAAACATGTTAAATTTGAAATGAAATGAACATGAACAAATATCTACTTTTGACATTTTCAGTTACAGATTAATTTTCATAATATATATGCATGAAAAGTTATATTACACAAGATTTGTGCAACCTTTCACAGCACAAGACATATTTACAGTCCAATAAAAACGATACTAACACTAACTACTATTATTATTAAAAAACTAATAATTAACTAAACTAACACTATTATTAAAAATATATAAGTATAACTGAATAAAAAAACACCTGCTGCTGCTCTAAAATCCACAAAATATAAAACTATAACACAAATTCACACTACTCGCTAGTCGCCAACTCCAACAACATGGAACCGGAACTTGACGTAATTTAAGCTGTGGTAAAAGTGTGACGTACATGGCTTTCAAAATAGCAGCGCCCGTAGCGTCCTAGTAAAATGTGGATGGGCACTCGTCGAAGCTCGTTCTCCCCTCTAATCACCCATAATAACGCCATTATGAAAATTAATATGTATCTGAAAATTTCAAAAGTATATATTTGTTCATATTTCATTTCAAATTTAATATGTTTCTAAATAGAAATTTTTGAACGACCTGGTAAAATAACATTATCAATCCCCCTCGTATAAATATCTCCCTTCCTCTATTTCTCTGCTCGAAATACGAAGCGTTCAGTCTCCCGTCCGACCGTTGTCTGTAAATATTTTGTCTTAAAAGTGTGACGTACATGAATTCAAAATGGCTGCGCCCGTAGCATCCTAGTGAAATGTGGATGCGCACTCGTCGAAGCGCGTTCTCCCTCTCCTCTATTTCTCTGGTTTCAGTCTTGGTTTTAAATTTTACTATTTTGTTATATCTCTAAAAAATAATTATGAAAGCATCAGAAGAACCAGGCCAAGGTACAAAAAAGTGTAATATGCTGGAAATTATACATATATAGTTTTTTTACTCCCAAAAGACAACAGAAGGTAATTTTACAATCATTATACAGAATTATAATTATAATAAATTAAGAACATAAAATATTCCTTATTATTTTCCGTGTCGTTTTTTGTGGTAATGCATAAAGTTTGTAACGGAGGAATATTATTTTCAACCAGCATTACATACTTATTGCAATTTGCAAATACTATTCCTTTCTTATTTTTTGTGTTTGTAAAATTGATTGCATTTTATGATTGAAGTTCATGTAACAAGTATTAAAATAAAATTATTGTTGTTTTAGAGCGAAGCAGTGGGCGGTTAAATGTAAGAGATTTTTTGGTTAAAAACATATAATTTTCGAATATGTGCTCAGCATTTTTCACAAGAAATGTTCAAAGATCAGAAAAGAAAACGACTTACGGCAAATGCTTACAATATTTTTAGACGAAATAGTGGTAAAAATATTTAACGTTTATTTTGAAATAGCTATCAGTATTTGAACATATAGAAATACATATTTAGAACATTTTTGATTTTGTGTATACATATAAGAATATATTTTTTCAGAATTATCACAGAAAAATGTGGAAATTTGAATACAGTCTTGAGAATTATTTTGGTAGCATCAAACAACAAGGAGGAAAATCTATCTCACCAACTTCTATATAATTTCGGGGATTTCATTCGTAAATTTGTGTGCGACAGACGTCAAGCAGTGCACTGAGATGTCATGAGTCAATGCACATTATATAGGTACTTCCGATTAGAGAACCTAATTCAATTTCAGAATTGCTTCTGAAGAAGCGAACATACATATGTCTCTTGAAAAGTCAAAAAACCTAGTGACAATACGACAACCAGCCCAGGAATTGTTCAACAAAGTTACTTTTGTTTATAAGTAAGAAATAATTGAGTATGTTCAATTTTAAATATGAATGTACACTCGCCATAGCTTTATGCCATTTTTTTGTTAATGAAATAAAATGTTTATATAAATTGTATTTTATTAAATGTCATAGTTCCAGGTGGGGACATCTCTGTTTTATTTATTGTCTTCAAAGTTTTTATACGCTTGTTAAATTATTAATAATAAACCTCTGAAGATATTTATTTTAAAAATTTTACATATTACGAATAATACTATATATTCGTAATTTATTAGCTCGAAGAATTTAAACTGTCATGACAATTTATTTCACACATCTAGTGTTTTTTGCTAATTTAAACAATAATTTATTGCATTATTTTAAAAAATTACACGTATTTCACAAATTTGCATGTTTATATTTGTAGCAGTTCACCTATTTGAATTTCTGGTGATTCGAACAAATATATAAATCTAGAAGATGTACTTATATTTGCGGAAACTATAATAAAATTGGGTAAAAAAACTGCTGGTAATAACAGTAGTATTAATTACAAATAATGAATATATATGTAGTAGTAAATTAAAAACAAAAAATGTAAAATAAATTCATACCAACTTCTATTTATTTTTTTCATTATTTAAACTATTTACATTAAATTTACTGTTTATAGATAGCTTATAAAACCAATATCATTTACTACAAATTTTCAAAATCATATTACATTTTGAGTACCACAGTTACAATTTAAATTTTGACAGTCACAGGTTACAAAGTAAATCACGCCATAAACAATAGTGAAGAAAGCCTCACTCCCAAGTGGGAGTGATGCTATCTTCACTTCAAACAACAAGGTCAAGGAATTCGACTGGCGGATTTTTCATAAATTTGTTAGCTGTCCCTACTGGTTTCTATACTGTGGCACAGCCATGGTATAGAATATACTGTGGTTCAGTAATCTGTGGTTCTGCCATAGCTGTTTTGCTCTGTGTGTTACCAGCATCCTACATACGTACATTTTACTACGTTTTCGTAATTTAAAGTAACAAATGTAAATGTGGTGCAAAAATCTGTGTAGTGATCTAAGACAAGATTAGTAACTAAATATTTTGAACTTTTGTATAGCTCTAAATATTGAAAATCAGTAATAATATACAAAAATGCCAGTTTTAGAAGCAACAAACACGAATGATGATACAAGTCCAATAAATCCATTAGTGGGCATAATTTACCCTCCACCGGAAGTTAGAAGTATCCTTTTGAAAATAAAGGCATGTATAAGTGATACTGTTTATAATAGATATAGTTTAATTTTCCGTTCTTGACTTAAACAACTCGCAAGTTTTATTTCTTATATTTAAATGTGTCGCATCAAGAAATGCTTAAATCAGATAATAGAAATAAACAAAAAAAATGAAAATTCTAACTTTCTGCAACTCTCAAAACACCTGTAATGATATAGTAATTTAACTTTAAATACTGCAGAAATATATTCATTACCAAAAAATAAGTAGAGTTTGCTCTATAACACAGTATTCAAGATACAGGTTGCTAAAATTTACAAAAAAAATTATATATTCTGTCATATATTCATAATACGCTGACGGAATTGACGGAAGACATTTATTATACAGGGTGTCCAGAAACTCTCCTGACAAACGAAGACCGGAGATTCCTCAGATAATTTTAAGACAATTTAACCCAATTCACCTAGTCCAAAAATGCTTCCTAAGGGAACTAGAGCTCTTTGAAGATGGAGCCTTGTAAATAGTTTTGTTTAAATAGCTCCAGAACGCTTCTACTTAGAAAAACAAAAACTGGTATGCTTGTTTAGCCTTCAGAGATGAATCGATTCCATCAATTGCGAATTTCTAGTACCAGTCATAGGCGTCCGTTTTGGGTAGGTCAACGGTTATTTTAACGCATAACTTTTTTGTCTTTAACTTTTAAGCATTTGTGACACTAGATTATTAAATTTTCAGGTATTCTAGTACTAAAAGGTACTCTTACTTTAAGTCATTAGGATACACCGTTTTCTAGAAAAATGGATTTGAAAATTTTTCGTTTGTTCGTCATTAAAGTTTAAAAATTTTAGTTAAAGATTTTTAGAAACAAAGTATTTATTACAATGGAACGAAAGTAACAAAAAAAAGTATCAAAGGTAGATAGTTACAAAAGATGCTCGATGTGATGACCATTAGTCTCTATGCATAAATTTACCCTTTTGCTTAGAGGACGCCGAATTTTTGCAAAAATTCCAAAGTTATTTCTAAATTCGTTGCAAGCATCTTGTATCCTTCGTCAGAGTTGTGCACGATTTTGTATCGGAACGGAATAAACAAATGCTTTTATGTATCTCCAAACACAATAATCGCAAGGATTCAAATCCGGCAACCTTGCTGGCCAAGCAACTGGACCTCCTCTTCCAATCCAATGGTCTTCGTAGTTATTATCTAGAAAGTCTCGTACATTCCTGCTAAAGTGGGCCGGACAGCCGTCGTGTAGAAACCATAACTTTTGCCGAATATTTAAACGCACCTCATCTAACAAATCAGGTAAAATCTTTTGCAGGAAATGTAAATAATCAGCACCATTTAAACGAGCAGGTAATTCCATAGGTCCAAGTAGATAATCGTCAACTACTCCTATCCAGACGTTTATCTTAAACCTATGCTGATGCTTAAATTGTGTGGGGATTGTCACCAACGTACTAATAATAATGTGCATTATGTACATTAAAAATTCCATTTTTTGTGAATGTAGCTTTGTCACCAAACAAAATGTATCTGAAAAAATCTTCATCTTGATTTTTCTGGTTTTGTAACCTTTGTAAAATGAAAAGGATATAAATTTTCTTTGTGTAAAATATTTCCTACGAAAGATTTTGAAATTGTGGGGTACATGGCAGATAGTCTTCGGTAAAAGAATGGGATTTTATTTTAGTTAATTTGCTTTTGAGAAAACTTGATGCTGATACTATTTCCCGCTTTGAACTTGCATACGGTTCAACTGAAATGCCATCTTATGAACGCTTAACTGAGTTTTTGGAAAAACAATGTAACTCTTTAGACAGTATATTGCGCACACTTCATTCTTCCCGTACGCAATTAATAAAGAAAACTTCTTCTAATTTGACTCCTAAAAATTTGTTAAAATCACCCAACCGCAAAACATCGTCTTTCTTAACTAATACTAAAAATCGCCTCTGTTTTATGTGTAAAGGAGATCATGTTCTTTACAAGTGTCCTTTATTTAGTTCAAAAACCCCGCGTGAAAAATACAATATTGCTAAACAAAATAATTGCTGTGTTACTGTTTAAGCACGTCTCATGTAATCAGAAATTGTAATTCTGAATCAACTTGTCGCGTTGAAAATCCGCAACCTGAAAATAATAATGGTAATTTTGATAGTAACAGAAATTTACCAACCGCTAGTCCTAGCAATAATCCCAAGCCCGGTCCTAGCACTACTTTACTTGCCACATCAAATAATATTCAGTCTTTAAATTTACAAATTGCTTTAACTAATGTATTGTTAAGTACAGTTCAATTAGAAATGCGTGCTTTGTTAGACGGTGGCTCTCAAGCCAATTTTATAACTCAAAGGGCAGTAAATAAAATTAGGATTATCCTGTTTTAAATTATCGTTAGCTATACATGCGTTAAATGATACAAATGTCACATCAGTTTCAGGCGGAGTAAATTATACGATAAAACCGTTAAATAATTCGACTTTAAATTAAACATTAAATGCAATAATTATTGATAAAATATGTCCCAATTTGCCAAACCGATTTACTAATACTCAAAACTGGACCCATATTAAGGATATAATTTGGCAGATCCTAATTTCAATTCTCTCGCTTGCTTAGACTTGCTACTTGGTGCTCATATTTTCAGTAAAATTATTAAAAACGGTCGTATTTCTGGCGATGTGCATGCCCTTTCCGCTATAAATACAACATTTGGTTGGATTTTAATGGGAAATATTATTTGCAGTATATTAATTCTATGTTAGGTCTCTTTCATGATATATCGTTATCATGCCTTGGTGCGAGTAGACGTGTTTCTATTGTGTGCTACAAAATTTCAGTTTATTGTAAGATAACGTGCACATAGTTTCTTGAAAATCTGCAGTAGAGTTGTTGTACTTATACAATTGGTTGCAACACGAAATTAAAACCATTTACTACATTATATAGTAATAATTGCTGTATATAGTAATTAATTTAATATGGCTTCTACAAGACAACAGAAAAAGACCGAGGATGGGGATCAACTGCACCAGGCAGTGAAATCAGCTGTGAGTAAATTATGTACTTCAGAGGCATTTATCACTCAACTTAGCGAATCGATATTTTCAAGCATTAATGAAAAAATTAATAAGGAGCTTGAATTCTTAAAAAATAAGATAAATGAATTAGAACTAACAGTTCACAAGCAAGATGGTATTATTAAATCCCTGAAGGACAGCCATGAAAAATATGAAAAGTTTACTCGTAAAAACAATTTTTTAGTGTATGGTCTTGTAGAACAGGATAATGAAAATTGTTTAGCTACTATGCTTGATGTCCTTAACACTCAGATGAGATTAAATATAGAAGAAACGTCCATTGAGAGCTGCTTTCGACTTGGAAAGGTTAATAAAACAAAATCCCGGCCATTATTAGTTAAATGCAACAGTGGACATTTGAGGAGATTGATTTTATCTAACAGGAAATTTCTCAAGGGAACGAAAATTGTTATTAGAGAAGACTTGACGGCAGTACAAATGAGTATATTCAAGTCAGCACTGGGTAAAGTTGGTAAAAATGGGAAAGTCTGGACCAATTTCGGTGCAACATATCTTAAGTATTCTGGTGATGAAACTGTCCATAAAATCGCTACAATGGAGGATATTCATGGTATCTAACTATTGGGTTTCATAATGCTTGAAGATTTAATTTTTAATTTTTACGATGATTTATCCATTTTGTACTTTGATATTTTTATTTGCTTTTTCTTTCAAGGAATGTGTGTAAACATAATATCACTTTATTTTGTGTTAATTTTAATAGTTGTTTCATGATAATGTTAAAATTGTAGTAGTACACAGTGGGTGCAATTGATGCGTACCCAAGTTTATCTTTTTTTTTTCTTACACTCTGTTTCTTTAGTATCAACATTTCTTTGTTTCGGTTTTTATTTTGACCTTTCTCGGCTATATCTAAAATAAAAATGTGTGATTGTTTATATATAGGATGTCTTAATGCACGATCTCTTTTGGCACACTTACACAATATAAGGACTATATGTCTACAACATAACTTTGATATTTTATTTGTTTGTGAAACTTGGCTAAATGAAAATGTAACAAATGATATGGTATCTTTTGAAGGGTATAATTTATATAGGAGGGATCGTGGAGCATTGGGGGGAGGAGTATGCATTTATATATCTAATAAAATACATTGTGAGCAAACTAATAATTATGGAACAATATCAGAACAACTCTGGGTGAATATAAAAATTAAGAGTAATTTCATTGCTATTGGCGTAATATACAGGCCTCCTCACACAAATGTAAATGCCTTTGTTAATGAGTTTGAGGATACTTTGAGTTTAATATATCCTACTGTTGATGGAATCCTATGCGGTGGAGATTTTAATATAGATTTTTTGAATATTAATAATATTACAGTAGAAAAAATGGTATCAGTTCTTCAATGTTTTGATATAACGCAGATTATCGATACTCCTACAAGAATTACTGCCACTACTGCCACTTTGTTAAATGGTATTGTCACATCTCCTGATTGGGTAATTAATAAGGGCGTTATTAGTGTAACGGGTGTTATAGCTGATCATGATATAGCTGTTTGCAAAATAAAGGTGAGTGTGGAAAAGCAGGGACCCAGAAGTATCACCTACAGGTCTTTTAAATATTTCAATGAGGAAAATTTTAGAGCCGATTTGTTTAATATTCCATTTTTTACAATTTTTGACAAGGACGACGCAGATGAAAAAATTTCAATTTTAGTTAATTCACTCACTGCTTTATTTGATAGACATATGCCTTTAGTAACATCACGAGTAACTAAACCTAAGGCCCCCTGGTTGACATATACAATTAAGGAAATGATGAAATTACGTGACAAAGCTTTAATTAGATATAAGAGAACTCAATTGGATATTCACTTTCAATTTTATAAAGATATGAGAAACTATACTAACTCTGCAATAAAGCGAGAGAAAAAGGCATATTTTGCAAGCCAATTAAAAGACACTAATTCTAAATCTCTCTGGAATACTTTAAAAACCTATAATGTGATCTCTAATAAATCTACTCCAATACCCGAGAATTTAAAAAATCCTAATGAAATTAATACCTATTTTATATCTTCGTGTTCTTCTAAAGATCCCCCAGAGCCGCTGTTATCTTTTTATAAAAACTCAAAAGCCGTAAATACTAATTTTAAGTTTCATGAAGTAAATGATTTATTTGTTTATCAAACAATTGCTCAAATAAAAACAAATGCCCTTGGTGAAGATCGATTGAGTTCTAGATTGATAAAGTTGTGTTGCCCTCATATTATTCCTTATATAACCCATATTGTTAATTATTGTTTAAATAATAATACTTTCCCAAGTTTATGGAGAATTGCTGTAGTAAAGCCGTTGCCTAAAAAACCTAATCCACTTGAATATAAAGATTTACGGCCAATTAGTATTTTGCCAGTTTTATCGAAAATTTTGGAAAGAGCTATGGAGGTACAATTAAAAGAACATTTGGACTCAAATTATTTACTACCTGAAACTCAATCCGGATTCCGCAAAGGTCATAGTTGCACGACTGCTCTTCTTCATATTATTGATGATATCGTAAGATCCATAGATAACGGAAAATGTACTGTGCTAGTGTTGTTAGATTTTAGTCGCGCTTTTGATACCCTCAATTATAATTTATTGACTGCAATATTACATTATATAGGTCTCTCAAACGATGCTATCGCCTTATTGAAATCTTTTTTAACAAATCGTTCACAAATAGTTATGATTGATGGTGAAACATCCGATTGCTTAGAACTAAAGAGTGGAGTTCCTCAGGGGTCAATTTTGGGTCCCTTGCTTTTTGCTGTGTATACGTCTAATCTTATTAAAACTCTTCAATATTGCAACATTCACCTTTACGCCGATGACACCCAGCTTTATTATAGTTTTGACCCCGAGGAAGTGGTAAATGCTTGTACTGTTATAAATAGAGATCTAAATAATTTTATTAAAGCGGCATCCAATCATTGTTTAAATATTAATTGTGATAAATCTAATGTTTTAATGTTTGGTAATAGATTAAAGATAGATGAAATATGTGATAGCATAAACATATCTATTGAGAATGAACGTATTCAAATTGTTCATGAAGCTAAAAGTTTGGGTGTCATACTTGATTCTGGTTTAAAATTTGAGAAATATATAAATCATTTGTTAAAACGGGCATACTGTACATTAAAAGTATTATATGGAAGTAGACACTTTTTACCTTTACATGTAAAATCTACATTATGTGAAACATTGATTTTGTCTGTCTTTAATTGTGCCGATGTACTTTATGGTCCGTTTTTAACTGTGCAATACAAAAACAAAATTCAGAAGGTACAAAATTCTTGTCTCCGTCTCATATATGGTATTCGTAGGAGGGAACATATTACCCATAAAATAAAAGATAATAATTGGTTAGATATGTCTAAAAGGAGGACTTTGCATGCAGCAATATTATTCCATAAAATTGTAGTTAACAAGACTCCTACATATCTGCATAGGAAAATTACCTACCGCTCAGACGTTCACAACATAAATGTAAGATATAGGGGCATCCTCTCTCCTCCATCCTTCAAGTTAGAAATTTTTAGACGAGCCTATACTTATCAAATATGCTTAATTTATAATGATATTCCTTCATCTTTCAAAAGTTACTCTTTTCAAAAATTTAAGACATCCTATAGGCAAATATTATTTGAACAGCAATAGTTAGTTTGTGTCAATACCTGTTGTGCAAGGGCAAGGTTGAATAAAATCAAAATAAGAACTGTTAGGAGTTATGCATGGTAATGATTAAGGTTAAGTGGAAGAACAATTTATTCTAGAATAAATTGAACTTCGCCTTTTGCTTTACGTTTTTTTTTTACTGTTATGTCGATATATGTAACTGTATAACTGTATAAGCAATAAAGTCGATTATTATTATTATTATTATTCTTTAGATAACAATCTTAAAAAATTATGGGAAGTAGAAGAAGTACCTAAAGTGATTACCTTTTCACCTGATGATTTACTTTGTGAGAAAAACTTTGTCAAAACCCACTGTAGAGACTTTTCTGGATGATATAGTGTATCTCTTCCCTTTAAAAATTCTGAGGCATTGTTTGACGATTCGAAAACAAATGCTTTATGCCGCTTTTATTCTTTAGAACAACGTTTGTTCAAGAATGATTCTCTTAATTCTTGTTCTGAATTTATGAAAGATTATCTACAGAGTGGACATATGGCACTGGTCACTTCTCCCCCTTTGCATGAAGGTAAAATATTTTATATTTCTCATCATTCTGTTATAAATCCTAACAGCAGTACTTCACCATTACGAGTTGTCTTTGATGCATCTGCCAACTTAGTAAATGGCACTTCTCTTAATGATTGCCTTTTGGTTGGCCCTAAACTTCAAAAGGATATTATGACGTTATTGTTACACTTTTGTTTATACCCGCTTGTTTTTACTGCTGATATCAAGCACATGTATAGACAGATAAATATTCATCCGCATCATAGAGATTACCAAAGAATACTTTGGAGATTTTTATCAATTGACCCTGTCCAAGAGTACAGACTAAAAACCGTTACATACGGTATTTCCTCGGCACCTTTTCTTGCTCTCAGAACGATTCAACAATTTGCTAGTGATAAGTTCAATTCATTCCCTTTAGCTTCACAAATAATTCAGTCTGATATATATGTTGATGAAATTATTTCTTTGTTACGTAGGGGAGGTTTCGTAGAAAATGGGCCAGTAATAATATTCATTTTTTAAATACAATTTCCGAAAATCTAAGACAAAATCAGTCTTTCTCTGACAAAGATAGTTCTATGAAAATTCTCGGTTTAAACTGGTTACCTTCTTCAGATATTTTTTGTTATTTAATAGAAACTTTAAATAGTCCATGTACAAAACGTATAGTCTTATCAGAATTATCAAGGATTTTTTTGAGGGATTTTTGATTCTCTTGGTTTCTTATCACCAATTACTTTTTTCACAAAATATTTGATGCAACATCTTTGGACTTTAGGTTTAAGTTGGGATTAAACCCCTCCTCCAGATGTGTTAATTCGTTGGGATAAATATAAATCCGAACTTTCTTCTCTTATTCACTTATATATCTCTCGTTGCTGCGTGCCATTAAAGACTACCAACTGTCAAATTCATGGTTTCTGCGATGGTTCCGAACGTGGTTATGCCGCAGTTATTTATTTTACATTTGAAACTTCCGATGTAAACATTTCCATTCATCTTATTTGCAGTAAATCAAAAATAGCTCCTCTTAAACGCATTTCTATACCACGATTAGAATTGTGTGCCGCTTACCTGTTGTCAAAACTTCTAAAATTTGTCTTGAATACTTACCGCGATAAAATTAATATAAATGAAATATTTGCTTGGAGCGATTCTACATTAGTCTTACATTGGGTTAAAGCATCAGCTCATAAATGGAAAACTTTTGTCAGTAATCGTGTGACTTTAATACAAGAAAGTATTCCACCATTTAGTTGATTTTACGTTCAGTCTGAGCACAATCCCACCGACTGTGCGTCTAGAGGATTACTTCCCTCCGAGTTTCTTAATCATACTAGATGGTGGGTCCACCATGGTTAAAATTACCTAATAATGAGTGGTCTGTTGTTAGTTTTGTAACACCTGATTCTGATATAAGATCAAAAGAAGCGTGGCGTTTTTACACTTAAAGAATTAAATAATGCTTTAATGTTATTCATAAAATATATTCAGTTTAAATTTTTCGCGGAAGATATGGAAAAAATTAATAAACATCAATTTCTTTCTAAATCTATGAGAAAATTAAATCCTTTTATAGACTAAAACTCTATTGTAAGAGTTGGAGGTAGGCTACAGAACTCCTCAATTGCTTTTAATAGAAAACACCCTATACTTTTGCCTAGATGCCGCTTTACCGATTTACTTATTGAAAGTACACATGTATGTTTTTTACATCCTGGTGCTCAGACACTACAATACATTTTATTACAAAATTTTTGGATACTATTCAGCCTAAAACAGTCGTAGAGTGAACATCAGCTGTTAATTGATCTGAGTTTTATTATTTTCGGTGAATAGTTTTAAGAATGTCTTCAGAAAGTGACGGCAATAGTGATATGGAATTAGTGGAGGATGATGAAAACTGGACCGAAGCAAGAGAGAACAGGAAAGCCAAAAGGAAAAGAACAAAAGATTATTCTCAAGAAGAAGTTAATAATATCATTTTAGGACCTGCCAAAAAAACACAACAGATAAACACTACACAAAAAGCTACTACAAGTTCTTCAACTATTCCAAAAAACACATCACAAAACATTAACAAAAACACATCAACAAACAATTATTCACTGCAAATGCAAAACATCCTTAACCAACAGTACAAAAACATGCATTACCTAATGACCAATAGAGAATTCACCAGGACACAAATTGCGGATTTCTGGAATTCAAAGAACCCCCAATCTCGAGATGTCATAATAAAAACAAGCAAAGGATTCCTACTTAAAACTAATTTAGAAAAAAATGTGGCTTCAAATTATCTTACAACGCTTAAGCAGAGCGAAGTATTACAAGATTTCCAAGAAACTAACCCAAATCGACAAACAGCCAATAAAACCATAAATGCCACGTTTGCTTGTGTAATTGCTTCAGTTGAGCAGGACATCGAAGACTTAGAAATGAGAGAATTTTTAGAAGCAAACAGCATAAAACTAAGGTACTGCAAACGAATAACTTCTAGAGCCACAGGAAAATTAACCCAACTGATAAGAATTATAACCGGAGACTTTCCATCGTTTCAAAAACTACTTAACGAAGGAGTATTTTACAAAAATAAACATTATCCGGTTCACCCAAGTACACCGCCAGAACCTGTATCCTCTCCATGTGCAAAATGCTCACTTTACACACACACAACAGAACTTTGCAATTTACCATTAACATGTAGAAAATGTAAAGGAAAACATAGTACCAGTAATTGCACATCACCTTTGCCTGAAAAATGTACGGCATGTAATCCAGAGGAGCACCAAGCATGGTCGGTAAAATGTTCAAAACGACCTGTAAAACCTATTGAGGGTATTCCAAATACACGAATAAAATCTTTGAACAAAAAATCTTGCGAAATCGATAAAAAAATAACAAAAAACAACAAGATACACACACCTATGACACTTCATGATCATATTATCGAAACGTATACCAATAAGTTCAATAAACCCAAATACACCAACAGACAAGAGCTGATAGTTCAATTAAAAAAACGATTTATTAATCTATACAACATAGATACAACAGTCGTATTCAGCGGTAACCACTTGTTCATATTAATGTTTGACCTAGACAAACCGAATACCACGTCACCAACAGAACCAACTGAAGGCTTAGTAATTCATAGCAATGGGTACTAATATTAAAATGTTATATGCCAACATAAATAGTTATTCTCCAAAAAACCATCTAATCAACCATTATCTCCAAAATACCAATATAGACTGTCTTATGTGTGTCGAAACAAAAAACAAGGAATATATAAGAGCCTATAGAGATTGGAATATAATACAGTTGAAAGGTAACATAGCTAATGTCAATATTAGAGGGGGGTGCTTAACACAGGCCAAAAAGATTCTTCAAATGGGAAAAGAAAACCCTCCAAGAATTAACAACCTGAAAAATAATTGCTTACACCTTACGTTTCCATACCACAACTCTAAGCTTCACATATTCTTAGTTTATATCGACAACAACTCAACAATAGAAGAAACCATTTTCACCAAGGCCTGTCTTTATGAATATTCCATTATTATTGGTGACTTTAACCCAAATACAGCAAGGAAAAAAAATCAGCTTCGGCATTTTTTAAACAATTCAAACTTTATGCAGATCCACACACCTCCTACTTTTATTATGCCAAATAATCCCAACTCGACACCAGATGTATTTATGTGCACGGAAAATATCAGAAACAATATAACCGATGTAGAACTAATCTCGGACCTTGGCAGTGACCACTTAGCCATCCAATTTAAACTCTATCTTCAGAATAATCCCACCCCGCATCCAATTGAGACGATACCAAACATAAGTAAATGTAATATTGATGTTGTCAATGGAAAAATGCTTGAATTTATAGAAAACAGACATGAGGCTATTACGCCTTTATACATCACTCAGTTCAACGAAGAACTAACCAAACTAATCCTAGAAAATTCACCAACACAAAGGAAACATTTTTTTAACTATAAACTACCTCCATTCATCTTAAACCTAATAAAACAAAAAAGAATATTATATCGTCAAATTAAACGAAATGAAGACCATGAAATAAAAACAAAATATAATGAACTTGCGAAAGATATACATACATTAATCCAACAGTATAAACAGGACAAATGGTTAAACGCATGCAAAAATATAAATGAGGCTAGAGGAAGAACATATTGGAGTGAAATTAAAAAATTGTCTAAATACAAGTCGAACATATCTAGTACCCCCGAAATGGTATACAACAACAACATATATTACACTGACCAAGAAAAATCTAGTACATTTAAGGACTATTTTGAGGAAACCTATAAATTTACCATAAACGATAATTTTGATAATACCAATTTGAATTTAATTAATGAATGGTATGATAATTTCTTTAATACAGACCCGCTCATAAACGACGACGACAATAATACCAATATCACAGAAGAGGAATATTATAACACACTAAGTTCAGGCAAAAACACAGCTCCCGGCCACGATTTTATCAGCAGGAATACTCTAAGAAAACTGGAACACAGTATACACCTTGAAATTATCAATATATATAATTACTGTTTAAAAAATCATCACTTTCCAACAGAATGGAAAACTGGCATCATAATCACAATCCCAAAGCCAAATCAAGACCATTCGCATCCCCAAAACTATAGACCAATAACCTTGCTACCTGTAATAGGTAAAAATCTGGAGAAAATTATAAAAAAGAGGTTATCCAACGAAATAGACCAACATATACCCCAGAACCAATTTGGCTTTAGACAAAAATCATCTACAATCCACCCTCTAGTAATAATAACATCAAATGTACAAGCCAGTAGTATAATCAGCTCAAAATCGGCAGCAATTTTTATTGATTTAACAAAAGCGTTCGACTCAGTCTGGCACAGAGGGCTTCTATATAAATTACACCACGCAAATTGCCCCATCTATATGCTATGGCTACTCAAAGAGTTATTAGAGGGAAGAAAAACAAGGATCAAAATAAACACATCTGTTTCCGACACATTCACAAATGAACAAGGAGTTCCACAAGGCTTGCCACTCTCACCCTTCCTATTTAATATCTTCTGTTATGATATATTACCTAATGAGAGACCAGCAAACCATAACAAATCTTACCTTCTTCAGTTTGCGGATGATATAGCTTGGGTAGCCCATGGGAAAACGTTGCGGCAAACAATGGAAGCATTACAACACTCAGCAAACAATACCATCCGATGGTGCAATAATTGGAGACTAAAAATAAACCCCAACAAATCTCAATTGATTATATTTAATAACAGAATTTCAGAAGCCACTCCTACAATACAAATAATTAACAATATATTATCACCATCGGCAACAGTTAAATATCTCGGAATTAAATTAGATAATAAATTAAACTTTAATAGCCACACCAAGGACATGAAAAGGAAAATGAGTAGAGCGAAACATTTTAGATCCCTCACCTATAAAAATGAAGGTATTAGTATGACCACCGCAACAAAAATATACAAAATGATATGTCGACCAATCATTGAATATGGCTCCATTCTATTCAGTACATGTAGAAAACCGGCACTAAATAATATTGAGGTAGCAGAGAGAAGTAGTATACGGAGAATAACAAAAAATAGACATCCACACAACTCCCTTCACAATATACGCAATAATTTGCTGTATGAACGGACTGGTATTGAACCCATACTCATTCGCTTCAGAAAACTTTCAAAAAAGTATGCGCAATCAGAAGAATTTCATTCTACGATTCAACCGTTTACAATCCAAATACCAGAAGATGTTACTAGAAGAAGAACACATCCTGAAAGAACACTGCTAGAAGTACTATCTGAAGAACAATAGACAAAATATAAGATAATGTACATTTTTTTTTTTTGCATCTAAATATGTATTTTATTTTTAAAATAATTTTATGTAATACAACAATGAATTGTAAAATAGGCTGAAAGACTTCGGTCGCTGGCCTTTTGGATTATCTCCAATAAATATTATTCTCTCTCTCTTTTTGGATACTATCAATGCGAAGAGCTATTCGCAAAGTTGTTTCAAACTGTCACAATTGTTGGCGTCTAAACCCAAGACCGCTACAACCCCCTATGGGAAATCTACCTGTTACTAGGTTGTCTCAAGTTAAACCATTTTCAATCGTTGATTTCAGGCGTTGATTTTGGTAGTCCATGTTTTATAACTTTAAACAAGATAAGGGGTGCAAAAACGCATAAAGCTTACATTTGTTTATTCATTTGTTTTAATACTAAAGCCATCCACTTAGAATTGGCTACGGATCTTTCTACAGAATGTTTTCTTGCGGCATTACGACGATTTATTGCACGTCGTGGATGCTGCTCGCAAATTTTTAGTGGCTTTCTAACGCTAGAATCTCTATCTGCAATTCCAGACGAAGACCTACAGCAAATCCCATTAAATCGTCTTAATCGTTGGCAAATTCTACAACGTTTACATGCTGACTTGCTTGGTCTCGTTGGCACAATGAATATCTACATACTCTATTTCAAAAACGTAAATGGTTACATCCTGAAAAACCTTTAGCTCCCGGAGTATTAGTATTGATAAAAACGTACTGCCGCTATAGTGGCAACTAGAGCTGGGAATATTTATCGATATATCGATAATTATCAATAATAATACAGATAAAAAATTATGGAATTATCGATAATATGGATATTATCAACAATCCTAAAAATATATAAAAACTATCGATACCTATTATCAAAAATTTCTTGATATTACCGATAATATCGATATTATCAATAATTTTCAATATTATCGATATTATCGTTATAGTACCGATAATATCGGTAGTTACCGATAGTTTTGGTAATATCGATAATATTTTGACTTGAAGCCAATAATGATTTATGCGACTTATATGTTTTTCGTAGGTTTTAGATTTGTTTATACCATAAATAAGTAACTTAAAATTTAGGGAACAATCACGAAGTAGGCAACATCTGTTGAGATAGAATGAAATCCTTCCAGGTGTGAATAACAAAGGCCAGAGATCTTATAAAAAGAAGCGGCAACTTGTCAGTAGAACACACTGTGATATAAAAATTATTCATTATTTGAAGTTATTACTTCAATATTTTAATTATTTTAACACTTTAAATAGTTCTATAACATTTTTCCGTAAGAACTAACAAATAACTGCACTTAGAACACCAAAAAAAAAATACTACTATCAGATGTGTCAAACATGTGATAATTGTCAAGGAGACGCCAAGTAGACTTCAAAACATTGTTTTTCACACTCAAATCGCGCCATCTACTCGTAATGTTCCCTATAGTTTACAAACCCCGGCAACGAACTTGTGGGTCTTTGAATCTGGCAACTTTTCCTTAAGGCTGGATGTGGAGTGAATACGTCTGTCAGTTTGTTATAATATCGACATTATGGATAATATCGATATTATCGATAATATCGATATCACCGAATTTATCGATATTATCGATATCGAATTTATCGATATTATCGATAATATTAGTTTATTTTATTTATCGATTGTTCCAAACCGTTATCGCCCACCTCTAGTGGCAACTAGCCAGAGTTGTAGATGTTCATCGTGGTGCGGATGGGGTGGCTAGAGTTGCAACAGTGCGTATTCAGCATGGCATATTTAGGCGTCCATTGGTTAAATTATGCCCCTTACCTAATAATTAATTTCTCGCACATTTGCTTAACTTTTGTTATTTTTTTTATTTCTATTTCAATGTTTAATCTATATCCAATTTATTTTTGTTTACATAAAAAGGTGGGTGGGAATGTTTACGCCTGCTTATATTTTTTAATTAATAATGTTGGATAATTAGGACGTTCTGCGTTTTTACCTATTATTTTTCCCGCGAAAAATGAGAATAACTTCACCCCACTACACATTTGCGTAGCATGAGTCGAAGGAAGAAGACTGAAATCTACCGCTGAACCGCTGACATGTGATCGCAACAGTTATCGTTCTTCGAGTGTCTTCCGATACGCTGAAACTCAAAATTATTTTTCTGAATCCAGAACTTCATCCATCACTGGAATAAAGATGCGTGAAGTTTTCTCCCGCATTTTGATCATTATTTTTTTTACCGCATTTAAACTTTTGTAATCTTATCTAATTTCACAAAAAAAAACTACAGCCCATTAACAAAATAAACAACAGTTAAATTGGGGAGATATTTGGGTTTGTTTTTATATTTTATTGAATTTTTCTAATGAATTAAGCCTTTTATTTGATGAAATATTAACCAAGTGGTTGTAACCAGCGACACCGTACCAAAGCATGCCACTGTGGTGTATTTAAAGAGTATATAATTTCTTTATAAGTTTATTGTTCGACTTACATAGTTAATCTGCTGTTTTATGTTACCCAAAAGTTAGCAAGTTTGCTGTTTTAATTATTCAGCAATATTTCGTAACACTATTACTACAATAACTTATTTCATACGTATCTAAGTGGGTCGGTACAATGTCCAAGCGTGTTAAGCTATACAGGATGATTACTTTGTCTTAGGACATTACACCTTGCCTTTCAGAGAGAATGATCTTCACTATGGCCACTTGTGAAGAGCACTTGTCTGAACATGTACAAATACCTAATAAATAATAATTAAATCTAATCTAGATACTAAAGAACATATTTATAAAGTACCCTATTTTACTCATATTACTAAATATTAAATATAAAATACACTATGGACAATTAAAATAATTTTACCTTACTGCAATAATGCTTATACTATACATGGCTTGATATATATTCTGCGATTCGTCAGCAATTCACTGTTACATTAACTCCTTTTAAATAACGCTTTCACTTTCCTTAGTCCCATTAAATTAAATTTCCACTTATTGTCTTTAGATTATACCTAAAAGCTAAAAAAAAAGAGAAAAATTCAAGGCTGAGCTGCCATTGGTTGGATAACCAAATTCCTCTGGATACGTTTCTTAACTTGCTTGCCATAACCTTTGCAAATCTTCAAAGCCAGTAAGGTCAACAGTACTATTACATGTACAACATAATTTTAACATCCATGGTAACATTGTATTCCTTCTCCTGTATATTGCCTCCAAATAACGATTACCATACCATATCGCCTTCTTAAATAACTTTCCAATTTTATATTTTTACCATAGGAATCTCTATATTCCTTGTGGCAGGATCTTCATATGGTGTATTTAAAGAGTATATAATTTCTTTACAAGTTTATTGTTCGACTTACATAGTTAATCTGCTGTTTTATGTTACCCAAAAGTTAGCGAGGTTGCTGTTTTAATTATTCAGCAATATTTCGTAACACTATTACTACAACTAATAACTTATTTCATACATATCTAAGTGGGTCGGTACAATGTCCAAGCGTGTTAAGCTATGCAGGATGATTGCTTTGTCTTAGGACATTACACCACTAATTAAAGCCATGAGGTTAATACTACATCGAGGAGTGTGACACTTCAGAAATCAGGCGTATGTTTTGTGCGAAATCAAAAAAATCTGTAAAAATCGGTAAAATTGTACAAAACACTTAAAATCATATGAAATCATACGGTCTTGTGAAACCATCCGAAACTTGTGAAATCAGTAAAATCTTGCAAAATCGGATGAAATCAAATTATTGAGATATTAACTTCCATTTTATCAAGCATTTGCACAGTATAGATAGACCAGTAATTTCACTATGGCACTTTTGGTATTTTCAGTCTGCTGAAGTGTCCTTGAAATGCATATGCAACACCGCTTCGGAGGAGATTTACAAAATTGGCAATCAAGACTGGAATAAGATTTTTTTTTGCATGTAAAAGCATTAATTCATTCCATATGAAAGTTTACGTTATCACATAAGCAATTAATTATAGTTATGGATAGGTATTTCAACATGTATTACTACCTCGATTCAATTTACTTGTTGTGTGTTACAATTTTTACAATTTGCGCTGGTACTGATTAAATCTATGGCTGATGTTTTGGGTGATTGTTCAGTTGTTATAATATAATTATATTATTGTTTATTAAATATTAAGCATGACTTTATACTAAGGTAATGTATTTATGTAACAGATGCAAAAAGTGACTAACGGCTTTGTAAACTTGTACGGTAATACAACAGCAAATAAGTTCTAAATATGTCATAAAAATATCATTGCACATGTTACTACTATTTTTTAACCTTAGGCTTACTACGGTAATTTCAGAACACTTCATGTATCATCATCTCCTGTTCTATTACATTCATTTGTTTCATTTTTTATTATTGGTAATATATTATAAAATGATAATGATAATATATAATAATAATCGGTCGGTGGTGAAGCAATTTAAGGCGTAAGTACTTGAATCGTGTTTGCACCCAACGCAGATTCGAATCCTGCGGACGGTAGACTGTGGACTAGCTATATTTTAAGGCATCTACCAGATCAACTCGCTTTGCATCATTGTTCTATCTCGAAAATGCCCGGACTAATGTATTATTCAACTCACCGTTGTATACTATGGGCCGTAATTATCAGTATATTGAAAATAATCTTGATATTTTAAAAGGTAAATTTAGTCAAATTAAGTCTTTGTTTTAGCCATTTGTTATTTGTGTTTTTCTTTTGTTGTTATCTTATGAATTTTGTTAATTCTATAGGTATGTGTGTCATATGTAATTTTTGTTTTTTTTTTCTTATGTTGGTTTTCCGACTCTGTAAATGTACATGTACATTCTGTTGGGTTTGTGTAGTAAATAAATAAATAAATAAAATAAATATTTGTGGAGAGGATTAACACTCTCCCGCACAAGTCTCTCAACTTCTGGGCTAATCCTCGTGATTAGAATGAGGGTTAGAGATATTATATTATTATTAATAGTTGTTGTAATTACAATTTAAATATTTTTACATAAGCATACAGAATACTAATCCGTTACATTACAATTGCTAAAAGCAGTATGGTGATGTACATAATTTGAAGGTGAGCCCTTTTGTGCCGGAAATATTCTGGAAACTACCTCTTAGTGTAATCTATTCACGCAATAGATCAGAATCATTAGAAAACATATTCTAAAATGTATATGACACAATTTGTATAAACTATGACTAATACTAATGTGTAGCTTTTCTAATAAATCTTCTCTATTAGAAGCCTATTTCCCAATGTTAGCTCTAAAATAAAAAATTTTATTTCTCAAATATAAAAATATGTAAGTATATTTTAAAGTTCATTTTCGTGACAAGTATTTATAGTCCAATGTTATACTTTAGAACTAAATTTATTAGGTATGGAAATAACAGTAAAATATTACTTATGATTTTAGAATATATTTATAGATTACTTAGCTATTTATGTATTTAGAAAATTTAAATAAACTTAAATTGCTATTACAAGATGTGTTTTAACATTTAACAGCATGTGGCGACTCATTCCTCGATTCAGACTCATAATTTTGCTTTAATCCGTCTCTGTACAGCTGATGTTTGCACGCCAAAGTTCTGGGCAAACTAATGGGTAGCGGAGGTCTCTGCAGCCTGATATGGATGCGCGAGTTACTATAGGCGACTTACTATTTCGGCTCAAGTGATTCTGCTGATCTGTCTATATGCTGTGGCATTTGATAATTGGTTCAATCATATTCTATACAGGGTGAGTCAGTCATAATGTCAACACAGGTGTGTGAAAATTTACTGAACACAAACACCTTTTTTGTGCTCTGGTTTAGTTAAAGTGTCTACACATTCCTGTCTTCTTTCCTGTGTCTAATATTTACTGTTCGTCGAGTCTGAATTATTATAATTCAAGATGCCGACCAATTGCCCATGCTGCAACGAGCCAATTTCTAATCAGGCACAGGATACGTTCAAATGTGATGGGTGCAAGGTGCGCACTCACATTGCCTGCGTGGGACTGTCAGCAGATGAAGCTACTAGACTTACTCGTTCCAAAGCCAAGTCGGCAGCGGTAAAAACATTTTACACTCCCTGCGCAAATAATATTGATAAGTTTTTGAAACTAACTGATCTGATTATAAATTTACAGAGTAATTTGGAATCTAAAATTACAGAATTAGTCAATAAAGTCTCTGAGCTGCAAAAATCTAAGGGTATTACCGATCTGAAGCCAGATATGTATGAATCTATTGTTAACGAGACCATGGATAGAATTTCTAGATCAAAAAATATAGTCATTTTTAATGCCCCCGAAGCAACAGACCCTAGACAGCAGAAAATCCAAGACATGACATTTGTTAAAGACGTTATTGATATCTTGGAAATCTCCGATACTGTTTTACCTCTATCGGTTCATAGATTTGGGAAGCCGTCTACTAATAAACTACATATGATAAAAGTCACTTTTAATAGTCAAGAAGACGCCCGTCAAATTCTCCGCAATAAAAAACGACTAGCCAACACACGCCTCTCTACGATCTACATTCAAGATGATAAAACTATGAAGCAACAAGGATATTAAGAACTGTCCGGGCAAATTTGAGAAGACGCATAGATGAAGAAGATGAAAACGATTTGACTATCAAATACATTCATAGCATTCCCACCATAGTCTCCTCAAAAAACTAAGACCGTGCTTGTCCGAAATATCACTCCTGTATACAAACCTTGATTCGTTGTCATCAAAATTTCCTTCTTTACTTCCCTTCATTCATCAAGAGAATCCAGATGCTATTCTGATCACTGAAACTTGGCTGCAGCCCTCCATTTCTAATAGTGTTGTTGATATTACTGGGTACATGATCGTAGGGGAGGGGGAGCAGGGATATACTTAAAAACAGGATATTTCTCGAATTTCAGAATTGAAGAGCGGTCTTGGGCTGTCGATGGAGATGACGTCGTACATTTGTTTATAGCTAATTTCAGAATTTCTTTTCATTTAATTTGCATCTATCGTCCTCCAAAAACAATTACAAATCAAGATGAGCAACTGTTTAGTAAATTACGTGAAATTAGCAATTCTACACAGAATTTAATTATTTTTGGTGATTTTAATTTCCCCAGTATCTGCTGGGAAACTGTGTTACATAACAATAATAATTTAGACAATTAGTTAAACAAAACACTCGTTTTTGTGCCAACCAAGTACCTTCACGTACAGATCTACTACTCACTAATATGAACATCTTTTCTCTTCTGTTCGTTACCTACCTCCTGTCGGAATATCTGACCACATTGTTATTGGGGCAACATTACAACTTTTAACTTATAGTACTCCTAAAAATGAGACTAAAGTAATTTAAAAAATTGACTTTTCAAAATTGAATAATTCATCTCGGGAGACAAATTGGCAAAATATTCTCAATTTTGATAACACAAACTCACTGTGGCAATCATTTTTGACAGTAATGAAATCCAATACAGACAAATGCACTAGATATAAAACTATCACTCAAAATGTTAAAAAACCATGGATTACAAGTGAAATTATTGCTAAATGTAAAACTAAAAGCAGATTTTGGAGAAAATTCAAAGTATCTAACTCTCAATACGATTTTACTACTCACAGGAATTTCTCTAATGCGCTGCAAAAAGAAATTGAGTTGTCAAAAAGAAATTTCGAACTTAATCTTGTGCATAGGGGCCAAAAAGCTGTACTCAAACGCTGTGCTTCTTCTTTAGCAGAACCTTTATATTTTATATATAAATTTTCTGCATAATGCATAATTCTTTTTGGTCACTTTAACAGCGTTGAAAATTCCTAACTTTAAAATTATGATGACATACTACTATTTTAGGCCACAAATATGGCCACTTTAAATTAAACTTTTAAATAAACTTACTTCACTAATCGCAAAACAGAATTAAGCTTAATAATTAAGCAACTAATTTCATTTGGTAGATTTATCTTCTATCAGAAAAAGTAGTGATTTCAATCACTGAACTTATTTTTTTAAACTATTTTTAATTGTCTACACTTTTGTATCTTCAGCGTTAATTTGTTGTGTGTTTTTGTATACTAACACAGTTCCTCTTTCGCCCTCTGCTAAACATAGATAACACTGTTTGAAATCCATGAACAATTAGGCTCTGTTCAGACAAATATTCATATGTCTTTTAATGTAAACAGAATATCAATATAGTCATTTTCATTTTTCGAATTTTTGTTAGCTTTCTGTGTTCTCTGTCCCACAGTGCGTTGGTTACTTAAAAATCTAGTGCAAATTTAAACTTCCATCTCTAATTCCATCGTTGTTTAAAAAAAAAACAGTCATACCTTGAAACATTTAGAAAAACATGTAATTATTCAGAAAATATATCTATTATCTAAAATTTAAAATGTGTTTTGAAGTTTAGTTTAAATACTAAAAAAATTCCATTATAAGAAAATAATTAATCAAACTCAACCTATGAAATTTTCCAGCACAAATGGAATCTATGGAAATCAATAAAATCAAATGAATTCATATAAAATCTAGTAAAATCATGAGAAACCAAGTAAATCATTAATTCATGTCAAATCTGGTTTTGCGGATTTCTATTAAAGGAATAGGGAATTTGAAATCAGGTGTGTAAAATTCTTGAAAGTCACACCTTTTGTATTACATTCAATAAAATGTCTAATAAATTTCATTCAATTCCGTCAGCATTATGAAGATATTACAATATATACCTATTTTTTTATTAATTTAACACCCCTAATCTTGAATACCTCATCCCCCAGGAAAATAGTTTATAGTTATGAATTACTTATTTTTTGGTAATGAAACTATTTCCGAAAGTTAAATTACCCTGTATACAATAGCAACATTTTTAAATTAGTTCATTAGCATTAATTCATATTTGACAATAAGAGAAAGACTTGTTTTATATAAATAAGTACAGTACCTGTTGTAAGATAAACCACATGTTAAGAAACTTGCTACTGATACTAGTGTTTTGTAATGTCAAATGTACCATATAAATAGAGCAACATTCAAGAATATAGGATTATATGTATATTTATACATGTGCATTGTTAAATAAAGATAAACAGTGCATCCTAAAGTTATGTTTACTATAGTGCCACTTTTTGTTCAATAGTAAAAATTATTTTGTCATTGAATAAGACATCAAAACTATATAAAGAAACAAATTAAACATGAAACTCTTAATTTTACTTAACTGAAATAAATGAACAAAATTATTGCATTAATTAATGGGAAATTTTGAAACTAGGTATTCTCAACAATGGTAGCCTGTGAGGGAGGCAGACTCTGTCCACCCAGGAATTTTCACAAACTATAAACTAATGACTTCCATTAAAGAAATTGCGTGCAAATTAATTAGTGAAATTTATAGAAACTCAGTAATTAAAATTTTGTAATAGGGAGACGAGTTCATCCAACAAAAGATGTAAAAATAAATCTTTGGAATTCATACTTTCGGAGATTTTTGCTGGTACAATAATATTACCTTCCCGCTGTTTAGGAAAGTACTGCAAATGGTACATGTAGCAAAGGGAACGGAAGCTTGTCACAAACACGTCCCGTCTTGCTTCCTAGGAAAACGAGATTTAAGGTACAAGTTATAGGTACTTGAATCAGCCACTCTGATGATTTTTTTTTCTAAATAACTCTGAAACCAGTTAAGATACATTTATAAAATGTAAAAACTGGCTTAACTTTTACTGCTCAGTCCGTTACTATAAACAAAATTTACAAATGTTTATCATATTTGTTTCAAAAAGAGTGAAGAGGGATAAAATTTAATATAACGTTTTAATTTTTTTGAGCTTTGACATTTTTATCTTTTGACTGAAAAATATGCAATTTCAGAGTTTTTTTTTACTAAAAATGGCTCATATTGATAGAATGCTCCATTTTTTAGTAAAATTTGTTTAAAAATGATGTTACATGTATTAATAACGTGGAATTAAAATAATAAATATTTTCTATCATAGCAGGTTGTGAAAAACAAAAATTTTTGCTGTAATGCATTGATTGTTCAGTAAAACTATTGTCTGCTAAATCATGTCGCTTTTGTAATACTTGTCTGTCGAGTCACCTGAAATTAAGAATTAGAATTTAGAAATCTGTAATGTGTTGTAATGTGGCGACACCAATGTTAATATTTGGAAATGTACACATCATTCCATAAATGTCAGAATTTGACTTTTGATATTGACACTATAATAACTTATCTTTTAATAGAACCTACTTATTTAATTTGGTTTGCAAAAATGTTAGTTTTAGTTCTACGTGAGTGGGCCAAAAACTAGCCCTCCACTGCGACCCTGTGGTCTATTGTGGCTCACATACTTATTATATTTCACCCACCAGGTTTAGCCTCTTTATGAAGCCAATAACCTTGTTGGGTGAGATTCTATCCAGATCTTCTGGCAAGAGATGCACTTTGCCAAATATAGAAGATCTGGTCCGTTCTCCAGCCGGACAGTGACATAAAATATGTTCTGCCAATTCGTCACTTTCTAAACACAATCGGCACTCGGCCTCCTCAGCCAGCCCCAACTTGTGCATGTGACTCCTTATTCGGCAGTGCCCAGTATATAGGCCAACCAGAGTTTTCAGGTCAAGCCTATTTAACTCTAGCAAGTTTTTAGCTCTCTTTGTCGAAGTGCCCCCTATGAACGCCTTCGAATGAGCTAATCTTGGCAGATCTCGCCAGTACTCCCTTATCTTTTCCTCCGCCCAGGTTGCGATGACTGCTTTGGCAGTAGCCGAAGCTAAGCCAAGAGCCGGTTCCGGACCTATAAAGCTGGAAGAGGCACCCTGCCTTGCTAACGAGTCCGCTGCCTCGTTTCCTTGGATACCCGCATGACCAGGTATCCAAACCAGGGTTACTCTGTTGCTTGTACCTAACCGCTCCAGAGTTTTTTGACAGTTCCATACCGTTCTTGAGTTACACCGGTAGGATCCAAGTGCTTTTAAAGCTGCTTGGCTATCAGAGAAGATTTTTATCGATCTGCGTTTGAGTCTAAGCTTTTCCAGCTTCCACACACACAGTTCGATGGCATGAATTTCAGCCTGAAATATAGTCGCATATTTACCCAGGCTTACGGATAGCCTGGTGTTTGGGTTGCAACTATACACTCCTGCTCCAACCCCCTCTGGGGTCTTAGAGCCATCAGTGTACCAGCAACTATCCGCCTTCAGGAGGTCAGTTTCACCTCGCTCCCACTCCTCCCTCCGAGGAAAGAGGATCTTGAAAGGCAGTTTATAGTTGATTTTGGTAGGCATAACATCCGAGACCATCGATAGAGTGCTGTGTCCTTCTATGTCCTCCAGCACTCCACTATGCTCTATTATGTTAGCCTTCGGCATGCAAATAGCCGCTTGCTTTAGTCTGTATACTGCCCACCTGACTTCTCTCTCCAAAAGTATATGGAGAGGTGGTAAGTCCAGGAGAACTTCCAGAGCAGCTGACAGTGTGGTACTGATTGCACCAGTTATCGCCAGACTAGCTTGTCTCTGCAAACCTGAGAGTTTTATTTTGGCTGTCCTTTGAAGACCTTTGGACCACCAAACTATTGAGCCGTATGTGATCATGGATCTAATGACTATCACATACAGCCAGTATAGTTGTTTAGGACCTATGCCCCAGGACTTTCCACAAATTTGTCGACACGTCCATAAGGACATTCTGGCCTTGTGGATGACTTTATTCATATGAGAGTTCCAATTGAGCGTTTTATCTAGAACAACTCCCAGATATTTTGCCTCCTCTGCAAAGAGACAATACCGTCTCTCCCCGTAAAATGGGGAGTCTTAAGTCGACCAGTTTGCGTTTCTTTGTGAAGAGAACAATCACTGTTTTGTGGGGATTCACAGACATCTGCTCCCTCTCACACCAGTCAAGTACCCCACTTAAAATTTCCTGAAGGATAGATGATATACTATCTTCATTTGTGCCTCTTACCAGTATGAGCAGATCATCAGCATATGCCTGAACCTCGACCTCCCATGCAGAGAGCATGGCGAGCAGGTCGTCCACAAGGAGTGACCATAGCAGGGGAGAAAGAACCCCACCCTGCGGACAGTCCCTTGCAGCCCTAAACCTGACCTCCTCCCCCTGCAGGGTTGTCGTTACGGTCCTGTTCGCCAGCATTGCCCGTATCCAGCCACATATGGTAGATTCGATTCCCCTAGCAGATGCTGCTGTATAGAGGGACTCTGGTAGTGCATTGTTAAATGCTCCTTCAATGTCTAGGAATGCAGCCACCGCAATACCCTTCTCCTGAAAGGATTGGGTGATTTTCCCGACAAGGTTATGTAGTGCAAGTTCTGTCGATTTCCCGGTCTGATAGGCATACTGATGAACACTAAGCGGGTTCACACTAAGTGTTCCCCCCTAACATCCAACGCCTTTTCCAGACTTTTCAACAGAAAAGATGTCAGGCTAATTGGCCTGAATGCTTTAGGGCTTAAATCTTTCCTACCTATCTTAGGTATATAGACCACCCTAGTAACTGACCAGCTGGATGGAATGTAGTTCCATGCCAAGCTGGCTCTGAATAGCTTGACGAGGTGCACCTTTATAATTTCCAGTCCATGTTGCATTAGAGCTGGAAAGATGCCATCTTTGCCAGAGGATTTAAATGGTTCAAATGACTTGATCGCCCATTCAACAATTGGTACTGTGATAACTTTTTTAGCTACCAACCAGTCATCTCTAGTAGGTCGTCTAAACCTACCTTGTGATATTGTTGGGGGATCACTATTATTGTCACCCAGAATCAGACTGTTGGGAAAATGGTTTAGAATTAATAGCTCCAAGGTTTCTCTACTGGAATCTGTAAAGGTTCCATCCGGTCGTTTTATCGACCCAAGTTCCCTCACAGGTTCCCTAGATAGAATCTTGTGGATTCTGGAACTGCTAGGTAAATCTGAAATAATCTCGCAGAACCTCCTCCAATATTCCCTTTTTGCCCTTCTAATTTCTTTATTATAGTCCGTTAAAGCGGATCTATATTGGTCCCAACAACCTGAAGCCTTAGCCCGATTAAAGAGGCGCCGGACTTCTTTTCTCATTTCACTTGATTTCCTAGTCCACCAAGATGTGCCTCTATTATCTTTCTTTGTTTTCAGTGGACAGTTTTCGTGATATGCTGTGATGAGTGCACTTCGGATTTGCTCCGTGGCTACCTCTATCCCTTCACGATTCTTTATTGCGGTAATTGGAGCCCGAAAGTGCTCCTGGAGTGACTGTTTATATCCCCTCCAGTCTGTACTTTTCGGGTCCCTATATGTTACCACAGACCTAGTGTCAGTTTCTATATTGAATAGAATATGTGCGTGATCTGAACATGATGGTTCAGAGGAAACATTCCAATTAACAATTTTATTACTCAGAAAAACCGAACTGATTGTTAAGTCTAGTACCTCTTTCCTATTTCTAGTAATGAAGGTTGGTTTGGTGCCAATGTTATTCACAATTAGCCCTTCCTCTAAGATATAATCAAATAATATCTCACCTCTCCGGTTAATATTGGTGCTTCCCCAAGCTGCGTGATGGGAGTTTGCGTCGCATCCAATGACCAAATGGCAGTTGTGCCTCTTACTGTATGCGATTAGATCGCGCAGACCAGCTGGAGGCAGTTGTGTGTTGTTCACATCACCCGGTAGGTAGGCTGAGCAGGCAATTATGTTCGTCCTAGCGCCTCCCTCCATGGTTGATATCTGGATGGCTACCAAGTCTGGGCTGCAGTAACCTGAAAGAACAAAATAGTTAATGTTGTTCCTGATAAGTATACAAGCTCTGGGTCGTATTTCGGATTCCAGAGTTATTACTTTACCAGAAAGATTTCCCAGGCCGGTCACCGGTCCTGAGTTACTGGTCCAGGGTTCTTGAATAAACGCAATATCAAGCCGGTCTTCCTGGAATCTTCTCCCAAGAACATATGTTGCTGCCTTGGCATGTTGTATATTGGCCTGAAGGCATCTTATACTGTTAGACACCATCAGGGAAGTATTATTGTTGTTTTTTTTTTTTATTTTCGGTTACGAAAGGCGGTTACTTTGTTCCGCTCTTCCGTAGGGGCGCCTTGTTGGGGATATTTTTACCCCCCCGCCCGAGGTTGATGGGGCGTCTTCCTTCCCCACCCTAGCTTCTTGGGGAGCAGACTCTCTCCTTCCCCATTTCTTCAGGGGAGGCGGTATTCCTCTCTTTCCCCCTCTCCCCTCTTTACCTCCCCTCACCGAGGAGGAAGCGTGACCTCCTCTCCCCGAGGAGGAAGCGTGACCTCCTCTCCCCGAGGAGGTGGCGTGTCCAGCACCCTTGACCTCACCTGAACCCTTGGGAGGTTTCCTCCTCTCCTGTTCAGCCGAGGGAGGGTTTGTCCTCTCTCCTCTGTTCCTTGGGCGGAATGTCACCTGCCCAAAGCAAAAATGTACGTATTTTTTATTTACTAATTTAAAACATTAAAATACGCGGCACTGATACCATTCCAATATTTCACACAAAGCTTTCGTGTCTAAATATTTTACATTTTTTCATAAAACTGGGTATGTACATACGTATTAATAATGGACTGCTACTCCTGCATTTTCGCCATAAAAACACAATACTTATGATTTTAGGTTGTATCAATATATAAATTTAAAAATGAGGTGTAAACAGAGACGTAAAAATTAATAGATTTCTATGAAACAATAATTGATAACTATGACTATGTTCTGAAATCGGCTGAAACAGCTGTCTGTGCTATGCTGTAATTCTTGATATCAAAGTTGTTCCATAATTAACATTGAGCATTGCAGAAGTTGAAAACGGAACAACTGTCTCAGCATTGTCAGCAATATCAGGGAAGGGAGAAATTTAATAGGTTTAATCGTTGAGTAATGACTATTCACACATTCAGCAACAGTGTAATTTAGTTTCAGATGCCATTATGAATATGAATAGTGTAAAATTGTGCATTTATCAATATATTATCAATCTGTTGAACTCTTCTAGTTCTCAAGATGAGGATGGTACATCAATTATTCGTAAAACCTTCATTTTTCTCAAATATCAAAATTGTTAAATCACAAACCTAAAATTATAGGTTTGTGTATTAAATTAGTAATTAAAGAAAAGAAACAGTTTATTATATTCCATTTATCACTTTATCACTAGCAATTTCAACCGATATAGCAAACCAATATAGTATAGTAATTAGTATATTGACATTTGTACAGCAGTTGTAAACAAAAATTTTTTCAGAACGCAAAATAAGTGTTGAAAGTGCTTTCAGCAGATTCCGGAACACACTATATGTCCGACTACGTCATTTGTGCTGTAGAGTACTGCCAGACTCGGTGAGTTACTGCAAACGGGCAAAGGAACAGACTAGAAAAAGCACGACTGCTGCGATTTAGCCGACGATGGTAAAACAAACCAATATAATTTGATATTCCATGAGTTATCAATAGTAATACAGCAAATTAATAATAATAATTAATAATCACTAACACAGCTGATCTTATATAAATTTTAATTTTTATAGCAAATGCTCAAAAAGATTTCTTTCCAATTTGATGAATATACACTCAGTTCCAAATGAACTGTCAATGTAAATGATGCCAAATGCAGTTTTGCTTTTTGCAACATGCTGATAGAAAACATTTTCAATTTTGATTGTGTTAAATGTATGTAACATTCAAAATGGAGCATTCTATCAATATGAAGCAAGCAAGTAAAGAGTACCCTTTTTAAAACTAAAAATCTTCTGAAATTTCATGTTTTTCAGTCAAAAGTAAGTCAAAATATAAAAAAAGTTATGGCAAATTTTACCCCAGGTTGGAACGTATATGGTAAATATTTGTAAATTTTGTTTATATAACAGAATCG
Source organism: Monochamus alternatus (assembly GCA_037114965.1). Taxonomy (NCBI): domain Eukaryota; kingdom Metazoa; phylum Arthropoda; class Insecta; order Coleoptera; family Cerambycidae; genus Monochamus; species Monochamus alternatus. Next base: position 29,603,041 of record CM073435.1, on the reverse strand, counting down.
TTTTCGGACGAGGTAGGCAATAAAACATTGGTGAAACCCGACATATACCTCTAAGCCCTTTCCACTTGTTCGTAATATACCTCAGGTACATCCCTTAATAAGGTATGACTAACGTTATGTCAAAATAGACGGTTGAATAGAGCCGAACTTGGAATGTATTGATCATTCTATTGTTGATTCTTCTGTTGTGGTGTTTTAACAAAATTTGAAAATGGCTCATCGTGAAGTTTTAAATGAGCAAAATGGGAAACTTCTGTTAAATGTTCTGGAATATTTCCAAAATTTTTTACTATCATTGAAAATTTCCCAGCCGACCCTGGCAATTTACATCTAGAGATATAGTCGCGGCAAGAATTCAGACGAGTTACGTCATATGAACAAATTAATAAATCATTATATTTTCACTTTTAATCTCCCTAGTGCTTGGATTATTACCGGAAATTTTTTCAAAGTCACGAATATTTTGAAGGAAACATTGGGAACACTCGGGAGTAAAGTTGGCCATGGAAAACAAACAGCAAAGTTCTGTCACCTTAACTTCACAATGGCAACAATGGCAAATTTTAGTCATAATGAAATGATCGATATGGTTTTTATCCTTGGAGAATGAAACCTACTGTTTGTTTTCCATGGCCAACTTTACTCCCGATTATTTGAAAAAACTAAATGTGAAATAATGGAGACCAATTGAATTAAACTAAATAAAAAAAGACATTTTTAATAAAAAATTATTTTAATTATTAATTTGTATGAATAAATGCTGCCATAATTTATTTATTTTTCAATTTAGTTTAAATTAATTGGTTTGCATAAATCCATCATAGTAAAAAGTAATTGTGGATTAGAAGAAAAGTATTAGAGATAAATACAGATAACTTTATATCGGGTGAAAGGTAATGAAATGTGTTTAGGCGTCCTTAAATCGTTTTAATATATCTGCAATGTTAGTTGCCTATACTTGCCGAAAATAGGAAATGTACTGAATAGACGTAAAAAAAATAAATCACCGACAGTCCGAAAAATAGTGCCGAGGCAATCGAACTATAATTCAAACCCAAAACCGTGATATTTTTGTTTTCTTGTAATTTCGTACCGCTATCTTGGAGTCTGGAACTCATATCCTATTTTCCTAACCCAAAGTTCTAGCAGTTACCCACGTCTTTAAGATAGAGGTGAGTCCTTTTACCAAATTTTTGTACCAATTAATATACAGTCCGTTAACCGCCGAAACAAAATGTGTTATCTGGTGATGTGAAAAAAATATGTGGGTTCTATTTAAAAAAAAAAAAAACAAGTTATGCATGATTGAAGTTTTCTAAATTAGAGCGACGATATCAGTCGTAACAAACAGAGTCCATAATTGACTTTCTAGCTCTTGGTAGTATGGAGGGTTGTCAAAAATTTCCCCCAATCACAGCCTCCTATGTTGCCGCCCTCCTCTGATATTCAACTGTTTCTAGACATCAACTTTTTGACAAAATATCGAATAACGTCCAAACGGTATGTTTTAGGCACCAAGTATGGTACATAAAGTCACAGTAGAATTGACTGAGAAATCCAAATATGCAATAATATACAGGGGTTCCATTAAAAAAAATGTAACTTTACTATGAATCACCCTGTATATGTCTAGGAATTCCAGTAAAAATATTTTTTGTTTGCAGCTTTTACTACCCCCCACCAACAGCAGATTTTAAAAATATATAAGTAGAACCATAATCTTCTGTCCACACATATTGTACCAAATAGAAGAAGAAGAAATGTTTGTTTTTAACACGACCAAATATCGAAAATTATGTTGACAATAAAAACAATTGCCTAACGTCAACTGTGCCGTAAGTCATCTGAATTCTTGCCTCGACTATAATTGAGTACCGACATATAGCTGCAGCAAGAATTCAAACAACTTACGTCATATGAACAAATGAATTATTCATTATATTTTCATCAGAATATTTAAGGAACTGCAACTAAGAATAATATAAAAGCAATATTAAAAATTTTGAAAAAACCCACGACGGTTAAAATGTAATTGAAAAAGGATAAAATAATTAAAAAAATCCCGACTTAAAGAATTTATGTAACTAGAGATAATAAACGTAAAAAGGTTTTATAAGCAGATTTGATCTCTCACAGAGTCAGACATATGAACAACAGAGTATCAGTTTTCATAGAACTTCCCTATGTACCTATTTGGTTTTCAAAGATGTAGATATGGGAACAACATATTCAACTTCCTATGAACTTAATAAAAAACCAAAGAAATTTCGTCGGGGTCTGCCATTAAATGAACTAATTTTGTAGTTTTATAGTAACGTGAATAATTTGGAGATATTTTATTGCTATAGTTATTTATATTTATGTTGAAATTTAAAATAATGGTGGCAGCCCCCGACAGATTTTCTTCGGTTTTTTAATGTCAGTTCTTCTTCTTGACCCTTGGCCTCTCCCGCTCAGAATACGAAAATAGGGAAAGTTACTTTCTTTCATTTTATAGGCATATTCATATACAATAATTTAAAATGTAGAAATAACGTAACTTGGCTCTTGGTTTCAAAAGTATCTATATTAATTTTTGATGATTCTGACTTGCATTGACAGACAAATTAAAAAATGTTTAGCATATAAAGTGTAAATAAGGTTAAAAATGTATCTATTTGGCACATGGCAGGCGTTTCATAAAACCTAATTTCTTCTTCAAGGTCCCTAATTAAACTATAATACCGGGTGTTCCCTCTAAGACTTTCAGTGCGAATATCTCAGAAACCATCATAGCCAGTGCGACGAAATTTGGTATACAGACACTAGATGGCGCGTAGAATCTGATGATAACATCAATTCTTATACAGGGTGTTCCATTTTCCAAGAAATCGATTTAATTTTGATTTTTTGGTTGTCAGCCCTGCTAAAACTTATGTTTAAATTGAAATATACTTAATTATGAACACATTCTGATAAATACACATTAAAAAATTTCAAAATTTAACAAAAAAATGCCTCCAAAAAGTACCCAAATTTCATTGTTTTGTCATGTAAAATGTGTATAGCCATGAGCCAGACTTACACAGAAGAAACTAACATCAGTGAACGTCAAAACTATGAATTGTCAAATATTAATGGCATAAAGTATTTTATTTTACATAAATAACGCTTAATAGTGTATTTAATGCAATTTACGTATGCACAATGGTGTTATTTAGACTTGGAGCATTGAGGTCGCTGTGGCGGCGCAGTCTACCGCTACAGCTAGGGTTACAGCGTGAATATTGTGTAAAATATCTGGATATTTTTAAATTGTTCCATTATAATGTAATAAAACTTCAGTAAATTGTTTTTTTATGTTACTACAGTGTACATAATAATTAGGTATCCGTATTTTTTATCACAAAATAATTTACAAAATTGTGTAAGTACCTAAAGAATATCCCTCTTTTCCAACTGCTGTATTTATTGATTACTTAATTAGCAACAAATAACTTCGAACAAAACGATTCCTAAAACTTTTTTATTATAATGTGAACGTGTTTGTCGTTGAAAGTCAGATCTGAACCTACCCAGCCCCACAAAAGAAATGTTACGAAAGCATAACCTAGAAATGATTGATTCTTGTATCCACATATTTCAACACTTCTTTCTGATGGATAAAATATGTTTAAGAAGAACTCTACATCTGTAAAATAGTAAACAATGAACTACAATCTCTTTTATTTCATGATACAGAACTAAAATAAAGCAACTGGTTTTTGCTAGGAAGAATCACCTGCAAATGTACCATACCCAGTAGGTACCTATCAAATAGTCATTTAAAAAAGCTAGATAATAATTTGTTATTATTGTTTTTATCTTTCAGTTATGTGTGTGCAGTGCCACAAATTACATTAAAACAGACACCAGAAAGAATAAGCGAAAAATATTACGGACATTTTCTTGGAAATAATTCTAAACATGGAATGATAGATAATGTTATAAAGAAGTTTCTAATTCACTTTCTTTGAAGAGTATTCTATAAGACATTAAATTCAGTTGCCTGTCGTGGGTTTTAAAATTTCTAAACGAATAAAATTAAGAAAAATAAACTAATTTCATAATCTATGTACAGTATGAAAACATCTCGTTATAATATCTGACAGTCACGACAGACAACTGAATTTAATGTCTTATAGAATACTCTTCAAAGAAAGTGAGTTAGAGACTTCTTTATAATATCCATCATTCCATGTTTAGAATTATTTCCAAGAAAATGTCCGTAATATATTTTGCTTATTCTTTATGGTGTCTGTTTTAATGTAATTTGTAGCACTACACACACATAACTGAAAGATAAAAGCGATAATTACAAATTATTATCTAGCTTTAAATGACTATTTGATAGGTACCTACTGGATATAGTACATTTGCAGGTGATTCTTCCTAGCAAAAACCAGTTGCTTTATTTTAGTTCTGTGTCATGAAATAACAGAAATTGTAGTGCATTGTTTACTATTTTACAGATGTAGAGTTCTTCTTAAACATATTTTATCCATCAGAAAGAAGTGCTGAAATATGTGGATACAAGAATCAATCATTTCTAGGTTATGCGTTTGTAATATTTCATTTTGTGGGGCTAGGGTAGGTTCAAATCTGACTTTCAACGACAAACACGTTCACATTATAATTAAAAGTTTTAGAAATGGTTTTGTTTGAATTTATTTGTTGCTAAATAAGTAATCAATAATTATTACAGCAGTTGGAAAACAGGGATATCCTTTAGGTACCTACTTACACACTTTTGTAAATTATTTTGTGATAAAAAATACGGGTACCTAATTATTATGTACACTGTAGTAACATAAAAAAACAATTTACTGAAGTTTTATTACATTATAATGGAACAATTTAAAAATATCCACAGATATTTTACACAATATTCACGCTGTAACCCTAGCTGTAGCAGTAGACTGCACCGGCACAGCGATCCCAATGCTACAAATGCCTTAACTCAAGTCTAAATTTTTATCGACAAGTCTCAATACCACCATTGTGCATACTTAAATTGCATTAAATATATTATTTAGCGTTCCTTATGTTCAATAAAATACGTTATGCCATTAATATTTGACAATTCATAGTTTTGACGTATAGTGAATTTAGTTTGCACGTTTTACATGACAAAACAATGAAATTTGGGTACATTTTGGAGGCGTTTTTTTATGTTAAATTTTGAAATTTGTGAATGTTTATTTATCAGAATGTGTTCATAATTAAGTATATTTCAATTTAAACATAAGTTTTAGCAGAGCTGACAATCAAAAAATCAAAATTAAATCGATTTCTTGGAAAATGGAACACGCTGTGTTCTTAGTTCTTATACTGATGTTATCATCAAATTCTACGCGCCATCTAGTGTTTGTATACCAAATTTCGTCGCACTGGCTATGATGGTTTCTGAGATATTCACACAGAAAGTTTTAGAGGGAACACCCGGTATATGTAGTTTAATAATGGTGATTCCTCAGAATATTCTAAATAAAGTACATGTAGTCTTGTTTTAAACCATGATAAAGAACCCCTTTCTTTTTAAGTACAAATATGTTCAGTGAGGATTACATGAGACTTAGGCCGTATTCCAGATAGGCATGGTGCACATAAAGGATACGTGTCCCGTATTCCAGTTAAGTCGTACATGTGTACTGTACCAAAATAAACTGTAATAACCTAAAAATTATTGCTCACTGGGTTGTTTTGCTTTGTTATTTATTGTGTATTTTATGTATAATTATGTTTTTATTGTTTTGTGGTTTATTGACGAGTATTGATGAACTAATTTAACCCAATCCAATGTTTCATGAACATACCATAACCTTGTCAGCATTGATAATTGACAAGTATCTGGTCCTACCTGATTTCATTTGCCATTCAAGTTAAAGTTGTACGGCGGTATTTTGAGTACACGTACGGCACACTTGTTGAGTGCCTATCTGGAATACGGCCTTATAAGTCAGTAATAAATCCATATGGATTTAAAATAGCCGCCAATAAATGAATATGAAATATGTTTGACATTTTGGCACAAACATAACTTATAAATATTGTTATGAGATTATTAATATTTTCAGTTATCTGTTGTTTTGGTACTTCCGATGGAAAATGATGGGTTTGTTGGCATCGGCCTTTAATGTGTAGCGTGTTCCGGAATCTGCTGAAAGCACTGTCAGCACCAATTTTGCGCTCAGAAAACAAATTTTTCAAGTTTATAGCTGCTGTACAAATGTCAATATACTAATGTTGGTATAATATTGGTGTGCTATATTCGGTTGAAATTGCTATTTTTCAAAAGGTGTGATACACCAGCAGTGGTGGGGGATAACTGAATTTAAATATAAACTGACAAGTGATAAATGGAATTTGATTAATTGCCTCTTTTCTTTAGTTCCTAATTTAACATTTTTGATATTTGAGAAAAATGAAGGTTTTGCGAATGTATTGGAGAACTGCCAATACATCATATCCTGAGAACTAGAAAGAGTCCAGATAATACATTGATAAATCACAATTTTAAACTATTCATAATGGCATCTGAAACTAAATTAAAATGTTGAATGTGTGAATAGTCATTCCTCAACGATTAAACCTAACTTAAATTTATCCCTTCCCTGATATTGCTGAGAATGATATGGCAGTTGTTCCGTTTTCAACTTCTGCAATGCTCAATGTAAATTACGAAACAACTTGATATCAAGAATTACGGCACGGATAGTCGTTTCAGCCTATTTCGGAACATAGTCGTGATAGAAAGACCATCATGACACTACATCCATGTAACTTTTTTCCTTTTGTCTTGAACTGTCAACTTTTCTTCACTTTTAATTGTTTTTGGACATATGCCAATTCATTAAAAGAAAACACAAAGAAACACTGAACTTTTTAACTTGACATACAGTATTAATGTTTTATCGGGGTATTGAAAAATGTCTCGTAGAATTACTTAAAGCCTATTAGGCATGTTACGAAATGGACTGTATCTTGACTGGTTTGATTCCTAGTGTCACCAATAAATAGCATGAGGTAAAAGTATATAAAAAGAAAAACAGGCTGTGGTTTTCTTACCTAAGTGGCATCTTACACTGAACTGAGAGAAGGTTTTCTAAAGGAGGTGGATTGATTCCAATAGGTCTTGTAATCATAAAACAGTAGTTTTAGAGAGGAAACACGAGAGAAACGGTTCAAACGAGAGTCCCTTTTTTGTTTCTCGCGGACATTCACCAATAGCGGCATTGAGAACCACGGCAAACCACAGAAAGAGGTGAGATTCTTAGATTAAAGATTTTAAGTTAATTGACTAAATTTAATAATAATACAAAAAAGACAAATGGAACAAGGCATTAATCATAGCATCTATAAGGCTAAAGACTATTTCATAATCCTAACAAAGCTTTCTTAAAACTCTGAAGTCCAAATGACTTTTAAATTGTTACATGGATTGTTTTATTCGATATTTTTTACTAGTTTCGAGATAAAAGCATATTTAATGATGTATGTAATAATAATTTATTAATAATAAGCACTCAAGGTGCTCATTTCGAAAACGTTTCTTAATACTTTTCAGTATTTTATTTTTTGCCTGGACATACCTAACTTTATGATTTATTATTTTATTTTCACTCCCTCTGCATGCTCTATCATTGGACCACTAGTTTCTGGACACACAGTATATGCTTTTATTTTAATAGTTCAAAGTGACACTATTTAAAATCTGTTTAATATTTCTGCACTAAAAATAAATATGTTACTTTTTATTTAAGCAAATTAATAATTAAATATATTTTCCTAATAAAAAGTGTAGATATTGTTGACAAGACTGCTAGTTTTGTTGCAAGGAATGGACCTGAATTTGAGGCTCGTATTAGGCAAAATGAACTGGGCAATCCGAAGTTTAATTTCCTTAATAGTGGCGATCCCTATCATACATATTATCAACATAAAGTGAAAGATTTTAGAGAAGGAAAGGGTAAGTTCTTTACAAATTCTTTAAATGCAATGCACTAATTTTTTAAGGTCAGAACTGTGATAATGTTTTATTAATTTACAGTGAGCTGTAAACCTAACTTTTATTTTTTTTACTTCTTTTTTTAATAGGAACACGTTTGGGAACAATAATACATTTTCTGCCATTAGAAAATGATACTTTTTATTATATTTTTATACTTTTTTGATGGAGTTCTTTTAAAAACTTACTAAGTTACTGTCATCATTTATACGAACCCAAGCAGCACAGACTGGTAACATAACAGTTTATTAAATATTAAAAAAACTTACTTGAAAATGGTTGACTGTTATTAAAACTTTAATATAACCAAAACAAAATTGCATCAACATTGCTTAAATGTTTAGATCAATAAAAATGTGGGGAATCTATAAGACATGGCAGTGTTGTTTAAATATATCCAATATCCTATATATACCTATTTACGGTATCTTATGTAGCCCGATATATTAATAGGGCATTCTTTTACCCGGTTTTTGTCATGAAAGTAGCTGCGTATATCTTTCCGTTTTATATACTTTTTAGTGGTATAAATCGTAGCACGTAGAGAGGGGAAGACATTTATAATATTTGAATTCAATATTATATTTTCTATACGTTGAGTATCCCAGATATATTTTACGGTCGCAGTTTAGCCAATTTTATACATATATCATACGTTCCTTGTGTAGCCTTGCGATGTGAACAAGTGAAAAGAGTAACGTTAAGACGACTTTGTTTTAAAATGTAAACTCTGTGTAAAATAACTGAAGGAAACTTCAAAGAAAAGCAATTTAAATGTTGCCAAAATAAGTCTACCAGGAATATAGTTTGTATTAAGTGTGGAAACATATATTATTTATCTTGTGCAGTGAAAAACGAATTGAGTGTTGTTGTGTTCATTTGTCTATTATGTAAATTAAAACACACATGTATATATGGTTACCTAACCGGCTACAATGTAGAACCACAGTCTATTATACAGTCCGGTGTCTTCACGTCGGCTCCTTTGATGTTGAGGTCCCAGATTTCGTTTTTTTAGATGACCAAAAGACGACTGTGCATTTAGCCGCGTACATTCGCGCGCTCAAGGGGCACGGTGATTTGTCAAGAAATAAATTTTCTCCCACTTCGTCGTGTACAAATGAATTTCATTGGTGTTCATTGCGCATTTAGCCGCGATTTAGCCACACCCTCTGGAACCTTCACTCGACAAACTGTATAAACTGTGGTAGAACCATCTATGAGTTCAGTTCAGTTGTATTTTGCTTTCAATGAGTAAAGACGTTAGTAAACAGCTGCATCTTTATTATTTTAAAAAAATACACCACCCCAACAAGTGTCATAAAATTTGTGATACTACTAACAGAATAAAAAAAATCAGATCAAAACTACAGCTACAAACAAGCAGTACAAAAACGGGACGGCGATAAGAAATCAACTTCTGTAAGGAATGGTACAGATATGGCGATGTTGCCAAATCAATGTGTAAACCGAGAGACTATCATTAATACTACCACAAACATACCCAAAGATGGTTGCTGCGAATCTGCTGCAGGACCAAGTGAATTAAATAAACATCTAATCAAAGAAAATGTCCAAGGATTTTTTAATCAAGAACTTGAATCATTGCAGAGGGAAAGAATGAAGTAATGGATTTAGGAAAGGTGGCGGGCAACCCAATGAGTTCGAATAGGAGATTTTATAGGAATAAGAAACCAGCAAAGAATTTTTTTGGAGAAAATGAATCATCTGAAGACTTTGGTGTTCCAAGGAAGATATGGCTTTATGTATACAGGGTGAAAAGGCAGGTAACCCCACAAACAATAATTGACCATATCAAAAATCAGTGTATATTTAAGGAGGCGGACGTAATAGTAAAGGAACTTCCTCCATCAGAAAACCAAAATAAATGTTTTATGTTTTGTATTGATTATAAATATAAGGACAGTATCTACAATCCTACAATTTGGCCAAGGTCAGTTGCATTTCGGAGGTTTAACTTCAGCAAGTATAATCAATACCAGCAGCACAATGAAGAGGATTTTTTGTAACAGTATAACCTAGAAGACAGGATTATTCAATGAATAAAAAGAATGAGAACTTTGTGACTAATTTGCAACCCATCAGAAATAGTGTAGATAAAATAGAACAATTGTTATTAGAAAATCCTGATTGTAACTTTGTTTGTGTAACTGAGCATTGGAAATCAATCAGTCAGTTAGAGAGTGTGGGTATAAATAAGTTTCAACTAGCAGCTTCTTTCTGTCGGGATGAAAATAAGCATGGGGGATGTGCAATTTATTGCAAAAAAGGTATTAAATACATTTGTTTAAATAATATTTCTAAATTTTCTAATGTGAGTGCGTTTGAATGCTCAGCTATTGAAGCTATAGTTGATGAAAACAAAATTATAATTGTATCATTATACAGACCCAGTGGTGGATTGCTAAAAGTGTTCTTGGACAAATTTCAAATGATAATCACTGAAATTGTGGATAAAAATAAATACATTTTTATTGCAGGGGATTTCAACATTGAACTAAAGGATGATAATGTTTTAAAATTTAAATTCTTGGCTTTAACCAACCCATTTGATATTTATAAGGTTATTGATGAATATACAAGGATTTCGAGAAATTCTAAAAGTAGCATTGACAATATTTTAACGAATTATAAAGGTTTATATTGCACAAATGTAATTGAGACTCATATTTCAGATCATACAGCTCAATTAATAAAATTTAAATTAAATAATCAGAAACCTACAAAAAAACATACATACAAAAGATTTTTTACTGAGAATAACATAAGTGCGTTGGTTGATAAACTTAAAGAGGAAGACTGGAAGGAAGTTTATGAATTAAATAAAGAGGATGTTAATGAACAATGGGAAAAATTCATCAATAATTTTATAGTTATTTTCAATAGTTGTTTCCTTGTAAAATATGTTAATGTAAAAAAAACTAAATGTCATTTAATGAATCCACAAATTAAGGAGTGTAAAGATAAATTAGATATATTGTTAACATTATCTAGACATAATGACAACTTGAAAACGCAATATAACCAAGTAAAAAAAGAATATGACCAACTACTCCTCACTTATAAACAGGAAGGTTATAAAAATCGAATTAAAAATTCTAACAATAAGACAAAGTGCCTTTGGAGTATTTGTAATGAAATACATGGTAAAGTTAAAAATGTCGATTGCAAAGTGCAAGAAGCCACATTAGAAATAGCAAACAGGATTAATAAATATTTTAGCGAAACATCAAAATTGCTTACAATTAATTTTATGGATAATAATCCTTTTAAATGTAACATTGCAGAAAATAAAAGATCTATGATTTTTCAGGTTTTAAAACCTGATGATATTATAGAAGTAACAAAGAATTTAAAAACAAATACTCCAGTGGGCAAGACGAAATACCTAGTTATGTTATGATAAAGTGTGTATCTGTGATTAGTGTAATATTATATAGCATATATTATTAATAACTCATTAAAATTTGGCATTTTTCCAACACAATTGAAACTCTGTAATTAGGCCAGTATTTAAGACAGGTGATTCTGGAATTAAGGGGAGGGTAGCAAAAAGACTACAGCACTTAGGCCCCATTGGGCCCCTTGTACCTCCTCCCATTAGGAGATCAGTCCACCTGAGCCACCAGCCAGCCTAATAAGAAGAAAAAGGTGGTGACGTTGCTCAGGGGGATCTTCTCTAATGTAGGCCATAGAAGGCCATCGCTCTCCCAACACGGACTCTCTTATTGACGAGATGGCAGTGCACTCACAGAGTGCATGGAATATTGTCTCGCAACCCCTACAAAGAGGTGTATCACACTTTCTCATGTAATAGAGGTGCTTCCTTAGCCAGCTATGTCCAGTTTGAATACCTGTCACCAGACGAAGATTTGTCCTAGACATAGCCAGGTACTTTTTGGTGCACTCCTAGCCAACTTGTCAGCTACTTTATTGCCATTGCACCGGTCGTGTCCCTTTACCCAGCATACAGATACGCTGCTGTTGGCTGAGGCCACTACCAGTGTCTGATGGCATTTCCATGTTGATCTAGTATGATTATGTAAGATCAGTAGTGATTGTCTACTATCTGTGTAGTTAATGATTTTGCCCGTTGTATGTCTACGGGCAATTTTTTTGGCGGCTATGATTATACCTGCTAATTCCGTTTGTACTACGGTAGCCCACTGATAACGAATATGTAAGGATCTGGAATAAATCCCACATCCTGCACCTTCCTTCTTTTTTGACCCGTCTGTGTAGATTTTGATAACATCTTCACTGGCGGTCTCTTCATTCCTGATAAGTACCGTGTAGGGTCTGTCAAACACAAACTTGGGAGAAATACTATCAGTGTCTGCCTGCAAAAGGGACATCTTTCTGACTCCACTCCACAGGCGACTCCTAGCTTCTCCACATCCTACATCAGGTGTAATACCAGTATTTGTGAGGCGAAGCATAGTTGTTGCAGCCAGTTCTCTTAAATAAATATCCAAAGGTGGTAGACATAACATCACCTCCATTGCTATGGTAGGTGTCGTACGCATAGCTCCAGTTGTGCTTAGGCAGGCAATCCTTTGTATCTAGCTGAGCTTTTGTTTAGCTGTCGTCTGTTGGACTTTCGGCCACCAGATGACAGCTCCATAGGCTAACATTGGTCTCACAATAGCAGTGTATATCCACATAACCACCCTTGGTTTCATTCCCCAGGTTTTACCAATGGTTCTGCGGCACTGCTCATAGGATATGTACGTCTTTTTTAGTCTTCTCTCCAAATGAAGATTCCATGTTAGCTTCGAATCAAGTGTGACGCCTAGGTATTTCACATCCGATTCGAAGCTTAATGTAGTGTTTAGGAGAGTTGGTGCCTTTATGGGCCCCATTTTCCTCACACTACTCTTCAACGGCTCTTAAGGTTGTTTCCATTCTTTGGCAAAGAATCCCTTCAAACCTTCCACTAATAAGCATGGTAAGATCATCGGCATAAGCGATGGTATCGATGCCAATTTCCGAGTTGAGGTGGTGCAGGAGACTGTCCAGAACCAAGTTCCATAGCAGTGGTGATAAAACACCTCCCTGCGGGCAGTCCCTTGCAACAATGCTTCTTACAGAGGCATCCGCCACGCTGATTTGTATGGCTCTTTTAGTGAGCATGTTTGATATCCAACCACAGATGGTAGGAGAAACTCCTCTTTCCACAAGGGCTGAATTAATTTTGGGGAAGGTTGTTTTATCAAATGCTCCCTCTATATCTATGAATACTCCCAGGGTGGACTCTTTATTGTCCAGTGATTTTTCGATCCTGCCCACTACTTGGTGAAAGGCAGTGTCGGTGGATTGCCCTGGAGTGTATGCATGTTGATTAGAGTGTGACTGTCTACCCGTCAGTACACTGTCCCTTATGTATCGTTCACACAGCTTCTCCATCGTTTTCAACAGAAACGAGGTCAGGCTGATAGGTCAATACGCCTTTGGGGTGGTGTAATCCAACCTACCTGTTTTGGGAATAAACACAACCCTTACTTCCCTCCAAATCTTCGGAATGTAGAGGTGTGCAAAGCATTATTATCATTATCATTATTATTATTATTATTATTATTATCATTATCATTATGATTATGATTATCATTAGTATTATTATTATTATACATTAAACGTTATTAATCCCGGCTTAAATGTGATAAAAATGGATACCTAGTCGTGGAAAAATATTGGTGGCTTTACCCAATTCCACAAATGATACCATGTAATACAAAATTTTTTGAATAGTTCATTGCATTTTACTTAATATGTGACGTAACCTAGCTTTTATTACTATTTTACAATAGTAACAATAATAATAACTGTAACAACAATAATAATAATAATAATAGTTTCTACCCCTCGTTCTAATCACGAGGATGAGTTCAAAAGTCGGAGACTTGTCCTGCGAGAAGGGGCGTCATATTATTATTAAGCAGGAACAACTTACGTTGGTACGCTGTAACCGTCATTCAGTGCAGGAATGAAGGAAACCTGGACAACCTCATTAATTAGGGGGGTCGTGGCCAAACGTCGATCGGTATCAATCTCTCATATTAACCTAAGCCAACATTCTTCCACCCATATACCGGGTGTTCCCTCTAAGACTTTCAGTGCGAATATCTCAGAAACCATCATAGCCAGTGCGACGAAATTTGGTATATAGACACTAGATGGCGCGTAAAATCTGATGAAAACATCAATTCTTATACAGGGTGTTCCATTTTCCAAGAAATCGATTTAATTTTGATTTTTCGGTTGTCAGCCCTGCTAAAACCTATGTTTAAATTGAAATATACTTAATTATGAACACATTCTGATAAATAAACATTCAAAAATTTCAAAATTTAACATAAAAAAAAACGCCTCCAAAAAGTACCCAAATTTCATTGTTTTGTCATGTAAAACGTGCATAGCTTTGAGCCAGACTTACACAGAAGAAACTAACATCGCTAAACGTCAAAACTATGAATTGTCATTGAATTGTCAAATATTAATGGCATAAAGTATTTTATTCGACATAAGGGACGCTTAATAATGTATGTAATGCAATTTACGTATGCACAATGGTATTATTGAGACTTGTCGATAAAAATTTAGACTTGAGTTGAGGCTTTTGGAGCATTGAGGTCGCTGTGCCGGCGCAGTCTACCGCTACAGTTAGGGTTACAGCGTGAATATTGTGTAAAATATCTGTGGATATTTTTAAATTGTTCCATTATAATGTAATAAGACTTCAGTAAATTGTTTTTTTTTATGTTACTACAGTGTACATAATAATTAGGTACCCGTATTTTTATCACAAAATAATTTACAAAATTGTGTAAGTACCTAAAGAATATCCCTCTTTTCCAACTGCTGTAATAATTATTGATTACTTATTTAGCAACAAATAAATTCGAACAAAACGACTCCTAAAATCGTTTTGATTATAATGTGAACGTGTTTGTCGTGTGTTTGTCCTTGAACTGACCTTGCTTCACAAAATAAATCAAAGAAATATCATTAAAGCATAACCTAGAAATGATTGATGTTTGTGTTCACATATTTTCAGCACTTTCTGGTGGATAAAGTATGTTTAAGAAAGAATCTACATCTGTAAAAGAGTAAACAATGTAGGTACTACCATTTCTGTAGGTATATTATATGATACAGAACTAAAATAAAGCAACTGGTTTTTTTCTAGGAAGAACCTGAATATTTACTAGACTGAGAAGGTACCTATCACATATTTAGTCATTTAAAGCTAGACAGTAATTTGAAATTATTGTTTTTATCTTTCAGGTATATGTGTGTAGTATCAAAAATTATATTGAAACAATTCATAACATAGGACACCAAAAAGAATAAACGAAAAATATCACACAGACATTTTCTTAGAATTAATTATAAACATGGAATGGTGGTTATAAAGAAGCCCCTAACTCACTTTGAAGAGGCTTCTATAAGACATTAAATTCAGTTGCTGTGTGTCGTGGGATTTAAAATTTCTAAACAAATAAAATTAAGAAAAACTAATTTCATAATTCTATGTACACTACGAAAACATCTTGTTATAATATCTTAAAATGAATGATGAAAGCTAACTGTTGTTATAATATACACAACGTAATGTAATAAGGTATCGAACAATGAAATGACAAGATTCGTTTATAATCGTACATGCATGACCATCCCTTAGATTGAACGGGGTTCTGTAAATTAGAATACAGAACACTGTTTAACATAAAATCGATTAAATGTATGTAATGTATGTATACACTGAAAAGATGGTGAATCAGCAGGATGGTTGTTTGAGTGCCTCCTCATGTAAACGATGTAAAGCCAGAGTCGTGAGTGGAGTAAAATGTAAAAAATGTGATAACTGGTATCATACCAGTTGTGCAAAGTTAGCTAGTGTTAAATGCACCAGTGAAAAAAACCTGGTAATATGTTGTGATAATAATAGTGATAAAATGGTCGCAAGTGAAATGGATACGGCATTCTTTGATGCTATTGATAGTATAGCTAATGTGGATAAGAAGTTAGATGCTCCAATCTTCATCTACATTATTCAACAAAAGGATTTATTAATTAGTGAACTTCGTGATAAAATAAAAGTGTTAAATGACCATATTGATGTATTAAATAAAGTGACGTCTATTCAAAGAAATGAATTGGAGACCACGGAAAAACTGGATAAGGAGAAGAATAAAAAAGGACAAAAACGTATCGGAGGAAAAACTGGATCTATTCAGAGCTACGAAACAAAAAAAGATGATATTTCAATTATTAAAAATAAACAATTATCAGCTGATTTACTGAAGGTACAAACTGAGGTCAAGTGCAGAGAAATAATTAATCTCACTAATGACACAGCTGCTAATTCGGTTGTATCGATGTCGACTAATAGTCACAATGATGTAAATCGCAAGGGTCGTAAACGTAATACTACAGTCGTTGGTAGCAATAAAGAATCGATTATAAAGGGAGTTCGAAAGATGGTTGCTTTGCATGTATACAGGCTGGACGTGCATACTACTGCGGTCAATCTACAAAATTTATTGAAGGATCATTTTCCTGAAGTTTATTGCGAAACATTGACAGCTAAGCATCCACATCTGTATACATCTTTTAAGGTAACTTTATTTGAAGAAAATTTTAAGGCTGCCATGAATCCTGAAATGTGGCCTGAGGGTGCATGTGTAAATAAGTTTTTTCAATTTCGGAAGAAAACTTTTGTAGAAAAATGATGTTTACTCCAGATGTTTTTTTGTTAAATGTTCAAAGTCTTAACCAAGAGTCTATTGACTTAATTGAAATAGATATTAGTCATTTTCTTAATATTAATTTTCTATGCTTAACTGAGACCCATGCAACTGATGACTCTGTTGTTAATAAACACATTAATGGCTATGATTTAATAAGTTTTTATTGTGAGTATGCTAAGGGTGGTGTTGCTATATATATAAGGTCTAATTTAGATGTTAAAAGGATTGATGTTGATAAATTTTGTATAGATAAGCATATAGAAGTATGTGCAGTATTATGGAAAGTAGGTAACACCAAAACATTTATTGTAAACTGTTATAGATCACCCAGTGGTGACATTGATGTATTTTTTAATAATATTTTTAGTGTATTGCATTTTATATTTGTTCCTAATGTAAATATAATACTTACTGGGATTCTTCAAAAAACTCTAGAAGCATGCATAGTTGTAAAAATCTTGTTGAATTGCTAAGCGGGTTCAATTTGAGGCCAGTGGTGGGGTGGCCTACTAGGGTCACGTGCTGTACCGCAACAATTATTGATCATATTTTTACTAATTTGACACAAAATAACCTGACTACTGTAATTGACAATGTTATATCCGACCACAGAACGGTCTTGTTTCAAGTAAATTATACATCTAGTGATACTTTTTCTAATATTTCTGTCCGTAGAAGCTTTAAGAACGTTGATAAATTTAGAGTGGACCTATTTGCTGAAGAGTGGGTTACTGTATATAACGTGGATGATATCAATAAAGCGTATGGAAATTTTCAAAATATCTTTCTATATTATTATAATAATAATTTTCCTTCGCGTAAGTTTTATAAAAGTAATAATGTTAAGATCTGGGTCAATGAAGATGTACGTAAATCGAGTATAAAGTTAAAGGATTTGCATCAATTGAAAACTGTACATCCCGATTTAACCACGGTATACAGGAAAATAAGAAAGACATTTTATCAGAATAAAATAATATCTTCTGACAATCCAGTGCGGGCTGCCTGGAATGTAATCTCCGAATTTTCTGGAAGACGCGATCATTTTAATAATGTTGAAATAAAAACAATAAACGGCGATTTATGCTGCGAGCCTTTTCATGTGGCGTCGCTTTTTAATAATTACTTTATAAATGCTCCTAAGGAGGTAATTAAAAAAATTCCTGTAACAATTTGTTCAGATTATCGCCAATATCCTACATTTTTTATTCAACCTTATACATGTGATGAGTTACTATCATTATTAACAAATAGATTAAAAAATAAAAAATCAACTGGTTTTGACGATGTCCCAGTATTTGTAGTAAAAGATGTACTACCCTTTATTATAAAACCTTTATGCCATTTAATTAATTTATCTTTTTCTACGGGATCTTTCCCAGACAATCTTAAAATCAATAAAATTGTACCTATTTTTAAAAAAGGCGACAACAAAAATTTAGAAAATTATAGACCAGTGTCAGTTCTATCATGTTTTTCTAAAATATTTGAATATTGTTTTGAAGATAGACTACTGAAATTTATCAATATGTATGAAATTTTTACCGATAAACAACATGGATTTCGTGCGGGTAGGTCAACTAATACTGCTTTGCATTCATTATATGGGAAACTGGTCGAATATATTGCGGCAGGAGAGAGCCCTGTTGGTATATTTTGTGATCTTAGCAGGGCTTTTGACTGTGTTGATCATGAAAAGTTGCTGTCAAAATTGTTTGGGTATGGCTTGCGAGGAGTAGCATATAACTGGGTTTCCTCATATTTACAAAACAGATATCAGTATGTTAGTTTGGCTCATTCGCATTTAGGTTTGAATAGAAGTATAAGCTCGGAATACAGTGAAGTACTTATAGGTGTCCCACAGGGCTCAATATTAGGCCCAATTTTATACTTATTGTACATAAATGACCTTCCATCTTGCATATATAATGAAGCTCTTATTATGTATGCAGATGACACATCTCTGATTATATCAGATAAAACTGATCAAGTTTTGGAGGAAAAATGCAACTCAACTCTGCAGCAAATTGGTCATTGGTTTGGCGCTCATTCTTTGTATTTTAATTCTATCAAAACAGCTTCTATTAGATTTCACAATTATCAGAAACAATACTCTAAAATTAATATTAAGATTCATGACACATCCATGCCAGATGGCAAAAATAGAATAACCTTTTTGGGTTTTAAATTAGATGAGTGTTTAAACTGGAAAAAACATTGTACTACATTAACATCAAAATTGAGTTCTTTGTGCTACTTATTTAAAAGTCTAAAGTCCGTACTTTTAAAAGATCAATTAATAAAACTTTATTATGCTCAGGTTGTCTCCCAATTGAGGTATGGGGTATGTTTTTGGGGAAATTCTGTTCTGTCGTCGGATGTATTTACTGCTCAAAAAAAGATATTGCGATGTATAGCGGGTGTCCCGAGGTACCATACTTGCCGGGCATTATTTAAAGAATGTGGACTGCTAACACTTACAGGAATTTTTATATTTGAGTTATGTACGTATGTATATTTAAATCATTCTAAGTTTTTAACAAAAAGTAATATTCACGGACTAAGTACTCGACAAAAAGATAAATTTCATATGCCTCATTACCGGTATAAAATATCTTTAAATTCTCCTGATTGTTTGGGGTTGAAGGTTTATGAAATCCTTCCAGAGGAAATAAGAGGAATCCAAGTTTTAAATTCTTTTAAATTTAAATTAAAGCTATTTTTAACCGATAACTGTTTTTACACACTTAATGAGTTTTTATTTTAATTTTATGTAATTTTCATGACTATTCCTATATATGTATGTACATATCAGAGAGGAAAATAAATTATTATTATTATTATTAAGTACTTAGGTAGTTTTAATTTATTGTTAATAAATTAAAATTTGTATTTGTCTCTTTTTATTCTACCTGAATTATTAAACACAGATGCTTAAGAAATAATGAATACTTAAAGATGAAGGGTCAAGTTAATTAATTTAGCCACTAATAAAAAAAATAAAGAACTGTAGGTACATATTACTTTTTAATTGAAATTATGCTGATTACAACTGAATAATAACTAAAATAAAATACAAAAAATCATTCATTTAGTCTTGAAAATGTGTTCCTCGTAGAATACTTTTCAAAGAATATTAGCTATCATTTCATGCTTAAAATTATACCTACCTTATTTAAGAACTGAATATTAACAGTTCTCACTGATATTTATGTTTTAGACATGTTAATTTTGTTATAGAATTATTAAACACAAGGAATATTTGCTGTAGTGTATAATAAATACAAACAATAACAATTTAATAAACTTTAATTTCCGTCATACTTGCATTATTTACATTTTTTATTTAATTCACTCGTTAACTTACACATTCCATGAATTTTATTAAATAATTAAACCAAGTACAGAAAGTTAGGTATGTTCTTATTTATGGCAAAACGTAAAGTCTCATGTGTTCTAGAAAAATTTTCCTCATCTCTCATCTGTCTGTCCCACGAATATAAACTAATCTTGGCATCTGGCTTCTTCAGTATCTTATCGAATCTTTTAATCAATGATTAGCTTAATTGTGTATGTCAACCTGCTTCCATAACAGCACTTTGTTTTCTAGGTTCCTACCTAGAGGTGAGACAAAACATTTTCGTAGACATTTTTAATTTCTGCACACCACAAGGTGAAATGAATATGTTTATATTCATTCTGTTCTGCTACAAATACTGAAATATGTTTCCTCATCTCTGTTCTTGAAAGTAAGCCCCCAATAGCTTCTCCATCTGAAACTAATTAGGTAAAGATAATCCTAGCCTTTGCGTAACTGGGCTATGTCTTATAAATTTAACCCTATAGTTCTTTGAAATGAAGTAGCTAATATGAAACATAAGTACAAGAAACTACAACTCGTATATTCAATGTAAAAAGGCGAAAAATAATATGCAAGTTATAATTACCTACTAAGTACACTGATATGTTTCCTTCGTCTTTCCTCTCAGTTCCCATTAATCGTTATACTTAGTACTTACACATCTCGTACTATCAAGCTTTTTACTGTATGAATGTAATTTTTAGCACACCTAGGTATATGGCTCGAAATTTTACTCACATTTGATGTGGAGTAGTTTTTATAACAGATATATTTTTGTAATACTGGAACTGAAGCTTCAACTCAAGGAATCCATTACATTTTTATCTATGATTGTTTCTTAGGCTTTAAAACATTTTTACCACTTGTTGAAGAGGCTTTATTCATTATTTTCATTATTTGAAACTCTAGGTAGGTTAAGTTTACATATCGTTCGGGTCTCGAGTAAACAGTAAAGCCACAGAGGACCTCTGTGGTAAAGCAGCGAGTCAAGTGCGTGACGTGTTCATAAATTTAGTTTTCTGCTCGTAGGGATTGTTCTTTATCGCTTTTATTATTTCCGAGAATAGTCGTATTATACAATTAAAGAAACAATGTTTCACATATTTTCAGAGTATTCATGCCGAATAAAGCTCAGCGTACGCGAACATCTAATAACCTCTAAATCCCATTTTTTTTTTAACAAAATTACCATTATTGCAAATACGTACGCAGATTCAATGTACTTCGTGATGTTACGTATTTATAATAAAATTCCTACAAAAATAGTCATACTTGCTTTGACAGTTTCTGTCACTTTACGTTTTGACGTCTATCCATACGGTTGTTGCGTGTGTGTAAATTGGACTCAAGGCTATACGCAATTTGCATGACAAAACAATGAAATTTGGGTACTTTTCATAGACGTGTTTTTCTGATAAAATTAATTTTTTTCGGGACTTTTTTTATCAGAATGTGTTCATAATTAAGAATATTTCAATTTAAAGACAAATTTTACCGAGGTTGACTAACAAAAAATCGAACTTAAATCGATTATCTGCAAAACTGAACACCCTGTATAAAAACTAATGCCATCATCGAATTCTACACGCCATCTAGTGCCGGTATACCAAATTTCGTCGCATTGGCTGCAGTAGTAGCTGAGATATTCGCACTGAAAGTCTTAGAGGGAACACCCGGTATAATCAGTTTGTACCGTGCATGGAATCGCGAATGTTTGGAACGTTTTATTGATCGAAAAATGAGTGAGTACAAACATAATATAACCTCTGAATTTAACTTTGAAGTTGTAAACAGCCTCGTATACAAGTCATTATTTAAAATTAAAAACTAGTCATGGATGGACATTTTAAAATACAATTTACTATTTATCAATAAAAAAACGAGTAAATTGAACAGCTTTTAAACGAGTTTACTTAGTGCGCATGTCTATACAAACAGTTCACAAGTAGTTCCTACACATGACCATGTACTGATATTATCGCCGTGGGACGGTTCAATGCTCGTCCCAAAGATATTTGGAATGCTAAAGAAATCGTACAATGAATGATAATTTTTAATTTTGAACAGTTTTTTGCTATTGCGTAGACTCGAAACCGTACATTGTACGGTTTTCTATGCATTTGGAACAAACCTATAGTATTCAATAAAGAAACATAAAAAACAAAAAACAGTTGATCTAGCCGATAATCGAACCACCGATCTGATAGTACCAGAACACAAAATTCTTTTTGACCATTCCCTTTATACTATTCACCTAACATTTTTTAAATTTTTTGAAAATGGCCTTTTCAGCATGTTGCATCCTTGTTCAGCGGAAAATATCACCTAGGAGCCTCGGGGAATGGGAAATAAAGTTGAGAAAATGCGAAACAGGCAATATTAATATACGAAGTTGCGACCAAGAAAATTGTTATATTATAGTCATATTCTTCTTATAGTGTATACAGGGTGTAACTAAATAAGTGTAAAACATTTAAGGGGGTGATTCCTCATCGAAAAAAGATAGGATCTTTCATATAAAGAAACTTCATTGGAGCATCTCTTGTTAAGATACAGCCCCTTAAAGGGGGTACATAAAATTTCTTTAACAATTTTTTTCACAAGCACTAAACAACTTACAATATTGAAATTAACCTGACATTTTCTACTACCAAAAAGACACTTAGCTAGTAATTTATTTGGTTTACCCCATGGTTGTAAGGGGTGGAAAACGCAACCCCTAAAATTTATTTCCAACGTAACTTTTTGTCTTATTATTTGTTTACCATTTAAAAATTTATTTCCCATAGCCTGTTTCATTCTAAAAAAAATGTCTCTTGAATTTTTTGCCCAAAATAAACCAGTTCGCAGTAAAAAATTATTTTACGAACAAGATACATATCGCCATAAAACGAAAATACGAAACTAATTTTAAGTAGGCCACTATTAGCGATACTGACAATTAAATTGGAATCAAGCTGTCAGTTTGTAAATTTTTGAAATTGAAGTAATACTAATTGTGTATTGTTGTTCTGTTCTTAATTTGTTACTTTAATAATTCACTTGTTATTAAAATGGCATACACAAATGAGGAAATGGCTGATATGCATTGCGTTTACGGTCTGTCGCAGGGGAATGGGTTAGAAGCTTCTAGAAGATATGCTGAAATGTATCGTCAACGGCAGCATCCTTCACATAGAATATTTGCCCGACTTCATCAACGATTACGAGAATATGGTTCATTAAACAAAAGAACGCAGGATTGTGGTCGCCATCGAGAAGTAAGAACACCACAGCTTGAGGAACCAGTACTTAATTTGATAGAAGAACAACCTACTACCAGTACTAGAAAGATTGCTTTCCAGCTAAATGTTGATCATATGACGGTATTTCGAATTTTAAAGGAACATCTCTTATACCCTTACCATCTGCAACGAGTACAGGCACTGTTCCCGCGAGACTTTCCGAACCGTCTTGAATTTTGCAATTGGATGCTGGAAATGATTAGAAGAAATCGTGACTTTCTGAAGACGATCGAATTCACAGACGAATGTAGTTTTTCTCGGACAAGATTATTAATTTTCAAAATTACCATATATGGGCTGATGAAAACCCTCACGCTATTGTCGAAACTAACCATCAAGAACAGTTTTCTCTCAACGTGTGGGTCGTAGTTATTGGGGATTATTTAATTGGGCCTCATTTTCTACCTCCTCGATTAAATGGTGAGGCATACGTTCAATTTTTAAGAGAAGTGCATCCCGTACTGCTGGAGGAAGTTCCTTTGGGCATCAGAAGGGATATGGTTTTTATGCATGATGGGGTTCCCGCCCATTTTAGTCAAGTAGCACGTCAGCATTTAACTGCAACATATGCAAATCAGTGGATAGGTCGAGGAGGACCACAGAATTGGCCCACTCGATCCCTGGATCTCAATCCTCTCGATTTCTCTACTTGGGGCCATTTGCAGCATTTGGTTTATCGTACTCCTGTTCGCGATGTAGAGGACTTAAGAAACTTCATTATCGATGCGTGCAGGGTAATTAGAGAGACTCCAGGAATATTTGAGCGAATACGTGGCTCAATGTGCCGACGTCTAGACGCATGCGTGATGACTGAAGGTAGACATATTGAACATTTACTATGATTTCTACATGTATGTTTTGTTATTAATAAATTAGTTTTGATTATTCCCCTTTAATCATTTAATCATTCATAGGTGTATGGTGAACCTTAGTGAAGTAGCTAATGTGCAAAATTTGCTCTTCAAAGTTGTTGAATATTTGTGGTATGTACTGCCAAATCAGTTTCAATTGTACATTGTAAGGACTAGTATAGATTGGTGAAACACTTGATTAAAATTGTGATATTCAGCTCGATCAGTTACATATATTATAGATCAGTTTTTAAATTGGTCCTGCTCTGGCTGCTATATAAATATCCAAATATATACACTTTCTGCGTTAGAACAGCTCATAAAAAGTCTCAAGTGTTATCTAGGTTTTTTGCCTGGAACTCGAATTTATTTTAAAGGTTGCCATACACTATTTAAAATCAATTTTGTATTATGCCAGACCCAAATAATGATGTTACATTAAAACAATTGTATGATGAAATTGTTTTAAATAGAAAGGAGATAAAGAACTTAATTCATGCGAGTGAGTCAAGATTAGAAGTCAAAATTAATGAGCTAAAGGGTACAGTCGTTAAACTTGAAGCTGAAAATCACGTTCTAAAGACTGAGTTCGATAAAATTGAAAAGTTTGAAAAGAAAAATAATGTTCTGATTTTTGGCCTATATAAAACGAGTGAGTCACCTTCTTGTGATCAGTTGTGCACGAAATTGAATAATCTTCTGTCATGTTCATTGGCTGAAACTGATATTAATAATTTCTTCTTCCTTGGTAAGAATGAAAATAGTCCGCTCAAAATCGAGTTTGTACGATTTCTTACTAAATTGGAAATCCTGAAAATGAAGAACAAGGTAACGGGTTCTAATATTAGTATCGTTAATGATTTAACCCAACAACAATTAAATAATCAGAAGTTGCTTAGGAAATTTTTGCGCCATGCTAAACAAGATAAAAAACATTCGTACATAAAGGGAGATAAGCTATACGTTGAAAATGAAGTGTTTACTATTAATCACTTGGAAGTTTTAGATACTAAATTGGTAGATAATAGTCGCAAATCTTCTAGTGCTCCCTATACTCCTGCATCTTCTAATTCAGTGCTTGTAAATAGTGATCTTGGAATCGGCGACATAGCATCTCGTATGGAAGTTAGTTGCTTGGAATGTTCAGGCGCTATTCCGAAGTTTTTTGCTGGAGCATCTAAGAAGCCAAATACTAGGTCCCACGATCGCAGAGGTCGCCATAATTAAATTAATTTAACAAATACTTGCAGTACATAATCAGTTTTAATATCTGCAGTAATTCTATCCTGTATTATTATTTTTTTAATTACACTGTTTATTATAATATAATGTTCTAAATCCTATAGTTGATTATATCTTTTTGCTAGTAGGTTTTGATGTTTTACAAGATTATATATCTAGAAAAAATATTAAAATTTTTGCTGTATCTGAAACATGGCTTAATGCTGATTTTGACCCGCAGCTTATTTTTATTCCGGGTTATAGTTTAGTTCATGCTGACAGGGAGGGTAGGGGAGGTGGTCTAGCATTTTTCATACATAACAGCATCAATTATACGTTAATTCTAAATGATTTCAATGACTCCTTGGAGCAACTTTGGATTGGTACGCATTTGTTTGGTAAATCTTATGCATTTGGTGTTTTGTACCGTTCTCCTCGCTTTAATATTTTGCAGGCCTTAAACAAGTTGGAAAACAGCTTGTCCTTTATTACACCTACATATGACTATGTTTGTGTTGTAGATGATTATAATGTTGATATGCTCACATTTAATCGTCCGATGGAGTTACTCTGTGATGTTTTAGAATGCTTCAATTTAACTCAAATTGTTAACGAACCTACGAGAGTCACTGATACGTCACAAACGCTTATTGATATAATCTGCGTGTCTGATCCAGATATTGTCTCGAATTGTTTAGTGGTAGATTTGCCAGGGATTTCTGATCACTTTCTCACCGTATGCCAGCTGGCTAAAGTAAAATTTAATCCTACTAACAAGTACGTGACTTATAGAGATTTTAGTCGTTTCAATGACCAACTGTTTTATAATGACTTAGCTACAATCAACTGGGATCATATTTACTCATTACTTGGTGTAGACTCACAGGTTTATTTTTTGAATTCTAATTTGCTAGCTGTATTAAACAATCATGCACCACTTAGAAAAGTCAGAGTAACTAAGCCTCATTGTCCTTGGTTAACTGCTACTATCAAGGACATGATAAAATTACGTGACAATGCTTTTCGTAGATATAAATCCTCTAGGTCTCAAAATCACTGGACTTATTACAAACAAATTCGCAACTATGGCTGGTGCAATTAAACGCGAAAAAAAGCTTATATACAATTTTCTATGCACCTTAGAAACAGTAAAACGCTATATAATACTTTTAGGGAACTAACTATCGTTAATAATAAGCGATTGTCGGATCTTCCATCTACATTTAGTGATTGAATTCAGTAAATTTATTTTTTAATACTGTCCCTAGTGTCAATAAAACTAAAACCTGCACCGATATGTTGTCAAAATATGATCGTCCTTTAATTACAGGAAATGTTTTTAAGTTCTCCTTAGTTCAGCCCTACGAGGTTATCAAAGTTATTAATAAACTAAAAAGCAATTCCGTTGGTTCCGATCAGATATCGCTAAAAATAGTTAGAATGATTTCATTTCATTTACTTCATCATATAACTTACATCTTAAATACAGCTATAACCACTAATTGTTTTCCTTCTAGTTGGAAGCATGCATTTATCATTCCTTTGGCAAAAGTTTCGAACCCAACTGAATATTCACACCTCAGACCCATCAGTATATTACCTACTATGTCGAAAATTTTAGAATCTATAATATAAAATCAAATCTGTTCGTTTGTATGTGACAATAAAATTATACCCACAGTACAGTCAGGAGGCTCTTTTAAATATTACGGATGATATTTTTCATGCTACTGATGCTAAAAAAATTACGTGTCTCATTCTATTAGATTATAGTAAAGCATTTGACACTTTGGAACATGACTTGCTTTGGATTTGACCCAAGTGCCGTCTCTTTTGTACGTAATTATTTAAGCAATCGTGTTCATAGTGTTTCCCTGAATTCTGAGATTTCGAATCCGTTGTCACTTAAATTAGGCGTACCTCAAGGTTCCATATTAGGGCCGTTGTTGTTTTCTATTTATATATCTGATTTTCATACATTCATAAACAGTTGCAATATACATCATTATGCAAATGATACACAAGTGTATTATTCTTTTCCTTTCGATCAATATAATACTGGTGAACATTTGATAAATTCTGATCTGAACAGGTTGCTTAATATATCACTTGCTCATAATCTTAAATTAAATGCTAGCAAATCTGCGATGATGCTTTTCGGATTCAAACCAAAAAGGGATATAATTCGCAATAATATTAATATTAATTTAAGTGGTGAGGCGTTGCCAGTAGTTGATTACTGTAAAAATTTAGGTGTATGGATTGACTCTGATCTGAGATTTGTTAAACATGTTAATTATCTTTCGAAAACAGGCTATAACATCCTTAAAAAACTGTTTTCTCAAAGACACATATTAGATACCAATAAGGTTACAACTTTGTGAGGCGCTTATATTTTCAAAGCTGTCGTATGCTGACTGCGTTTATGGTCCTGCATTATTGGAGCGTGACGTCAATAGATTACAATTACTGCAAAATGCATGCCTTCGATTTGCTACAGGACTGCGTAAATTCGATCATGTTAGGCACAAATTCGCTGAAGTCCAGTGGATAAAACTTGATAAAATGCGCACTATCCACAGTCTCTGTCTGGTACATAAAGTTTTAGTCACGCGTGCACCTCAGTATTTATTCAATAAGCTTATACCTCTCCACTCTAATAATACCTACACTAGGAAGAAACACTTTTTACTTATTCCAAAACACTCTACTGCCACCATGAAACGAAGTTTGTCTTACATGTCTAGTAAGGAATACAATAAATTGCCACCACATTTTAGACATTATTCTATTTATAATTTTAAAAAGAAACTAAAAGAATTTCTTGTATGTTATACGGATGGCTATTTATTATTATCATCAGGAAATTTGCTATGTTTCAAATATCTCTCGGGTTCATTAGTGTTAATAGTTGTCTTATTTTTTTTTATATCATTATTGTAATAGTTTAAATATTTTTCTATTTGTATTTCTATTAATGATGTAAAATTAGGTTAAGTTGAAAAGCAGTAAGTTTCTTTATATGAAAGATCCTATCTTTTTTTGATGTGGAATCACCCCCTTAAATGTTTTACA
The DNA here is from genome assembly GCA_037114965.1 of Monochamus alternatus. NCBI lineage: Eukaryota > Metazoa > Arthropoda > Insecta > Coleoptera > Cerambycidae > Monochamus > Monochamus alternatus. The sequence goes on along the minus strand of CM073435.1, from coordinate 29,574,452 downwards.
CTTATTTAGTTACACCCTGTATTATTACTTAAAACTAAGAAAGTTATTGTGAGCTGGCTCTTATAACCTACTCTGTGCATTGATAAAACTGGTGAAGAATGGCTTTACTATTTTATAGATATTTGCGGCGACGTTGGCAAATTTTGGGCTACACAAAGTCGAAATAATGTAAAGGGCTCCAGAAGGCAGTATACAGGGTGATTCAGGTTTAATCTTGACAACTTCAGGAATCGATAGAACAGGTTAAAATAATGTTCATTTGTGATATAAACTTATTTCCTAAAGCGCATCGTTTCCGAGATAGAGGGCGTTGAACCAGTCTGATGCAATTCGAGCACTGTGAGGTGAAGCACCGTCAAGTTGATTCTACATTTGTTGCCTCACAGCAAGAGGTACATTTTCCAACAAATCTTCCAAGTTATCAAGGAGGTCAAGGTACATTTGACCTGTTAGCTAGGTAGTTAATCAATGTATTATCTACAATTCCTGCCCAAATATTTAATGAAAATTGTTGCTGATATTGAGTTTTCCTGATATATGGATTTTCATCAGCCCAAATGTGAGTGTTATGGGCATTAAACATCCCCTCTTTCATAAATCCTGCTTCATCTGTCCATAAAATATATCTCAAAAAGTTCTCTTCATCGCACTTCCTCAGAATCCATTTACAAAATTCTCTTCGACTGGGTAAATCATCTGGTAGTAAGGCTTGCACCTTTTGTACATGATATGGATGAAGTCGTTGCATGTGCAAAGTTCTTAGTTCCGTTTTCTGGGATATATGAAATTGATTAGATAATCTTCTAGATGATGTGGATTCTCCTCTAGTGCATTTAAAATTTGTGGCTCAATGTTTCTCACTTCTTGTTTGTGGACAACCCCGATCATAGGTTCATTTGGTATATTTCTTTCTCCTCCATCCCAATCTGCATATAATCTTTTTGCAGCAAGTGCATTTTCGTTGCTTAAAAAATATGCTTTCAGCATGTCAACCTTTTCACTGTTTGAATAATGCGCCATATTCTACTTAATTACACTGTATTTCACCAAAAATATTAATTAAATACACAAGACACTTAATACAAAAACACTCCCTGAGAAAATACTAAAAAGATTTAAATACGTTTTATACGTTAGTGCTGCAACTCTCAAAACAGGTGCGTTAAGCATAGCATACATTTCAAGTTAAAAAAAAAACACGTTTAGTCGGTCTCAGAAAATGCAAAAGTATCTCATAATAATTTTGAATATATTTAAACAAATTTTATGCACATTTAAAATATTTTTAATTAAAAAAAATAAATAATAAAATTATATTCTGTTGGTTGCGGTTATATTTAATTAAAGAATTATACAAATAGGCAACTCTATACATGTGTCCTGTTTTCACAATGAAAAACACAATTATTGTTGGGTATATCTTTAATAGTGGTCAATCAGTTCTTACAATAATACAATATAAATTGTTCTTACATTAGCTGGTTTAATATAAGTCGTGTTCTGGAAGGAACTGCTTCCATGTTGGAGCATGCACCCTTACTAAGCCTAATAGAACAACCCGTCCTTAAATTTTACAACTAATTTTTAATTTGAAGTCGGTTTCTTAACAGTACAATTACTTGTTCTTAATCTATCTATTATGTCACTATCTACAATAATTACATTTTCATCTTTTTTATTACTACTACTTATACAAATATTTTTCTCAATTTGTTCAATTGGTTTATCCTCAGTAGCCAGATGTACAGTATCTCTACAAAACACCTAATTTAGTAGAAAATTCATTTTCATTGACTGACTACATTTCAAATAATACATCACTTCACGTAATCTTACTTCAGATCTTACCAGCATGTGGTATATCGTCGTCAGTACTATAATTGTTTTGAAGTGAATGAATACTTAAAACCATAATAAAAATTGCTTCCCAATAAGGGTAGTCCACCACCACTCTTCAGCACATTAACATTGATCAACCTGGTCAGTCACTCCACAGTAGATTATTTGGAATTTTAATGTATCCTAGTGGATAAATAGTTGAGCTAGTAAATCCAATGTCTTCTCAGTGCTCTGTAAAATATATTTATATAAATATTGCTTCCAAAGTTCTCTATGGCCACACTACATATACCCTAAAGTTTGGTTTGGGTCCCATGTGTGGTTATTGAGATATGGCATACCTGAAATCTAAACCAGCCGCCACTGCACTTTTCAAGTATATACCGGGTGTTCCCTCTAAGACTTTCAGTGCTTATATCTCAGAAACTATCATAGCCAGCGCGATGAAATTTGGTATACAGACACTAGATGGTGCGTAGAATCTGATAATAACATCAATTCTTATACAGGGTGTTCCATTGTCCAAGAGATCGATTTAATTTTGATATGTTGGTAGTCAACCCCGCTAACTTATGTTTAAATTGAAATATACTTAATTATGAACACATTCTGAAAAATAAACATTCAAAAATTTTAAAATTTAACAAAAAAAACTGATCCAAAAAGTGCCCAAATTTCATTGTTTTGTATAGCCTTGAGCCACACTTACACAGGAAAAACTAACATCGCTAAACGTCAAAACTATGAATTATCAAATATTAATGCCATAAAATATTTAATTGCACATAAATAATGGTAAATAATATATTGAATGCAATTTACGTATGCACAATGGTGTTATTGAGATTTGTCGATAAAATTTTAGACTTAGTTGAGGCTTTTTGGAGCATTGGGATCGCTGCGCCGGCGAAGTCCTCTGTTATAGCCCCGTTCAGTGAATATTATTGTGTAAAATATCTGTGGATATTTTTAAATTGTTCCATTATAATGTAATCAAACTTCAGTAAATAGTTTTTTTTTGTTACTACAGTGTACATAATATTTAGGAACTTGTATTTTTTATCACAAAATAATTTACAAAAGTGTGTAAGTACGAAGTACCTAAAGAATATTCCTTTTTCCATCAGCTGTAATAATTATTGATTACTTATTTAGCAACAAATAAATTTGAACAAAACGACTCCTAAAATTGTTTTGATTATAATGTGAATGTTTGTCCTTGAACTGAACTTGCCTTGCAAAAGAAATCAAAGAAATATCACTAAAGCATAACCTAGAAATGATTGATGTTTATTGTGTCCACATATTTCAGCACATTATTTATGTTATTGATGGATAAAGTATGTTTAAGAAAGAATCTACATCTGTCAATCAATCAGTAGTAAACAATGTACTACCATTTGTGTATTTTATATGATACAGAACTAAAATAAAGCAACTGGTTTTCTAGGAAGAATCACCTGAATATTTACTAGACCGAGAAGGTACCTATCACATAGTCATTTAAAGCTAGATAGTAATTTGAAATTATCGTTTTTATCTTTCAGTAGTACCAAAAATTATATTGAAACAATTCAAAACATAGGATACCAAAAAGAATAAACGAAAAATATCACACAGACATTTTCATAGAATTAATTATAAACATGGAATGGTGGTTATAAAGAAGCCCCTAACTCACTTTGAAGAGGATGCTATAATACATTAAATTCAGTTGTTGTCTGTCGTGGGACTTAAAGTTTCTAAACAAATAAAATTAAGAAAAACTAATTTCATAATTTTACGTACACTACGAAAACATCTTGTTAGAATATCTTAAAAATGATGAAAGCTAACTGTTGTTATAATATACACAACGTAACGAAATAAGGTATAGAACAATGAAATGGCAAGATTCGTTTCTAATCGTATATACATGACCATCTCTTAGATTGAACGGTACTCTGTAAATTAGAATACAGAACAACTGTTTAACATAAAATCGATTAAATGTATGTAAGTACTTAGATACTTTTAATTTATTGTAATTTTATTTTATTGTTAATAAATTAAAATTTGTATCCGTCTTTTTTTATTCTACCTGAATTATTAAACACAGATGCTTAAGAAATAATGAATACTTAAAGATAAAGGGTCAAGTTAATCAATTTAGCCACTAATAAAAAAAATAAACCACTGTAGGTACTTATTAATTTTTAATTGAAATTATTCTGATTACAGCTGAATAATAACTAAAATAAAATACAAAAAATTATTTATTTAGTCTTGAAAATGTGTTCCTTGTAGAATACTTTTCAAAGTGAGTTTTTTATATTATTATCTAACATTTGTTATAGAATTATTAAACACAAGGAATATTTGCTGTAGTGTATAATAAATACAAACAATAAGAATTTAATAAACTTTAATTTCCGTCATACTTGCATTATTTACATTTTTTATTTAATTCACTCATTAACTTACACATTCCATGAACTTTAATTTTATTAAATAATTAAACCAAGTACAGAAACTTAGGTATGTTCTTATTTATGGCAAAACGTAAAGTCTGATGTGTTCTAGCAAAATTTTCCTCGTCTCTCATCTATCTGTCGCACGAATATAAACTAATCTTGGCATCTGGCTTCTTCAGTATCTTATCGAATCTTTTAATCAATGATTAATGTAATTGTGTATGTCAACCTGCTTCCATAATAGCACTTTGTTTTCTAGGTTCCTACCTAGAGGTGAGACGAAACATTTTCGTATAATTTCTGCACATCACAAGATGAAATGAATATGTTTATATTCATTCTGTTCTCCTACAAATACTGAAATATGTTTCTTCATTTCTGTTCTTGAAAGTAAACCCCCAATAGCTTCTTCATCTGAAACTAATTAGATAAAGATAATCCTAGTCTTTGCGTAACTGGCCTATTTCTTATAAATTTAATCCCATAGTTCTTTGAAATGAAGTAGCTAATATGAAACATAAGTACAAGAAACTACAATTCGTATATTCAATGTAAAAAGACGAAAAATAATATGCAAGTTATTACCTATTACCTACTAAGTACACTGATATTTTTCTCTCGTCTTTCCTTCAATTCATTTGATGAGTAGTTTTTATAATAGATATATTTTTGTAATACTGGAACTGAAGCTTTCACTCAAGGAATCCATTACATTTTACTTTTACTTAAAGATGAGGGATCAAGTTATTCAATTTAGTTACTAATTAAAAAATAAGCCACAATGTAGGTACGTATTACTTTTTAATTAAAATTATGCTGGTTACAACTGAATCATAGCTAGCTATAATAAAATATAAAAAATCACTCGTTTAGTCTTTTTTGAAAATTTTGTTCTTTTGTAAAATACTCTCCAATGTGAGTTAGGGGACTTCTTTATATTATCTATTATTCCATGTATAAAATTAATTCTAACAAAATATCTCTGCGATATTTTTTGTTCATTCTGTCTGATGTCCTATTTTACGAATCGTTTTGTTTCAATGTAATTTGTGGCACTACACACATACCTGAAAGATAAAAACAATAATTACAAATTACTGTCTAGCTTTAAATTAATATGCGATTCTTGATTAATTAACAATAAAATAAATTTACGTTATTACATCTGATTTTATATTAAACACTTATTCTGTATTCTAATTCTTTTACAGAGCAATGTCCGATCTGAGGAATGGTCATGCATGTACGATTAGAAATTGTTTATAATATCTTGTGTAAGATATTGTCACGGATTTCCCAATCCGACTTTTTCTTATTGCCAGAAAAACAATCCGTTAATTAATTACTTCTTTATTAACTATACTCAGTACACTACTGAACCCTAATTAGAACTTAACTAAACACTTATTTAATTAATCGCTATCTAAATCACTTTGGTATCTCCAACTAAACACTTCAATTCAGACTGTAATACAAGACTTATACAAGACTAACTTAATCGGCCGTTTATTTTTCTTTTATAGACCCAACGCATATTCCAGGCATATTCTAACATCTCTAGATCTATTTTCTAGCATCTCTTGAACGACTCGAACGCTTCTCGTCGTTTCTCAAATTTTCTAGTCCCGTCTCGATCCACGGCTTTTTGTTTGTTTAACAGAATCGTATAGGGGCGATCGGGGCAATCTTAGCATTTCGCGATACCACAGTCGTCGGTTTGGGTGTGAGTGGGGCAAATTCCGTGACTGCCCCCTCCTTAGGACCGATCGTCCCGATCGGATACACCTCTATACGGGGACAGACGCTCCAGATGGACGACCTTCATCTTACTCCTGGGAGTCCTCTGTATCCGATAGACGACATCATTGATTCTTTTAATGATAGTGTAGGGGTCCTCCCAACGGTTCTGTAATTTAGGCGATTTTCCTTTCTTCCACGTGGGGTTGTACAGAAACACCAGGTCACCTTGTTGGAATCCGACTGTATTGGCCCGGACATCGTATGGACTCTTCATGCGATCGCCATACCATAATATTTTATGTGGTGATATTCTAAGTATGATAAAATTGCATGTTCTAAGATTGCACGCACGTAATCAGGATCTTATTGCGATTCCTAACCATCGTACAAATCTTTACAAATGTTCCCCTTTGTATCAACTGGTTGTCAACTATTCAGAAATAGAGTCGCCCATCGATATACTCTTTTGTAAGGCTAAAGATATAAAAAAAATGTTTTATTTGATTTTATTTAGTCTTTAAGTATCTATGACATTTTTTGTATTTTTCGTGAGCATCTCTCAATTCTTAATATTGTTTTATATATATATATACAGGGTGAGTCAGTCATAATGTCATTAATTTTAACCACGTATTTGGGAGGCCTAATAAAGACAGAAAATCGAAAAAAAAATTTACTCGACCTTTAAAAAAAATAAACAAATCACCCTATAAAAATCGGTAACACGACGCTCCTGGTGCGCTACGAACTTTCTGATGACTTACCCATACGACAATTGAATGCCGAATTAAACATCGTTGCCACATCATGTTTACATACATAATATCACTTCAACATGTTATTCAAATTTTCCCCCATTTAGCACTTTCTGCATTTTCCGCATTTCTTTCCCCCGAAATTTGTAGATCACGCCACACATTTGGAGGGGGGATGGAGAGAATACAAGCAGTAAGCAGTAGTTTGTTTATTTCGGTCTCGCCTATTCGTCAGTAGAATCGCTGCCGATTCTGCTCCACAATTCAAGATGGCGACTGGAGCAGGATCGGCATAGCTTTCAGCCATCTACGTCACAATTTTTGGGAGGGGTTACAAGTGTGTAGATAGATGACGTTAAGCTACCTAATAATAATAATCATATTATACTCGTGCTGAAAGTGTTTAACACTTGAAGTTTATTGTTTAATCGATTTTCTTCTGATACAATGAGTGATCAAAAGCGGGTTGTGTTTAACTTAGACAATAATAAAACCATTATACTTATGGATCCTGATGGTTGGTTCGAAAAAGCAAGAAAATCAGATTGGATGCAGATGGCTAGAGATAGAGCTCGCTTTCAAAGAAGAATCAATGATGTCTCATTTATTTTAAGTAGTGTTTTAGATAATAATCATCGATCACGTATTTACTATGAAAGGTTTTGTTGCATGTCTATTACTATAAAATAAAGTTTTATTTTCATCACTCTGTATATTATTTTGAGGATACCTAACCTGTTTAGTGTATGGGCTGTTATAAAAGAATGTGACACTCAGTTATTTTAATTATTATCAAATTAGAAACGTGCTGAGAGGAAGTGTTATTAATTACAATATGCCTGTTCCAGTAAAGTATAAGTTATTTGAACAGTCAGTCTACTATATTCATTTATATTCAACATGGATCTGCAAAAGTTGAACAAGGCAACTTCATATAAGGAAATGAAGAATGTTAAAGATTTAGAAATAAATCAAAAGTTTAAAATAGTGAAGCTGAGGTTAGGAAAACCAAATATGGTCACAGTGTTGTGGCTGAAACTGAAAATTTTTACTGCTATTTACCAAGAAGATTTTACATGCATTTTGAGAAGGAAGGTATTGAAAACTTCAACGATTCTTTAAGAAGTCGACCTGTATATCTGGTTAGTAAAGGAAAAATTGGTTTAAGATGAGGACTTCTGCCACCGCATAATTTTGGCGCTACTTGTACTTGAATTTGAATAAAATTGTTAATCTATATTGGTTTCCCTACCCAAGCCGGCAGTCTGAATATACTGGTTATTTCTTCTACTAAATAATAGGTGTCGCTGAATTAGACGACTTGTCTCGTCATTATCCAGTGTAGTACATTTATTATATATTTTAAATATGTAAAATTTTATATGAAAATCAGTTAATCTTTTTTCAAGATACATACATACATATTACAATAGATTACAGTAAAAAAATGTGCCACATATGCATGAGTAAAAATTAATGATTATTAAATTTTCTGTAAACAAACAAAATCTATTTTGATATTGTTTGAATTACTTTTTTCACCGTTGATTTTTTTAATATAACAGTATAATATAACAGTATAATATATAATATAATTAAACAAAAATAGTTTATAATAGGTAATCATTGGTTTGTAATAGGCATTTAGCGAGGGTATATTTCCTAACAAAATATGTAATACGTAAAAGAAAACATTTTTATAGTAAATAACAAAGTTTAAAAATCAATAATTAAACTTTCCACAAATTTATTTTACGAGAAGCTGAATTCAGTAGCGAAGTCAGATTTTAAACTTAAAAAATCGCTAACAAATTTTGTTCAAATTTGACAATGAAATTAATTTATAAGTAGGCTTTGATAATAAAAAATAAATTAAAATTATGAGTCTCTATAACAATCGTTTCGCCAAACTATTATAATGGAAACACTGAATTTTCGAGAATCATCGCGTTAACACCTTATTTTATTATTATTAAAAATATATAAAGTATATAAGTAACTTAGTTTGCTACACTTTTAGTAATCTAAAAATACCACCTTTTACAATAATTAATATCTGCATCTGTCAGTAAACGAAAATTAATTATTGTATTATAGATGTTTTGTTCTAAAGTTAATTTTTTAAAGTTGTTTATTATAATTTGCAAATTATTTATAAAACTAATGTTATGTTATTATTATATGCAAACTTAATAAAAACTATTTAAAATAAAATAATAAAATAGTTTGTGTGTTTCCACAAGATATATTATTCACTGAAAAAGTCCAACTTACAACTTTAAAGAATTTTTGCTATAGGTAAAATAAGTTATTGTAATTTGTTTACATCAGAAATAGTATTCTATAAGATAGTTCAAAGGTGATATATTTAAATTTGGTATCCTCTAAAATCCATCGACATCAGATTAGAAATCGATACATTAAGAACTCTAAAACTTTAAAAAAAAAAAAATGTTTTTTCAATACCCTTATCTTTGTCAATATTAATTAACATTCGCCGCCACACATGTAAGTGTATTCTTAATATTTTGACTGATTAGGGGGTCTGTAACCCATTACTTATGAAACACTCTGTCTGTATACGAGTTCTACAAAGCATATAATTTTTAAATATCCTGAAAACCCCGATACAATTGCCATGACGTCTAAGCAAACTGACCGTTGGTATGCTAGAAAGCTTGCGCAGCATTCATGAGCGATTCACGTACTGAACAGCTGCACTCTGCACTGCTGCACAGCACAGCTGTGAGCTGAGCAGAATTCCAATCTCGGTTTTCGGAATGAATGCGAGGGAGATAGCTATACATACTTATGCGCACATGCGTAGTGGTCAGTGGAGAAACAAAGAGGCAACTGGAAAAAGAGATAAATATAATAATATATTGTAATAACTTACATTATTTCACGATTTTTACGTAGATTGAAAGATTGTAGATTCTGTCGGTCGTTTTGTGGTGATTTACTATTTATTTATTTTTCTGTACCTACCTTTCATTTTCTGCAAAGTGCTGAAAATTTGAGTAATAAATATGCCCCGTTTTAAATCAAAAACTCCAAAGAGGAGCAAACGGTCTATTATAATGAAAAAAAATTGGACTAAGAGACGGTAAGTAAAGAAATATATACAGGGTGAATCAGATTTCATATTAGAAGTATAAATAAATGGAGTCGTTCATATCAATATTTCTTCAATACAACTTCGTTTTCGAGATATTACAAAGTTATGAAAAAATCTAGATTATTTACTGCTTAGATACTGAAGGCTATTAAAAAAGACACGGTACACATTGTATCTGAATGGGTTGTTATTCCATCACAGGTGAATTTAATTACTTGATATAATAGACTTTATATATTTTTTTAAAACACACCCTATATCTTGATAACAAATAATTTTTAAAGAAATGTTCATACCAAGCACCCTTTATTTTTAAAAGCTCATTATGTACTCTAGGGTCTGACGTTAAATCTGACCCCACTCTGTATACACACATATTTATACAGGTAAGTATACAATAAAGAGCGTTCATGGATTGAAATGAAAAGATTAAATTTCTATTATTCTTTATGTTATGAAAAAATGTCATTCTTATTTAAAAAATTGATTTGTTCAAATGTACAAAAATAATACAGTTTTAAGATGGTTAACATGTACAGGGTGTCCTCTATAATGAAATAAATAGAAATGTACTAGTTGATTTTTAAAACTCAACAATACATACAATATGTCAGTTATAAAATGCCTACACAACTAATCATTTCCAATATTTAATATGTACCAGGTGTCTTGAGATCATCCTGACCGTAAATGTTAACAACGAACAAACAATCTTCGAATCGAAATTTTTAGCATTTTATAAAATGATAATATTTGATTAAAAATTTATTACGTATACCTATTATGAAAATGTATGTATTTATTATTTATTCCTTGTCATGGGTAAAAAGCACTCATAATACAGGGGCTCCATGCAAGAAAATTAACTTACATCTAGAAGTCGCATATGCAATGCTCCTAAAATGCATTTTTAAAGCCCTGAACGGACTATACAAATAGTAAAATTAATTTTAATGACTGCCATTATTATTGCAAACGATGGTACATGTTAAACAGGGACATAGCTAAGGAGGAAGGGATGAACTAATATTCATAAATTTGTAGGTGCAAGGACAACTTAATATATGCAATAGAGGTAAATGCTATTTTGTCGTATACATCAATGACCAAATAGATCTTTATATAGAAGAAATCTTTAGAGATGAAGAATTGTGGGAAAGAATAATGCTACCAAAATTGACACAATTTTATGTAGAATGCATTGCACCAGAAATTATAAGGGGAAACATATCAAAAAACAAAAGATGTGTTGATCCCCCATTTATTTTAAATGCAATTAAATCAAGAAATGACAAAAGAAATAAAAAAAGTACAAAAATGATAAAAGAGAAAGAATAGATATACTTATGCTTCTTATTATTCTGATGATAAGTATAGAGAAAACAGAATTTTATGTTTTGATAATTAATTTCTATACCTTTTGTAAACTTAGAAATCTAATTCTACTTTTCATTTTTATTAACAAATTAGAGGCCAAAGATACTAATATATAGGGTGAGTCAGTTTTTGTAGCCAAACTTTAACAGAAGATAGAACACATGTTTTTAAGAAGAAAAGTTCCTATAAACATATGTCGTAGAAGGCTTCATTTCTGAGATTGAATATAATTTTTTGTTCTCGAATTTTCATTATAACTTATAAAGGAATGCTTAGATTTTTTTCATATTTGGGGGATAATGTCTATTAATTAAGGTGTATAAAGCAAGTGATAAGAATGTTCAAAAACTTCCACAGTGGCGGAGTGGAGGGGGTGCTCAACCCTTTTCTTAAACATAACTTCTACGCCAATGACTATTTAAAAAAAACTGTTATTATCATTATCGACATACAGTTTACCAAAAATAATGTCCCTTCTTCTGTTTCGAATTTCCTGTGCGTTTCCGAGTTATTTTGATTTTTAAGTCCATACAACCGATTATCGAAATCTCAAAACTCCTGAAGGCAATTATTCTTTAATATACTGAACCAGCTGCTTTTTAAGAAAATGTCTTTTACAACATTTCTGTAACATTTGTAGTAATTTTTGTAACACTTTAAGCGACAGAAAACCACTTTCTGTGATCTTAAATCCTATAGTAACACAACATCAGGAAGATTAGTTGTGCCCTTAGAAATATCGTTGAATTTTTTGTAGAATTAGAACATATTTTTATTAGCAAATTTGGGAAAATAGTTTATCAAGATAGTAACACATTGTACAAATAAAATGAATTACGTAAATATAACATTTAATCATCCATGCCATTTTTTTTTCTTTGAACAATTTTATTAATTTTTCTGTATTCTATATTTATTTTACATTAAAATTTGCTAATCAAAGTATAAACTGTGAGCGAGCATCCAGCAAAGTTAATACAAAACTTTATATAAGTATTACAATATTTAGGTGTGATTTTTGTAAATAATATTACAGATATTAACATTTGTATTTTAGTTTTAAAATAGTTTTTTTTAATTTTTTTTAATATCTAAATAAATTGTTTAACAATATTTTTATTTATTATATTAGAAATATTTTATTTACATAATAACCGGATTTACATCAAACTTTTGGAACATTCCTCGTAAACAATCATTTGCCAGTTGAAATTCAACTACTTTTTTAAGTCTCCCGTAATTGACCGTTTTTGCGACACTATGCACGTTTGGCGGTACCTACTGCTCACATGTCCAAGTCCGACAGAGAGTAAACCGAACCGACCAATAATCCGTATATTACTTCGCTTGGCGACTCCGAACAACGAACCATCAATATGTGACTATAATAGAGGGGGGATATTAGAAGTATCGACACGTGCTATAGTGAAGTACCTTATATTATTCTGCAAATTTTGACGTAGACTAGTACTTTCCAGATATGCGATATGAAATTGAAATTTTGAAATTCTCTAATACGTTCCCGAGGACTACAATCGACCCCCAAGATAAATGCGTACAATAATGCTGGATTGGAAATAATTGTATAAATAAATAAAGATAGGATAGGACGGTAATACATAATTGTAATGTGACAACATTAATAAATAGCGTTGTGAACTGTTCAAAACTGTCGTTTTATTTACACCTCATACGAGGAACGTAATAATCTTATAAACCTAATTCAAAACTAATTAATTTATCTGTAGATATTTTTTGTATCCATTTATGTTATACCGGTAAGGTAATATTTCACCGACCACGTCAACGTACAAATTCTGTTTCTAAATATTACATATCAAATAAGATGCTAAAAAGTAGGTATAGAGCGGTTCAGCAAAGAACAGAAGAACAACAAAGAAGTCACATTTAAGGGCTAGCTTTCTTGGAAGAAAATAAGGTGACTATCCTACAAAAAATAAATTAAAAAAATACTTCCTCAAGCCTATAAAATTGTAGCATGATAAGTTGGCTTTCATTATCTTCTTTGCGTCCAAGGAAGCTAACCATAACGGATGGCCCATTCTTTACTGAACCCTTTGTATATAATTTCTTTAAAATTGTATAGTATTCATAGGAACTTTTTTCCTTCAAATGGATCAATTTAATAGGTTAAAATTAATATATAATTTGAAGTTTTACTTATTGTAGGTACGTACCTACCTATATATTATTTTTGCTGCATATATAGAACTTTTACGAATATGAATTTTATAAAATAATTTACATATATCTACAAATTGTACACCCTGTTAAAAAAAATCCAGAAAATATTTATAAAAGCTGAATATTTTGTGGTATTACAAATAAATAAATATTGTCCATGCAACATAATGAAGATACGGTAGGTATAAACGAAATTACATATATTGCGTCAATATAAGAATGTATAAATTACCTATTCTTATTTTAAAATGAGAATTTATCAAAAAAATACTGTATTTTATACTAATTAAATAATTTTATAATTTTTTAAATACATATACATATATATGTTGGAAATCAAAGTGGGTACATCACGTATATTAAATTATTCTATATTTATATCTAGTCAGTATAAATCAATCAATCGAATAGGACGCCACTGATTCTCCCCATAAAACTATTCACGAAAACGTATTAGTGACATCTGTGTTATAGAAGCTGAACTAAATGTGGAGCCTGTAATATCTCCTAATTCCTAAGCGAATATGACAATATGTAAACAAAATGGAGGGAAAAACATCCGATTTTGTAAGCTTTACAGATTCTAAACTAGGTCTCATATTGAAATTTGTCTTTGAGAGGCTGTGTAGAAAGGTCTATTCTAGGATCTAAAGGTAATACATGTTGGAATAAACAAGTTAGAAACTTTTTATTTGACTTTCATTTTTAAACTAGAAATGCGTTTATTGGGCTTTTACATTAAAAATATCTTATAAAGAATATGTCATTACCTACTTTGTAATGTCCAAAATATATCCGTGAAGAGAAATTTTAAAATAATTATGTATTAATAAAGTTGTAAATCCAACAAAATAAATACCCGTGGCGCCATCCTTTTCCGTAGCGGCAGAAGTCCTGCTCTTAACAACGAACATTACATTTATCCAAGACAATGCATAAAGAATTCATAAAAGGATTATTAATAGGTTATATTGATATGTATTTGTCTACAGGTCTTATATTCCAGACCATTGTGTTAATAAACCTAGTTATAAAATAAAAATATTTGTATCGAATTAGCAATTTTATTATTCTGTCTCGTACATATACTATAAATAAATCCTTGTATATCTATATCTTCTGCTCCAGTGTATTATCGAAGCATGAAAAATTCATAAAACGAATATTAATATTTTATATTGATATACATTTGAAGTAAACCTTTGTCTACAAGTCTTATATTTCAGGTGAATGTTTTATTGTACCTAGTTAGGAAATAAAAATATTTATATTGAATTAGCAATTTTATTATTATAGATATACTATAAAATACATGATACAGTGAATGTTATGTCATAGTTTTTCTCCTGAAACTTGATCGAACCTTCTATATAGGCAGAATCTAACATTTTACACATATATTGGTATTATTATTTTATATAAAAAATATAACACATTACTGGAAATGAGTCGTAACGTTTCTATCTGACCGTTTTTGTTGTAAGCATGACCATAGACTTAAACAAGACAGTTGCATTTAGAATTGGTTACTTAAAAAATCTATAAACACTGCAACAATAACCACCCTAACATTTTGGCATCTCATTTAGTTTAAATTTTTTTACTAGGTAACCTATATTTTTAAATTTTTTAATATTTGAAATACAAACTATAATCCATTGCATTAATAATATTTTATACGATGCTGAAAAGCTGATATGTAACACATATTTTACTGTAATGTTCACAAGAAAATATATTTATAATTAAAAAAAATAAATAAATTTGTTATTTTACTTGTAATCAAAAATTAAATAATTTCAAAAAATGCTTTATTATTTAGTAGATATTCAGGTTTGAATTGGTAAAGAAAACAAATGAATAAATAATAATACTATATATTTTTTAAAATCTATACTACAATATTCATAATTAAACAAAATATAATATATATACAAAAAAGAAGATTAAAAAGAGCAGTAATTTAATGAAATTAATAATTAATTATTAATTTCATTAAACTTTGCCGCGATGGCCTCATATTTTTTTCGCGTCTCGTTAGCAGAACGCTCCCTCGATAAGAGGGAGCGTTCTTGCTCATCAAGGAGACGAATCTGTTCTCTGAGGGTCTCTCTATGTACCCTCAGCGATTTCCTTTCTCCCTTGAGACGCGATGTGAGGTCATCGCTGTTTTTAATTTTCTTTTTTATGACAGACATCTTTCCATCCGCTGACGGAATTCTACCCTCCGCTGCATTTCTTCGTTTATTGCTTCTATCCAGTCTTCGGAATCCGATCAGGAGGAACAGGTGGAGGGCGTCGTCGACAGCGAGCGAATGGATGATGAAGGCCGCCTAATATTTTTACGAGCCAAACCCAAATTTTTGCCTCTGCAACAAAAAATAACACATAATAATTCATACATTTTTCGATGATGTTTTTAGACTTTTTTTAAATTATTTTTTGAATATTTACCTAGAAGGAAGTGCAGGAATTTCTTGCGGTGGATTTTGGAATACGTCAGCGTCATCCTCTTCCTCATAACACTTTCTTTTAACAGCAGTCACCTTCGATGGACTTGGGCTTGGTTTGGTTGAAGCTTCCAGGCAGCTAATTGCGTTCACCGCCAAATTTAGTTCCTCTGATATACTATAAAAAACGAGAAAATAGTTTAACAAAACGTAGAAAAACATTAGAAAAAAACTTACGCCTCATTTATGGCTTCGTCTAAATCAGGAGTCTACTGTTGTTGCTGATAAGTCTCTTGCCGCTCGAGACGGGCCTTTTCGGATAAATATAAAGTCATTGTTGGAACGGTATAAAAATTAATTGATGAATTGAAGTTACACTTTGTTACCTACTAATAGGTTTGTATAAGAATGAATATATTCAACGAATGCAGTATGCTTATTGCAAATTGTTGCAAGTTACACAGTAATATGAACATCCGGTGAATTCCGTTGAATTGTATAGGTCACTAACTTTCTGGTGTCAGATAAAATTCAATTTCATACTTATTCTTTGAGAATTGTAATCCGACATCATTTCCTGCTGAGTTAACAAAAAATGTAATTTGACACTACGTTTTGTAATTTGACGACACCGTGTTTTGAAAATTGACACCGCGTTTTGAAATTTGACACCATGTTTTGAAATTTAACACCCTGCTTTGTAATTTGACACCTTTGCTTTGAAATTTGACACCTTTGTTTTGAAATTTAACACACTGCTTTGTAATTTGACACGTTTGTTTTGAAATTTGGCACCTTTATTGGGAAATTTGACACCATGTTTTGTAATTTGACACCACGTTCTGAAATTTGATACCTTATTCTGAAATTTGACACTGTGTTTTGAAATTTGACACCTTTGTTTTGAAATTTGACACCGTGTTTTGTAATTTGATACCCTTGTTTTGTAATTTGACACCCTTGTTTTGAAATTTGACACCTTATTTTCAAATTTGACACTGTGTTATGTAATTTGATACCCATTTAAACAACACCAACAGCATACATATAAAATTATGAATTTTAGTTTTTTTTTAAGTTGCTTATTTTATTGTATTTTTGGAAAATACTTTTGTTCTAGAATTCAAAAAGTAACATTGCGACCCCTCATCCTTGTGTAAAATTTTGCGCTACCCCCACCCCCGACTTTCATACTAGTTGTGATACCAAAATTATACCATCGTTCGATAGCTTTCTCTTCCCTCTTTATAATAAAAAAAATCAACTTTCTATCTCTTACAGTAATCAAGTTATAACATTATAACTGTTTAAGGGTATTTTGTTTTTTTCACCTCTAGCCCTTAAACGTGACGCTAGACGATGAAGTTTGTATAAACTTTTTTTCTCTACTCGACCTCTAATATGCCTTGCTAGATTTTAAATTTAAAAAAAATTCAACGATTTGTTTTATTTTCAAATTTCAGAAATTTCTTTGAAAATGTCCAAATTTTGGATGTGTATAGGATCTCTGTTATAGGTTTATTTTTGGAATAATCTGATACAGAGTCAATTAGGGAATATCAAATCATGTAGGATTTTTCTATATTAAGCAGAGAAATAGGTTACCTTGACATACTACCTATTACGATTTCCAGAAAATAGTATTGGCCAAATTAATCTAATCTATTTCACTTTATACTATATGCTATATACTTTCGGTTGATGTTTTAAAAAAAATCAAAAAAATTTTCAAAATCCAAAATTTTTTCAAAAATCATGTTTTTTTTCGAGACAGGTTTTTTCTGATCACAAATCCTGAAAGAGCACCCTCGAAAACATAAAGATACACAGTTTCATATTTTCACCTTTTCTATGTAAGTAACTTTGAAATTTTAATTATTTTTAGATTCGTACCTTAAGTTAGGCAAACAAATTTTTCATTTCTTTTATGTATTTAAGATGACTTAAAATCTTATAAAGTTATGTAAAGTGTTCCACCAAGACGTATTCAATAATGCTTAATGTTTCACAGATTCGTTATTCCTCCCACCACAATCATTATAAGCGCTGACTTGAATATTTAGAAAGTATATAAAGCAGTATTCTAGAGTTTGTAACCATATTACAGATAGTATCTGAACTAAATAAAATATTTTTAAACATCCTTCGAAAAAGATGACTTCCGACTGCGTGGTAGACATTCAGTGTTTCAAAATTACCAACAAGAAGGGCGACATCAGATGGGCTGTGAAGGAATTGGGGGTTTATAATGGTAAAATCTCCTACCATTATGTATTTAAACCCCCTTTCCCCTTTAATCAGCTGTCATGGGAGCTACAAAAAGAGGCGTATTGGGTAGTCAACTTCCATCATGGTTTTCCATGGTATTATGGCTACGAATCCCTCGAAGATCTTCAAGAAATTCTTAAGGGAGCAACCCAGACAGCTGGAATAATATATGTGAAGGGGAATCAGAAGGCTGAATTCCTCAGGAAATATGTGGACAAACCAGTGGTTGAGCTTCTGGAACGTCCCAAATTGAAGCCGATAGTTCCAGAATGTTGGCACCACAAACTGCAGCATTGCGCGTGTGCGTTAGCAAATGTATACAGTTTATATAATTTTTATTTAGAATTTGCAAAATAAAGAAATAAATTATATTTATTTTTTTGTTTTATTGTTTTCCCTGTAATATAGTGGCTGCAGTATATTTTTTAAGAACATATCTTGTTCAAAATCCGAATCAAAATATACAAATAAGGTATAAATTTTTTAAAGGTTTTATTAGGTTACCTGTAATACAATTGTTGTGGTGTTATAGTTAAGAACATGTCTTGTTCAAAATAAATGTGAAGGAATAAGTTATATATTTATTAAGTGGTTGAGGTGTTACATTTAACAATAACAAATGCAAAAATGCAGAAGTATGCTTCAAATCGCGCTAACGTTTCAATTTATCTGTGCAAGCTCCAGCAGGATTGCGCATATAAATGAGTCGTATTCTTTAAGAAATCACACAGTTTATATTTACACTTCTCATACTAATCTGGTATACTTGCTGCTGCTGTTGTTGTTTTCCTTGATTCAGTGTTACCGTACAATGACATAAAGTAGACATGAATCCTGAGACCGTAGCCTCTATTAGTTCTACAATTGTGAAAACTACTGAAGAAGCCGTAAAATTGGTAAAAACTAAAGAAGAGATAATATGGCAAATAAAGTTAGTAAAAGGTAACGTGAAATTGTTGGAGACGGCAATAAAAAATAGAATTAACCATCAAGAGGATACTGAAAATCCTTTTAAGTTAGCTAAGAAAACTTAGCATTATTGAAATATTATTTAGCTAAATTGCAGCACTTACGATATACTTCTAGTAAAGTTGGAGCAGGCTTGGAGAACAATACTGCTGAAAAAAAGCGTAGTCGAAATTTAGTTTGGCATTCGATTGATTCTTGCTTCGACGGACGAGTGTGTACAGGATTAATTGCAAATTTTAGTATCAAAGATCCATTATGCTTCTTAAATAAGGCATTTAATAATTTTCAAAGAAAAATTAGATTATATCGTCAAAAATCAATGCTTAAAGTTAATGTTGTATTAGTATGTAATTTTATTAAACCTCAAAGTGGTGATATCGATATGAAATTGTTTTCTACAAAAATACATGTAATCGATATAAATACTAATTTAAAAACTTGGTACAGGGATAACATAATCCATACTTTAACAAATAAATTAGAAGAATTTAGTGAAAAAAATTCAGGGTGGGCTCTTTCAGAGGTTTTGCACTTAAAAGTCAATATTAACAAATTTTCACCTTTAAAAGGGTGTGGGAATCCACTTAGCTAAATATTATTTTATTATATCTGTACTGCTGGAATGAATAACATTCTGTATAGAATATTATATACACATTAGCTAGAGGGGAAACTGTAGACGAAGAAATAATAAACACGGGAACGCGGGGCGACATCAACGAGTAGGTTAGTTGGGTTTGAAGATTCGGCAGATTGGCTGGAAGACAGTGAATGGTGATAAGTGGTGCATCTGTTCTGATTTTACAGGTCAGTAACTTATTTTTGTATATTGTATTTAAAGATTGAACGTCATTGTGTTCCTTTATTACTTGAATTAGTGGTTTGCCTGTCAAATGTTTGTAAGAGCTTTGGTGATTCTATTAATATTTTCTTCCGTGACTGGACAAACATCCGATAAAACATATGATGCATGAGATATGATTTGAGATTTTTCTTTTAGGAAATTTAGAACATTGCGACCACTATGTGCCGGGGCTCCATCGTGTTCATAAAATATGTTACGTCGTAAATTTAGAGGCAGATCATCGAGAATTTGGGGAAGATTTTCTTGAAGTAAGTTTAAATAAAGATTTGAATTGAGACGTTGTGGAATTTCAATAGGTCCAATCAGAGGGTCGGGAATTATTCCCGCCTATAAATTTATGGAAAACCGTTGCTAGAAGTTTGTTCTCCGAACAACATGTGGGTTCTCTTCTTCCCAATAATGAGACTTATGAAAATTTAATTTTCCATTTCGGGTAAAAGTAGCTTCGTCACACCACAAAATTTTGGAAGCTTGCTCGTCCAGCGACAAAATTGGAGCAAAATCTTCTGGTATCAAGCCATGTACACGTCGATAGTGATAGGCATGTAGACCTTGTTGCTTTAATATTCTTTCAACCTCAAATGTTAGTAGCACATCTAATCTATACTGTTAAGGAAATCTTTAAGATATGTAGTACCGTTGGCCGAGGAACATTTATTTGCCTTGAAATGTTCCGTATGCTAGTCATAGGATCTTGTTCAATAGCGTCAAGGACCTCCGGTTCCCTATTAATACTGGGACGTCCTTGACCCGGTGCCTTTCGAAAAGTGGCGGTTGCAGAATACCGTAGGGGGAATGTCCTCCTTGATGGCAGTCTTCGGTTTGGAAACCTCTCGTACTCGCGTTCTGCCGCTGCAGCCATAAGCCATAAATAAATATATCAACTAACTCTTGTCTCGTAAACTCTTCCATTTTTTTCGCTTAGAACTATTAAATTGGCAATCGGGTTGACAATACTTTGACATAAGAATACCTTGATAATTTTGTTTAAATTACTATGAAACTGACCAAAGTGAGATTAATTCAAGAGCGATTTTCTCAGAAACCGTTAAAGATAACGATTTGAAACAAGACTACCTTTTTAAAGTAAAACAGTTCGGGAAAACGGAATTTGCTGTCCAATTTGTTAAAAAGTCAAAGATGAAAAAGTTACACACGCAAAATACCAAGAGAAAAGACCAAATAGAAAGACTTGATCATTACGTACATATATAAAGAGAAATACGCTCTGCTAACTTTATTCATCATTATTAGTATTCATACTGAACTGCTCTTAACACTACGCTGTTTTCACTGTTAAGTATCTGTTGTTTACTGCCAGATACCTACTTTTTACTGCTTATTGAGGATTTATATCAAGTACTACAATTAGGAAGATTTGATGCTTTCGATATGAATAGAAAGGAAGTTGAAGTAAAAAAATTGTTAATACAAAGGAGGAACATAGTAAAGCAAAAGCTCAATGCTCTGAAAGAAGGAAGTATAATTCAAGAACAATCGTTTTTCCCTATCACGAAGCATTTACAAACAATTGCCGAGAAACTTGATGGAGAGCCTAATATAAAAAGTGAGAAGCTTATAAAATAGGAAGTGAAATCAAGGTTTTCGTTTAGTTCACCAAAGAAAAGCATAGCGAAACATAATAGATCGACGACTTCTAATGCACCAAGTTTCCTAGATACATCAGTTGTCGCAGAAGGTACTTCAAATGATAATGACATTGCTAATATAGATAATGGGGAAAACAATGAGGAACTAGATGAAAGTGTAAGAGATGCAAAAGAATATATTCAAGACTTTAGTAATTCGCCCGATATGATGTACTATTTAAATCACCTTGATTCCTTACCTAGAAAATATGTTCATAAAATGATTGGTGATGTTCATAATGAGTTTGACTTTAGGTATAGTGTTAGATATGATCCCAAGCATAATCATAATGAACTAAAAATTGGTAATGTATCTCTACAATTCGATGGTAATAATTTAATTATAGGAGGGTTACATTATACTCTACGAATTTATTTTTAAGAAACATCCAATTGGTTTCACAGAAGGTGATAAAAAAAATACTTAGACATTGTTAAACGAATGTATGCTAATAAAAGAAACTACTCTGAAAATGAACAAATTCAGGGTAATGCATCTTACAAATATAATAAAATCATCTCCGCATTGAGTATACAACCACTAACATCACGAAGACCTCGCATCATAGCATCCTCAACTCGAAAGAGGTTAGGTCTTGGTATGTTAATGGAAACCTCGAACAATCCAATCGACTACATATACTGGAATGATCTTAATGAGCTTGTTGATAGATTAAGGCTTTTAGTTGCCTCTCAAACCGCTGGCCATACAGGTCACTCTAACGAGATCGTCTCTATTATCGAAGAATTGCGTGAATCTAAAATTATTGAGTAGTAAGCAAAAACTTATAGCTAACTTAAAAAAATGACAGTCGATAAATTTGGTAGACAAAGTCAACCAAAGCATTCTGCGGATCATGAAGATTTTGAAGTAACGTTAACAAGCATCTCAGGACACATAGTGAAGGAATTATATTATAATATTGTTTTAACATTTGAGTCTACAACCTTTCATGAAAACAGTAAGAACTATTTAATATCTGATATAAAAAAATAAATGACAAGGAATTTACTTTGGCAGAACAGTCAACGTTATGCTACGTTGCAACGAAAATATTCCATTTCGAGAAAAAGATCCGGAAACTGAAAACAAAAATTTATTTGTAGTTCGCTCGTTATACGAGTTCCTGTGGGGTTAAATATATAGAAATTAGTTTTACATACTATAATTTTAATTGGAATCCAATATGAAATATCTCAACAACTTTAACAAATATGCAACAAATGTAAAAGAAGATATTGTCAATGAATTACACAAGCCTGCCAGAATCAATTTCAAAAGACGTAGAACCGTAATAAAAGGTCTGAATGATTTAATACAAGCTGATTTAATTGACTTGATACGACATTCCAAGCAAAATAATGGATATAAGTATGTACTAATCGTTTTTAATTGCTTCTCTAAATTCATATGGACAGAACCACTAGCGAGCACATCAGCACATGTTACAATTGCAATGAATAAGATTTTACAATGTTTTAAAAAAATTCTGAAACATCTACAAACTGACATGGGAAAGGAATTCTATAATGAGAATTTCAAGAAACTAATGAAAAAATATAATATTAATCATTACAGCGTTTATAGTACAAAAAAGGCTTTGATTGTGGAACGCTTCATTAGAACTAAATAATATGCTTTGGCGTGCTTAGGAGAATATAAGTGGAATCATATTTTAGATAAAATTGTTGACAAATACAACAATACAGTCCGTTCTACAACAAGGATGAAACCAATTAAAGTTACATCAAGGAATGAGAGATCATTATTAAAATCAACATATACTCATTTAAAAATTGCTAATAAAATAACAAAATTTAAAGTAGGCGACCATGTGACAACTAGCAAATATAGAGAAGCTTTTAAGAAAGAATACACTCCAAACTGGTCTAGCGAGATTTTTATCATTATAAAAATAAGATTAACTAACCCTACAACATATTTATTGAAAGATGAGAGTGGTAAAGAAATAACAGGAGCCTTCTATGAATTGGAATTACAAAGAGTAAAACATCCTGACGCTTACTTAGTTGAAAAGGTGTTACGAAAAAAAGGAAATAAAGTTTTTGTCAAATGGTTAGGTTACGATGACAAACATAATTCTTGGATTGATAAAAATAATGTATTGTAGTATGTTACATTGTATAAGAATTATAATAAATGATATACATTCTATATTCGATTTTTTATTTTAATAATTAACCTTATTAGTTAAATAATAATGATAAGCAGGTCATCAACCCAGCTGACGTAGTCGACAGAAACCGACTATATACTTCCGCTCAGCATAAACGGTCATCAACCTCTATCGCGCAGGTGCCAGCCGCTGTGACGTAGACGGCTGAAAGCTATGCCGATCCTGCTCCAGTCGCCATCTTGAATTGTGGAGCAGAATCGATATAGCTATTCTACTTTCGTCGTAAATTAACATGCATAATGCATAATTTTACAAATTTTCTGAATATTCGGAAATAGTAGTGTTATACGGAGAATGTTTACGAAATGCGAATGCCGCTGCTACGGAGTATTGGAGATGTCTACCTACCAGATGCGCGAACTTTGTGTACCTAAGTGCCTTCGCGATACGGGTTCTGTGAAATTGCGTCGGGTGAGACTGTTTTAAATTTAGTTGAGAGCAGCCTACTATTTCTACAAGAACCATTTCAAGGCGATAGGAGATATCCCAAAGCAAGATCTGCAGAATATTACGAGAAAACTCACTGAACCCGCATCATTTTCAGAAAGTTCAAGCTTTACATACTTTAGAAATTTGCAATGAGGTATTACAGTTCATTTAAATTAAACATTGTTATTTTTATTATTCGACATTTAGGCATCTGCTATAACGAACGAGTGCATAATTTTGCACAATAAAGTCTTAATTTCACCAAAATAATTACCATAAAAATACCTGAAATTTGAAAGCATTATGGGCGCGCCTTCCCCATTACGTCACGGGGTGACTATTTGCGCATGTCCGGGCCTACAGTTTCTACACGTCAGCGGCGTCAGAGGTATCGATTGTGGGAGAGATAGATCGATAGTTCGTTTGCGCTTGTGCTGATCGCTGCTCGACGCTAACTTCATTTTGCATTCTGTTGTTTAAGGGTTAGTTTTTGTTTATATGTGTATTTTGTGATTTTTGTAGTGACTATTAATTTTCTGATATTAAAACAATAGTGTATAGTTGTTTTACTGCACTCAGTTGAATAAAAAAGTAATAAAATGGAGCAAGACTTTGAGAAGGCTTATTCCAATAATTTGCCAAGAGTTGATAGTGAAATGGTGGCTAATTTTTTTATTGCTAACGCTGATTTTTTGAGTGCCGAAATGAAGAATATTAAAACAGTAAGGTGAGTTACTGTATATTAATATATACCTAAAATGGGTGAGATTGGAAAAATGATAGGTTAGGTTATGTTTCATTATGAGACTTTTATCTATTGCATATAGTTATTTTTCGGTACCTAAATTTATTTTTCTATTGCCTAGATCTACCAGGGAAGCCTATGGAGATAATGCAGTTGGTTATGTCCAGCTTAAAAGGTTCCCATGGGAATATATGCACCATAAGGGGAAGAGTAACGCCTGAACATAAAGTTCATAAGAAAGCATACAGTGTGGAAATTGTTTTAGATGAGGAGTCTCAATTTGTCATATCTTGTGAATGTAAAGACTGTACAGCTTGTGCAGGTTAGTTCTTTCAATAATTATTTTTCATAAATTACAAAAGTATTTTGAGGTGAATTAAACACAATTTTATTTCTTTTATCTGTATGTGATCTATAAAGATAAAATTAATGATAATAGTTGTCTAATTAAGTCTGTTATTGCAGGTAGATTCAAACATGGGATAGCGTTTTTGCTATGGTTGCATCGTAGAAGTGAGGAGCCATCGGTTACGTCGGTAGATTGTTACTGGAAGAAATCAGCGCTCTCAAATGTAGGCTCTCACAAAATGGATTTACAATCTCTTTTGGGAAAGCCAATATCTTCTCTTCCTAATAAAAATGATGAATATTTAAGAAAACTTATGTCCGAGGCATCAAGTGCTACTGGAGGAGTATTTTCTTTACACAAGAGCCACCGCTTTGAAAAATTATCGCTTTATATGTTATTATTAGAATGTAAGAACGAAAAAGCAGATGAAGTTTTCAATTGTGAAGATTTCATTAACTACATTACTCTACATATGAGACAAGATTTATGTTACGAGGCAGAAAGAGCGACTGTTACACAAAGTTGCAGCAAGGACTGGTATGAACTACGATTGTTGAAACAATAATAGGTGCGGTGCATCAAAACCATTTTTGAAACAGAAGCTACAAATAGGGGGATATTTCTTGAAGATCCAATTTTAGCCGCAGTTTCAAAAGAGAAAAAAATAAATATTACAAAGTGTGGCTTATATTTGAACAACAAATTTCCTATTTTTGGAGCTTCACCTGATGGCCTCAGTGATGAATTTTGTGTTGAAATAAAATGTCTTTTTTCTGGCAAATCTGTTAAAAATTATATTTCAAATGGGGAAATACAACCGAAATATTTTTATCAACTGCAGCTGCAAATGCTTTTTGCAGAAAAGAAGAAGGGACTCTTTTGTGTTGCAGATCCTACATTTGAAACGACACAATCTGTAAGTATTTTTGAAGTTAAATATG
This sequence comes from Monochamus alternatus, assembly GCA_037114965.1. Classification (NCBI taxonomy): domain Eukaryota; kingdom Metazoa; phylum Arthropoda; class Insecta; order Coleoptera; family Cerambycidae; genus Monochamus; species Monochamus alternatus. The sequence continues at coordinate 29,548,102 of CM073435.1, read as the reverse complement.
AACATGAGAAGTTACAAGAAATACTGGATAACACAATGACCTTCTGGAAATCTGTAGTGTTTCCTGTTTTTAATAGTATGTAATTTTAAAATAAAGATGTATGTATTTTGTCATTATTTTTAATCAATATTTCACCCCAGTAATTAAAATATAAATTTTTTTGTATTGACCATTTTAAATATTTCCCCCTGCAGTTGTGATGGATAAAAAGTAAAAACCCCCAAGACTTGTTTCATATGCAACTTTTTTTTATTACTACATTACCATTTAAAAATTAATTTCAGTCAGCCTGATATATTCTAAACAAAAAATGTCTCTTGTAATTTTTTCATAAATGATTTCTCAGTAAAAAAATGCATTACATAACATGATTGACATAGGGTAAAAATTTAATCGACCTGTAATTTACCTAGTAAATGGCTATAATGTTGATTTTGCAATAGCATCTTAATTGTTATAATTAATGCAACTTAATTTTATTATATATGTGAAAAATAAATTAAAAAAACTATTAGAAATCATATTAAATGTAGAAGTTACCACCTTCATAAATTACATGAATAATAAAATTAATTAATAATAATTTTACAAAAGAATTACAAGAGGCATTTTTTGTTTAGAATGAGTGAGACTATCTATAATAATCTTTTAGATGGTAAAGCAATAAGAAAAAAGTTACATATAAAAAGTTGTTGGTACAGCTTTTTCTACTTCTTACAACCATAGGGGAAAGTGAACAGATAAGTGTCTTCTCGATAGCAGAAAAGGTCTACATAATTTCATTGCCATAGGTACCTTTTTGGTGTTTCCCAAAAAAAGTGCTTTTTTGGAACCTTGAAAGAGTTGTAACTTCATAGGGGATGTTCAAATGAGATTTTTCACACTTATTTACTTACACTCTGTATATATATATATATATATATATTTAATTAAAGTAATCATGTAGCTCATAAGAATTTGTAGTAACAGTTTTGTTTTGAAAGAAGTTACATGTAATAAAACAATTTTTATTGTATTATTAAAATTATATTTTTTATGTACAGAGAAATTCATATTACAATCAATTACTATAAACATGGCTAATTACAAAAATTAATATTCAATATAAATATGAAAAATTATTTAATTAAGGGTTCTTGTAAATTTATGAGACCACAGGAAATTATCACAATGTGGTTAACTAAAGGAAGCATGTTTGTGTTCAACACTGAATGTGCATGTAGCATTTCAAATTCTCTGATCCTACGAATAACTCTCTCAATATGAATTCAAAGTGCTAATATCCTTTTAGCTTCTCTTACTTCTTCACGTGTAGATTTCTTAGAATTACTAACACTTGGTGGTCTCACTAATTTACAATCAGCCATTACATGAACATTATCTGGTAAATATTGCAAATATTCAGATTCCTTGATAATATTTTTATCAGATATTCGCCCACCATATGCACCAGAAATAAAATTTATAAAACCATTGGACGTACACGATATTAAAAATTTAAGAGTATTACATTTTTTATATTCTGACCAAGTCAAACTTTGTCTTAAAGTATTTGATGGTTTTTCTATTTCTACTTCAAAACAATCTATGATGGAATTAACGTTACTGTATCTGTACCTAAATGGTATAGGAAGTATTCTTTTAACAACATTAATTTCTGGCCAGAATATAAAATTTTGTAAAACACCACTAATTTTTGGGACAGACTTCACAAATACTGTAGAAATATTTGAAATGCTACATTCAAAATCATCAGATAATCTGGAATGCGAGATTCCCTGTCTAATTTTCTTTATAGTTATAAGAACGTCCACATAGTTGACGTCAACCCATTCCGTTAACAGCTTTACTAAACAGTATACCTGTTTAAGCAACCCTAAATAAAAACAACTTCTCTTTTCAATGAGGATAATGGTTGATTTTCAACGAACTTCACTGCACACTTGTTCTGGTTTTTCACTTTCCGAAATTGATGATGAGGATGGTAACGAATATTCAGTGGTAGTGCTCTGTGAAATTGTTTCTGATGAGGATTCTTTGGCAGATTTGAATTTGATTTCCTTATATTTGTTTGAATGCCTACATTTTTACAGGTTTGTTTCACCTTTAAAGTTTCACTTATATTAAGTATATATTGTTCTTCAGATAACACAGGTATATTTTCTTTTTCATTAACCTCCTGATTACTTAACCTAATTTTTTTAGAATTTGATGCTCCCTCGTCATATATGTCTGTAAAACTTCTTTTTCTAGCTTCATTTAGTTGACTGCCTAGATCATGTTTGGGGGAATAAGTTATATATTTATGTGGCAAAACATCTGATTTTAAGATTAAGTTTGCAGTTCCCATCATGGAATAGTATAACCAGTTTGTACTATCTACAGAAAGCTGAAAATTAAGACGATTATTTTATTTATTAGTTATTTGCAACATTAAATACCACTTACACTGAAATGGTCTTCACAAATGCGATATTTTGTATCCAATAGAATGCCATTCACACCAATAGCGGTGGCGCAACGTTTTCTTCTCTCTGCATTTTTTGGAATAGATAGAAATAATTTTTCTGGATGATTTTCACTGCTATTATTGCAAGATGGTACAACACACAGTTTGAGTACCATTTTTTTACATAATAAGTACAGTTAATACTGACAATATTTCCACAATCACAATGTAAAACAAAGCACAAGTAAATAATATTTACGGTTATTTTTCAATGTATTTGACATCAGACAAGTGGGATCGTTGCCAGATGTCTTATTATTTCTCTAAAACATAGACTTCTGGCAATAAATTATGTAATTATCTCTGTATAAACTATATATTTTAATTTTAAAATACAATACATTTGTAAATATGATTCATATTTACATAAATATAATTTCGAAGGATGAATACTCTTATTACATTTTATGAGATTTTAGATTTTGACGTAGCTTTGACAACAAAGCATGTCATATTTATAAAGTAAGATGGAGCACTTTTATCCTTTTTTTTATTATTCACCTGGTGACGACAGCAGAGCGGCAAATTTAACCAGCTGTTTTCTGATACTCTGACTTTGTTAATTTTTTTCTGCTAAATTAGGGAAAATTAATTTCGCAAAAAATATGTTCTCAACATTTCTTCCTACGGTGTATCAAATTCCGCTTTTATTAAATTTAGTGGAATAGCCCAATCAAAATCAAATTGCGGCTCATCCTAATTTTATTAATTAAGTGCTTTCAGCGGATGAGTGCAGTTTTACTCGAATTGGCATTTTAAACAGGTTAGTACCATACTACTTAAAAAACAATAAATTTCTAGGCAAGATGTACGTAACTACAAACTGAATAATTACTTACGAGTAATACTAAAAATTCATATTTATTTGTAAAACCTAGTGAAAACATAATATCAAAATTAATAAACTGTAATAACCTAACATTCGAAAACATTTATTTATTATCTACATTTGTTTTTATTAACGACATTTCTGTCGACAACACGATGGTTTTTTATTACTTAGTATTTAAACACGAAACACTTTTCAGCTTCTCTTAATAATTTACCCATTGGGTATAGGTTTTTTATGTAATGTACGTAAATGGTTTATTACTCGGTTTATTATTAGATACGTTGAAGTTTTGTGATTTCAATGTAACTAAGCTAATTTCAGTCATAACAGCTACATTTGCTCAAATGAAAATCCACACTCTACTTGTTGGTTTAGCTTTCAGAGACGATTTGTTGTCAACGTATGGGCAGGAGTGTACGGGTATCGTTTGATTGGACCGTATTTTCTACCGGAAAACCTGAGTGGACCGCGTTACTTGCAATTTTTAATCTAATTATTTGATTATTATTATTTGATTTCATTGGATATTAACATTTTAAATTATTATTGGCTGAAGTTGGACTGAGCAAGAAAAAATAATATTCTAAAATAGTCAGTACATCCATTTATTTGTGATGTCTAAAACCTAGGTAAGTAGGTACTTGAAAAATATTTCAACTTGGCAACATTGCATCAGGTCCACATCGAGTTGAACTGTGAGCTGTAAACGGCCAAGGCTGTGAGCGGTCAGTGACAGTCTGAAAAGGGGGTTTAAATAATGATTTGAAAATATTTTTTTTCGCCGTAAATATGCATTTACATTTTTTTTAATCGCGTATTCGCATTATACTCATTATTCCCTATCTCCTCTTAAAATTAGTGACATTATGACTGACTCGTCCCTGTATATATATATATTAAACATAAGAGGGCTTAGTGGCGAACCCTGTGCTAACCCAGAATTGAAAATATTTTTACCCCAAATAATTCCGTTTTTATCTTTGACATATATATTTCTGTTTGTTATTAACTGATAAATACCATTGATGAGATATGTAGGAATATTTAAAACATTTTGTTATATAATTTATAGATATCTACATTATCATTGATATCTAAAAAACCTATATCGTGTGCATGTTTCTGCTAAAACCTAACTGAATGTTTAGCTTTTTAAAACATAAATTATCTGCTACACTGTTGCCTTTTCGAAAACCGTTTTGTAAATTGTTAAAAATCATTTTATTTTCTGTGAACCATTCTATTTTTTAATAGTAATTCTCAAATTTTTGCTACGCAAGATGACATGGCTATTGGTCTGTAATTTTCCAATCGTTTGAATTACGTTCTGGTTTTAGGATTATTTTAGGTGATTATTTTAATATACATTAAGTAGCTTGATTTTACTTTCTATCAGTAAATTTTTTAGCATGGAATAAAAATTTCGTCCAAACCCGCGGCTGAGTCGTTTTTCTTTCTTTTAAACATTTGTCTAAAATCAAAATATAAAAGAAAACTGTAACAAAGATTATCATCCATAAAAATAAATAAACATTATAAAACATGACATGCCAATTGTTTAGTTTTTTGTCATTAAAATAACTAAGCTTTACTATTGTTTCGCTTCACTATAAACATGCTTATATTGCATATCAAAAGTTTAAACATCTACATTATGTAATAGGACATGGCGGAGATGTGATGGATAATTGCATGATCAATTGACTTAACTGTAAGGAAGATTGATCCAAATACAATTATTTGAGAGTAAATTCATCATGTAAAATGAATACATACCAAAATTTATTATTAAAGTTTTATTTTATTTAGCTTTAATTCATCTAAAACAGATAACACTTTTTCCTGATGCCTCTCAAGGGTACTGACGGAAACAGTGATGGTATTTTCATCTGCAAACATAGTTACATACCCTTTCATAATATAAGATCATTAACATACAGCAGGAATAACAATGAACTTAATGAAGATCCCTGTGGAATTTTGAGATTTAAGATATATGTATTATTATTTTATATACAAGGTGTCTGTAAAATGTATGGACAATGCTTGACGACAGACTCTTGACAGATAAATATGACTATTTAACTAAATTTGCTTCTATCAACATATGCATCCTTTCCAAGACACAATAGCCCTTTGAATGGAGTTGTTACCAAATGATTTTTTGAAAATTTTTTGGATTTGCATTAACCATGATTAATTTTGGATTATAGTGTGAAATATTGCTGTGCAAGTTTAAAGCGAGGCATAGACTAGCGCATTTTCCGATGCGTCACGCAAAAGATTTGTTGTGCCACATCTCGAGCTGAATCACAAGCCACGTTCAGTCATAGCAAGTGTGTCACATTTTCACGAACATAGACAAACACATTGCTGTGGCGTGCAAATTTGAAATATAGTATTGCTTGTGCATGATGTGGCACATAAAAATTAACTAATAAAAATGAGTAATAAGGAGTTTTTAACTGACTTTATGGAAATTTATAGACATCACACTGCTCTGTGGAAAATAAGTCTAAAGTCGTCTAAATTTGAAAAGTGAGATGTGCAGCACTCATACCACTCTTAGAAGTTTTATGTCACTATATTTTTCACGTAGCCATTCCTTTTATCAAATCCGTTGTTTCTTTTTCTCTGTTTTATTATTATTAGATAAAGAAAATTGTATAGCAAATTACATCACTACCTATTTTTCTCTTTTTATTATTGTACCACATGTAAACTTCACCTTTCATTCCTATTCTTTTTAAAATTATACTTTGTATAAATTTTTGTTATGGAATGAATAAAGATGATTATTTATTATTATTATTATCATTATCTTTATTATACCAGTATTATTATTATTATCAATTACGCACAATACAAATTATGAACTGTAGAAAAGAAGTTTGGCTCGTGATCTTTTACAATTTCCAAAGGGTCGCGCGCCAGGAAAAAACGTCTCATGCATGAAGGATTTTTGCCATAAACTACCGGATTTGCATGTGGTCAACCAAAATGACATAATTCCGCCACATTTGTTCGCCGCATGCAAATGTGCTGTAAAATGCGTCCGTCTATGCCTCGCTTAAGAATTTAAGAGGGAACAATTTCCTAATCGACGAGTACCAAATCATAAAACATTTTCTAACATTGAACGACGTTTGTGTGAAAATGGAAGTTTCTTGAATTATGAATCAGAATCACATCAGTTTATTTTTTAAGAATGCTGAATGAGAAGTTCTCATTCAGCATTCTTAAAAAATAAATATCTTAATTACACTACAAAATTGTCTTACTTTAGCAAAATTTATTAGCACACAACTAGATCTTAAGAATTGAAAACATAATACTTTCTTTCGAATTAAAAATGAAACTTCTCAAAAACTTGTCACTGGTAACCTCTGAGAGAGTGAAAATATCGTCTGAATGAAATGTTTTTTTGAAAAAGTGTAGAAATAATTTTAGTTGATATATCTACAAATTTTCATCGTTTAAAAATAATACTCTGCATGTCAACTTCTTTAAGAATGATGTACTTGTTAACATTGGATAATGCATCACGTGTGCCAATTTTGAAACTGTTTGGTTAATGGAAATTAAAAAAACCCTTTGGTAAAAATTAAGTAAGGGGCTGTATCTCAGAAAGGATGCATATTTGGAAATAGGTGAGTTTAATTAAATAGTTATATTTTTGGGTCAGGAGTTGCGATCTAGCATTTTCTATACATTGTGGAGACGTTCTGTATAATACAAACATTCATCTAGTTTAATACACTTTGTGCACAAACAAATAAATAAATTCTTATTACGGTCACATACGTATTGGGAGTTAAACCTAGCTCTCCAAAGTCGTCTGAATTATTTCAAAGTGCCAATAACAGAGTGAAATGGCTGGTCTATGCTGCTAACATTTTGATATAAAAATGTCAAAAAATTTATTTTGCCTACCCACAAGTGCAAAAATAGCACTTGTAGGTAGGTGATTTGCATTGTCAGTGACATGCGTAAAAGTAGTAAAAACAATCTTATGTCTAAGCAGAACTTAATGTAGTTAAATTTAAACCAAACTGTCCTCGTCCAATTAGATAACACATGTAGTAACACAGTCGTGTTCTTTGTCGAGCACATTTAAAAAATGAATCATCACAACCAAAAAATGATTCCATAACTTCTCTTTTAACCGCTAGCCGGACATTCATTACACTATTGTGCTTTGTCGAGATAACATGGTTTAAGTTCATGTGTGTGAAAAGTGTAAATGCCGTTGAAGCTGTGAAGTTAGTCAGAAAGAAGTAGAGTTACTAGTGAAAACAATAATTAACGATTCAAAAAGCAGGAAATTATTAATGAAGTTCACATAAACTTCAGAATTATTCCTAGGTAAAACTTTAAACCTAGATATGATAAACTTAGTAAAAGTTGTTCATAGGGAAAACTTTAAACCTATATGAATAAAAATCATATAAAATTATTCCAAGGTAAAACTTTATACCTAGATATGATAAACTTACTAAAAGTTGTTCATAGGTAAAACTTTAAACCTATATGAATATAAATCATCTAAAATTAGTAATCCTGTGAAGTTAATCAGCCAAGTTTATGACTGGCAATATTTGGCGAGAGATTTTTTCCTCCTCAGGTGAGGTCGATTTTGGATCATATCATATCACTCTTTTCTCTATATTTATTGTTAATAAATAGATATAGATACTAATTCTCCTAAGATGAAGTTGATTCTAGAACAGTTTATAGAAAAAAGGACAATAATGAACTATTGAAAAAGGAAAGGAAAAAATTGTCAATGAAATCCATACAAACTTATATGAATTATTAATAAGTGTAACAGTAAACTCATACGAGTAAAAATCAGCTAGACTATTGTAGTTTACGAATAAAATGCAGTTGTAATAGCAATTTTAGGTTTATTAACAAATTGTAAAATGTACAAATCTATTCGTTACATAGTGAGAAAGCAGAATGAATAATGATTACTCCCAAAAACCTTATCCTACCATATAAGAAATGTTCAACGATAAATATATGATGCGGTCGCTTTACAAAAAGGTCTACCAATTCACAGGGTGATACGGCGTAACCGTTCTGAAGGGTATCATTACTCGCTACATGGTCAGCACTATGAATTGAGTACTTACTTTATATTTGAAAGGCAGATGTTTTCCCCTAAATGAGACAAAGAGAAAGGCTATGTCAGATCTTTGATATGACGTTAAATTTATGTTTCATAGAAAATGACGCAAACAATTAGTTAATAGCGAAAATAATAATAAACTATTAGAATAGTAAAGGAGAAAATTGTTAATGACGTAAATATAAACTAAACAGAATTATTCATAGGTATTACAGTAAACCTATCTGATAGTTAAAGTCATTAAGCTGTTAAAGTAACCAGTCAAATGACAGTATTTATTTTTCTTTAATGTATGGCAAGGAGGATTTTGCTTCCCTAAGTGAGAAAATTATTAATGACGTTAATATGAACTTAGAATTAATAGCAATAATAAAGATTTATTTATTTTCACAAAATTTTACAAAAATGGGGTATACACATACCGGGTGTTCCCTCTAAGACTTTCAGTGCAAATATCTTAGAAACCATCATAGCCAGTGCGACGAAATTTGGTATACAGACACTAGATGGCGCGTAGAATCTGATGATTATATCAATTCTTATACAGGGTGTTCCATTTTCCAAGAAATCGATTTAATTTTGATTTTTTGGTTGTCAGCCCTGCTAAAACTTATGTTTAAATTGAAATACACTTAATTATGAACACATTCTGATAAATAAACATTTACAAATTTCAAAATTTAACATAAAAAAACGCCTCCAAAAAGTACCCAAATTTCATTGTTTTGTCATGTAAAATGTGTATAGCCATGAGCCAGACTTACACAGAAGAAACTAACATCGGTGAACGTCAAAACTATGAATTGTCAATATTAATCGCATAAAGTATTTTATTTTACATAAATAACTCTAAATAGTGTATTTAATGCAATTTACGTATGCACAATGGTGTTATCGAGACTTGCCAATTAAAATTTAAACTTAAGTTGAGCCTTTTGAAGCATTGGGGTCGCTGTGCCGGCGCAGTCTACCGCTACAGCTAGAGTTACAGCGTGAATATTGTGTAAAATATCTGGATATTTTTAAATTGTTCCATTATAATGTAATAAAACTTCAGTAAATTGTTTTTTTATGTTACTACAGTGTATATAATAATTAGATACCCGTATTTTTTATCACAAAATAATTAACAAAATTGTGCAAGTACCTAAAGAATATCCCTCTTTTCCAACTGCTGTATTTATTGATTACTTAATTAGCAACAAATAAATTCGAACAAAACGATTCCTAAAACTTTTTTATTATAATGTGAACGTGTTTGTCGTTGAAAGTCAGATCTGAACCTACTCCAGCCCCACAAAAGAAACTTTACGAAAGCATAACCTAGAAATGATTGATTCTTGTATCCACATATTTCAGCACTTCTTTCTGATGGATAAAATATGTTTAAGAAGAACTCTACATCTATAAAATAGTAAACAATGAACTACAATTTCTGTTATTTCATGATACAGAACTAAAATAAAGCAACTGGTTTTTGCTAGGAAGAATCACCTGCAAGTAACATAAAAAAACAATTTACTGAAGTTTTATTACATTATAATGGAACAATTTAAAAATATCCAGATGTTTTACACAATATTCACGCTGTAACCCTAGCTGTAGCAGTAGACTGCGCCGGTACAGCGACCCCAATGCTACAAATGCCTTAACTCAAGTCTAAATTTTTATCGACAAGTTTCAATAACACCATTGTGCATACTTAAATTACATTAAATACATTATTTAGTGTTCCTTATGTTCAATAAAATACGTTATGCCATTAATATTTGACAATTCATTGTTTTGACGTATAGCAAATTTAGTTTCTTCTGTGTAAATCTGGCTCAAGGCTATGCACGTTTTACATTACAAAACAATAAAATTTGGGTACTTTTTGGAGGCGTTTCATATGTTAAATTTTGAAATTTGTGAATATTTATTTATCAGAATGTGTTCATAATTAAGTATATTTCAATTTAAACATAAGTTTTATCAGAGTTGACAACCAAAAAATCAAAATTAAATCGATTTCTTGTAAAATGGAACACCCTGTATAAAAACTGATGTTATCATCAGATTCTACGCGCCATCTAGTGTTTGTATACCAAATTTCGTCGCACTGGCTATGATGGTTTCTGAATATCTCAGAAACCACTGAAAGTCTTAGAGGGAACACCCGGTATATACACAATTATTCATAGGTATAACTTTAAACCTATATGAATAACAATTATTTAAAACCGTTTAACTATTAAAATTAGTCAAATGGCCGTATTTAGTTTGTTCTATATACGGTAAGGAGGATTTTTGGTTCATTCATCAGAATTTTGCAACTGTTAGAATTCTAACCAGGGGTGTATCCCCCCAAGAAGCTTACTGAAATGAAATACATTACTTTATAATTTTCCATGTAATAAAACAGGGGTGAAGTATTTGTAATTTGAATTACTTGATAATCGCATGCAAACAATATTAAATTGTGTAATAAGTAATATTTCTATAAGTAATATTTAGCGTTTACTAATGTGACTTTCAAGCCTAAATTCTGTAATTTTGCTCAATGTTGCTGCATATATGAATGCTGAAAGTACCTCTGATCTAGAAAAATACAATATTTTTAAATATGCTTTCGTCCCCGGCGAAAACATTCTCTTTCCCTATTCTGTTCATAAAAAATCCTTGCTCTCCTACATATACATAGACATATTAAGTTAGACATTTCAAAAGTCTTTATTTATGTTTAGTTCTTTAGTCTGTTACAACTTTACCCCCTCCAAGATAAAATCATAGATACGCCCATGATTCTAACATTACATAGCTATTACTGGCATACAATTCTGAAAATATTCCTCTAGATACGATAAGTTCCTATTGATATATGTGAACTCATTTACATGAGCCTAGGTCAAAAACCTCAAGTTATTAAAGACAAACAATGTTCTGTAGTTAATCGATGGTATTCAACAATTTTATAATTTTGGCAAATCAGTACCCAACACGTTTCTTGTTCATTTTGAAATTACTGCTGCCGACTGTCTTTAATAAGTTATCGTAATAAAAATAATGTTTGTGGGGTTTCAAAAATTTTGTCTGATTTAACAAAAATTAAATTTTGTGCTCACTATTAATTTGTACCCAACTGGTTAGCTATAGTGCAGTTTCTACAACAGCAAGATGATATGCACGAAGTAAACATCTTATATGTAGCAAATTTTCAGAGTTGATCCTCCCGTCTGCCATACACACAGCTCCATAATTATTCACAAAACGCACTCTTTATTAATTTTTGCGTCCATAGCTGCATCAACGATAAAATGCAATTGTAAAAAGTAATATGTAAACTTCATATTTTAATTTTGAAAAAAAAAAAAATGCTCCATAATTATTCACAAAACGCACTCTTTATTAATTTTTGCGTCCATAGCTGCATCAACGATAAAATGCAATTGTAAAAAGTAATATGTACACTTCATATTTTAATTTTGAAAAAAAAAAAATTAACGTGACAAAACTGGCATCGCACTTGTCTAGTTGGTAGTGGCAACAAAGAAATATACCTTTTCAAAATTTTTGAAATGGTTCTTTATCCAGTGTGTACGTTCATTGGTTGCTCTGGTGATTCCTCAGAACAGGCCAGCTCTATTAATCAGCATGGTTTTCTTTTTAAGATTATCATTACAAAGCCAAAAGTGCAGCCTAATAATCCTTTTGCCGCCTAGATACGTGTTATAGAAGTTTCCCTGGTGGTTTAGAAACTGTCAACAATTCTTTATTGACATATTAGAAAATCCCATCATATCAAAGTCACTTAAAATGAAACTCTTTCATCTGTAAAAGGTGTATATACCTCCTGCATCTATATTATACATTCAGAAATAGTGGTTACTTTGCCAAAAGAAAAAATATTTACTTTACACTGCAAACGTCAATCCCACTGTCCCGTTTTAAGAGATTAATTTGCTTATAACATTTCTTGATCTATATACTTAACTCGTATAAATCAACTCTCTCTCAATCTTTAATTTTGAATATATTGAATACCGACGAGTTATTAACAAATCGGGTCTAAAGGTTGCGAATTAAAATCTAGTTTTACTAAGAATAATGTAACTTGGGATTCCTGCGAAGTTTTAAATGATATATAACATTCCTTAGAAAATTTAGCGATAGAAAAGAGAGCTAAGAAATTAGTAATGTTTGTTTTATTGTGTTAGCTTCATTGGTTACTTATTTAGAATACAATCTAAAATCAATATAAATAATATTATTAGAGAGAAAGTATAGTATAGAAATTTATATTACAGATATATTGAAATAGCAAACCAGTATTTAACTTCAATTGATTTGTTGAACGTCCTGAACTGTGTTCCGCCAATAAAAATAATTAAGAAAGTTGTCGGTTTTTAGAAATAACAAATATTACTTAATTTCAACGAATTTAAAGCATTTTTGTATCGCATCTGAATCTGTATAAGTCGCTGAATAAAAATTTTCTTTAAGCTAGTGGAATAAACACTCAAAAAATTGTCAGTTAATATCATGCTACTATAATTAGTGCTGCGTAACGCAGCAGTTGCACTCCATTATGCGTGGCCCAATCTTTTTTAGCCTGCTTTGGAGTTCTTGAATTGCGAAACAGTGAATTTGAATGTGGCTGTAGTAAAGAATGTTCTATTAAAATAGTTAATATTTGTTATAATTACGAGGGTATACAATACAGTGAATATAATAATAAAATAAATAAAATAAAATTATGCATTTAAGGAACAAATTACATATATATGTTATTAATAATTTGTGACCGTTTTCTATAATTACATTAGGTACTTTGCTTTGCCCTCGATGGCGTTATTGAAAATATGGTTTGGAAACCTCTTTTGCTCAAATTTTGACAGCTATATACGTAGTGTAGTATTAATTATCAGAAAATATAATACTTTAAATATTTTCAAATCTTAGTTACATATAAGGAAAGCCAACGACTTTGGATCAAATGATTTAAGTGGTTTAAGCTGTGGTACTAGACACGCAAGTACGTCAGCAGCTTATAAAGCATAGAGATTAATGTCGAAGCTATTAAGGGCGGCGTTTTTGTGTGCAATTTTCAACGAATTTATAGGTGTTTCTTGTCGCAGTCAAAGAAAAATCTAAGCAAGTTAGAAAAAATATCTCTTCACTGTGTCAATCATACAAGTTTTCTCCAGGGTGTGACATATTTTATAGGCTGGTAAGTCATTAGGAAATGGGAAGAAAACCATGTTTTTGCCTCCTATGTTTCATTGTTACGTTTCAGAACTTTATAGGGCAATTATGCACTGAAAAAATCGTATGCGGTATTATAATCACTGTTACAACCGGCAGGATACTTTTTAAAAGACGTTAACACTTGAACTGATATAAATTATTGAGTATTTTTCACAGTAACTACAACAAGGCAAAAAGGTGCAATTCACGGTCTTTGAATAGGTAAATCTGTTTTCTAGCACGTTTCTTCACCAAAAATTAAAGGACGTGAATTAATTTCAGTATGTTTTAGTTGGGACACTATCGAAAAGATGCCGTTAGTTACGGTCTGTAGGGTATTGGCACTTGAATATTTTTTTTATCCGTCAGGGTCGGACTAGCTTTTTAATGCTTATTATCAGTAGTACTAGTACGTAGCAAATCACACACAAATTGTTATACAAAATTCAGAAAGTATCATTATTGATGTTGAACATTATGGAGGAGATAACAGCAAGTATAGCGACATGCAAATCACAACGAAATAGTAATGTTTTTTCAATTACTATATTAAAAGAATATTTTGATAAAACCTCTAACAGGGGTCTAGTACAAGATAAATTAACGAAAAAACTACCTTAAAAATTTATGGAATTTAAACAATTTTTTTTCTGGAACTTTTAACAGGGGTCTGTTGGAACACTAATTAACTAAAAAATACAGGGTGTTTAGAAATAACCGAACCAATCTCTAAAGTCCCTAAAAATTACGAAATTAGACCAAGGTTTTTGATTAAACTTTTAACAAGGATCTGTTAGAACACTAATTAACGAAAAAATACAGGGTGTTTAGAAAAACCGAACCAATCTCTAAAATTCCTAAAAATTACTAAATTTGACCAACATTTTTGAGTAAACTTTTAACAAGGATCTGCTAGAACACTAATTAACGAAAAAAATACAGTGTTTAGAAAAACCGAACCAATCTCTAAAATCCCTAAAAATTAAGAAATTTGAACAACATTTTTTATCAAACTTTTAACAAGGGTCTGATAGAACACTAATTAACGAAAAAATACAGGGTGTTTAGAAAAACCGAACCAATCTCTAAAATTCCTAAAAATTACGAAATTTGACCAACATTTTTGAGTAAACTTTTAACAAGGATTTGTTAGAACACTAATTAACGAAAAAATACAGGGTGTTTAGAAAAACGGAACCAATCTCTAAAATCCCTAAAAATTAAGAAATTTGACCAAAATTTTTTATTAAACTTCTAACAAGGGTCTGTTAGAACACTAATTAACGAAAAAATACAGGGTGTTTAGAAAGAACCGAACGAATCTTTAAAATCCCTAAAAATTACGAAATTTGACCAAGGTTTTTGATAAAACTTTTAACAAGGATCTGTTAGAACACTAATTAACGAAAAAATACGGGGTGTTTAGAAAAACCGAACCAATCTCTAAAATTCCTAAAAATTACGAAATTTGTCCAACATTTTTGAGTACACTTTTAACAAGGATCTGTTAGAACACTGATTAACAAAAAATACAGAGTGTTTAGAAAAACCGAACCAATCTCTAAAATCCCACAAAAATTATTAAATTTAACCGAAATTTTTGATGAAATTTTTGACAAGGGTCTGTTAGAACACTAATTAACGAAAAAATACAGGGTGTTTAGAAAAAACCAAACCAATTTCTAAAATCACTAAAAATTACGAAATTTGATGAGAATTTTTGATCAAACTTTTAGCAAGGGTCTATCAGAACACTAATTAACGAAAAAATATAGGGTGTTTAGAAAAACAAAGCCAATATCTAAAATTCCTCAGTTTATGGAATTTAAACAATTTTTTTTTAAACTTAACCAAGATCTAGTAGATCACTAACGAAAAAAGTACAGAGTGTTTGAAAAATCAAACGAATTTCTAAAAATTCTAAAATGTCACGAATTAAAAAAATGTTTGTCAAATCAGAAATTTTATCATCACAACGCAAAGGACTTATTTGATAAACTAAGTAAACATGTATCGTTGTTATTTGTCACATTACCTTCTTATAATAGTAACAATTTACCTCTACTTATAGAACGACTTGGAACAACTTTAAATTAATAGATTATGTTATTATTATGTTTTATCATTTTTTCTTGTCTTGTGTTTGAAAATCTTGAAGAAATAGGCAAATACTGTAAAAGTCAGTGCGACCTTATAAATATTTATCTAATTTAAAAGTCTCAAACGTTTTTTTTACTGTTTTATTTCAATGTTAGTTTATGACAATGAAGAATGTTTCATAGATAAATAAATGTCAAATAATGTGATGGTAGTCGAGTAACTATCTATATGAAAATCTATTAAAATAATTTCTTTTTTCAGGCGCACACTTATTAGCAATAAGCAATCTTGCGACTGCTTTGACCATCTAGTGCGTGTACATTTGACACACGACACATTTATGTCTGCATTGACCTTCGGGACCGGATTACCTAAATCACGATACTGAATAGGTTGTTACGCGCCGCAAGTTGTTGTGAATTTATAGAGTATCTCAAACAATTCGTAGTGAACTTATTTTATTTCATAATGTCCAGACATCGTTAGTCTGCGGATGGGTTTTTTACTGCATACGATAGGTTCCATGGGGACCATTTTCCGATGAAAAACACAATATAATAATAAATTCCAAAACATAGTTTACCACTCAGATTTTTCTCCTGTAAAAAGGTAAATTTTCAGCAAATATTTGTATAAGAACTTTCTTACAGAAATAATGCTTTATGCTTTAGAGAAACACATAAATATGGTGATATTTCTGCAGATCAGAGTTATAAACTAATAATACAAATACAAATCTGCCGTTCCTTCTCTAAATATAAAAATTATAGGTGAGTTAGCAAAATAGAAATCCGTATCATTTCTTTATAAGAAACTGTATATATATATATATATATATATATATATATATATATATATATATATATATATATATATATATATATATATATATTATTACGCATGACAATTAAAATGAAAACAAATAACCTTTGAATAAAACGTGTATGTATTAAGACAAAAAAATCATTTGGTGGCTCTAGAAATATTCTGGATTACATAATAGCAATGTAGGATGCTTTTCTTGACATGTTTAACAATTTGTGAAAAGTCATTTGGCTAACAATTAAAAAGTGAATTTTTAAAAATAATATATCACCACCCATGTACTAACTTTCCTTTCGACTATTTCATTTCACTATATACAAGAGTATGTATTTATTTTACTTTAAAATCATAAATATATACATAATATGTAATAAAACATGAAATGTTGTTGCAAAACTTAATATTCTTAAAAATTTATATAAAAAAAATATATTACAAAGTTGCTGGTAGTTAGGTTACTATGTCTTACTGTATTAATATATGTTTAAGAAGTTCTATGTTATTTTTTGGAAAAATTACGTCAACAAATATTTCGAGACTTGATACACATATGTAATTATTCCAACGAAATAAAATTATTTAACCAATTTTAATGGGTAGGTATCCAGTTTCTTTAATAAAGTTATATTACGGAAAATAGTTACAAAAATTCATTTGTTTTTTAATTTCATTGATATTAATATTGATCCTTGTCAATTTACCCTCGTAACGCCAGAAACAGAATTCATTACTGGGTCACCTCGTATAAACCAGTCTTTGGACTGTTTGGCGGTTGCGCTTTGACCTGGCTTTTTCAAAGACGCCGCACTGAAATCATTCTGTAAATTTCGGTACGGTGTACGACTCAATGCTTCACTACCTGCCGTATAACTTTTTCAGTTGTATTTGATAGATATACAAATACTCGTATATACGTAATATTGGGAAAATTTTTAATTTACTTCAGGTATCATTATTGTATTAAACGATTTTCCATGTCTTTACAGTAGCCGTACTTTATAGATTTCTTTTGGTTAAATATTTTACTACAAATAAAGTTAAATATATACCTATATATTAAAAGATAAAAACCAACAAAACTGTTGCAAGTATTTTATCTAACCGCTTTTCGACATACAGGATTTACCTCTCAGTTATTAAATAAATCGACATTCTTAGTAATAATATAGATAATTATCGGAAAAATAATATATCTAAAAATTTGTTTCAATAATGTGTTACTTTTTCCTGGAACAAAAATTTATTGTATATTATTTATCCCTACGAACCTTATGTTATGACTATATTCTGTGCAGATACTGATATAGTTTTGTTGTTTCTGTACTTTAGGCTGATTTTGCTTAATACGCCTCTGATCATATGGATGAAAAGGTGCGTGAACCTACCGAGTAAAGAAATCTATAACACCGATTTTTACGCGAAAGTGTATCTTGCTCTAGTTCGGCTTTACGCCAATTGGAACCACCACATCCTGAGTGGATTTTCTTTGGGCGATTTCCAACCACTAAAACGCCGTCTTTAAAAAATTTAACTGGATAGCCAAAAAAGTCGTAAATATTTGCTAAAATTTACATATAATAGGCATCTACAACATAAATTTAATTTTATAGAAATAATTGCTAATGATATGTAAAACAATTGTCAGTCAACTTATACCTAATTAATTAAACATTATTATAATATCTAGGTTTGTATAAAAATATTTAGTAAGCTAATAGTTTGACTTTCAAATAAATGGTATAACTAAGCAAAATGCTATATTAAAATAGCAAAACGAAAATTGATTATCTTTGAACATCTACATGTGTTATCTAATTGGATGAGGATATCGAAATATAATTACAAGAACAAACGACTTACCTGTAGGAAGTTCGTTTTGAATTATATGAGATCTACTCGTCCAATTAGATAAGTCTCACCCTGTAAGCCCTCCCAATTATCAATTTTGCGTTTTAACTTCAACGGTGTAATGAATGTCCGGCTAGCGGTTAAAAGAGAAGTTATTTTTGGGTTGTGATGATTCATCTTTTAAATGTGCTTGACAAAGAACACAACTGTATTACTATATGTGTTATCTAATTGGACGAATATATCTCATATAATTCAGAACGAACTTCTTACAGGTAAGTCGTTTGTTCTTGTAATTATTCACTAAATTATTCATAAAATAAATATTGAATATTTGTATTCAGTGAATAATAATATTATTCACTTTTACTAGCTGTATTGCTACTGACATCAAAATGGATGATTTTAAATTTTTTTAATGGTCAATGTTGTACTTCTTGTAAAAATGATGATACATAGCCAAATTTGAATATTTGGTCTTTTGCGACTTTGAGTATTTTGATAATAAAATGTCGAGAGCGATTTATAAAAAGAAACTGATATTTAAAATTTTAAATAGTTGCAGTAACATTTTAAATTATTCTTATTAAAATACTAACTTTTCAGGACAAGAACCTTCTACAGGACTCAATCAAGCTATATCAAAATTATCAGTTACTCCAGCAGCTCAGCAAAAACAACAGGAAATTTTGAAACAAGTAGAGCAACCCTTTGTGCCAAAAGAGCCTCCACCTGATTTTGAATTCATTGCAGATCCGCCATCAATTTCTGCACTTGATTTGTATGTATATTAAACTTATTTTTATAACAAATACATGTACATAACATATTTTAGGGATATTGTGAAATTAACAGCACAGTTTGTTGCGAGAAATGGTAGAGCCTTTTTAACACAATTAATGAATCGTGAGCAACGTAATTTTCAGTTTGACTTTCTAAGACCTCAACATTCCTTGTTTCAGTACTTTACTAAATTGTTAGAACAATACACAAAGGTAAGTTATATAAGTACAAATTTTCTTATTTAATTATTTATTAATTTATTTATTTAAAAAATACACTTATAGGGCAGGACTACAAAGAAATAAACATACAAAGAAAAAAAATTATATAAACATATACATTCAATGATCTAAAACACATAATTTAATCTTACACCTGTATCAAACAAATCAATAAATGTCTGAAACTGCCTATGAATTACACATGAAATAAATTGGCGAATGTGGCATACATTGTTATATGGCGTTGATAAATATAATAATGTATAGGAGCGAGAATAGAACGAAGGTATATTAAATGCTATATGGCTAAAAATATCGAAACAATCAATGTAATAAACTGCTTAAACAAAAATAACAGCGAAAAGTAAGTGCCTCGAGATGTCAGAATGCCTCTGGCAAGGTAAACATTCTCTTCTGAACTGTTTCGAAATGTTGAGATCGAGTAACATTCCAAATAATAGTTGCATCACTCAAGTTTTGACTTGACAATATAAACATTGTAGAAACCTCTTTGAGGTGTTTGGCATTTCTTATAGGGAAACCAAGTTTTTTATTTACAATAGATATAATATTAATATGCTGAACAAAAGTTAATTTAGAGTCAAAAGTAACTCACAAATCTTTAAATTCAGTTCAACGAGCGACAGTCTCAGAGCCAATGTTGTACATGTAAGGAATATAATTAATTTTTCTTGTGTAAATCATAATTAAATATTTAGAAATATTCAAAGGAAACCTGTTTCGAAGGCACCATTTATTAATTATATTTTAAAGTATACAATACAATCTGTAGATGAAACTGATATAGTTTGAAATCATCCACATATAAAAGAACATTGGTTCGAAGAGTGTCACAGGTATCATTAATGAACATATTAAACAGTAGAGGGTCAAGAACTGAACCCTGAGGTACCCCAGATGTAGCAATGAATTCAAATGAAATAAAACTACTATATTGTACTCTTTGAAATATATTAGAAAGGTAAGATTCAAAGAAGTTTATAGAGAAATCGAAATTAAACAGCTTACGAAGGAGAATACCGTATCAGCCTTTGATATATCTGTGTAAGCTTTACGATATGGTAATAAATACCAGTTTTGTTCGATAGATGACCAGCTTTCTGACAGATTATCATCAGTGTATCCGTATCAACAGCTTCCTTTCATCTATTTTTTCTGTATTATCAGACAATCCTCGAGGCTCATATTGTGGGCCTCTGTTTTCAACATTTTTTTAAATGATCTGGACAAATATATTACACACTCCAGCTTCCTCCTTTTTGCAATCTTAAAATATTTCGTAAGATTAGTAACAGTGAATACTATACCGGTGTTCCCTCTAAGACATTCAGTGCTTATATCTCAGAAACCATCATAGCCAGTGTGACGAAATTTGGTATAGAGACACTGGATGGCGTGTAGAATCTGATAACTCCAATTCTTATGCAGGGTGTTCCATTTTACAGGAAATGGATTTAATATTGATTTTTTGTTAGTTAACCCCGCTAAAACTTAATGATTAAATTGAAATATACTTAATTATGAACACATTCTGAAAAATAAAATCAAATCAAATTTATTCAAAGCTGATAACACACACAATAATATTTTTTATGAAACATTTAACAAAAGTCTGTTAGAATAGTAATTAACAAAAAAATATAGGTTGTTTAGAAAAACCGAACCAATCTCTAAAATTCCTTAACACGTTCGTTACCAATAGGATATTTATATTTCGTCGTCCTAGACCGTATATAAATTGGAACATTTTTTTAAATAAAAACCTGTTTCCTGCTTATATATATATAAACATGAGA
Organism: Monochamus alternatus; assembly: GCA_037114965.1. NCBI lineage: Eukaryota > Metazoa > Arthropoda > Insecta > Coleoptera > Cerambycidae > Monochamus > Monochamus alternatus. The sequence goes on along the minus strand of CM073435.1, from coordinate 29,526,807 downwards.
TATGAATATGCTGTTCCTGAGGGTTATTTTGGTCCGGCTCATATATGAGACGTTGGTCTATAGCATGACCCAGACGTCATAGACCATCTGTCTCAAATATGAGACAGAAAGAAATATAAATATTTTGCATAAACTTAAATATATTTATATTCAAATATAAATAAAATAATGTTCTTTGGCAACAGACACATAAAAGAGGACGCAAAAATAAAAAACAAAGGGTAACACTACTTAAAATGGGTAATATACATATATATAAATCTAATGACTGCCTTCATGATACTCTGGAAAGCAAGGGTCTGTCTTTTTGGGATAATGGGTTGTAGGTTTCCTTACACTTTTTCTTGGAGAAGGTAAAGATTTAAGGTAGTCCAGTATTATTAGTTCCCTGAATTGTAAGTAGGAAAGTTTTTTTGCCTTAGCTTTATTATGCAAATAGGTACCATTCCATAAGCATATGTCAACAAAATGAAAAAATACTTTTAGGTACCACCTAATAGTTTTCCTGCGTGTAGTGTAATATGAGAGCATTTGGTCGCTTCTGTCTACACCAGACATATTCTGATTATAGTTGATCACCACGGTTGGTTTTTCTTTTTCTTTCCCTCAGTAGTTTTTCCTGATTCAGATCTATGCAATGTCGTTATCATAAGCACATCACACTTATCCTTCCACTTCAATACCATCACATTTCTTTTCCTTTTGAAAGTGCTTTCTCCTTTGTGTAATTTGCAGTTTACGACTACTTTCGGGTCTCCTTTTTGGGTTTTTCTCAGTGTTCCTACTACATGAGTCTTCTTTCCATGGAGGAATTCTGCAAGTTGTACGCTATTGTAATAATTATCTAGATACAAGGTATGACCTTTTCCAAAATAACGTTCTCCTAGTTTTGTAACTATGGCTTGTGCATGGTTAACCTCACTGTCGACTGTGCCTTTTCCAGAATAAACTAGACATTCTAGAACAAAGCCGTCTGGAGTGCATAGCTCATATAATTTTATACCGTATTTCGCACTCTTGTTTGGAATGTACTGCCGAAATATTAATCGTCCTCGCCAAAGTAATAAAGCTTCGTCCAACGAAAGGTTCTTTCCAGGATAATAAAGCTTATGTATGTTTTGCAAAGCATGGTCCACAACTTGTTCAATTTTGTGTAGACGGGAAGTTTTTATATCATCTTTCCTGGTGAAGCACAAACCTCTCAAAATTTGTTTGAATCTGTTCCTCGACATTATTTTACCAAATACTGGGTGAGCATATAACGGATTAGTACTCCAATAGCACTTAATGCTTGGCATACTTATGTTTCCCATTAGCATATATAAACCAAGAAAACTGCGGATCTCTTCAGGAGTAACAGGTTTCCACTTGTTCATTGTGGAATGCTTTGGTATTACATTGCCTATAACATAGTTTGCACCTAGATTAATCCATTCGCAAAGCTTTTCAAAAAGGGTGCCATCAAACATTAGTTGAAATATTTCTGTAGCAGAAGTCTTAGGTAAAATATTTACTCTCAAACCTTCAATTTTTGAGAAGTCAAAAACCTCTGATTCATCGTTGTTGTTCGTCCAGCTACTTTAATCTGAATCTTGTGGTGGATCATTGGCTTGGTATAACACATCAGCAGTATTTTCATCAGTATCGGTGTGTTCAGTATCAATATCTGGATCTTGTTCTATACTACAAATAGAATCAAATTCAGATGAAGGCCTATAGCTACTGCCAGAATCTGAAAAAATTTCTGGAATTTCGTCAAATTCATCAGAAAGGTCTCCTTCACTCTCTATGTTCATGATGCTATCAGCCTCTTCTTGAAGCTTTTTTTCTGTTAGAAAATGTCTTTTAGCCATCATACAATCTTTATTGAACGCACCTAAAATAAAAAATATTTCCTGTAACCTACACCTAACCTATATTTTTTTACAAAAATTAGGTAATATACAAATACCAGCGTTTTATTTTATATTACACATATTTTATTTATAGTAGAATACTTTTCTAAGTTCTAGGTAAAATTAAAATTACTTACAATTTGTTAAAAATCAATAGAAAAGCAGAGCACAGTATAACACGTGTTTTTACTGAATTCTCACAAACAGTAGCAACTACCCACAGACCACGCGTCCCACATATGAGTCATTCTGTTCTATAGAGTATGTCCAAGCCGCAAACCGCTCTCTCTAACAGCAGCTTTTTAAATTACCATTAAGTACAGTGGGATCCCTGACTCAAATATGAGATGCTGGTCTGAGAGGAAAATCGTTGTGGCTCATATATGAGCCACTTGCTAGCTAACGTGTTAAAAATTACGAAATTTAGCCAAAATTTTTGATAAAACTATTAACAAGGGTCTGTTAGAACACTAATTAACGAAAAAATACAGAGTGTGTAAAAACCCGAACTAATCTCTAAAAACCTTCAAAATTTATGGGATTTAACCAAAAATTTTTATGAAACTTTTGACAAGGGTCCGTCTGAAAACTAATGAACAAACAAATACAGTGCTTATAAAAATTTAACCAATCTCTAAAATCTCTCACAATTTATGGAATTTAAACAATTTTTTTTTTAACTAAACAAGAATCTAGTAGAACTAACGAAAAAAGTAGAGGACAAATCAAACCAATTTCTAAAAATCCTTAAATGTCACGAATTTTTAAAAAATGTTTGTCATATTTCAGCATCAAGACGATCCGATTTAACATTTACAATACAGGATGTTAATGTAACCAAGCTTGAAAAAAAAACACAAAATTGACGAAATTTTACATTTTTTTAAAATGAAATGCCAGCTACTCTTAAAAATTATAATGTCGGACCTTCGCCACTAGAGAAAACTCAGCCAAGGTCGGGCAGTAACCTTGCTCTACCTTTCTAGTTGATATTATTTGACGAAAAAATAACTTAGCTTAATGTAATATAGGAATGTACGTTACTATTAGGACTGAAAATTAATCATTTATTTCATATTTTTAAATTATACAGTATAATAGAGCTCTAAGATAAAGCACGAAGTACATTCTTTCCATTATACCACTGCCGTCTCGATGAGTTGTTAGCTCCAGAAACTGAATAGCGATCTTCGGTTTAGGGAGGGATTCATATTTATGGCTCGATACGCAGTGGATCGCATCAATGTTATAGTTAAGTGCACCACATGAATTTAAGTAATAATGGCTTGTTATGCATTTTACTTTTATGTTGGCAATTTTAAAGCAAACTAATTTCTGACGGTTTGTTTATTATAACATCGAATTGTAAAAAATAAATAAATATTAAATTTGCGCTAATTGTAATGATACAAATTTACCTATATGTATTGGATATTTTTTATAAGTATGCACCATATTTTTTTTTTACAAACCTCCATCATTCATCAAATACATATAAACGAAATGAAAAAGACCAGTAGCGTGCACACTTGATTCTTTTATAAAAAATATCAATTTTTCACCTTACATTTTAGTGGTAACATTAAATCGATTAGCCACTGAACATTCTGGCAGCTAAATCAGAAATTTTATAGTGTTTGTGTGAAGTTATCCACGGTTTTCCAGCCACGGTTTTGACGTACATGAAATTGTATCCGGGACAGAGGAGTTCAAATCACAGCATAAGTAAGCGGCAATTTGTGCTACTCCAGCATCATACCGGCAAAGAAATACTTTTAAAACAGAACGTCTGAGTAGCATCAAAACGTTACTACTTAAAAATAAAAATTTCTTTAATTCACACCCTAATAAACATATAAACTATATCCCAATACCAAATCGACTGTTACCCATCTGGTGGTAAATTAAAGCATTTTTTTATTCTAAAAAATCGTGTACAAAAATTTCAGAGTAGTTGTGCGACAGGTACCTACGAGCCACTTCAAACCGTTATTAGATTCGTTTGTCTGCCCTTCGGAAAATTAAAAATATATATATATTAATAAAAAATGTTAAGCTGAAATTAATAATTAATTTTTATTCATCTAAAAATTTGTGTTTACAAAAAATTAGAAGTATGTGTGCGAGGGGATCCCACGAGCTACTACCAACTACCCCTAGATTCTTGTGTCAGGCCGCCGGAGGGGTCGTACAAATTTATTAATAAAAATGAAGCCGAAATATATATTTTTTAATACAACTATATATTTCGCCCAACAATTCGTGTTCACAAAAAATTCGAAGTCATCCATGAGGTACTACCCACCACCCTTAGTTTCGCCTGTCTGCCCGTCGGAGGGATAGTAAAAAAATTATTAATGAAAATTGTTAAGCTGAAATTAATGTCTTTTTTAAAATACCCCTATATACTTTATCTAAAAATTCGTGTTCACAAAAAATTCGAGATGTGCTTGCAAGAGGCACTTACATGGTACCACCCACTACCCTTAGCTTCGTCTGTCTGCCCATCGTAGGGGTAGTAAAAGATATTAATGAAAATTATAAAGCTGAAATTAATGTTTTTTTTTAAATACCCCTATATACCTCATCTAAAAATTCGTGTTCACAAAAAATTTGAAGTGGGCTTGAGAGAGGCACTTATAAGGTACTACCAACTACCCTTAGCTTCGTCTGTCTGCCCGTCGTAGGGGTAGTAAAAAATTATTAAAGAAAGTTGATAAGCTGAAATTAATGTTTTTTTTTTAAATACCCCTATATACTTCATCTAAAAATTTGAGTTCACAAAAAGTTCGAGGTGTGTTTGCGATAGGCACTCATATGGTACTACCAACCACCCTTGTTTGTCTGCCCGTCGGAGGGGTAGTAAAAAATTATTAATAAAATCTGCAATAAAGACTCAAAATACCCCTTTATACTTCATCTAAAAATTCGTGTTCACAAAAATTTCGTGGTGGGCTTAAGAGAGGCACACATAAGTTACTACCAACACTCTTACTTTCGCCTGTCTGCCCGTCGGAGGGATAGTAAAAAAATAGTAATGAAAATTGTTAAGCTGAAAATAATGTTTTTTTTTAAATACCCCTATATTCTTTATCTAAAAATTCGTGATCACAAAAAAATCGAGGTGAGCTTGCGACAGGCACTCATGAGGTACTACCAACCACCCTTAGTTTCGTTTGTCTGCCCATCGGAGAGGTAGTAAAAAATTATTAATAAAATCTGCAATGAAGACTTTCAAAATACCCCTATATACTTTATCAAAACGTTCGTGTTCACAAAAAATTCCAGGTGGGCTCACGAGAGGCACTCATAAGGTACTACCCATCATCCTTAGTTTTGTCTGTCTGCCCGTTGGAGGGGTAGTAAAAAAATATTAATGAAAATTGTTAAGCTGAAAATAATGTTTTTTTTTTAAATACCCCTATATACTTCATCTAAAAATTCGTGTTCACAAAAAATTCCAGGTGGGATTGCGAGAGGCACTCATAAGGTACTACCAACCATCCTTACTTTTGTTTGTCTGCCCGTCGGAGAGGTAGTTAAAAATTATTAATAAAATCTGCAATGAAGGCTTTCAAAATACCCCTATATACTTCACTCACTCATAAGGTACTACCCCACTACTCTTAGCTTCGTCTGTCTGCCCGTCGTAGGGGTAGTAAAAAATATTAATGAAAATTGTTAAGCTGAAATTAATGTTTTTTTTTTTTAAATACCCCTATACAGGGTTAACTATGACTTAGTACAAATATTTTAAGAGGGGATAGGGAAATATAAGAATTAATGGAATCACCCTTCAAAAAAATTCCAAACTTATTTATAAAGCCAAAAAAAATTTTTTCAAAACTATATTAAATCCCTATTTATCGCCGTCACTGACCTTCTGTCAGCCGCGAGGTTAGGTATATTTTGCCAGTCAAAGGTGTCAAATATAGTGACAGGTCCATTGCCATGTGTATCATTTTAAGCCGCTTCGAAAGAAAAAAAAACTACAAAATGTAGATTATTATTTAATGATTTAATGAGAAATACGGTATGGTAGCACAGAGAGGCAGCACCTACCTTACTAATATTTATTTCCAGGATTGATACTTGGAGAGATATAAAGAATGTTTAATCATCTTCTGTGTTCTTACTTGTTTAAATTAATACCTGCAAAGATTTTTGTACTTCCTGTGGACCTCTCCTTCCCTCGATCGTTCTGTTGGGGCTGACTGAGGAGGCCGAGTGCCGATTGTGTTTAGAAAGTGACGAATTGGCAGAACATATTTTGTCATTGTCCGGCGGGAGAACGGACCAGATTTTTTATATTTGGCAAAGTGCATCTCTTGCCAGAAGATCTGGATAGAATCTCACCCAACAAGGTTATTGGCTTCATAAAGAGGCTAAACCTGTTGCGTGAAGTATAATAAGTATGTGAGCCACAATAGACCACAGGGTTGCAGTGGAGGGCTAGTTTTTGGCCCACTCACGTAGAACTAGAACTAGCACAAAGTGCCGCTTACTTATGCTGTGATTTGAACTCCTCTGTCCCGGATACAATTTCCTACACGTCATAAACCGTGGCTGGAAAACCGTGGATAAATTCACACAAACTTTTGTAGTTACAACGCAAGGGGCTGTAACAAGGGGCTAAATTGATATTTATCACATTTATTAATTATCTTCTTATAATAGTAACAAATTACCTCTAGTTATAGAAGGTCTTACAACAATTTTAAATTAATAGGTTATGTTATTATTATATTTTACCATTTTTTCCTGTTCTGTCATTGAAAATCTTAGAGGAATAGGCAAATACTGCAAATGTCAGGGCGACCTTATAAATATTTATCTAATTTAAAAGTCTCAAACGTTTCTTCTTTGCTGTTCTATTTCAATATTAGTTTGGAATGACAATGAAAAATGTTTCATACATAAATAAATGTCAAAAACGAGATGAAAATCTATTAAAATAATTTCAATTCTTCTTCCAGGCGCGCACTTATTAGCAATCTTGCGACTGCTTGGACCATCTAGTGCGTGTACATTTGACACACGACACATTATTTATCTGTACTGACCTTCGGGACCAGATTACCTAATTCACGATACGGAATAAGTTGTTACGCGCCGCAAATTGTCATGAGTTTATTGAATATCTCAAACAATTCGTAGTGAACTTATTTTATTTAATAATGTCCAGACATCGTTAGTCTGTGGATGGGTTTTTTATTGCATACGATGGTGCATTACCATTTTTCCGATGAAAAGAGGGTAAACACAATATAATAATAAATTGCAAAAAATAGTTTACGACTTAAATTTTTCTCCCCTAAAAAGGAAAATTTTCTGCAAATATTTTTATAAAAACTTTATTGCAGAAATAATGTTTTATGCTTTACAGGAACACATATATATGGTGATATTTCAGCAGATCAGAGTTACAAACACAAATTTGTCGTTCCTTCTGTAAATATAAAAATTATAGGTAAGTTAGCAAAATAGAAATCCGTTTGATTTCTTTATAGATATTATGGATTACATAATAGCAATGGAGGATGTTTTTGTTGACATGTTTAACGATTTAGCATGTGAGAAGTCTTTTGACAAACAATTAAAAAGTGAATTTTTAAAAATAATATATCACCCATGTACTTTCCTTTCACCTATTTCATTTCATTATATACAAGAATATACATTTATTTTACTTTAAAATCATCAATTTATTCAGAAAATGTAATAAAAAGCAAAACGCTGTTGCAAAACTTAGTATTCCTAAGAATTTATGTAAAGAAATAGATTATAAATTTACTGGTAGTTAGTTTACTAGGTATGTCTTACTGTATTAATATATGTTCTGTTTTTTTTTTCTTAAAAAAATCACGCCTACAATATTTTTCGAGATTTCATACATACGTGTAATTATTGCAACGAAATAAAATTATTCGACCAATTTTTATTAATGGGTATGTAACCAGTGTACCAAATGACATTGCAGAGCAATTAGGCATTATTTCTCAAGTCATATTATGAAAAATAGTTACAAAAATTAATTTATTTTTAATTTCATTAATATCGGTCCTTGTCAATTTGCCCTCGTAACTCCAGGAATAGGATTCATGACTGGGTCACCCTCGTATACGCCAGTCCTCGGACCGTTTGACGGCTACGCTTTATCTCGCTTTTTCAAAGGCACCGCGCTAAGTGCGGTAACTTACATTTTAATTCTGAATTCTGTAAGCTTTGGTACGGTGTACGACTCAGTGATTTACTACCTACCGGATCACTTGTTTAGTTGTACATGACAGATATACAAATATATTCTCATATACGTAATAAGGGGAAAATTATTAATTTACTTCAGGTGTCATTTTTGTATTAAACGATTTTCCATGTCTTTACAGTAGCCTTACTTTATAGCTTTTTTTTGGCTAAATATTTCACTACAAATAAAGTTAAATATATACCTATATTACAGGGGCGTATCCATAGAGGGGGTAATGGGGGTAATTACCCCACCCCCAAGAAGCTTACTGAAATGAAATACATTACTTTATAATTTTCCATGTAATAAAACAGGGATGAAGTATTTGTAATTTGAATTACTTGATAATCGCATGTAAACAATATTAAATTTATATTATATTTAGCGTTTACTAATGTGACTTTCAAGCCTAAATTCGGTAATTTTGCTCAATGTTGCTGCATATATGAATGCTGAAAATACCTCTGATCTAGAAAAATACAATATTTTTAAATATGCTTTTGTCCCCGGCGAAAACTTTTCCTTTCCCTGTTCTGTTCATAAAAAATCCTTGCTCTTCTACATATACATAGACATATTAAGTTAGACATTTCAATTATTGATATGCAAGTAAAAAAAAAAGAAAAATTAATTTAATTTCCATTATCTTTTATTTTTATAATACTGCTGCAATGCATAAATTTTTAATTTATATTTTATTATTGATATTCGATATTAACTTCTTTTATTTAACAAAAGTCTTTATTTATGTGTAGTTCTTTAGTCTGTTACAACTTTACCCCCTCCAAGATAAAATCATAGATACGCCCATGCTATATTAAAAAATAAAAACCAACAAAACTGTTGCAAGTGTTTTATCAACCGCTTTTCGACATACACGATCTACCTCTTAGTTATTAAATAAATCGACATTCTCAGTAATAAAATAGATAATTATCTGAAAAATAATATATCTAAAAATTTGTTTCAATAATGTGTTACTTTTACCTGGCACAAAAATTTATTGTATATTATTTATCCCAACGAACCTTATAAAAACATATGGTATGTTATGGCTATATTCTGTGCAGATACTGATATTGTTTTATTGTTTCTGTACTTTAGGCCGATTTTCCTTAATACGCCTCTGATCCTACGAATAAAAAGTTACGCGAATCTACCGAGTAAAGAAACCTATAACACCGATATTCTACGCGAAAGTGTATTTCTAGCTCTAGTTCGGCTTCACGCTAATTGGAACCGCCACATCCTGAGTGAATTGTCTTTGGGCGATTCCACACCACTAAAACGCGATCCTTAAAGTTCAATGGGAAACGAGGACAGCGCAGATATTATATACACATATTGTACAGTTGTGCATAAAAAAAAACAACAATATATAACAAGAACGAATGAGAGGCAAGCGATTTCCATATTTATAATATTTACGATTTCACTAAATCTTGAAATTGAATATAGTTATTGTTTATGAATAGCTTAATTTCTCTTTTGAAAGTTTTCTTGTTAGAAATCTTTTTTATTCTAAGGGGAAGTAAATTATAAAATTTTGACCCATGATAAAATACAAATGTTTGAGTATGAGATTTATTAAATAAAGAAATTTGTACTGAAAAATTAGCTTTTCCTCGTGTATAATGAGTGTGTGGAGCAAGATCTAAATGAGATTTATGCGCCCATAATATACTATTATACACATATAGTTTCTTAATGTTTAATTTACCTGTACCAACGTAGAGTGCTTTTGTTGAATATCTTTTATCTTTCTTAAATAAAATTTTTAATAACAAATTTTGTAGTACTTGTAAATTTTTTAATTTATTTTCGAACATACCTCCCCATACGTTAATACAATATCTTAGTAGAGATTCCGCTAAAGCGGTAAAAGATAAATGTTAGTCATCTGAGTCTTTTTGTAAGATAGTCAACATGATTATTCTATCTCAAGTGTTGGTCAGTAACAACATTCAAATATTTTATATTCTTATTACAATTTACACTGTGAATTTTTATGGAGTGCAATGTTGGTTGGTCAGTTTCCGTAAGTGTGAAAGTTATAAATTTAGATTTGCTTACTAACACTCAGCCAGTGCCTAACATGTACATTGATCTTTCAGCTTTACATCTCACCGAGTCTCAGGAATCATCTATAAAGGTTATCGCAGCATCATCTGCGTAAGACGTAAACTGACCATCTACATTTTCTAATAATGGCAAATTATTTATATAGATCAAAAACAAGATTGGGCCTAATGTAGTTCCTTGAGGAACGCCTTTTATAATTGTGCAAGGTTGACTTATTGTATTATTTATTTTTACTCTTTGTACTCTGTGTGAAAGATAGTTTTGGAAAAGAAGTAATACCTGCTCTCTAATATTTATTGCTTGCAATCTATCAACCAATATGTCATGAACTCAAAAGCCTTACCAAAATCAAGGAATTTTGACAATTTATTTTGTAAAATCTAATATAGCGCCCTCTGTACTCATGTTTGACCTAAACCCATACTGATTTTTTTATAGGATCTTATATTTTTCTAAAAAATTTGTTAATTGCTCCTTTAATGATTGTTTTTGCAATATATTGATAACTGATATAGGCCTATAATTTCAGTTTGTTTATTACCGGTTTTATAAACTGGTGTGGTAATTGATTCCTTCCATTGGAATGGCATGTTTCCATTTTCACATAAGTTAATAATGTGAGTTAATGGTTTAATGATATATTTATGTATTGTTTTGATAGTATAAATCGTAATAGAGTTTCGGTTTATACTTCAAAACACGATTTTTTTTAAAACAAATTTTGGAAGTTTTTGGAAAAACACATTATTCATTGAAGGTTTACAAAAGTAGGTTTATCAATAGATGTTACAACAACAAATAGTAAACAAGAATTGAATGCACAATCACAAGTCGACTATTTAGATGTGGAGAACTGCTGATTCTGCAGAGTCTGCTATTACTATTAGAACAAAGGGATGAGGTATCGTGATTCCTCCCCTGTTAGATGGAACTTTATTCGGGAAGGAATAAAATTCCACAAATATTTAAATTATTATCTCATTGTTAGTTTCCAAATTAACTTTACTTTTATGCAATATCGGCAAAATAAGTTTTTTTATTAAAATATAAAATACAATCATTATTAAAATCATGTACAAAATAATTATCCAAACATTAGTAGAAACGTTAACAGGAATTTTGAATTGACTTAAATATTCTCCTTACAAATTTAATTTTTTCTGTTTCTATTAATTTATAAGTGTTAATTGTATTGTGATTATAGGAAAATGTTTGTAAACTCTGATTATTTTCAAAATTTAATTGTGGCAAATCTATTATTATAAAATCTGATTTTGGTTCTTTATAACTTTTTAATATATGATTTTCAATATTAACACTACACGAAGGAATTAAATCTAAGACATAACTTCCTTCCAGTTGTATATTGTCTCTTATATTTCCACATTCTACAGTTGCAATTGTTAATTTAGGAATTATTAATATCCATTTTTCATCACTAATTTTATTTACTTGAATATCATTTATTTGTATAGGAATTGGTCAACAATTCGGTTTATAATTAGAAAATCTTAATAAATTGATTTCACAAGGTTTTTTGTTATACAAGTTTAAAGTATTTGAATATTTACATAGAAAATTGTCTGTTAATGTCTCTTTACACTTTGAATCAAAATATATATAATTATGCTCATTTAGGGCAAAGGAATTTTTGATAGGTAGGATCATTTGGTAAATATTATTATTTTTTATTGGGAATGCATAAAGTTGATATAATATTGATATAATCTGTCTTCAACAAGAAGGATTTCTAAAATAAATGTTACTTTAAAGTCTTTAATGTAGGCTTTTACATTAATAATTTGTTCAAAATTTAAAATATTTTCATTATTAACAACAAATGAAAATTTCAAATTATTTAATTTAATGTCTTAAATTTATTTTATTAATTCCTGAGGTTTAATAATAGCATTATGAAGTGTATAAAGTTTAGCAAATGAAATAGCAATTTCAGTTCTTTCAAAAACATTATAAATTGTTTGAAAAATAAACATAATTTGAGTTAATACGGAATTTATTAAAAACTTTTTATTGTATTCTCTAGTTGTAAAATTCTGGATTGTAAGATATATTCATTATGTGAAATATTATTAGCAATTTTATTAAAATTATTTATAGTCGAATTTAATAAAACAATTTGATTATTGATACACATCATGGCGGCGCCGCTGCCAGACGGTTCTAAATGTATAGTGTGTAGTACATGTAAATTAACAACGAAACAAAGTGATATAACAGTGAAATGTGCTGGTTTTTGCAGAAGGCTATTTCATCCTCAGTGCATTATGTTGAAAGACAGCGATGTATGAGTTTTAAGTAAATGCGATGGGTTTGGTTGGACCTGCCTCCCATGTCGTCAGCAAATAACGGAGGGTGAGCCCTTCCTGCAGTTGTTAAAAGCTATTCACCAAACAATACAAGAAAATCAGGAAAAGTTACAGATTCACCAGGAGAAACTGGATCTAATTATTAACAAATTGTTTAGTAATAGTAACCTACAGACTCATGGTGAAAATCATTTAGCACCTGCCACCTACAGTGCAATAACGGCAAACAAATCGAGAAATATTTCTCCCGCTGAAACATCTACGACCAATAAAATGGAACATTCACATACTTTTACAAATCATCAAGTAGCTATCGCTACAGTATCGGCAAAACAGCAACTTCAAAAACAAGCAAAAACGACCATAACAAAAACAAACAGAACAAAAAACCTAGACATAAATAGTTCAATACAAATACAGTCTACTCGACCCAATGTCAATGACCCCCTAATTCAAAAAGAAATCGCAACAAATTGAAAATGATAGGAACAGCTGATACAGAAAACCAAAAATTTGCAGCTGTTAACTATATCAAGAAATGAATATGGATTCATGTTTCCGGGTTTCATAAGTATATTAATTCTGAAGATGTTTCAGAATTACTATCAAATAAATTCAACACAAATGATACTGTGTGCTATAAAATAACTCCAAAGCACAAATCACCCAATTTTAGTTCATTTAAAAACGGAGCTGATATCGCTCTGAAAAATCAACTTTTTAATTTATGGAATAAGAGTATAACAGTAAGTGAGTTTAACTTTTTTCGTGCAGCGCAAAACAAAGTGCAATATGACAATGAGTCGGCTACCACCACTAGAATCTGTCACACTGAAGAGCAATAAAAATTATGAACCGATAAAAATTCTTCATTTAAATGCACAGGGTGTAACAAATAAAATTCCCAAGTTGAAAGTACTTTTAGCAAGTCATAATCCTCATTTATTACTCGTTACTGAGCATTGGATGTGTCAAGAGCAATCAATGGTAACAGGAATACTGGGATATTCCCTTGCATCTGCATACTGTTGTATCCCCAGGATTAAATTCAACGATATTCTCAGCGAGTTAGCAAAGACTCGCAAATACCTCATTGTTGGTGACGACTTTAATATAGATTGGCTAACACATAATACTAAAAAATACTTACTGTCCGATATTTTCGACAGCTTTGAATTAGTGTCCCTGTTGCCGTCTGAGGCAATTAGAGAATTTAAGAAATCAAAATATCAACTTGATTACATAGTATCAAATATTCCGGATGTATCTGGATACATCTCGATATTGGTTTGTCCGATCATAATAAAGTGCAAATATGTACTTTTCACATAACACCAAAAAAACAATATTCGCTCACCAAACACTGTTATGTGTATAAAAGAAATTTTTGTGAAAGCAATTGATTTAATTTAAACCATTTGCTCTCTTCAACAGATCTCAGTTATTTGTACACTATTAAATATGTAAATGAGGTATGGAGCTTCTTCTGGCAGAATCTGTTATATTGTCTTGATAAAACGTGTGCTGTGACCAAGATTAAATCAAAATGTTCTAATTTAAATTACAGTTGGGTTGATAAAAATAATAATAAAAAATCTATATTGGTTATCAGATTATACTAAAAAAACAAGAATTTTTCCATAATAGAATTTTGAGTTCCACAAATGTGTCTAAAGAAATTTGGAAGATAGTAAACACTAATTTAGGTTGTTTAAAAAATCAAATTTTAGCTTCAACTTTAATGCAAAATGATGTTATGGTTACCGATTTGTATGCAGTTAGTAACTATTTTGCTGGAATTGCGATGGAGTCTATATGTACTGCCTATGGAAATACATATAGTGACTGTACCATAGGAGCAGTCAATAATCAGTTCATGTATTTTTAGAAAATTGCTCCGGAAGAAATAGCAGAGCAACTAAATAATATGCAAAACAAAAACTCTAGTGGATTTGACGGTATTCCAATGAATGTTTTGAAATACATTTCTAGATTTATTATTTATCCTCTTTGTTACATATTTAATTTATCAGTAAAATCAGGTACTTTCCCAAATACCCTGAAATTGGCAACAATCATACCATTGCATAAAAAAGGAGAAACTACCATCATTGATAATTACAGGCCAATAGCACTTTTATCCAGCTTTTCTAAATTATTTGAAAAAATCATTAATGATAGAATTCTTAATTTCATAAATAGTTGTAATTCAACTAATACGGCAGTATATTCACTCCTTACCGATGTTTACAAGCAGCTTGATGAAGGCCAAATTATAGTTACGCTCTTTTTCAATTTAACAAGGACTTTTGATTGTGTCAAGGCAAGTTTTTTAAAACAAAAATTAAATAGTTTGGGGATTAGGGAGCCATTAGATAAATGGATTAGTTCATTCTTATCTAATAGAGCACTCAGTGTACTCAGTCAAAACAACACAAATTAAATATTGGAGTTCCGCAAGGAAGTGTGATCTCTCCACTTCTATTTTTACTTATCGTAAATGATCTAAAACAACATATGACTGATAGCGTAACATTGGTGATGTTTGCTGACGATACTACTATTGGCATTGTAGGTAACAATTTTAATGAATTGCAAAGTCAAGCAAATATAGTTCTCCAACAATTTTAGAACTGGTGCGAAAGAAATAGACTCATAATAAATGCAACTAAAACAAAATATGTACTATTCCATTTACGAAAATGCAAACAAAAAATTGATCTAATTTTGAATAACATACCACTGGAGAATGTCACAAATACCAAATTTTTGGGCCTACATGTAGACGAAAATCTCTCATGGTTTGTTCATGTAGACTGCATTGCTAGTAAATTAAATTCAGCTTATTTTGCAATAAGGAACCTAAAATACATTGTGAGCAAACAATATTTACTAAATATTTACTATGCCTTAGCATATTCACATATTAAATATCTAATTATATACTGGGGTTCATCAACGCATGCACACCGAATATTTATTTTATAAAAGAGAATTCTTAGATTGTTTCCTTAAATCCATTAGATTCTTGCAGAACAATATTTAAAGAAAACAATATACTAACTTTTTATTCAATACTTATTTATGAGGCGACTATTCTTGTGAAACTTAACTCTGATAAATTCCCTTTACGAGACACTTTGTATACTCACAGTACAAGAAATGCGAGTCTTGTTATCATCCAAAAATATAATTTAAGCACTTTCAGAAGAGATCCGTTCTTTTTATGTGCCAATGTTTACAATAATTTACCTTTAAATATTAAAAATATTTGCACTTTAAAGAAATTCAAAACAGAACTACGTCATTTTTTGTGTGAACATGCTTTTTACTCTACAGGAATTCTATTCTTGTTTTTTCCCTATAAATACCTAACGTAAAATTAGATTTAATATCTGTATGACGTATTTCCGCAATTTTTTCTCTAGATTAAAAAATATGTATTATTATATCAAATATTGGGATTTCATATCACTGTTATATTTTTTATGTACACGAGTTGTATTGACACATCATGTCCTGCTTAGGCTTTATGAATAAAGATTATACTACTACTATCTAAAACAGTTTTTAATTTCAATTGGCTATTTTGTAATCGAGAAATATGGTTATCATATTTTATAACATCTTTGTTACCTAAATTACCAGTTATGCTTTTAACTAATGATTCTAAGATATTTATTCTACATTTTCGTCTATTTTTTAATTCTAATTGATTAATTTGACTCAGTACTTAATTTCTTAAGATTTCAATAACGTTGTACATATTAAAATATTCCTGCTTATAATTTAAGTGTTTTTTATTTTATAAAAGCGATTACATATTGAATAATATTCCTTTATTACAGGGTTAAGGTTAAATATCTGAATAAGGGGCTTATTGTCGTTTATTATTTGCGTTGTGACTAATCTAATAGGTAATACACCGGAATTGTCTCTTATCAGGTGGAAGTGAGGTCTCAAGGTTTTGCAAGGTGCTTACTATGTATCCGCATCTAAAACAATGGGTAGTTTTCTAAGTTCTTTTAAATGTATGACCTTGACTTTATTATTCCTATTATCTTTTATCTTTGCTTTGTTATTTTCCAGTAACTCTGTGATTATATATGGTTCTAAGAATTTTGGTTTGCTTTTAGCTTGACGTTCTGGTGCTTTTATATAAACTCTTTGATTTACCTGAAAAGTAATTCGAATTTGTCCGTGATCATTTCTTTTATTAATAACATTTTGTTTATCTTGTTCTTGAATAGTTGAAATTTCTTTATACAAGGAATTTAAGTGATTTTTATGATCTTGAGTATATTCTGAATAAAATGTAGATGAAATTAAATCAAAAGAATCTCTGTTAGGTAAATTTCATTGCAGAATGTGCAGTACCTACTGTTATATGCTAATATTGCATAAGGCATTAATTTTGTTACATGTTTATCTTTATCTTTTGCTCTTAATATTCGCAAATGTTCTGCGAGGGTTGAGTGAAATCTTTCCACTGGGGAATTTGTTTCATGATACGCTGGGGTCGTAATATGAAAATAATTTTTTTTTTAATCTCATTAGGTCTTTGAGTATGACGTTATTAAATTCATTTCCGGGAGCTGAAATAATTTGTTCCAGTACTCCGAAATATGAGAAAAATTGTATAAGATTATCATGAAATTATCTCGTTTTCTTGGAAATGCTTGACCAAATTTTATAAATTTATCTATTTATCTTAAAAAATATTGGTTTTCAAATTGGAAAAGGTCCATATGTAAAATTTGAAATGGTTTACTGGGTGTTTCAGTTAATACAAGGGGTACGTAAGGTGTTTGTCTAGAATATGTATTTCAACTTTATTTTCACAATTACTAATATAATTAATAACATCTGTTTTTAAATGTTTCCAATAATAATTTGATTTTAAACGATCGTAAGTATCTGTTATACCTCTATGATTTGTTTTACTTTCATGTCGATTTTTTATTAATAATAATTTTTCGCCTTGGTCTGTGATAGTATTAACAAATTTTGTACATTGTATTAATTTTCGGTACAGTGAATAAGGGAATTAATTCTTTACTTTGAAAATAGATATAATTGTTTTTTTCTGGATTTACATGTTGCGTTAATAATACTAAAATGGAATTTATATTTGAAGGTGGAATTTTTACAGTTTTTATTAAATTATTTTCTACTGTTTTGATTGACACATGTAATTCTGGAAGAATATTTTTTTCTACAATAATTTCAATTTGTTTATTGTTAATAATATCGTCTAAATCTGATCGTAATTTCATTGAAACTAATACTAGCAGAGGTGGTGTTTTGTTGGCAATAAAAAAAAATCAATGCTTGTAAATTTGATCATAAGATTAATTGTAGTGTCTTTCAGGACCTCTTTCACATTGACAAAGTTAACTTTGTTAAAAATCGCAGTTTATATATATTTGTTGTCTATATACCTCCAAAAGTGACTAATGAAACCTATGAAAAGCTATTTTTTGCTTTTGAATCGATGTACATGTTGTATGACTCGGATATTGTAATTTTAGGTGATTTTTATTTACTTAATTATATTAATAATTCTATTTTTACTGAGTATGCTTCACTTAATTTATTAAACAATTTTATATACTTTTACAATTTTTATCAATACAATAGCATTTTGAAGCACAATGATAAAATTCTTGACCTTGTTCTTTCTAATACGAAATGTTCTGTTTTCCACCACTCTTCTGACTTATTATTGCCTGAAGATCCTCACCATCCTGCTTTACTTGTGGATTTCTTTCTTCCTAAGAATGAAAAAATATACGAGGGATATTAAGTTCAGATCTTAATTTTAGAAAAGCAAATTTTCCCGCCTTATATCATGAATTATCTTTGATAGACTGGTCTTTCATGAAGCAACTCACATCTGTCAATGATCTCATTTCTCAATTTTAAGAAATTTTAAAATTCCGTTTTTATAAAATATTTTCCAAAAAAAATATTTTCAAATAAATCATATCCACACTGGTTGTGTAAAGAATTAATTATAGCCATTAAAGAAAAACACAGAGCTTAGAATAAGTATCATTCTATCTTAGATATTGATGATCATATTAATTTTCAACGTTTATGATCTATTGTAAAAAGTAAAAGTAAGGTAGCCTATAATACTTATATAACTAATATAGAATGCAAGCTAAAATATAATCCAAATAAGTTCTGGACCTTTGTTAATTCTAAAAAGGGTAATTCATCTGTCCCCAATATCATGACATATATAACGGTATATCTTCAAATGATACTAAGGAAACTAATATAGAATGCGAGCTAAAATATAATCCAAATAAGTTCTGGACCTTTGTTAATTCTAAAAAAGGTAATTCATCTGTCCCCAATATCATGACATATATATCTTCAAATGATACTAAGGAAATTGCTGATTCCTGATTACTTTGCGGATCACTTTGCTTCCTCTTTCATAACTACAGACAACCAATGTTAACAGCAATACACTCTCAAATATCTTATTCTCTTCTAATGATATACTTAATTCCAGCAGAAAATTAAAACCTAAATTGACCATGAGACCTGATCTCATACCTGCCTTTCTGATCAGAGGCTGTGCTACTGTTTTTTCAGAGCCTCTCATACATTCCCCGATTGTTGGAAAACTTCGAAAATTTGTCCCATTTATAAAAAAGACAATAGAAATGACATTAAAGCCTTTGATCGCCTTGACCATAACTTACTGTTATCTAAATTGGACTCTGCTGGCTTCATTGTTAAAGCTTATGACCTCATATCTATCTGGAAGAGCACAGTATGTCCAAATTTTGGGAGTAAAGTCAGCCGGATCCTTATTGTTTCCGATTTTTATTAATGATATTGTGTCGGATTTAAATGTACAAACTTTTGCAATATTAATGACACCTCTGTAAAACAGTTTGAGAGCCACTAGAATTTTTAGTTAGAAGTTTGTACTCCTGTCCACATTGCCCTCTTACGGCGGGATAATACACTGTATATGAATAGTTTCCCCGCCGTGGGAATTTAGTGGGAAATTCCGCATAAAAAATAAATAGAGACAGAGAATCATTCGCCCAAGGTCTAATGTGTTATATTTTACAAAATATATACCTAACAACTATAGATATTTACTAGTATCTTTTATTTTTCTAATAAGAGCAGTGGCGGCTCGTGACAATAATATTTGGGGGTTCACAAAGTTTGTAATATAAGTATAAAAAATTGCTTATATTTTAAAAGAATATAAAATATAATTTTTGAAAGAACGGAAAAAATATAAGTAACTTACCAATTATTGCTGGATATTTATTACCAAATATGTCTGTGTAAACTGTAGCACAAGTATTAACTAGATACGTAACAATATAGTTAATAGTTTAATCATATGAACACAAATTAAACACAATGTTTAAATGAAAAGTCCATTCGCCTTTCTTTCATTTTCGCGAATTTATTGATAACTAAATTATTAAAATCGGGAATCTCCTCCACCATTTTTTTTTCTATTGACAACATAGCTAACGCAGATAATCGATCTTCATTCATTGTGCTTCTTAAAAATGTTTTAATCCGTTTTAATGTCGAAACATTTCTTTCTGCTTCCGCAGTAGTCATAGGAATTCTTATTATAATTTGAAGCAGATCATAGGTTGCAGAAAAAACTGCCTGTAAATTATTTTCTATAATGAATTTCAGGCAGTGCACAGCCCCAGATAGATTTGCAAAATCGGGTCTTTGATAAATTATTTCTAATTCAGTTTGAAGTCTACGTTGGTCTAACATTGGATAAGATTGAACAATGTCACTGAGATAGTTTTTAGGAAAATGATTTTTATAGTGAGAAAACTTATCGGGCAAGAACAAAAGGGACCCGCTAAGATGATTACTGAAGGAAAATCTGTCTTTAATCTGAATTAATATGCAATCGCATACTTCTTTGGCTGCAACCACTTTCGCGATATATGGATCTTCCTTGTGCCTCTTACTTCGAATATGCGTTACATCTTTAATTAAAGCAGGAATGGCTTCAGTATTTTTTCTTTCATTTTGAATACATTCTTCAAAAATTTGTATAGCAATGGCTACTTGAGTAGGATCTATTGTCGACTTTTGTAATTGGTCATACAAAATGTCTGAATGGGGCATGATCTTACGAAAAAATGTGAGCCAAAAAACAAATTTTGAGTCATATAACATTCTTTGGATAGCAGATGCTTGATTAACTGTTATAGATTGCCTAGAAGTATTTTGGATTTTTTCCATACACTATCAATGCCTCCCGGTTTTCATAAATTACATTTACGGCTCTGCTTTTAAAAAGCCACCTTGTATTTGATGTTCTTAGAATATTACGTCCCACAATTTCATTTAATATAGCTACTCGTTGTGGCGCATTAGAAAAAAAATTTGTAATATCCGTCAGATTGGAAAAGAAAATTCCTACCTCAGGATTTTGACTTGTAGCATGAGCTAAAATTAAATTTAATTGATGTGCGTAGCAGTGCACGTAAAATGCATTCTTATACGCATTTTGAATTATTTTGTTAACCCCTCCATGACGGCCACTCATAACATTTGCGCCATCATAACTCTGGGAAATTAATTTTTCGGGTATAGTAATAACACTTTCTAATGCGCTTTTAATACTTGTAGCTAAGCATGCAGCATCGTGATCTTTTGGTATCAAAAAAGTTCAAAATCGTTCTACCGGGCTACCATCGTTTAATACATATCTAAAAACTACCGTCATTTGAAATTTTGAGGAGACGTCCGTCGTCTCGTCTGCAATAACAGACAAAAACTGAGCGTCGGCTATTTCTTTTTTAATATGTTCTTGACACACTTGTAACATACAATCCAGTAATTAATTTTGTATTATTTTAGATGTGCCTTTGAATACTGAGGCTGTTTCAAAATGTTCTCTCAAAGCCACATCCAACTCCGCGCTAAAATTTATTAATGCTTTAAAAATTCCAGGGTTTTCCAAATCTTGTTTCTCATCGTGTCCTCGCAAAGCCAACTCAAAAATACCACAAAATTTTATGCAATTTATTATTTTTGAGAGTACATACCTATTTTTTAAAACATTATCATTATGCTTTTCTATTTGCCTTCTATAAGCACTGTCTAGTTGCTGTCTTATGTCGGTTTTTCCTAAGAGCCTTAATTCCAGTTGTGAGTTTATATGCACTTGCGAACCTTCATGTTTTCGAGCTTTTTGAGTTAAATGCGCTAAATCCACGATGCCAGTTTTCACCCAGCAGTTTTCCGCACTTCCTAGAGCAAACAGTATACATGGAAAACAAAACAAGCGATTTTTTATTTCACAACCGCACAGCCAATCGTATTTTTCATACAGTTCCGGTTTGAATACTCTTTTAAAATCCCTTTTTGCTCCTTTTGTAATTTGCGTTAAGTTTATTACTGGTTTGGGCCGCCCGATATTTTTAACCGCAATCTTTTTTACTAACGGTAATTTACCAAAGTCTCTCAAAGAGTCCACTGTTAGGTTCAGGATCAGAGGAAGTCGAGAAGGAAGTAGGCAAACATTCCGCTACGTTATCCATTTTTTCGATATTATCACGATCCATAATTCACGGATAGATACATAGGTACGAAGTCACAACGCAATAAATTATAATATTTAACATTCTTAACCTGTAAGTGCACGTCTGAACGACTCACATATCATTCATACACTAACAGTACACACACAGTACCTACTAACTGAACTGTAGGTGCATGCAGGCGTCAGGCAACCAGAGTAAATCTCTCTCGTACTCGTAGGTACATAACGTGCAGCTACAAAATCAACATCGGCACACAAAATGTGTGCCATATGGAATAGAAAGAGAACGAATTTGAATCATCATTAGATAGAAAGAGATGGACATAGAAAACGACCCGTTTATCGAAGGCACATTCGACTAAACCGCACAATAGCTGCGTTGCCGGTTGTTACGCGAAGGCGACAAATAAACTTGCTTGTGGTGGTGCCAAACCACCCAAAATCTGTAACTCTGGGGATTTTATTGATTAATAAATATAAAAGAAAACGGAAAGTTCATTTAATAAATAGTTTATAAATCAATGTATAGGAGCTGATGCATGATGATTTGTTTTGTGTTTTCTCTAGGGGGGCACGTGCTCATGTGCTCTTATATACGAGCCGCCACTGAATAAGAGAGAAAATATCATGGCCAAGCAAAACTGTAATATTTATACCTGTGACTCATGGTCTATACCTACCTATATTATTTATTTATTTGTCACTTTTAGTTGGTGATTGTTTACTTTTGATAATACATACGTAACACAAAAAAAAAAGGTAACAATAAAAAATAACTACAGATTAAAATGATTTTACAATATAGGTATCCGAGAGATCTATGCATATATCGTCTGTTAAATTGCGGCACCCAAAAGTTCAAAATTCTCATGTATAAAAAATAATTTTCCGCACAAACATTTATGATGAATGTTATGATTTGGCTACTATTAAAATTCAAAGACAAGTCACAGAATAGAATCGATTTTCGCCAATAAACAAAAATACTTATTATAAAATAATTATTTATACATATTTATTTTAGAGCAAATGAAGAAGTCATATATTCACAGGAAAAATTAACTATATTTGGCGGTAAATTTGAAAAAAACAATATAATTCGTTGCTAACTTTTAAAAAATTTGCTTTTGGATTAACAAAGGAAAATAATAAACACAAACTAAATCTACGAAGTGGCAATAACATTCATCTTAGGCTAATATAAATATAAGTGGTTAGGATTAGTAGGTAGTAGGTAGCTTGGCGACAAATTAACCAATAAAAAGCTAGCTTTCTGGCGCGAGAACTTTGAATCACTCTTTTTAGTTTAAAAATAGAAAATATTTAATAAAAGACTATAGTTTCTCATAAATTATTTCTAACGTTTTAAATGTGCCGATAATAAGATTGTCATATAAATTTTTTAAGGGGAATTCCTAGTCAAATTTATTTATACACAGGAATTTTAGAATCGAGGCCCAAAGTTGTGTTTTTACTACTTGTGGGAATTTACAAATGATTTAAGAAAAACTTTGCTTAAACGTGTGTTGTATAACTTTATTTCAATACTGTAACCATAATAAATTACAAATTTAAAATTCTCTGTTCTATATAAACGTTAACCTACATGTGTCATAAAATTATCGGATAAATACGGGATATTGCTAATTTTGACTGAAAATTTTAATTTACACCTAATATTGTACAAAAATTGGGCTTTTATTGTATTTTATAAGGCAGTTTTAATCGAAAGTATTATAGTATAGTATAGTATAGTATAGTATAGTGTTTATTAACAACATTATGCTTTACATAAGCATTTGAAGCAGGTCACAATTTTAATGTAAAAAACTACAAAAAAACACTGAATTTATAAAAGTAATAATTAGAAACACAATATAAGTGTAAATATACGCATACAGCACAAATAAAATGTGATAAACAATTGAACAAGAAATAAAAGTAATAAAACAATAATAAAAAATAAAAGAAAATATCAATGTAGCAACACAATTCTTACGAATAAATAAATGTCAAGGTATTGTATATAGGTGAATTTGTATGTACATGTCAACACACAGTAACTTAAATAAGTGGCATTTCCAGAAACTCTTCTATAGAATAGAAGCAATATTTGAGAATAATTTTTTTAATAGCATTTTTAAACAACACCGAATTTAACAGTCTAAGCTCGTAAGGTAAGTGATTGAACAAATTAAAATTAAGGGAATTTTTTGAACTCAGAGTTAATTTGTAACGAGGTGTTCTAAGAGAGTTAGCTTTACGAGTATTATATTGGTGAATATCAGCCTGAATAGCGAGACCCGGAACACTCCTATGGATCTCAAGTAGATTGTGATAGATATATAATGAGGGAAGAGGCATTATGCCCAATTCTTTAAATATAGGTTGACAGTGTGTTCTGTAATTAGCACCAAAAATTATTCTAACAGCCTTTTTCTGCAACCGAAATGATTTAATTGCATGTTGTGAATTTCCCCAAATCACAGTAGCGTACGTAAGATGGGAATGAAAAAGTGAGAAGTAAGCCAATCTCAGAGTACTAAGGTCTAAAAAATTTCTTAGCCTTCTAAGTAGGAAGAGAGAACTTGCTAACCTAGAGTTTAAATGGTCAACATGAGACGCCCAGTTTAATCTGTCATCAAGGTATATACCCAAAATTTTTACACTTGCACCTCTTGTTAAGGAGCTGTTAGAAGAGATAACTAATCTCTGCGTTTTATCTTGATTAAGTTTCAGTTTATTGGTTAAAAACCATTGATTTGCCTGAATTTCGTTCTGTGTGGAGTGGCACAATAGTCTTTCAACATTTGCATCAGAGTACATAAGAGTAGTGTCGTCTGCAAATAATACATGTCTATTAGGAGACATATAATGGGAGAAATCATTCACATATATTAAAAATAATAGAGGTCCCAAAACGGAACCCTGAGGCACACCATGATTTAATTCTAAAAATTCAGACTGAGACTTAGTAGTAGTAACACATTGTTTACGATTAAATAGATATGACTGGAACAAGAGTAAGGGAATACCACGGATCCCATAGAGTGAATGCATTTTTTCAATGAGCCTACCATGAGAAACGCAATCGAACGCCTTGGACAGATCACATAGGGTGATAGCTGTATGCCGGCCGCCTTCAAGGCCATCAACAATGTAACTGATAATATTAAGTACTGCTTGCGTAGTCGATCTACCACGCCGAAATCCAAACTGTGACGGATTTAAGAATGAATATTTGTCTAAGTAAGTAACTAGTCTATTAGCAAGGATTGTTTCAAAAATTTTACTGAAGATGGGGAGTATGGAAATTGGGCGGTAATTATCAACATCACTAACATCCCCTTTTTTAAATAAGGGTATAACTCGAGCAATTTTAAACACATCGGGAAAAACACCTTCTATAATACATATATTAAATATTGAAGTTAGGGGGGTAATGATAAGGTCTTCAACATATTTGATGATTTTAGCATTTAGTTCAT
Source organism: Monochamus alternatus (assembly GCA_037114965.1). Lineage (NCBI taxonomy): Eukaryota > Metazoa > Arthropoda > Insecta > Coleoptera > Cerambycidae > Monochamus > Monochamus alternatus. Next base: position 29,501,203 of record CM073435.1, on the reverse strand, counting down.
AAATATCGAGAGAACTGGAATTTTTTAATTGTTGAATGGCACACTTCACCTCTTGCTCCTCTATCGGAAACAAATAGAAGGAAGTATTATGTACATCACTTACAATGTTGGCCAAATCACTAGTGTCATTGCCAGTAGGTAAAGAGTTAATAATTTGTTCTGCTATCATTGTAAAGTGTTTATTAAATAAATCAGGATCAATTTGATCGGTAATATCAGTGTGAGTAGTTCTATTAGTTTCATAATTAATTATTTTCCAGCTGTCTTTGATTCTGTTATTTGAATTAAGGATAAAGTTACTAAAGGCTGCAGTTTTCGCAATTCTTATTTCTGACAAATAATGTTTCTTATATTCCTTATATACACGAAAATCATTTAAATTTTTTGTGATATCGCAAATCATTTTAATTGATGATAAGGTATCTCTTTTTGTCTTTAGAGATTCATTAAACCAACTGACAGGCCCTCTAATCTTTGAATTATATATTTTCCTAAGAGGAAATGAGGACTTGACTGAAAGACTAAAATTGTGTACTAGATTCTCAGCTAAGGAATTGGCATTATAAGTACCCGTAAAATTACCACTAAGTAGGTTTATAAAAACACTTTGCTTTAACGCTGAAAAAAAATTGGCAAGGCCATGGTTAGTAAAATGTCTACGTGAGGTTACTAAGGAAGGCTCCTTGAAGGCATTAATTTTAATAAATTGTAAGCGATGATCAGATAGGCAAGGATCAATAACCCCCACCTCGTAGCAGTCACTGTTAAGATTAGTGACTATGTTGTCTATACAGCTAGCTGAGTGGGCCGTAACTCTCGTGTAATCAGAAATAGTAACATCAAGATTGAATGACTGTAAGAGGTACATCAAATCAGTTAGGTCGCTGTTGTGGTGGGTACATTTAAAGTTAATATTAAAATCCCCTACTAGTACAATCTCGCGATACTTGTCCGACAGGAACTCCAATAGTGCCCCGAGTCTCTCTAGAAAGCAACCAACATCACTCAAACCCGGTCTATACATGCAAATAATAGCAATATTTAAATTAGCAACTGAAATGCCACAGAATTCACAAATAGTTTCAGCACAGAATTTCTGTAATGAAAGTTGATTATATTTTATACCACTCTTAGTGAAGATGCAGACCCCACCGTGTATGTGTAATGACCTACAATAGAAACCAGCTAAATTAAAACCTGGCAGGTTTATGGTTGAAAGTGCAGTATCTTTCAACCAATGTTCAGATATGCATAAAATATCAACAAAGTTTTTATCCAAAAATAAGGTCAATTGATCTACTTTATTGGAAAGACACTGAATGTTGACATGGACAATACTTACAGAGTTCACATCATGTTTCAGAACTGAATTATTTAGTTGACAGTTAACTATTTCTTCGAGCTGGGGGTTATTCGTTGTTGAAAAAAACGATTCACCCACGCACCAGTTGGCCATGTCGTAGGGTCCAAAGCCACGGGTAAGTTACATTCGTTTATTGAAACTTTGAAAGAAGAATAATACTCAGGGAATCTTGAGTTCATTTTTTCACACTGCACTTCCGGAAACCTCCCTTTTAAAAATGCAGTTAGATCATCGACCGAGGCATCTTTAGGTAGCTTATAGGCGTGGAGAGACACTATTTTACTATTAATTCTTAAAGGTGAATTAGTACCAACTTCTTGTATTCCAATTATAGGTTTATTGGTTTTACGTTTAACACTAATCTTGGCTTGCTGAATAGCATTACCGACTTCTTCATTGGTAAATTGTTTATGTGTAGAACCAACAGTTGAGTTGATCGTGGTAAGGTAGCCTCCGTTTTCATTTTTAGCATTAGTGACAAGAGCTTCTGAATAAGTTTTAGTTCTAGCCTCATAGTAATCCCCATTGATGTTTACATTTGCATAGCCGGGCGCTGGCAAATCAACAGAAGTGGCGACAGATTGGCAGGTTTCAGAAGTGTTAGATCTACCCTGCAAGTTCCTAGCAGGAGTCTTTGACTGTTTGACATTAGCTACAGCAGTAGACTTAGTCTTAGTCTTTACACCAGTAGGTGGCGTTACTTGTTTATTGCTGATTTCAATGTTTTGGTTAATTGATGATGATTTGGAATTTATTTTATCACTGTTAGCTTTAAGTAACACAATCTGATCTTGTAGCACTGTGATTGTCAGATGCAGACTGTTAATTATTAAGTCTTTGTGGCGGAGCAAGTCTTTAAGATACGAAATTTCGATTTTATCGGCTGCACAAGAATCAACAGCTGCATCGTTGACCTTACTGGGAAGGTCAATGTCATAGTTAGTATCACTTCCACAACACATAATTGTCTTATCGTCAATTAAAACTACATTTTTTAACAAAGCAACACAACTACTATGAGAAATGGCACCACATTTAATGCACTTAGGACCACTTTGTGCGTTTTTCTGACAGCGTTTACACTTTAAAGTCAGAGTGACTTCATCAGCGTTGTTAGACGCCGCCATGTCTATTATGAGACGATGATAGAAGTCAATAGTCAATTATAAGAGTTACTATACTCGCGACAAGAATTCAGACGACTTACGTCATACGAACAAATGAATAATTCATTATATTTTCATCAAAATATTTAAGAAACTGCAACTGATAGTAATAAAACTATATACTACACTTAAAGTTTGCATTATAAATTGAACTAAATTGCAAAAATTGTTTGTTTTTAACGCGACCAAATATCGAAAATTACGTTGACAATAAAAACAAATGTGTAACGTCAGCCGTGACGTAAGACGTCTGAATTCTTGACGCGAGTATATAAAATCAGATGTTTCACATAGACTTTTACAGAAAAAAAAAAACTATAGTTCAAAACCCCCAGTGATTGAAAAAGGTACTGTTTAGTACAAATATTTTTACGAATAATATATTTTTAAACAGTTTTAATCTATTTTCTTTAAATTATTATTATCAGTTATAAAATTTGTATAATAGTTATATAATAGTATTAAACAGAATATGTTCTAAAATGTTGAACACAATTTTTAATTGAAAATAAAAAAAAATCACTGTAGGGACAAGAATTCAGTAGACAGTACGGAACCAGTTATGGAACTACACAATTATACAAGGTGATTCTAAATATACTACCAGTTACTGCATTTTCTAGACTCCAAAATAAGACGAGAAGTACCTATATATAAACATGTATTATGAATTGCATATAGGGTATGAAAAGTTAGTTCCTTATGACAGTTTAATATTAATATTTCTCAAACGTGTAGAGATAATTTTTTATATATTTTTAGGTATTAATAATATTGTGTGAAACTAACTACTCAGTGGACAAAAGCCCCAACCTGCGTTGAATTACACCCACAATATCTACCCATATATTCCTTATTATTAGCTTTTGTAACATTTTTTTACTGTTTTAGAAAGATATTTTAAGCTAATATAAATCAAATCTTCTACAATTCCTATCAATGAAGTCATATGTATGTTCTCTGATACCAAACATCTAGGTATGCTAATGAACAATTCCACAGACAAAGCTCTATTCAATAATTATCTAAAGAAAATAATCTAATTTACTCACTCTATAAAAATCTAACTTCACTTTTTTGGCAGTGGGAACACGACAAATTCAACCACAATAGATGAGATCTGACCTATTTCTGCATTTTTAGGATTGCTTCTTCAGGTGGTCTCCTTTAAGTTGAATCAAATATCTAACTATAAAAATTATTATAAAAATTAAAATTATTAGAAGTTAAATATCGACAATGACAAAAAAGTGACATCCTGTCAATGAATTAAATATGACAATACCTACTTGAAAAATGTTCACCTTTTATCTAAAAGTTTTTATATATTTTTAGGTATTAATAATATTGTGTGAAACTAACTACTCAGTGGACAAAAGCCCCAACCTGCGTTGAATTACACCCACAATATCTACCCATATATTCCTTATTATTAGCTTTTGTAACATTTTTTTACTGTTTTAGAAAGGTATTTTAAGCTAATATAAATCAAATCTACAATTCCTATCAATGAAGTCATATGTATGTTCTCTGATACCAAACATCTAGGTATGCTAATGAACAATTCCACAGACAAAGCTCTATTCAATAATTATCTAAAGAAAATAATCTAATTTACTCACTCTATAAAAATCTAACTTCACTTTTTTGGCAGTGGGAACACGACAAATTCAACCACAATAGATGAGATCTGACCTATTTCTGCATTTTTAGGATTGCTTCTTCAGGTGGTCTCCTTTAAGTTGAATCAAATATCTAACTATAAAAATTATTATAAAAATTAAAATTATTAGAAGTTAAATATCGACAATGACAAAAAAGTGACATCCTGTCAATGAATTAAATATGACAATACCTACTTGAAAAATGTTCACCTTTTATCTAAAAGTTTTTATATATTTTTAGGTATTAATAATATTGTGTGAAACTAACTACTCAGTGGACAAAAGCCCCAACCTGCGTTGAATTACACCCACAATATCTACCCATATATTCCTTATTATTAGCTTTTGTAACATTTTTTTACTGTTTTAGAAAGGTATTTTAAGCTAATATAAATCAAATCTTCTACAATTCCTATCAAAATGCAGAAATAGGTCAGATCTCATCTATTGTGGTTGAATTTGTCGTGTTCCCACTGCCAAAAAAGTGAAGTTAGATTTTTATAGAGTGAGTAAATTAGATTATTTTCTTTAGATAATTATTGAATAGAGCTTTGTCTGTGGAATTGTTCATTAGCATACTTAGATGTTTGGTATCAGAGAACATACATATGACTTCATTGATAGGAATTGTAGAAGATTTGATTTATATTAGCTTAAAATACCTTTCTAAAACAGTAAAAAAATGTTACAAAAGCTAATAATAAGGAATATATGGGTAGATATTGTGGGTGTAATTCAACGCAGGTTGGGGCTTTTGTCCACTGAGTAGTTAGTTTCACACAATATTATTAATACCTAAAAATATATAAAAACTTTTAGATAAAAGATGAACATTTTTCAAGTAGGTATTGTCATATTTAATTCATTGACAGGATGTCACTTTTTTGTCATTGTCGATATTTAACTTCTAATAATTTTAATTTTTATAATAATTTTTATAGTTAGATATTTGATTCAACTTAAAGGAGACCACCTGAAGAAGCAATCCTAAAAATGCAGAAATAGGTCAGATCTCATCTATTGTGGTTGAATTTGTCGTGTTCCCACTGCCAAAAAAGTGAAGTTAGATTTTTATAGAGTGAGTAAATTAGATTATTTTCTTTAGATAATTATTGAATAGAGCTTTGTCTGTGGAATTGTTCATTAGCATACCTAGATGTTTGGTATCAGAGAACATACATATGACTTCATTGATAGGAATTGTAGAAGATTTGATTTATATTAGCTTAAAATACCTTTCTAAAACAGTAAAAAAATGTTACAAAAGCTAATAATAAGGAATATATGGGTAGATATTGTGGGTGTAATTCAACGCAGGTTGGGGCTTTTGTCCACTGAGTAGTTAGTTTCACACAATATTATTAATACCTAAAAATATATAAAAACTTTTAGATAAAAGGTGAACATTTTTCAAGTAGGTATTGTCATATTTAATTCATTGACAGGATGTCACTTTTTTGTCATTGTCAATATTTAACTTCTAATAATTTTAATTTTTATAATAATTTTTATAGTTAGATATTTGATTCAACTTAAAGGAGACCACCTGAAGAAGCAATCCTAAAATTGCAGAAATAGGTCAGATCTCATCTATTGTGGTTGAATTTGTCGTGTTCCCACTGCCAAAAAAGTGAAGTTAGATTTTTATAGAGTGAGTAAATTAGATTATTTTCTTTAGATAATTATTGAATAGAGCTTTGTCTGTGGAATTGTTCATTAGCATACCTAGATGTTTGGTATCAGAGAACATACATATGACTTCATTGATAGGAATTGTAGAAGATTTGATTTATATTAGCTTAAAATACCTTTCTAAAACAGTAAAAAAAAAAGTGTAGAGATAAATTAATAATATTTGGCAATCTCATAACTTTATATGCCCTTTTTGAAAAATGAAGTAGAAACGTCTAGTGGCAGATAAAACAAGGGTGATAGTGCTTAAAAAATGCTCAAATTTTTTGTTTTTAAACATTTTTTTTTTTTGACAAATTCATAGCAAATATGAAAACTAAAGATTTTTACATAAAAAAAGGTGACATTCACCAAATGTTAATAACATATTCATATGTCCAGAGTTTGCAAAATGATTAATTTTTTGCAACGATTGTCAATTGCTTGTAAATCAAAATTTTTATCATAACAAAAAACCACAGGATCTACAATCAATGGTTATTGCAAAGCAGTTTTTTTGTAGCCAAATTTTTATTTGCTAGACGAGCTGCTGACAGTTGAATAAGGTTATATATTAAGACAACTTAACCTCACTTCTCTTTACTAAACGATATTTTAGCAATTTATTCAGATAGCAAATGCTAGCACACTGCTTAGTTCTTGCCCCATTGAATGTGCCAACTTTCTATTCTAATTATTCTATTTATTCCTTATGTAACAAAGTTTAACGTCAAACTGGAAATTAAAACGACGTTACATGCACTAAATTCTTGCCAAAACTGTAGTCTCAGTTTTACTTTTTACCTTCATATATTGGCTTTTAACATTAATACAATTGTAAAAATATACACTTAGATAATAATAAATTATTCATTAAAATGTTTGCACAAAAATGGCTTGTCTACAACACTAACACTGAAACCACAAAATACACCGTTATTCTAGGCGGAAACTACCACAATGTTTTCAGAAACTTCAACAAAGGTAACATTTTTCAAAACAAAATACTCAAGTTTGAAAAGACCCTTCAGCCGTGGTTTCTTGTTCCTGAAAATATTTTAGTATAAATAAAAATCTATAAGAAAAAACATTTAAACTCACGTTGTTTATTGACTTTTTCAACAATTTTGATTTCCAAATTTGAAAACATAACCTCCATTTTGTAGATTGTCAAATGTCTCTTACAGATCATAATTATTATGAAGCTTATATGACCAATGATTAGACTATTATCATATTATATGGTCACATTATTTTTGAAAATTACTTTACTTGTTTTAAAATTTACACGTAGGAATCATAGATTACGACTACGAATTACGAGTTACGAATTGTTACGGATATAAATTGTCAAATTTTTTGTCTTTTATGACCTTCACAAAACATGCTTAGAAGACGTCCACCCTCTATTGTTGATTAGAATAACTAAGAACTAATGCTGAAAGTTGAAAGTAGAATTCATTATGAATATGCCTGCAGTTCAAAAAATGTCGCAAAATGCATATTTATTGGTGTCATTAATATTGCAAAAGCTTGTACATTTCTTGTTATATGCCGATGACATGAAAATATTCTGTTCTATAAATAATGAACTGGATGCATGTAACTTACAAAGAAATTTAAATTTAGCAAACTCCTGGTATACTGTTAATAAATTACCCCTTAACACAGTGAAATGTAATGTTATGTCCTTCAGTTGCCAACTAAAGCCGATTTCGTATGACTACATGTTAGACGGGTCTTCTTTGGCCTGTTGTAATAAACTTAGGAGTTTACTTTGATCCAAAGCTTTCTTTCATTCGACACATTAATTATATAGTTAAGAGTGCCTACAAAAACCTAGGTTTTATCGTTTATATGGCAGGTCCAAGTTCTATAGCATAATATTTTTGTTCAGTTCAGTCATTTGGAACAGTGCCTTGAGATAAAACTGCACCTATTGCATGTTGAGATGCATCAGTGGTTAAATTAAATGGTTTCGAAAAATCTGAATATAGTAAAACTGGTTCGTTAATTAATGCACTTTTTAAATGTTCAAAAGGATTGATGAATTCTGGAGTGTGAACTACTTTATTTCCCTTTTTTAAACATGTAGTCAAGAGTTTTGCCATTTTTGCGAAATCTTTGATAAATTTCCTATAATAACCTGCTAATCCTAAAAATGACTTTATTTCTTTCTGTGACTTTGGAAGAGGGTATTCTTTATCTGTTGAAATTTTATCTGGGTTAGGTTTAACTCCGTCTGGTGTAACAACATGTCCTAAATATGCGACTTCACATCTCAAAAATTCTGATTTATCTAATTGTACTTTAAAATTTGATTCACGTAATCTTTGAAAAACTTGTCTTAGTGTAAAAGTGTGTTATTGTAGTGAACTTGAAAATATTATTGTCGACTAAATATACTGCACAAATTTCATTTTGTAATCCTCTTAATATATTGTTCATTACTCTTTGGAATGTAGATGGGGATTTTTTTAATCCAACAGGCATTCTTTTAAATTCATAATAACCTGTATCTGTACTAAAAGCGGTTTTAGAAATCTCATTTTTCTCCATTTTAATTTGGTGGAATCCATTAGCTAAGTCCAACGTTGTAAAGTATTTACATTTTCCGAGTTTATCTAAAACATCATTGATATTTGGTAATGGATATTTATCGTCTACTGTTTGTTCGTTCAATTTTCGATAATCAATTACTACGCGCCATTTTTTCTTATTACCTGCATCTAATTTTTTGGGAACTATCCATATAGGACTATTTCAAGGTGAATTGGAACGTTGAATTACATTATTTTGTAACATTTTATCCATTTGTAAATTTACTTCTTTTTTGTGTATTTCTGGATATCTATTTTGTATAAACTAGTGACTCATTTTTCAATTTGATAGAATGTTTGATCTGATTTGTGAAACTAAGAAATAAAAAATAAATAAAATTTACTTCGTTAGTGTCGATAGGTTAAATTTCTAAAGGTTCGAGAATTGTTAATTCTACGGGGTATTCATTTGCATTAATGTAGTTATTGCAATATAATTATTTACGTTAACTAATGCTTCTGGCATTTCTATATCAATTAATTTTGAATAAGGTAAAATTCCTGTGCCATGTTTTTGTTTTACTGGTAAAAATACAACTTAAGTTTGAGGTGGTATTTGAATAATATAAGGTTCATGTAAAGTTATAGAAACATTTTGATTTGGTGAATAATTTTCTTCAAAATTTTGACCTTTAACATAAATTGGAATTTGAACTTGCTGTGTTATTATTGTTTTGGAATAAAAATCTAAATTTGCTTTGATTTAGAGTAATAAATCAAATCCTATAAGTCCATCGAAATCTTCTGAAAAATCGACTAAGTAAAATTTATGATATTCTTCGCTATTTAATCAAGGAAAAATTGAATTAACATAGTTTCGTGATGATAAGACGTTGCATGTGAGGATTTAACAAGAATTTCTTCATTTTGAATAAAATTTGGATATACAGTGTAAGCTAAAGATGGTTTCATAAAACTTCGATTGCTACCTGTGTCTATTAAAAATTTTGCATTGTATAATTCTGGGATTATTATGTAAGGAAGGTTTATTGAGTAATTATTTATGTGTATTACGTCTGGTTCGGTGTATGACGAGTCATAGGAAGATTTTGGGTTTCATCATGATTTGAATAATTATTTCCATACAATTCTGGTAAATTATAATCATTATTTAATTCTGGGTGCTTATATATCTCATTTTCTGGTTGTTCGAAATATTCAGCACTCTGGTGTATCATCATAGTTTTCATGATTAGCGGTATAATCATATAAGTTTTTATGATTAACAGTATAATCATAAGAATTTTGGAAATTTACAGGATTTACTGTTTGGTTATACATGTATTTAGAAAATATATTTTGTTTAGGTTTTTGAACTGTGTATTTCCTGATGAGGTATCCATGGGTGTCGGTTTAGGTTGATTTCTAAATACTTGAGAGTTTGACTTAAAAACATTTGTTTTTTGATTTGAATTTAAAGGTTGTCTTTGAGATTGATTGTTAAAATTGTGTCTGTATTGGTATTTGATATTGGGGTCGATTTCTGTAAAAACTTTGTTGTTATTGTTGTTGAGAAGGTTGATAATTGGGTTAAAAGTTTGGTTGAAATTTTTGTTGGTTTGGTTGAAAATTGTTCATTCTAAAATTTTGTTGTTGTTTTGTCGGGATAGAAATCTTAGATTTTTGAAAATTTTGAAGGTTATTCTGATTTTGTCTGAACTGGTTAAAATCTAGTTCTTCACGTACAAGTGACTTTGCTTTTTCTATTTAATCAGGTTTATTAAGACGTACTGGCATTTGTATTGCATAAGGTAAGTTTGCGATATAAATTTTTAATGCTGCTTCAGTATTTAAACTATTTAATTGAGAAAAGATAAGACTACGAGCATCTTGAATTCTTAAGCCAAAATTTAATAAATCTTCATTTTTCTGAATTTTTAATGATATTAATTCCTGTACTAAACAATCTAAACTTCGTTTCTCTCCAAATGTAGTAATCAATGTATTATTTAATTCTGGTCTATAACATATTAATTCTGCAGCTCTACCGGTTAATTTACTGAAAATTGTATCAGCAAGACATACATTTATTGGTGCATTGACATTTTGTTTGTCCTGAAATGCGGTTAAAAAGTTTTCACATGGTGTTATAAATTTTTGTAACAGTTTTATGTTTCCGTCAAATTTTGGAATATTATCTGCTTGGTATCATAGTAATGTATAATTAATTTCTTGAGGCATTTCGTTTACTGTTGTTTGATTACTAATTGATAAATTCGAAATTTGCTGTAATAAATTATCCAGTGTTCAAAATTTTATTTTTCCGTGAAAATATTTAAAATTCAATTTTTGATTTTGATTAGAAGTATGCAGTTCTTTTTTGGAGAAATAAGGAAATGGTAAGGGAAAATGGGGAAAATGAGGAAAAAATCTTTAAATGAACACTTACAGTAAGAGAATATTTAAAGATGTTTTCATTAGTGTCTTCTCGAATAAAGATTGAACGATACTAATAAGCAAATTCGCTGGGAATTTTTCCGTACTTATTAATATTTCTCTTTACTCTGGTTTCTCGATTCTTTCTTGATTTTCTGATTAGTGTACGCTGCTCAGAATTTCAGTGAATCGTTGTCCTTGGGGTGGATCGTTGCCCTTTGGGGTGGATCGTTGTCTTTTGGCCTCTCTGGTTTTCTCGTCCTGGCCTCTCCGGTTTTCTCGTCCTGGCCTCTCCTTCGGTTGCGTCGTTTCGTTGATTGTGGTATTGCCACTTGCCGCCAATTGCCCGATGATTTTTGTAATCTACCACAATTTTAGTTTGTCGTAATTTAACCCAATTGCTCAGTGGTTTATTTTCCTTTAACCAATCGCGGTTTTTGTTTCTGTGTTGTGACCCAATTGTCTGGAGATTAGTATTCCTTTAATCAAACACAGATTTTGGTTTTTGTGTTGTAATGAAGTGATTTTTCACCGCCCCGTATGAGACATTTAAAAGCCGGCCCACGCTCGAACTCCAGCCAGCGCGAGGGAACCCGCGAGAACCGAACGCGCATCGAACCGCGCGCGAAGATATGACGTAGGATGCGTGCTCGATCCAACGGGTCCGATTCCGAGTCACAGCGATATTTTGCAACTCAGTTCAGAAAGTTCAGTACCTGTCCTGGCCCATACCGAGTAGCTGCGTCGTAGTAGTCCGCCCAGCAGATCTACAAAGAACCGTACTAAGTCCAGCCGACCGTCTAGTACGCAAGCGACACCATTTCACTAAGAAAGGCTTGCTATACACCAGAATTAGTACGAGTAGCCAAGCCGCCAGACGAAGCAGGCGTGTCTCCAGTGTTCCTGAGTAAGTTAACCACCTGAGAATTGTTGTAAGTCGCTAAGTGGACAAACCGTACATTTTACAAGTTCACAAATTTGAATACCGCCTGTACTGGGCTTAAGTACAACGAAGCAGAAGTAGACTGTTGTCGATTTATTTTAAAAGTGGACTGATTTTTTTTTATAATTGTTTATTTTCAATATTTTAAAGTAGTACTGTACACGTGAACTTAACTATTTACATTCTTTCACTTAATTTAGAAGAATAAAACATGGATACATTACAAATAATATCAAAATAACTTTTTTATAACGATCATGGGAGAATCTAGCCGAGTTTCTAGTTATATCCTTTTCTCGACTGACTGTTTCTATGCGAAACCTTTTGGGGGGTGACCGTTGCACCACCATGCCTAGCGGAGATCAAGTGAAATAGAATTTCACGCGGCAAAACCATTTTATATTCGACAGTTACAAAATTGGAACATATTCCCCCACCTTGAAGACTCTGGCTTCAACAGAACTTATATTTCTACTCTTGTGAAATCAATCAAAAATACCTTTGATTCTGATCCACGAATTTCTCTTTTTACTGAACATAATTAATAAAATTAATCCTACCTCACTGAACTAACTCCTGTCTAGAGAGAGGACACACCTTTGAAATGTTCCTAACAAATTCTCCTTTCTGAGTTTTTAATTTTACCATTCGTACTTTTCCATCGGAACCGGGTACGACTTCGACAATACGCGCCCTAGGCCACTTTAATGGTGGGACATTGTCCTCTTTTAATAACACAAGATCATTGATTTTAAGATTTTCGGATGAACGTAGCCATTTTGGGCGGTTCTGCAACTGATTTAAGTAGTCAACAGACCAGCGTTTCCAAAAATGTTGTCGGATTTTAGAAATCTGTTGCCATTTCGATAGTCTATTCGTTTGAATGTTAGATACATCTTTTTCTGGAAGCGAAACAGTAAAAACATCTTTAATAGAATTCCACTGTAATCCTAGAACTATCCTAGATTTATTTTCACTTTGAAAATCGTAAGTTTCATTCGAATCTTTTCCGAAAAACGTATTTACAAATTGTTTCGAATTTGAATGCCATTTGTGCAAATGAAATCCTGCGGAATTTAATAAATTTGTCAATTGAGTACATGTCATTGTAAGTTCGCATATTGAATTTGCACCTATTAGCGCGTCATCTACGTATGTTTGATTTAACAACACATCCGCTGCAAGCGGATAATTTTGTTTTTCTTTGTAAGCGAGTTCATTTAGACATCGAGTAGCTACGAATGGAGCAAAATTTGTACCGTAAGTTACTGTTAATAATTCGAGGCATTTAAGTTCTTCACCTGGATTTTCTCGCCACAAAATGTTTTGTAAAAAAGTGTGTTTCGGGTTTACCTGAATTTGTCTATACATTTTTTGAATATCGACTATGGCAACGAATTGATATAACCGAAATCTATTCAATATGTCAAAAAGTTCAGGCTGAACAGTATAGCCTTTTAACAAGATATTATTTAGAGAAATACCCGTAGTTGTCTTCATTGATGCATCGAACACTACACGTAAACGTGTAGTTTCACTGTCTTCGCGTATTACCGCATGATGCGGCATAAAGTATTTATTTTCACCGATTTCGTTGTGTAAGGTTAAAGGAACGGTTTTTGCATGATTTAACTGGATGTACTCGTTTATGAATTCTTTATATTGTTGTTTTAACTCTACATTTTTTGTCAATTTATTTTCTAACGAAATAAAGCGTTTTTTCGCTTGAGTAAAGGAATCGCCTAATTTTAGGTGTTCTTCGGAATTTTTAAATGGCAAATCTACTTGAAACTGACCATTTCCTAACCTAATTGTAGATTCTTTAAAAATTTGTTCAGATTTTTCATCATCGGCGCTTAGAATTGTTTTATTTTCGACTTCTTCTAGAATCCAAAAATTTTTTATCATTTCATCTATACTAGCAATTTTACGCGAAAAAAGACTAACGCAATTCAATTTCAGTCGGTTCACTGACAGTTATACATATATGAACTAATTTGGTCATTCGAAGTTTTTCCGCCTACAATATGTCCTAAATGTGTATTAAAAATTGACGGCATATTTTCACCTAATTTAATAATTCCTGGAACAATTAAATCATAGTAGATATCTGCTCCCAATAAAATATCAATTTTTGATGAAATATAAAACTGAGGATCAGCTAAAAAGATGTTTTCAGGAAGTTTAAATTTCGAATTATTTAAATTTATTTGTGGTAATTTGCACGTTATCTTGTCCAAAACTACGCATGAAATGTGAAAATCTTTTACATTTGCATTTGAAACGATTTTAAAATCTACCATTTCATTAGTTAACATTTTTTCCTGTGATATCCCTGAAATTTTCAACGATTTTTGATACGTTTGTAAATTTAATTTATTTAATAATTCACGTGTACACATACTCGATTGACTTGCGCTGTCTAATAAACATCTTGCCTTTACAGGATTACCGCATGAATCAAAGATAGTTACTACCGCTGTAGCTAACAGTATATGTACGTTTTCTGTTGAGCAAGTTGAGACTGATAACGAATTTTCGGCTTTCTTTTTTGTGTTACTAGCGCTATTGTGATATTCTTTAGAACTATGTGCAGAATCATTTGATCGGTCATTTACATTTTCATTGTTTTTGTTACGATTTTCATTACATGACGGCTCATTTTTTTGTGTACGATTTTCGCTTTGATTTGACTGCCATGAATTCCGATTTTTTCCGTCTTGGACCTGCTTAGTTTCTTTTGAACGCCAATTTTCTTTAGAATTTTCTTCATTTCGCTGCGAATTATAATACATATGTGAAAGCGTGTTATGATTTTTTCCACACTGTAGACACTTTCTAGGCGTGCACATTGACATCGCATGTTTATATATAAGACAATTTTTACACAACCCCTGATTTGTTATGAATTCAATTCTCGCGTTTACATTTAACTCTTTAAAACAAGAACATCTATATATTGAGTGCTGACCAGAACAATAAATACAATTTGAATTTATTTGTGATCCTGACGCTTGAGGCGAATTCGAACCAGAACTCGAAATAAAGCTATTAAAATGTGAAACTTTATTATTTGTATTTACCGCTGAATGTTTTGTCTCGATTTCTTCCAATGCTCTACACTGTTTTTCTAAAAAAGTCAGAAATTCTTTTAAAGTCGGTAGCTGTTTTGTGTCTCTCTGTAGACAATAGGTTTTGTGCAGTGAGAAATCCAATTTTTTTGAAAATACGTGGAGCAGCATCAAATCCCAATGTTCGATGGGTACGTTAAGGTTTTTCAAACTTTCAGTATTTTGATTAATTTTTGTTAAAAAATCTCGCAAATTTTGAGCCTTTGGTTTAATCAAAGTGGGTAAATTTTCAACTAAATTTGCTATGTGTGCTTCGATAATCGTGTATGTGTCTTTGTATCTATCTGTCAATATTTTCAATGCAGTCTGGAAACTAGGACCTACTAAAGCTAAATTTTGTATTAAACTCAGCGCTTCACCCCGCAAATAACCTTTCAAATAAATTAGCTTTTGAACATCATCTAAATCTGACTTTTGTATAATTAATTTATCAAACAAGTCATAAAAACTATTCCAATTAGCTGCATCACCTGAAAAAATTGGAATTTTTATTTCAGGTAAATTAACTGTTTTTGATCCACTCTGGTTTATAGATAGATTTGACGAAATTCCATTTACTAAATCAGAAACTAAATCTTTATTTGCCTGTTGTAATTTATCGATTAATTCGTGATAAGCAGTTTTTTCCGCGGTTTTATTTTTTGTTAATTCGTTAATTTTACGTTCTATCGCGGCAACTATATTATAATATTTTGCATCTATATCTTCGCTATCATTAATACCCGTTTCATCTAATTCAGCAATTTGTTCTTGAATCTTTTCATAATTTTGATAACTTGACAATAATTTTTTCATACGTACTTCAATCTGATTTTTATCATTTTCCTCGGCTAAATTCGAATTTACCCAATTTTCAATTTTTGTTATTATTCCTTTCACGTATCCTCGTCTTTTCTTTAGTGCATCCATTTTTGTTTTACAAAGAAATTTCTAATTTTTATACAATACGTGCAAAACATAATATGTTGTAATCATGCTATAATACCTATTTAACGTAAAAACTACTCGTAAGTAGGTAGATGCTCTAATACGAAACCTAATAGCTTATACAAGACACAGTATCATATTATATCTAACTGAAATAGACGAATAAATATTTGTATAATAATGAAATAATGATAAACTGTTTATATTAAATGCAAAATGACGAACGATATTTATTGTTACTTGGTTTTTTGTTTTTCCTCCCGGGGCACGTGCGGCTCAGGAACACCTGGCGGGACGACCGTCGGCTGTGCTGAGGACTGTGGAGCGGGATTCTGGTCTTGGATCCCACGGTGCTAGTCTGGCTGCTAGTTTAGGTACCTACTCGGCGATGATCTCTGCAACGACGACGACGTTATTTCGTTTGCACCATGCAACCACTTGGGGAGATTTTTTCTCAAATACGATGTTTTTTTCTGACAACAGCTACTTATACATCCACAGGTCGAAATTACGTTATGCGGGTCGAAGAACCAATTTTATGTACTGGGCTTAAGTACAACGAAGGTAGAAGTAGACTGTTGTCGATTTATTTTAAAAGTGGACTGATTTTTTTTTTTGTAATTGTTTATTTTCAATATTTTAAAGTAGTACACTGCACTGTACACGTAAACTTAACTATTTACATTCTTTCACTTAATTTAGAAGAATAAAACGTGGATTACAAATAATATCAAAATAACTTCTTTATAACGAGCATGGGAGAATCTAGCCGAGTTTCTAGTTATATCCTTTTCTCGACTGACTGTTTCTATGCGAAACCTTTTGGGGGGTGACCGTTGCACCACCATGCCTAGCGGAGATCAAGTGAAATAGAATTTCACGCGGCAAAACCATTTTATATTCGACAGTTACAAAATTGGAACACCGCCGATTATGCCAAAAGTGGCATTTGAGTAAAATAGTAAAGTCCGAAAACCGTCCAGTGCGCAACCGCCACTTCCGAACCAGCATTAGGCCTTCCCAACTTCGAGTGAAAGATTCAGTTCTTGAGCCGCCAGCATCTAGACCAGTCCCGTTCCGCACCAGCCATCCGAAGTGAGGTAGTAGCAGCCATCTGCGCAAGTTTTCCGCCACTCCGCTGCCACGATGTTAAGACCTAGCGAGGTGAGCACTGCAAAAACAGTACCAGTCGACCGCTCGTGCTAGCTAGACGTGACCAACAGAGGAAGTGAGTAAGAGGTTGTTAGGGAAAACTTAGCCGCTATAAGTTGTATACTAATCATACTTTGTTTTCCAGCTTATATATTGTGCTATGGCGTGGGTAGAGTCGCTGTTGCATTATCCGGCGACTTTACCTCACCACGCATTCAGTTTATAGGATTCCGTGCTATGAGCTGAAACGTGATATATATATTTTAAATAGTGGTCAAGTCTTTAGTTTTATAGTTTTAGTTTTTTTGCTTTCCTCGCTTGATCGCTTCCTCTTACTTGGTTTTGCATTTAGCATAGATTAACAGCTTGTATTGCTTGCTTGTAACCGTTCAGCTAACTTTGTAGTTGCTTATTCCGCTTCCGACCGTATTAGTTTTGTAAACTAGGTGTATTGTAATATATGTGTATTACTTCATTCTGACTTTTATTCCTGGATAAGTATCACTCCTCCCTCACGACCCTCTGGACATACCGTGTCTTCACTGTAGCCGCCCGAGTAGTGGTGTTTCTGCACTGTAAACAGAAACTGGCGCTGAGGTTACCGCCACCGCAACTCGGGCGTCATAGTGACATCACGTGGTACCGCTGAAGCGACGTAGGAACATCACAGTGTTTTGACCCAATTGTCCGGTGATTAATATGCCTTTAATCAACACAATACCTTGAATTATTCCTACCATATGTTGTGCATTTCTTCTCGACTAGCTAGTAAGTTCACCAGCCTGGAATTGTAGTTTTTCTTGATTTCATTGGATTGTAAGTTCGTTTTGCACATAAACATTTGAAAGTGACGAAGAAAAAACTTGATTTTTGCTTCTTGCACAAATCCTACTGACTACGCCAGCTTCGGTTTATACTTCGAAACACGATTTTATTTTGTTTTTGGAAAAACACTTTATTCATTGAAGGTTTACAAAAGTAGGTTCATCAATAGATGTTACAACAACAAATAGTAAACAAGAATTGTGCAATCAGAAGTCGACTATTTCTATGTGGAGAACTGCTGATTCTGCAGAGTCTGCTATTACTATTAGAACAGAGGGATGAGGTATCGTAATTTAGTGTCCAGACCAGGTGCTGTGCCATTCTTTAAATTATTAATATAATTTATCATTTCATTTTCTGTTACTGGGTTTAAAAACATGTTTATATGGTTTTGATAGCGTGTAATATCAATTGTAGGTAATTCAGTCAATTTTGTCTGCCATTTTTTTCCCTATATTTATAATAAAATCATTAAAGTGATTTGCTTTTTGTTTATCATATTATGTCGAAGTTACCACTTTTTTTGTCATTATTAGATGCTTCATTTACAATTTGCCATACTTTTCTATAGTTTTTTTTGCGCATCAGATAATTTAGTTTTATAATAGTTATTTTTAACTCGTTTTATTAAATTTGTAAGGTGATTTCTATAATTTTTGTATTCAAACAAAATTTCCATGTTATTTATATTTTGTACTAGTTTCCTTTTTAAATTATCTCTGTGTCTAATCGAATTAATTAATGATTTTATTTTATGAATATTGTTATTTGATTTAATAGTAGTTAAGGTGGCATTTTTTATGTGACTATACAATTTGTTAGCAAATATATAATAGGCAGTTTCAGAACTGTTTGATTGGTAAACATCTTTCCATTCTTCTTTTTTTAGTTAATGATTAATTATTATATTTGATTTTATTAAAAATATGTTTTATTCCATTATTTTTTATTTGTTTCGGAGGTATAAACAGAAAGCATAGGAGTATAGTGATCTGACAAGTTAAAATCAAATAAAAATTGTAGTTAGGTGTTTTTATTTTTCGGATAAAGATATGATCAAGCGAAGTTGCGCTATGTTTCGGAACTCTAGTAGGTTTATCAATATAAGAAAAAAAAAACATGAGGTGCCATTGTAGATAAATAATTAATCGTGTCAATATTTGAAGTGCTTAAAATATCAATATTAATGTCTCCAATAAATATTTCCAAGTATTTTTTGTCTAAGTTGCTAAAATATGTGTTCAACTCATCGATGGTAAAGTTGTGAATTTGTGGTAAGTGGTGTGTAGGAAGCAGTTATTCCTAAAGTTTTGTTTTTTATATATTTTTAGGTATTAACAATATTGTGTGAAACTAACTACTCTGTGGACTAAAGCCTCAACCAGCGTTGAATTACATCCACAATATCTACCCATATATTCTTTATTATTAGCTTTTATAGCATTTTTTACTGTATTAGAAAGGTATTTTAAGCTAATATATATCAAATCTCCTACAATTCCTATCAATGAAGTCATATGTATGCTCTCTGATACCAAACATCTAGGTATGCTAATGAACAATTCCACAAACAACGCTCTATTCAAGAAACGATTACATAAAGGGTCAAATTTTGTTATTAATTAAGTAGGTCGTTATGATGTTTAAATTCATTGTCGATATTTAATTTCAAATAATTTTAATTTATTGGTATAATAATTTTTATAGTTAGATATTTGACTCAACTTAAAGGAGGCCACCTGAAGAAGCAATTCTAAAAATGCAGAAATAGGTCAGATCTCATCTATTGTGGTTGAATTTTCGAGTTCCCACATTTTCAAGAGTGAATTTAGATATTTATAGTCTTTTCATTAAACCAGGTTAGTAAATTTAGCTAGATTTTTTTTTTTGATAATTATTGAATAGAGCTTTGTCTGTGGAATTAATTGTTCATTAGCATACGTAGATGTTTGGTATCAGAGAGCATACATATGACTTCATTGATAGGAATTGTAGGAGATTTGATATATATTAGCTTAAAATACCATTCTAATACAGTAAAAAATCATTAATATGCAATAAGATTCTCAACAATATTTACAATATAGGCTACAGAATTAATGCTATTCCTAACATACACTATAACTCCATCATTTTGGTATAGTTATTAAATAAAAAAAAAAAATTATAGGGCACAGCTGCTCCAAACAAAAGAGATACCTATTTAATTGCAATAATAATAATAATAATTACTGTTATAGTACTACATTACTGTTTTAATAAATATAAACTAGGTCTATTTAACTTTCAGAGTATTTAACTATATATTCATCACCTTGTATTTTTACTTACCTTACATTTCATAATAACTGGCCTTGGCTTATTGGAATTTTGTTCCAGGTTTCCTATACGGTAGCAGCTTTTAATTTCTTCTTCGTTAATTTCACATTATAATCAAAAAAGTTTTAGGAGTCGTTTTATTCGAATTTATTTGTTAAAAAAGTATTTCATAATTCTTACAGCATTTGGAACAAGGTATACCTATTTTTTACTTAAATAATGGACAAAAAATATGAATACCTAATTATTATGTACACTGTAGTAACATAAAAAAAAACAAAAACAAAACAGTTTTATTACTTTATAATAGAACACTTTAAAAATATCGACACAATACATATTCACAATGAAGGAAACTGTAATGGAACACTGCGCCGGTGCAACAGCTCCAATGCTCCAAAATCGTCTCTCAAGTCTTAAGCTTTTATCTACAAGTTTCAATAACATCATTGTGCATACGTAAATTGTATTCAATACATTATTTAGCTTTATTTATGTGCAATAAAATACTTTATGCCATTAATATTTGACAATTCAATTTTGATATTTACTGATGTTAATTTCTCTTGTGTAAGTCTGGCTCAAGACTATTCACATTGGGGCATTTCCTGGAGGCATATTTTAGTCCAATTTTAAAAAATTTTAATGTTTATTTTTCAGAATTTCTATTTAAACATAAGTTTTAGAGGGGTTGACTATCAAAATTAAATCGATTTCCTGAAAAATAGAACATCCTATATAAGAACTGAAGAACAGATTCCACGCTCCATTTAGTGTCTGTATACCAAATTTCATCGCACTGACTATGATGGTTTCTGAAATATAACCACTGAAAGTATCGGAGAGAACACCGTATATAGGTATACTTGGTTAAATTGCAATATTTTGGGACCTCCTACATGCACCTACTCTGTGTTGGTTCTTATGCGGAATACCCTGTATATTAAAAACTGCAGATGACTTGTTTCTACACTCCGGTCCAAAAAAGGCCAACTTGTTGGATTATAGAAATTTTCGTCCAGTCGCTGAGCACGAAGTGCTTAACGGTTCTTGCTTTATTCTAACATCGTATTCTACAGGTGCCTGTTTCGCATTTTTTTAGCTAAATTTTAATTTTTAAGATTTCTCGGTCACCGTTGGCAATTTTCTTCGTGGAACAAGGCTGAAAACGTCTTTGGAAAAATCTGGAAAACTGTTGGCAGACCATCTCAAAAATAATTTCATATTATGGCCTTTTTTAAGGTTGTACAGGGTGATTGATTTAACTGGAGAAATGAGTTTTCTGGGAAACGGCTGAGTAAAATAAATTATTTGAAATACTATTGCATTTCTGATTACTTTTACTTGAAGGTAGGGTCAAAATACAAAAATTATCTTTACGACGCTAAGCGTTGTGGCGCTTCAAAAAAATTTTTTTCCAGTAACATACATTTTTTAATATGTCACGATAAAGATCCCTTAATTTTGAATATTTTTCCTATATAACATTTCTTTATGTTCCCATTATTTGAAAAGTTGTTGTCGATTCCCAAATCGTAGGTTATTAATAGGACACCATCATAAAACTATATAAACCTATTAAATGACACTATAATTTAAAAGCTTTGCTGTAATTCTCCCATGCAACTAAACAGTGAAAAACAATTGCCAAATTTTTATCTGTTGTGATAGCTTTTGCCACACATTTCTAATAAATGTAGTAATAGTTATTTATGCAACAAGTACAAAAAGTAAGTGTTTATTGCACGCGATGTGAAATTGTCCAACGAAGCCGTCAGGTCGAGTAGAACAACACGTCGAGTGCAATAAGCACTTTTTGTACGAGTTGCATACAATATTTTTTCTACGTTCATGCAAAAACCAAAAAATATTTTATTTAGATGACACTAAGTGCAGGAAAATATGACATCGATTTGAACGTTTATGTTTTTTATGATGACAAAACGCTGTAGTAGAATGACAGATGAATGCAATAAATATTTTATTACACTAGCGCAATAAAGAACCACTTTTTCTGCTAAATATAGTTCAATAATGTTTTGTTTTTGGCATGTACATAGAAAAATTATATTCGTTGAGCTTTATTATTTTTTGAATGATTGCAAGCAGGCTAGGCAAAAAACAGTATTTGTTTTCATATGACATATTCTCAATGAGAAGTGTCAGAATTTTGAAGGTTTTAATAATCATTATAGTTCATAGAATTAACTTTTGAAGTGTTGTGATCGTTCATTAGTAGTTGTTATTGAAAAGTAGCAGTAACAAAATATTTTCCCATGATGAGAAAGTGGATATGCTGTTAATTTTTGGAGAAGCCCAGAAAAATGCATTACGAGCAAGAAGATTATATGCACTGAGATATCCCGAAAGAAATCTTCCAAATCATCAAATATTTTGCAAATTGGAAAATGTTCTTTGTGGGAATAAAAAATCATTTTTAGTTAACAGGATGAGACAAAAAACAGTAACTGCTGATGAAAATGTGGCAATTATAATAAACTTTTTTAAAAATCATCCTAAAGCATCGATTAAAAAGGCTTCGAGAGAGTTAAATTGGACATATAATGCAATTCAAAGAGTTTTAAAAAGTAACAAATTTTGCGATTGTAAAATACATAGTGTGCAAGAGTTAAATCCTGGAGATTTTAGATGATGATACTAATTTGTATAACCACATTTTGTGGACAGACGAAAGTCATTTTATTAATCATGGCATTCCAAACCAGAAAAATACTCATCATTGGTCAGACGAAAACCCACATAGTATTAGAGAAGTTCAAAGGCAGGGTCACTTTAGTATCAATGTGTGGTGTGGAATTGTAGGACGCCATTTAATAGGTACATATTTTTATGATGGTGTCTTAACGGGACAGAGGTATTACAATTTTTTTGCAAATGAAATTCCTATTATAGAAAATATGCCACTTCAAATTAGGTTTTGACTGGACGGCGCCTTACCATAATGCTGCAGTTCAAAACTATTTAAATTTGAACTTTGAAAATAAGTGGATTGATACTAATGGCCCTTTACAATTTGCTCCGAGAGCCCCAGATCTAACCCTTCTTGATTTCTTCTTGTGGGGAGCCCTAAAAAATATAGTGTATAAAACTAAAACAAACAGTATTTATCATTTGAAGCAGAAAATCACTGCTGCTTGTGCTGAAATATCTGGCAATATTTTAAAAGAAGTAATGTCCACTGTACTAAGAAAACATTACGAATTGTGTTTAAATAATGGTGGTCACATTGAACACCTATTAAAACATTAAGTATTGTGTTTATTTATTTTTATATTTTTATTTCAGTTGATTCTTTTCTGTTTAGATATTTCACTTGATATTCTTTATATTATTGTGTCTCCCTTATATGATAGGTGGGTTTGTAATTCTTACAAATTAATGTAATTGTTGTATACACAGTTGTTTTATTAAATTGTTTATAATGAATACATTTTTTATTATAAATAGAACTATAGTTATTGATACATTGAACCAGCAAGAGCATTGAAAATATCTATATCACTGACTACGTCGTTGCAATAATAATTATTATGAGATATAGAAATTTACTAGAGAATTGCCCGTAACTGTTTCAATAATGGGAACATAAAAAAATGTTATATAGGTAAAATATTTAAAATTAAGGGATCTTTATCATGTCATATTAAAAAATGTATGTTGCTGGAAAAACATTTTTTGAAGAGCCGCAACGCCTAGTGTTGTAAAAATAATTTCTGTATTTTGACTTTACCTTCAAGTAAAAGTAATCAGAAATGCAGTAGTTTCTAAAATAATTTATTTTTCTCAGCCGTTTCCCAGAAAAGTTCATTTCTCTAGTTAGTAGTATTTCTCGATCACTGTACAGACGACGAGAGGTCAATATTGTGCCTTCTGGGGTGTCGTCCTTTCGCGACGATATTATAACTTTAAACGTTAATATAAACATTTCAAAAGCTTTATTTACGTTTGTGGAGAACTGCTATTTAATTAATATTTTATTATAATTCTCTGTGCTGTCTCTGGTATGGGTTTCTTTGGATATTGCTACCGCCTGTGAGTAACTGGTTGCACATTTGACGAAATATTGAAACTCACTTCAGGCTTCAAATTAAAAGTTTACTTATTGATATTTATTTATTGAACTCTTTTTTTTTATTAAATATATTTATTAATTTATCTTTTGAGATTGTACATGCATAATATTCAATGAAATTGGATCAATTATTTACTACTTTTTTCAAAATAAAAAATTTTATATTTGTTCATCACACAGCGGTACCGTATGCATGAGAGAAAAACGAACATTTCACTAAATACGGCACTACATGCCAGACAGATGTACTCCTTGTATGAGAAACATACTATTTTACAGAATAGTGTTTTGCAAAACTAAACGAGACTACAAATTAAAAGTTTACGTTTGTTTAAATTTTTTGGTAAAAAAATATATATTAATTTATCCTTTTAAGACTTTATATACATAGTGTTTAACAAAATTGAACCAGATTACTTTACTTTACTTTTTTGCAAGATAAAAAATTTTACATTTGCTAATCAGCCTAGAGAGCTACTAATAATTTAGAAATGGTGCGTCAGTTCGGCATGCAGCGCATATGTACTTGATGGAATTTTTTGCTTAAGGCCAAATATTTGCCTCTTCCTTTCTAATTAATAATACGAAACTTGATGTAAAATCCTATTTATTTTCAGTTTGATGTATTTCAAGGACACTGCATTAATAACAAGACCCATTAGTTACATCCGGGCTTACATCCAATTTATAGAGTTTTATTTGTCATATGACATTTCATTTTAATGAAATGAAAATATGTAAACGTAATATAGAATAGAATATAATTTATTTATACTAGGGACAAAAAAGATTTTTATAGGACAAGTCAAAAAACTTAACTGCTTTTGCTTCAGAGAAGAAATTTGCGGACTCATGTGTTATACAAACTTTCTGGATTCTATTTGAGATATGAGACTTAATTAAACCAAAGGCTTTACCACGCATGTCCATTCGAAATAATTTATTAAGTAATACCCCATGGTTCGTACAATCAAAAGCCTGTGTCAAGTCTAAAAATACACCATGGACAATAGTCCATTATCAAGAAAGTGCAATATTCTTTCAACAAAGCTGAAAACAGCTGTTGTTTTTTTATGTTGTTTGCTTCCAACAATGGCATCAGTTATTTGCACATTATAATTTCTGTCAATTTTGAAAAGACCAACAACATACTAATAAGTCTGTAATTTTCAATTAAGAAGGGATCACCCTTTTTATACAGAGGCCTAACAACAGCTATTTTCATTCTCGCTGGAAAAATACCACGGCTCAATGAGACATTAATAATGTAAGTAATGGGCTGTATACTATATGAAGCTATTTTTTCAAAAATACATTACTCACAAGATGTTGAAAACTTATTTTTAAGTGCTTGTATGCATTGAAACACCTCTTCAGTTGTAACTTCAGTTAAATAAATATAGCTAATAACGTTAACGTATGAGCTGAATTAGGTTTAACAGAATCATTTCCAACAAAACGTAGAGCATAAAGCATCAATCAGAATAAACACATTATCTATACAGGTTTTTGAGGTAGCAGTAACTAGTAGGTTCATTTATAGGTAACTCCAAATTATAAGCTTTCAACAAATTAAGTATAAATTGACATTCTTTTGGAATGCTAAATGTTTTCATCATATCTACATTGAAGTCTCCAGCAATTAATACAAACTTGTTTAACTCGCAGCCTTTATCTAACAGCAAATCCAACCTGTACAGAAAATTATCAAAATTACACAAAGGTGGTCTATACACAACACATAATTCCATAGCATGAAATATTAGGTTTATTCCAAGAGTCAGTTTGAGACTGTTTCAAACTATTACAGATATGCGACCAATTATGTTGCTACTATACTTTCAGCGATATCAAAGCAATATTCGCCTGGTCAAACAATCCCTGACAGTTTGAAACCAATTTTTTGCGCTCTAGGAACAAAGCTATTGATATACCCGACTTCCAAAATTGTAGAGTGACTAATGTTATAAACCTGCTCACAATTTATAGCAGTCAACACAAAGAAATATACATGCAGCCCTTATATTTTTCCTACAAAATCGTATGCCGCATATCTCTGAGAGCATACCCAATTACACAACTTCTGCTGGCTTTTGATTGGCTGCGACGAATTATCGGATCCAACTGTTTCATTTCCAGTGCTATCATGGGCTGGTATATCGTTCGGGCGGGCAAAATTTCTGGTATATCTTTTGTTAATTTTATTATGAATGTAATTAATTTTATTAGTGATTTGATTGAAATAAGAAATATCGGATGATAACATGTATGAAGAGATAAGTGCGCGAGGTCAAAATATGAGTGTAAGTGATGTTGAAATATATATTTCATTAACAAAATTGTATGTGTGCAAATAAAAAAGTGGTAAAGAAGTACAACTGTGAAACGGAAAGTGATGGAAACTCGCGGAAGGAAGATTGTATTTTTCAAATGAGTTTTCGACAAAAAAAAATTCTATTGGTATATCTTACAAGATATACTTAGTCTGTATAAATGAAATTGAAAAGAGTATGCTCATAGAAAGGACGAAATAGTGATATGGCGAAGGAACTATTTAAAATAAATATTAAAAAATAAGAATCTGGATCGAAGAATATATTAAATTTTGACGAAACATGGATGTATGAATGTTATACGGAAAGTGGTACGATATGATATAATACGTGTTAATGTGTGACCGTTATAGTGACAGTGCTAGTAACCAATAGTAAATAGTGTGTATGTATTCTAAAGCCTTTTGTCCTTTTGAATGCGGAATTCGCAAATATTTGCGCGATTTATTTGATTGTGGAAAAAT
Organism: Monochamus alternatus; assembly: GCA_037114965.1. Classification (NCBI taxonomy): domain Eukaryota; kingdom Metazoa; phylum Arthropoda; class Insecta; order Coleoptera; family Cerambycidae; genus Monochamus; species Monochamus alternatus. The sequence goes on along the minus strand of CM073435.1, from coordinate 29,474,176 downwards.
CTCTATTTGTCAACTACCTATAACATTATCTATCATTTTCATCATGAAACTGCCATGGTAGATTATCAGAAGCACAAAACAAGTTTATCAACACCACATAATAATGAAAGGGACAATAATATTTGTAGTGTTTGACAGTTTCGCAAATTGCGATTGTCAAAAGTTGAGATTTTTCCGCCGTAAATAATTAGTAAGTTGCAAAATTCGTGCAAAAATCCGTGAATTTCGCGTCCATGAGGACAAGGCTTAAGTGTGATATCCACGGAGTGCGCATCAGGTAGGTGTAAGTGGGTGGTGGTGGGCAACCGACGGCATTCTAATTTGTAAAGAGGATCACACAGGTGGCACATTTAAAGTAAATTGTTAATGTGCTAGGTTCAGCCGACGTCAACTTATTTTTGATAATTTTGTGTATTTAACTCTTCTCAAGTGGCACGCGTAGGTAATCATACCACACGTATCTTCCGTACTCATCTCTGTGTTGTGAATTAGTCACTTTTTATTATTTTCGACCTTGGGTATTTGATAATACAAGATAAAAACTTTAAATTTTGAAATATTCTTATTATTTTTATTATCTAACGCCTCAAAATTGGTAAAAACTGTTATATCACTGTTTCTACTCTAAAAATAATGGATATTATGTAATGCAATTATTTTTGTCATTTTTGCATATTTTTTATATCTGATCGCATTCAAATTTAGTACTCCTATGAAATGTTGCTCCCTGCACGCTTCACCCGTCGTGCTTGTCTACAAGCTAGCGATTAGTCACACTCTACAATTTTGGAAGTCAACTATAGTAAATACAGCAGCTGAGCATTCAAAAACATATTCTACAAAATTCTACAAGAATTTATGTTCTCTCGGCCTACACACTTTAAGGAATGCATAAAACAGTGCCACCATGAGCATTATTAGTTGAACGACAATAGAAAGAAGCTATATAATAATTAGTTATTTGATAGGCATGAATACGTCTTTCTGATTGCCAGTGTTCAACAACAGCAACAAAGTTGACAACTGTATCGTTTGCCATTACAGTTATATTATTTATACAATTTGATGCACTGAACATTTTGGTGTAACAAACTAATTTGCACAATATTATGCTTAATTTCAGTCACTGATGAATAAGACTATTATTTATTACAAGCTAAATGACTTTTATAGCAAGCGCAATCTGAATTATTAGCGGTATGATCAGTATTTAGTATCTTTCTATAGTAGCGTTTAATCTTATGTATCAAGTTAAAAATATAACTTTATTTTGACTTTGTCTGTTGAATTATATTAAATGTAAATTTTGCAAACTTTTTAATAGTTAATGTAATATGTAATTTTAGGTACTCATTCCACCTAAAAGCATGCAGCAACGTTTGCGAGATGAGGCAAAGAGTGCAGTATCTGTCCTCGAACAAGTGAAATATAGAGCAGAGTGGCAAAAGTATCAAGAAGCTCAAAAGGCAAAGGAAGAAGAAATCTTAGAGAGGGAGAGAAGTACTAAAATTATATTATTCAACAAGCATAGAATAATGGCTGTGATTCACCTGAGTGAATTACAGCTATTATATGCAAGTAAAATACTATACTTTGTCCACGATACACACTTTTTACTGAAAAAAATATACAATATTTTGAAATATTCATAACATGAACATGACACAACATACAATTCAAAACACCTTACTTTTAGGTTTGACATCCGTCGTTCACTTGATAAATTTAAAAAAGCAAATAAAACTTTAATTACTACTTTCATTCAGAAAAATGTTAATATTTATGTGTCTGGTATAGTGAAACTGGGTAAAGTGATTGGATTTTATACAGGAGGTTCGGGTTCAGTTACTAACACTTGAGAATTTTAGTCCATTTTCAATACTGTCACACTGAAAAATTTAAATTTGACAGAAATATGATTATTCATTATATTTAGGCCACCCTTTATTTTCGTTATTACTAGAGAAGTTTTGAATAAAAGTTGTAGCGCTGTAACTCAGTACTTTAATAAGTTAATGGAAGCTTAGTGGCGTGCAGAAGTTGAGGAGTACAAGAAGTAATATATATATATTTCATATTTTTTAATGGAACACCTTGTTAATCCTTTTTTTCTAGTTTAAAAAATATACATTTTGAGCCTTTGACCTACTCAAGGTGGTTGGCATACAACAGTTGTGCAATCACACACATGCTCATCTTTAACCATTTTCAAGTAATTGAACATTTAAAATTATATTTAAGCTATTTATTATACAGCGGAAATTACAACTATTAAAATAGTCTACGAAAATAACAAGTATTCTGTTATTATATGACATTTATTTCAAATAAATTGAAATAAATATTTTGTAATTTTCTTTAATAATTTATTAATATTCAATGTACAATAATTCGAAAACGGTTAATGATAGAAATGACATAATATATCATATTTTTTAAATAAAAAAAATAATTCAAAAATTCAGCAATACATTCCATTTCCTAAAAAATATATTATTGCTTCTTGTACTCCTCAATTTCTGCATGCCACTGTGCTTCCATTAACTTATTAAGGGGTTCAATTACAGCCCTACAACTTTTATTCATAACTTTATTTTGTATCACTAATAATAACGATATAATAACCCTGTGCATCATTATACTTGAATAAGCAGACGAATAATATATGCAGGGTTGCGTAAAAATCTGGAATAAAATTAATATAACAAGTAACTTCTAAAAAAAATGCTTAAACACATATATTGATTTTAAATTTTACTTATTTTATGGCAATAAAATGAAATATTTTGTGGTGTAGAACTAACTACACTTATTGGCTATTCGCTACTCCATGCCGGAATGAAAATGTCACAGACACAAAGCGTTCTACATGCGGTAGACATCATTGAAAGCTATCGACCTTTATCGCGTTCGGCAAGAAACGATATTTTGCAAACACAGAATTCTAGGAAACGACTACTCTGCGGGCTAATGCCTTGACCAGCATTGAATTACACCTGGAAAACCTATGGCAACAACTAGAGCCACTCGTCAGTAGCCCACCAAACATACCAGTTTTGAGCTTATTAGATCTCATCAGCTAGCTGTTTTAGTCTGTTTAATCCGACAGAAGAGACCATGAGTACACGGTGTAGAACTAACTAATTAGTTTAACCCCTGGTTTTACATTATAACATTTATAGGAAGGACCGCTCATCATTAACTAGTAGGTGTTCTATTGGAGGAGGAGTTCTTATCACAATACAGAAATGTATCCCAAGTCGACTGTTGCCGTGTACTCAAAGTATTGAATAACTTTTTGTTATGATTGGAACTGGTCCTAGTCAGTGTATTGTTGGTACTGCATACTTTCCACCCTGCTCTCTCTTTCCTCAGTATACCAGATCTTCTATGAGAGTGTTAATAAATTATGTGATGACTTTCCTGGTGCTCAGTTGTGTTTAATAGGTGACTTTAATGTGCATGCTAGATGGGAAGTTGGACCTTATGGATACTCAGATACTACTCTACCACATTTGCCACCTAATGAAATTGCATCATTAATAATTGTTGCTAATCTAACCTCTTTCCAAAATCTGTGTCAAGTGAATAATGTGCATAATGATCATGGTTCCTTGTTGGATCTTGTGTTTGCTCGGGACTCTCAGCTGCTTGTTGAAAAATCTGAAGAAACCATTATTAATCCACCAGATGCTTACCACCCTCCATTATTCTGTACTTTTTATGTAACGACTAATCCTTACAATGAACTTATATCCATAGATTATAGAGACTTTAAATTGGCAAATATGTTGGGCATCTCTGACTTTTTATCTCAATTTAACTGGGATTTGACTTTATCTGATCATACTTTGGATGATATGGTTGATAAGTTTTATAGTATCATATATCAAGCAATTGAATCATTTGTTCCTTTAAAGAAATTTTCAAACATGAAATTCCCTCGCTGGTTTACACCTGAATTAAAACAACTTATCGTAGCGAAGAAATAATGTCACATGCAGTACAAAGAATCTAAGTTGCTGTTTAATTATCAACAATTTGTTAGGCTAAGATCTTTGTGCAAATCTCTCAAACGTCAATGTTTCAATAATTATATATTTACCACTCAAACATCTATTCACAATAATATTAAAAGTTTTTGAAAATTTGTTAACTCAGAACGAAAAAGTTCTGGAATACCAAGTGAAATGGAATACAATGATGTCCTATACTCGACTGGAGAAGAGATGACCAATTTATTTGCTCAGTATTTCTCATCAGTATACTGTGATACTAACTGTGATACATTTAACGTTTCTGTACCTGAAAGTTCTATTAATTTAAGTTCGCTCTCTATTACGATATTAGAAATTTATGCTAAACTTTCGACATTAGATGTTACTAAGGACCCTGGGCCTGATGAAATACCTCCTAGTATTTTAAAATGTTGTAGTTTTATTTTAGCAAGACCACTTTTTATTATATTTAATAAGTCACTTTCAACTGGCTCGTTCCCTAATGTATGGAAGAAAAGCTACATAACCCCTATTCATAAAACTGGAAGTAAGACTCTGGTAACAAACTATCGTCCCATAAGTATCTTGAGTACTATCCCCAAACTGTTTGATAACATCATATGCAAGTATTTGACTTCCGCTTTCAAAGGTACGCTTATAGATGAATAGTTTGGATTTATCTCGCCTTGGAGGAGGGATTTCGAGTTCATTTTTTATACACCGATTTCTCCAAGGCCTTTGATCTAGTCAATCATAAAGTGCACTTGCATAAATTTCAACTCTTGGTTTGACTGGCTCATTAATTTATTGGATAGGAAGTTATATAAGTGGTCGTTCTCAGATAGCTCGATTCCATAACTTCAAATCTAAAGAAATACAAGTTACTTCGGGAGTTCCTCAGGGGTCACATTTAGGTCCTCTCTTGTTCAATATTTTCATAAACGATATATCTCAGTGATGTGATTTTTGTAAATATCTTCTGTTTGCTGATGATCTTAAGCTTTTTTCTAGAATTCTTAGTGCTAAAGACTGCCATCTCCTTCAAACTAATCATGACAACGTTACTGATTGGTGTTTTAAGAACGGTATGCAACTTAACACTGCAAAGTGTCATGCTATGATATTCTGCCGTGGTAAAATTACTTATAATTATACTTATCGAATAAATGATGAATCTTTAGATACAGTTTACAGTATAAAAGACCTTGGTGTGACCATTTATAGTTCTCTGTTATTTATTCCACATATATCTGCAGCAATATCTAAATCATTGCAAATGTTGGGTTTTATAAAGAGATGAGGATTTTATAGATGTAAGAACGTTAAAGATATTGTATTGTGCACTTGTTAGGCCTCACCTAGAGTATCCTTCCAGTTTATGGTCTCCTGATTATAATATCTATATACAACACCTGTGTGTATGTTCAACACCTGTTTTTAAGATATGCTGCTTTCAAACTGGGGTATGTTGCACCATTTGATTATTATCAGTTAGAAACTGAGTTGGGTTTAATGCCTTTATCTCATAGACATAAAAAGAAGGACTTAGTACTTTTTTATAACATATTAAATTCTAATGTTTGCTGTTCTTCACTTTTACGTCAAATCAACATTCAGGCACGAGTCATACATACCCGTTCAGAATTTTCTACATTAAATTACCTGTAGATACCACTAATGTTGTATTTGTGATTGTTTTATTTTGAGAAAAGTTGTTTTTTAAATGAAAAAAATGGTATGGTTAGATTCAATTTTCCGTGAGCTTTTCAACGTTCCCACACACAACATATGTTTTCATTTGAAAACAAAAATTTGGTGGCTTCCAGCTGAGGGGTTGAAGGAAAATATTAAATTTTATTGCCATAAAATAAGTAAAATTTAAAGTCAATATACATCTTTAAGTGTTTTCTTTTAGAAGTTACAGGTTAAAAAAATATTAATTTTATTCTGGACTTTTGCCGAACCCTCTATATATGTATTAATATTGCCGTGCACAAAAATATTTATATACAAATTGTTCTCTTTAAGACCTTCAATGCTTATATCTCGGTCGCGGGGACAGCTAGTATAACGAAATTTAGTATACATGCACTAGATGACATGTAGAAGTCATCCATCCATGTTTTTTTTATAGGAAACTTTGCTAAAATATATATTTAAATTAAAATATGATTAATTATAAATACATTCTGATAAAAAAATGTCTATAAAATTTGTAATTTATTATAAAAAGCAGTGTGACGCACCTACGTCGCGTTGGCGGCGGTGCGATGCGATGCGACACGGTGTCACTATTATAATGCGGCGGTCGATTACATCGGGTGCCAGTTCCTGTTTTAAAGTGTAAAAATACCACTACTTAGGAAGCTACAGTGAACATATGGTATGTCCAGCGGGTCTAGGGAAAACAGACTTCACAGGCGGAATAAAAAGTCACAATATATATCACAATCTGTATATTAAATACCCATACCGTTGTCAGAATAACGGTTAGTTAGCGGTATCTCTTAATTGAGACCTTCACTCCTAGATTAAGTTCCGGTAACATAGGCTCGCTAAAATACACCGGTTATGGTGCTTCATGAATCTGTGGTTGTTATAAATTAATAAATAATCATAATGCAAAATTTTGTAAACAAGCAACAGCAGCATGGACGTGTTTGTTTTTTGTGTGCTTGTTGAATTTATTTTTAATATATATTGTTTATTACACTTTAATTTTAATAGTAAAATCTTACTTTGTTCCACCAGAGTGAGGCAAGTCAACATTTGAATGGCTAGAAAAATATAACTGCATTGTATTCTATCAAAAATTACAAGTACATCAACAGTGTTAGCTTATTACCATGCAAATTTTGTTACAAAGGCATCTTATGGTATTATGTTTTGGGGCTCTTCAAGTCATTTTGAGAGGGTTTTTAAACTTAAAAAAAAGCCATTTATTACGTTATGGGTAAATCTCCTAGAACATCTTGTAGAAACTTGTTTAAAAACTTAAATGTGTTATCACTCGCCAGTATTTATATTTTAGAAGTAGTAATGTATGTAAAATATAATATTAGTGTTTTTTTAACCAATAACTTTAATCATAGTTATATCACCAGAACAGGTGATAATTTAACTGTTCTTTTGCATAAATTGTCTAAGTATGAAGAATGTCCAAATTATATAGGTATAAAACTATACAGGGTTAATTATGACTAAGTACAAATATTTTTGGAGGGGATAGAAAAAAATAAGAATTAACAGAATTTTCTTTCAAAAAATTTCCAAACATAAAGCGAAAAAAAAATTTTTTCGATATTATATTAAATCCTTATTTAACGCTGCCAATGCGAGAATCAGAGTATGCAACCAGCAAGCTACCGTCATGCAACAGTCGGTCCAGTCGAGTCGGTTCGCTGTCATGTTATAATTTAATTCCTGTGTTTACGTTGTAGTTTTGTGTTCTTCTTCAGTTTTTAGTGCCTTATTTTAATTTAAAACGTTTTATAGTTAATAAATAAAGGAATATGTGTCGGGTACAGATATTTTCCCACAATATAGTTCGCCGGTTTATTTTTCTAGGTTATGGGACAAGACTGCCGCGGGTGTTAAACATTTTCTGTTATCTATTAGAACCTACCTACCACCCCTTTCTTCGATTTTGTTATAATACATAGGCATTGTATCTAACAACTGTACCTACGGGAAGAGTGTTTATCGGTAGTGAGTGAAAATGTAGTTTTACCAGTTTGTAACCAAATAATGAAAAACGAATGCAAAATGCTGGAGCTAACTGGATTAACTGTTACCTACCTATCAGGTATTATTACTAATAAGAATGTTAATTTTTCTCGTTTCTGCATTTAGAAATACTGCATACGACCGCATGGTAGTTGTTGACAGATGTAATGCCAACTATGTATCTAAGCCATAAGCCATCTCAGTCTATACTCATCATAGGCGCCGACTTTCCGTAGGAAAAAAGTGTTTTGCCCCATTTTTTAAATATTGAGCTAAAATTCTGGAATAACTTTTTTATTGTCTTTTAAGGCTCCATGAGCACGTGGTTAAAATTTTTGTACTTAGTCATAGTTAACCCTGTATAATAAGTTATCTGAGTATATTAAAAATATAGAAAACAAAAATAAATTTAAAAGGGAAATAAAAAAACATCTTGCATCAAAATATTACTATACGACATCTGAATTTTTAAATAACTAAATAGTTATCGACATTTTTCAGTGACACATATGTTTTTATTGTTAAAATTTGTTATTTTACATGATTGTTAATTTTTTAAGTTTTGTATTTGTAATTTTACTGATCTGTATATTTGTATTTGTTTATTATATTGTGCTAATTGTGACCTAGTTCTATGCTATAATTGTTATAGTCTTTGGGATAATAAATTATTATTATTATCAACTGTTACTAATGGAAAAAGTAACATTTGATAAGTTGATTAACTTTATTATGGAAAATTATAAATGTAATACAAAAAAGGAAAAGTTCCTTTAAAAAAATGTTACTTTTACCTAATTCTACAATCAATCATTTTATTAAGACATATTGTATGAAATGTTCTCTGCAGTGCAGAAGAATTTATGTTATAATCTCACAATTTTCGTAATATTCGTAATATATGATGTGTATATTTTTATGTATTAATAATATTATGTGAAACTAACTACTCTATGGACTAAAGCCCCAACCAGCGTTGAATTACACCCACAATATCTACCCATATATTCTTTATTATTAGCTTTTGTAACATTTTGTTACTGTATTAGAAAGGTATTTTAAGCTAATATAAATCAAATCTCCTACAATTCCTATCAATGAAGTCATATGAATGCTCTCTGATACCAAACATATATATTATATTATTATATTAGCTTAAAATACCTTTCTAATACAGTCAAAAATGGTGTGTATATTTCCAAATACTAATGGTGTCGCCACACTACAGCACATTACAGAATTCTATATTGACATTCAGATGATTCGACAGACAAGTATTACAAAGGTGACGTGATTTAGCAGACGATGGTTCAAGACACCAATTATTTTTTATTTTATACAGTTTCTATTAAGTCTGTATGCAACATCACTCATTAGTTTCATAATTCGTAATTAAAAAATTACAATACACAATTTTAATGAAATGCGCAACTTTAGAACGAAATAAGTATAAAACTCAATAATTAATATTTGACATGATTACAATTTCGTTTACTGACCGATTTTATTTCATTAATATTTAATTCTTATTACTTATTAAAATAAGATAACTTGTACTTAGCTCATCCCTTTCGCAATTTAATTGATAAAAATTGCATAGTAAACAAAGTTTGTATTGAATTATTTAATTGTTAATATCCTGAAAACGGTTTAAGGTATGGACCATGGAAACGGATGCGTTACATATTTTACTTTAGTACACTACCAAGATTGTAAACCTGATGGTTTGCGTTAATTTAATATTAAAAATATGTTTGTAAAATTACATAAATACACTGTTGGTATATAGTAGTTATAAACAATAATCATAATTATTGACTGTAAGAAGTATGTTTTATTTTGCTTTTAGTCTAATTGAGACTAAATTAAATCACATCAGTTAAAAGCTAACCTGAATTGTATTGCTGTTAAATGTTAGCAAAAGCTATCTTACGTTTATTCAATATAAAACTGTCATTGGTTAAAATTTGTCACTGGTGTATTTATCAGGGCAGTTATATTTTCTTATTCCTGAAAATAATAAATACAGTGGCACAGGCGCACAGGTACATAAACATTTAATGCAAAAATCAATCAGATATTCTTCTTTATCTCACAGAAAAACCTTACTTTTCAAAATTTTAATACAATTACACAAAAAATAAATTATAGTAAAAAAAATATCTTAGGCTTATAATTTTTTAAGGAAGCAAAGTTGTACTAAGGTGATCTAAATCACCTTATTTTAATCCAATGAATATAGCCCATTCTTTAATGAACTCTGGTAAATATTTACTGTCTTTTCAATTAGTTTTATAGCTTATTCACTATTTATGCTTAAGAATTATTCACTTTCTCATTACCTCATAAATGATGAAAATTATATTTTTTTGTTTTTTCTTTTTTTTATATTGCTAATAAGTTTTGTTTTATAGTTTGTCAAAGAACTTATAAAGAAATATATTCTGTTGACTAGTTTTTACAATTTTCCCTAACTGACCATAATTTATCTTGTTCTTTCCTATCTTACAAAAGCTGTATTCCCTATTTGACCTATTTTGTTTAATATACTGGTGTGATAATATTACATGATTAAAACATTTTTAAACTGAGTTTATATTTGCATTAAGAACATGCCGAATACAGAAGTGTTGAAATCATAAACTGTTTTCTATTTCGAGGTATTTCCTAGAGGGCGTTACATCCATCATATTTGTGACATAAATGTTTATGTAACGTTTTTAGCTCTGTTATCACGTTTTTTATTAAGAAGTCTGAAACCTACATTATTTTTGAGGAAAAAAGATATATTTCTCACTAGTCTCAGATCTATCCACTAATTCACCATTGCGTGTTTCCGAAAAAATTTGTTGGCAGTGTAGACTTTATTTTAACTCAAACATAAACATAACTTAATAAAATATTGGTGGGCACTCGCCCTTCCTTACCCTAATCATATTATTTAATTTAAATATAAATTTGTGTCTAGAATTAAGTATGGCATAATGTTCTGGGGGGCTTCTCATAATTTTGAAAGAATATTTAAGATACAAAAGAGAGCCGTTAGGACCATTGTCGGTGCAACAAAATATGCATCCTGTCGAAATATTTTTAAAATGTTGCAAGTTTTGCCGCTGCCGTGTATTTATATATTAGAAATATTATGTTATGTTAAATCTAACATAGACACGTTCCAACTAAATAACTTTAATCACAATTATAATACTCGAGAAGGCCAACTTTTGTGTATACCAATACATAATAAAACAAAATATGAGGAGTGTCCTAGATATATGGGAATAAAATTATATAATAAGCTTCCTGCTAGATTTAAAATAGAATCAGATCTAAGAAGATTCAAAAAATCTGTGTCAGATTTTCTTTTACGGAAGAGTTATTATAGTGTGAGTGAATTTGTAAATGATCAATGTTTTTAACTTTTTTAATGTGAAATGTATTTGTGTGATTTATAACATAAATCACACAGCAGAGCACAAGTTTCTAAAATTATGTGTTCTACTTTGTGACTAGTCCTATACCACCATCAGAGTGGTCTTTTTCTGTACTTTGTATTTACTGGACAATAAAATTATTATTATTATTATTATTATTATTATTTTACCAAGGTTTGGTATAAAAAATAGAAGGTAAATCGATTTCCTGAAAAATTGGACATCCTATACTACTTGTCCCTGCGACCGAGATATAGGCTTTGAAAGTCTTAGATAAAACAGCCTGTATTGTTATGTATATAATTTATTTTCAGTTGCCTATGCCCAAATCGACTGGCATGATTTTGTAGTAGTTGAAACAGTAGATTATCAACCATTTGAAATTGGAAACTTTCCACCGCCAACAACACCTGAAGAAGTTGGTGCTAGGATTCTTATTCAAGAACGAATTGAAGAAGGAGAAGATATTGAAATGCAGTTAGAGAGTGACGATGAAGAAATTAATGCAACTGTTAAGTATTTTTGAATAATTTAATGGTTAATGTAATTGAATAACATTTTTAGGATGAGGGTTTAAGTACAATGCAAGATAAAACAAATAATCGTAAAGGACGAGATGATAATCGCATTCAAGATATGGAAGAAGAGAGCTCTGAAGAAGAAAATGATGTTTTAGAAAAAACTCCATTGGCATCTAATATCCAGCCTCCTTTGCCTCCTATTCCAGATAAAGTGGTTGTTAAAAAGTATGATCCCAAGCAAGGTATATGTTTTATTAAATAGATAAAAATATTTTATTTATTATAATTTTTCAGCCGTTAAAGTAACTAGGCCTACTGTAGGGGATGATTATCTTGTTTCACCAATTACTGGTGAAAAAATTCCCGCTAGCAAAGTTCAGGAGCACATGCGAATTGGATTACTTGATCCAAGATGGGTCGAGCAAAGAGATAAACAAGTCATGGACAAAATGAACCAAGAAACTGTATATGCTGCAGGTTCGGCAATTGATGCTTCCTTGAAATTACTTGCTGAAAGACGTACTGATATATTTGGTGTTGGTGATGAAGAAACAGCTATTGGCAAAAAAATAGGAGAGGAAGATATTAAAAAAGATGAAAAAGTTACTTGGGACGGCCATACAAGTAGTGTTGAAGCTGCTACAAGGGCAGCCCGAGCAAATATTACATTAGAAGAACAAATTCATCAAATTCATAAGGTACTTTTATATTTATTTATTCACAGACAAAGCACATAATATGTAAGAGCGTACATAGCTTAATTTATATATAAACTCATACATATACATCCAAAAACAAAGAACAGGAGAATAATAAATATAATATTTGTGGATAGAAATATAGAATTTACAAGACTTCAACACTTATGGGTAAAAACATACATGAAAGCTATTGCATAAACAGTTTTGTCTAGTTATTTTCAGCTTTCGATGCTCTTGATATAAAACTGTTCATCTCATATTTTGTTTTATGGTGAGGAATATTAAAGCTAATCACTGAAAGGATGTGCATAAATCATGCTTAAATGTTAATTTGACTCGATTAGGAAGAATAGAAAACATTAAAATTTAGTTATAAGATAGAGACATTAAACCCAATTCAGTTTCCAAACATTAATAATCAGATGGTGTAGCATATTCTAGTTTGAAAGCTGCATATCTTAAAAACAAGTGCTGAACATGTTCTATCTTTTGTATATAAATGATGGAAGCATAGAGGCCTAACAAATGCACAGTATAACATTTTTAAAGTTGCATCAAAAAAATCTCTTCTATCTTTATAAAACCCAATATTTGTATCTCTTTGTTCCTGATTCATTTTAATATTTGTCAGTCAAATTGTGTTCAATTTGAAATAAGTTGCTGGAGAGCAATACTCAACAAGAAGTAAAGTAAATTTTTATTTCAACGGAGAGTATAAACATGTTTTAACCAAGTCTAAAAAACAAGTCAACAAACACCCCACCTAGCTTTCTCACATACATGCTTTTGCAGTACCTAGTTCCTAATGACTATTCCTAAAACCAGTTTTTCAACTTTTGGAAGTTCTGAGTAAACATTTCATAAAATCTCTAAAGTTGACAGTAGATTTCATTACAGATACGTCAGCAGTTCAAAAGAAATTGCAAAATTCATTTTATAAATTGTCATTATTATTGCAAACGATTGTACATATCAAATGCTCATTCACATTCCACACACCTTTAATAAAATATAAAATAATACATATTGTACTTAACGTTCCTAATTTCACCTTAATAATAGTAAGACAAAAAAATATGAAAATAATAATTTATTTTAAATATTAATTATAATATTTTTTTCCTCCTCATGTCATATAGTCTCCAACCTGCAACAAAAGTATTATTTTTAGATTTTAAGGGTTAATTAGTGTATATTATGTTGGTACATTTTGTCAATTATTTTTGTTGTTTGTACCTTGGATAGTAGTAATTTATTGTTTGTGGTTATTTCAGTTTTCTTTTCCTTTCCCTACAGTTCTATAATCCACCTGTATATTTAGACTTCCAGAAAATATATCTAGTCAGTCAGAACAGCTGTGAGATATTTTTCCATAAACTAAAACATAATAAAGTAATAGTTTCATTTTAACATCCTATATTGACATTTTAAATATTACCAAAAATACATAAACCTCTACTTATCTTTCTGATTAAGAAGTGAACTTATACAAATAATCATTAATATTTATTTTGTTATTGTTGGGTTCAAGATAAACTTTGTTCTTGTCTAAAACAAACATAACCATAATATAATCTGTTGATATTTTGACTTTGACAGCTAACTACGCTATATACTTGTTACATTGAATATTATTATTCGAACTGGGAATTTTGGATTGCACTTGAGTTTAAGCTCACTCCTTCTTTATCTTCTTATTTTAATTATAGTAGCAGAAATTTCTGTCCTTGATTAATCTTTGTTTTTTTTAAAGGGGTTTTGAATATTCTCCCATTTATTATTTTTAATATAGGATAAATACTTTAAATAAATTGAAATACATAATGACTGTGTCGATTTCTGGTATTTAAGGATTTAAGATATATCAGTATAGTATATTACTAGCCTGCTCTTACTGAACATATGTTGTGTACCGAGTGTGATATTTTTATAGGGTCCTATTTAATAAAATAGTATTAGTCAATTTTCTTCATTTATTTTTGCTCACCTGGGACCCGATTCTCGAATCTCTATCGGTGCATGTCGTATATGACTTTCTTAGTATCTCTACTTAAATTTTCAAATTGATATTCTCGAATGTCGCATTCTAAAATTTTTAGTAGAATTTGCAGCGATTGGTTTCAGCCACTCGACTTTAGATGTTGTATGTCAGAAAACGTAAAATATCTGTCATCCAATTTTGTATTTATTATAGAAACTCAAGCACACAAGCATTGGTTGCAATAGAAGAAATATTTTATAAAAGATGCTATGCGTTGATTTAGACTAAAAATGGTTAGATTGTCTAAAGACTGAAAGATTTGCGATAATTATCGTTTTTATTGCTGAAAAAAAAACTCGCACTTTAACAGTTAAATTGTAAAAGTTAAAGTAAGTAATAGTTTTTCGTTTTTTATTTATCATAAAAAGTAATCTGTGATTGAAATATTGTCATTGCTCTCTTGGTGTTTACTTTCTATCCCTACTATACTTTCATACATCCTTTCTCTCCCTATTTTCGTGTTTGCATCCCCTACCACCATTCTTACTGTGTTTTTATTAAGTGTGCTGTAATTTTCTTCTAATTTCTCATAAAACTCCTCTTTTTCTTCTTCTGTTAGCGCATACATATTTAATATGTCCATATTTATTTATCTGAAATCGCTTCAAATTTAGGAATTTTTTCCTTTATATCTTTATTTATTAAAAATTCTGTTCCGTACCGCCTTGTTTCACCTCTGCTCGTAAAGAATAAATAATTCTCTAATTCCCATGTGTCTGTCTCCTTCATATGCGTCTCCTGTATCGCTATTATGTCCATTTTGTATCTATTTGCTTCTCTTTCTATAATTTTTAATGATCTTTCCTTGTTTAACTCTTACATTCCATGTCCCCATTCTCATTCCTCTTGTTTCATGCCGTATTGCTTTCCGTCTTCTTCTCTCTTCCTCATCTCCTTTCTTCTAGCTGGGTTCTGTATTTTTACTTTCTGTTCTTGATCCTATTTACGTCGTTTCCTTTTCTCATAACCGTGTCCATAGCCTGCGATCTTTTATGTTATGTGATATGTCTAGTTTTTTTGCTTCCTTTTTTTCTAACCTGCTTGTATCATGATTCTCTCTAATCTGTAGGCCTTAAACCACTATATTTTTCCTTCTTTTCTCTTTATCCATAATCTACTCTTTCTTCTATCTCTCTCATCTTATCCCTAAGCGCTTTATTTTCCTGCCTCATGTCTTCAATCTCTCCTCTAAGTTGTCTTATCTCCTATCTATACTCTTTCTCTTCTCTTCTCGCCTCTTTTACTTCATGTGTTAAACTTTCCAACATATTCAGCACCCTTTTCATTTTGTCATCCGTCTCACCTTTCTTTACCGGTGACCGTGCTAGTTTTTTACTACAACTGAATACGCTAACTACTTCTTCCATACTTCTCTTTTTTTCCCTCATCCATTTCACTGACATCACTTTCTGTTTGTATTTCAATCTCTTCCTTCCTTCGCTCAGGTGTCCTCGTTACCCTTTTACTAACCACCGGTTTCTCAGTTTTCCTTAATATTCCGTTTAGTATATTTCCGAAATTACTGGTTGCCTATCTCACTTGACATCAGATCGCTAACACACACTACGTCTTTTTCCTCTAAAATACTCTTCTAAATTACGGATTGCCTACCCCACGTAACAGAGTCATTCTTGTCGATTAATTAAAGGTTATCTCAATTTCTGTAAGCAATACTGAACCTTATTCAGTCGGGGTCGGTCAGTGGTCACACGGTTTAAGGCGTCAGTACTTGAATCGAGGTGACTAGATCGGCGTGGGTTCGCGCCCAGCTGCCGGTAGACCGTATATAAGCTATATTCGTGGAGAGGATTGGCACCCTCTCTGCGGGTATGGTAGGGTGGAAGAATGTTTGCTTGGGTCAATGTGAGAGATTGATACCGGTTGATATTTGACTACACCCCTAATTAATGAGGTTTTCCAGGTTTCCCTCATTCCTGCACTGAATAGTGGTTAGGGCTTACCAACGTAAGTCGTTCCTGGGCGCAAATGCGGCCTGCTAAATAATAATATGCCTCCCCCTCTCCCGCACAAGTCTCCGACTTCTGGGCTGATCCCTGTGATTAGAATGAGGGGTAGAGATATTATTATTATTATTGATGACCTACTTTGACTAACCCCCCCAAAAAGTCCTGCTTTTCTTTTACTCTTATCCTGTTATTTTTAAATTTCCCATTTTCCATAATATCATTGTATGACATTTAGAAGCATTAAGTTTCATACCATTAAGTGTACATCATTAATAAATATGTTAAATAGAAGTGGACCCAGGTGAGATCCCTGGGGAACACACGAGGTGATCTCAATTGCTGTCAACTTAAAATTACATTCCCTTGCGACCTGAGATTGTTCCCGGAGATAAGACACAGCCCAATTTAGCGATACACCAGTTACTCCCACGTGTGCCATCCTATGCAACAAGACTGTGATTCACCCTGTCAAACGCCAAGGCATCCGACAAGAAATGAGAATATGTTAAAAGTCCAAGCTCAGTAGACCTACCGGACATAAATCCAAACTGCTTATCATTGAGGACACTTCTAAGCCTAATTGTTAAATAGTCACATACAATATTTTCAAAGATTTTAGGAATCGCACTTAAAATGCTTATGGGTCTGTAGTTCTTCACCTGACTCCTGGAGCCAGTTTTGTGAATAGGAGTAATGCAACTTACTTTCCAAAAATCAGGAAAAGAACCATTGAAAATTTGACAAAGAGATTTTGCTAAAATACCGCTACAAAATTTTAAAATGGATGGAGGAATCTCGTCTGGGCCCGAACACTTCTAATATCCAAATTGGACAACTTGGTATAAACATCGAATTAAGAGACTAGATAAGAGTTTAAATTGATGTTATTATCAGGTATCACAATATTAGCTATATCAGTCACTATCATAATAAATGGAAGCTAAATAATTAGCAAATAAGTTAGTCATCTCTTCACCATCAGCGCTTTTAATTCCATTGTATTCAATTTCAACTGGAATACCTGCACTATTGTGTTTAGAGTTAACAAAATTCCAAAAAATAATTTATGTTTCTGTACTATGTAAATAGTTTCTATAACAGTTGGTTTTAAGATTTTTGCATTCTGTCCTTAAGTTGGCAAATTCATGAATATCAAGGGGTCAGGCAGACAGCTTATATTTCAAGTGTGCTCTCTTTTTTGCAATAATTAAGCTTTTAAGTTCAGGCGAGAACTATCTGGGAAACTTTCTATTTTTTAAAGGAACAAATAATTCAATGACCTTATATATACTATAGAAAATATTAACCATGTCTTCAAGGGATTTACCTGATAATATTAAATCCCAGTTGAATTGAACTAGAAAGTCAAGAGATGCCTAGCATATTTGCAGATTTAAAATCCTGAAAATAACCTGCTGGAATAAGTTCATCATCGGTATTGTAGTTATCCAAAATAAACTTAAAATGAAGAAGGGGGTGATATATATCTGATGAGTCAATAATAGTTTCTTCTGAGATTAGTACTACAGTATGAGGATTCCGAACAAAAACCAGACAAGCAGAGAACCAACCCCATTGATGATGGTGTTAATTTCAAAAAGGTTGAACAGGGAAGACTGATGTGCAACGATATCCAAGCATTCCACTTCGTTTGGAGAGAGATTAGGCCAGGGGGTTACTCTAGATGCGTAGGGGCTAGCTTCCCACTTTCCATGAAGATTGAAGTCGCCCAGTAAACATAGTTTGGCTATAGGAAAGGTATCATATAACTTGTCTACACTTTCGTAAAAGGTCTGATAGGATGCAACTGGAGACCTGGGGGGAAAATATGAGGTACCAACCATGTACTGATTGAGCCCATTTCCCACTATAACAAACAGTTGTTCAATGTTATCCGCAGCTTATAGTAGTTTACTAGTTATGTTTCTTCGCACAGCTATGAGTACTCCACCACCAAAAGAATGAATGCTAGTCAATGTAGAGTGATCCTTTCTATACACGTTATAATCATACATGTGAAGTTCCAAATCATAAAAACTTGAATTAAAATTAGTTTCATTAAAGACAATAATGTCAAATGAAGAGTAAGAAGTATTTTGAAGAAATTTATGAAATTTAGTGCGTAAACCTCACGTATTTTGATAGTAGACAGAGTAATAAGATGTTAGTTGATTTAGCTTTTTTAAAGTGATGGATTTCTCGACACAATTTAAGTACCATGGAAGTGTCTAATTATTAAATCCTTTTTCGCCATTCTTGAATCTATCATCCAATTTGGCTTTCACAGATTTGTAAGACTTGTTGTTTGTGCGTTAAATGTAGATTTTGTTTTGTTTGGCTACATCTTTACGGTTTTGAATAATGGTATGGACGTCATTAGAATTAGATAGGGTGACTTTTAGTGGATGGTTACCATTCTCATTGCGAGCGGGGCAAATTCTGCGGCAATATTTTTTTTAGTAGTTTAGAATCTTATAATTTTTGGTAAAAGTTTGAGCCCACAATCTAAGGAATTGTAAGATTGACTATGCTTAACGCAGTGGTAGATTTGCCCAAGCTCTGCTGCAGTAACATCGTTAGTTTCTTGAATATTTTCTGTTTGCAAAAAATTTTGTTGAAACTTGAGAAGATTTTTCGACATTTTCGCGTCTTCTATGCTATTTTGTATTAGAGTGCAGTTTGACATCACTAAGGCCACCGTGACTAATTGAAAAATCCTTTTTGCATAGTAGACATCTTGCACAAAAATCGTTTGAACCCTTTATTAACCAAATATACTCAGTCTGCCACGTTGGTAGATAGCTGCAGAGGCGCTTTGCTTTTTTTGGTGGCGTAGATGGTCCTTTTCCGAGGTCCCCATTAATATTTATCCATATCCTTTAATTTTTAAATGATTATAAATAAATAATTTTAAAAATTTGTATCTATGCTAAGCTCCTTAGGCACTTACCTTAATAATTATCTAGTGCACGCTTAAAGCACGAAGTAAATAATTTTAAATGATTGCCAAATTATTGTAAAGCACCACGCAAGACACTGGAAAACTCAACTGTTAAATAGAATGACATAAATACATAAATGAGGAGTCACCAATCACCATCCAAGTAACAAAGACAACAAAACAAGGCATTTGGCAAGAATAGAAACTTTAGATTTAAGTAAACTTGACACTTTTCTTCTTGGCGTCAGATCTGTCTAAGCACTGACACTAAATCTGTCAGTGCTGTTGTCCGACACTTAAATGTTATTGTCATTATATTTTTGGCCAAAAATAATTTATGCAAATGATTGCTTGGGTGTGGATTGACATTTTATTTTTCTGAATACCAAAATACGATGCTTTTAGCGTCCCGTATGAACTAACGACGCGGGACATGTGACTGAAATACGGGACTGTCCCTTGAAATACGGGATGGGTGGCAACCCTGATATTTATGGTACTGTTACCATCAACTATCTAATTTAACACCTGTTTAACTTGATCACTGTCCAGTTTTTTGTGAGGTCAGTGAGGTTGTGGATCATCATGTTGTTAGATCTCTTCTGGCGTTCATGGAGTTTGTATAATAAGCCTTCAGATGTTAGATAATAATATTATTTTTGTGTATTACAGAAACATTTAGAAAATCATTAATTTGCAAGTAAATAATAGGTATATTTTCAACAAGTTTTCATTTGATTTCTGTCAAAAGTAAAGTGACTACGCTTTTAATGAACCATTCTGTTCATTGATGCAAACCTAATAGTGCTTTTGTCACATGCTGTCTTTCATCCTATAACCTTGCTGTTGGGTTGTTAACTTGAGATTCTATCCCGAAACAAAAAAGAGTTATTTATTTCTACCTGCACGATTTAAAAATATTTTAAAAAATTGATTTAGAGCAAATCTATCTTAAATGGGAAATGTTCTATGTATATTTAATATGTACATATATGTACAGGTACACATGAAGTATATAAAGTATATATAAATAATAAATAATATTTATTTTTAATTATTATTAATGAAAATAAAAATTCTTTAATGTTTTCATCACTTTTATTTTCAAATTCTAATATTACTAGTGATTACAATTATTATTGAATATAAAGTAGTATAGACAGTTGAATTTCTATAACTTGAAACTGTTTTTGTGTATAAAAATGTCTAAATCAAAGAACTGGCAATCTTTTTTAAAATTTTAAATTCTTAACTCGAATTTTTCTAATATTGCACGACAATATTCGGCATAAAATAAATATATGTGATTCTTAAGGTGCGTATTAATTTGAGGATTGTACTCCGAATAAACCAAGCGCCGGTTTCATCAGTGTTTGGTTTGTTTGTCGAAAATCATGGACACGGATGATGTGCTGACTATCCGAATTTGGATGTGTGCAGGCGGCGCGTTTGCTAAAAAATACAACCAAATATATGATTCATATATTCATGAGCATCTCGAACAGGCTCACAAACTTCTCTCCTATGCCATATAATTGATTTTAAATATATTTTTTTTACTCAGAAATCGTTAATTTTGCCAAAAAGAGACCTATTTTGTTTAAAATGAATCAAGTTATCTGAAATGAATTTATAAATGGTAAGATAGCAATAAGAAAATAAATTATGTATGAAATAAGTCTTAGGGGTGGCTTTTTCTAGCCCTTACAAACCCTTATGATAAGAGAAAATGTTTTCTTAATTTTTTTGTCACTTTTTTGGTATTTTCCTCAGAATCAATCATTCTTTGAATATTTTCGCTCTTATGAAATGTACACTCTGTATTACTTATTTTTCTGCATTGTTATTATGTAACTTTTTATTTAAAACATACGTATGTATAGGGTTAGGTTTACCATTTTGGAAGATCAAACCAGGACAGCACGACAGAAATGGAGAATAGAATCACAGGCAGTAAAAATTTTTTAAAAAAAATTTAATGAAACAACAGAAACCATATATGGCCAAATCACTTATATTTTACTCGAATATATTTTTTTCACTGATTATACAGGGTGTAACTTTGAAGGGGGGTCCGGTTTGGAGGGGGGGTGCCTGTGACCTTTACAAACACATCACAAGTTTGTTTTCTTAAATTCTGTCACAAAAACTGATTTTTTTTTTTGTTGCCTTTTTTCTCAATTTTTATAGTACGCCACTGGGCAGAACAGCGCTGATCATATCTAGTTACAGCGTCACCAGCAGTGGCGGCTCGTACATAAGAGCACATGAGCACGTGCCCCCCTAGAGAAAACACAAAACAAATCATCATGCATCAGCTCCTATACATTGATTTATAAACTATTTATTAAATGAACTTTCCGTTTTCCGAGTGTATGGAAAAAATTACAAAAGTCGGCAATAGATCCTACTCAAGTAGCCATTGCTATACAAATTTTTTAAGAATGTATTCAAAATGAAAGAAAAAATACTGAAGCCATTCCTGCTTTAATTAAAGATGTAACGCATATTCGAAGTAAGAGGCACAAGGAAGATCCATATATCGCGAAAGTGGTTGCAGCCAAAGAAGTATGCGATTGCATATTAATTCAGATTAAAGACAGATTTTCCTTCAGTAATCATCTTAGCGGGTCCCTTTTGTTCCTGCCCGATAAGTTTTCTCACTATAAAAATCATTTTCCTAAAAACTATCTCAGTGATATTGTTCAATCTTATCCAATGTTAGACCAACGTAGACTTCAAACTGAATTAGAAATAATTTATCAAAGACCCGATTTTGCAAATCTATCTGGGGCTGTGCACTGCCTGAAATTCATTATAGAAAATAATTTACAGGCAGTTTTTTCTGCAACCTATGATCTGCTTCAAATTATAGTAACAATTCCTATGACTACTGCGGAAGCAGAAAGAAATTTTTCGACATTAAAACGGATTAAAACATTTTTAAGAAGCACAATGAATGAAGATGGATTATCTGCATTAGCTATGTTGTCAATAGAAAAAAAAATGATGGAAGAGATTCCTGATTTTAATAATTTAGTTATCAATAAATTCGCGAAAATGAAAGAAAGGTGAATGGTCTTTTCATTTAAACATTGTGTTTAATTTTTGTTCATATGATTAAACTATTAACTATATTGTTACGGATCTAGTTAATACTTGTGCTACAGTTTACACAGACATATTTGGTAATAAATATCCAGCAATGATTGGTAAGTTACTTATATTTTTTCCGTTCTTTCAAAAATTATATTTTATATTCTTTTAAAACATAAGCAATTTTTTATACTTATATTACCCCCCAAATATTATTGTCACGAGCCGCCACTGGTCACCAGCATTGTTGCCATATTTAATTATTGAAGTGGAAGATGGGAAAAGGAGGAGGATTAGAAAGTAAAATGCCCAAGTCACTCATGAGGTACTACTTTTTGAAACATTCATTTGTTTGTAGTGGGTGTTCGCTTTGTTATTCCATATAAACAAAAAATAAAAATAATATTGTACGTATAACACTATAAAACAGCAACAAGTCAACTAACAGAGAACTCAATAATAAATAAATACATATTTAATCCTTTTTACTTACGTGAATAGAGTCTTCTACGGCATCGGCATTTAAAATATTTGGTTCAAGATTCTTACTCTGCAAGTTTATTTTTGCTCAACATTAGAGTACTGGCGTTTATAACTCCCATATTCTGTTAAATGTTGAACTAATCTTACAAATATTTTCTTATGCGGTACGTGTCTATCGCAGTAATTCATCCGATATCGTCTTCTTGCAGCCGCCGTCTTCTTATGATAAAAAAGAAGCTTTAAATTTATTAGCTCTTTCATGATTTGTATACATGTGTTTTTTTCATAATATTATATATACTTGGTAAAGAAAACTGACCTTTATAAAGTTATTATACACTTACATACAGAATAATACATTCCACAAAATACCACTTTAAATTATTACGAAATTAAACTTGGCAAAATACAACATTGCACTAACAAATTCCAATTCGATTGCAGTAAAACGCAGAAAACTTGCTTTCTCTCTCTCATATCTGTATATTTTTTATATAAAACAACACATATTTTGTTTAATATAATTGCACGCATGTTCATGAACTATACAAGTATACACAAAATAACACGGAAAACTTACAGCAAGCTGTATTTTGATCGAACGTAACTGTGGAACCTTTTAGGAGATTCCCTACATATATCCATCCTAGCCTGGTTTCATGTATTGTGTGCAGTATTTATGTGATATTTTTATTTTATAAACTAGGTCAATGCCACGGTTATTGTGACTCGCATCGCCGGAATCTCACGCGTATGTAATAAAATACATCATCACAATAAATTGGAAGTTGTAGTTTTGTATGTCCACATTACCTCACTAAAAAAATCCTCACTTTCTCGTATCACGACCCCATAATTCTGTCAAACTATGTCACTATTTTTGTTATAGCTTCTGCAAATTGTGAATCCATTTTTCTGTTTATTCTGCACGGTATCCGTCATGACATTGTGTACAGTTAACTTGTACTCGTGAACATAATGTAAATAAATAACACGTAGTGCACACCGTCAAAGCTACGTATGTACTGAATTCTGAATTCTAAAATATCTGCTTCGGTCGCGGCTGCCTGAAATACGACTCTGAAATGACGGAACAAGTTCCGACGTCTAGACTGGTAACAACTAACTGGCAACACCGTAGACATGGTTCTGCTGTGGAATTTGGACGCTGTACAGGGGCGGCGTGGATAGCAATTTGGGTGTAGTTTAAAAATTTAATTATAACTATTAATCTAGGGAACACGGACTACTACCCCTCCAAACCGGACCCCCTTCAAGGTTACACCCTGTATAACAATGTATTTCGCTTATTTCTGGTAGATATTCTGCATATTCAAGACGTTCATTTCGGCATCTCTACGTTTCTTTGTGGTTTCTAATATTTTCGTCCGTGTCCTGAACCTAATTAATTGAAAGTATTAAATCTGGTATATACATATGTTTACAGAGAATATACTATAGCAGGTGCAGAATATTCCATGAATTGCAAAATAGTATATTAAGTATCCAGAACAGTAAGGAGAGTTTTGCTTCGCTCAGTTGCCAAACATTGTCGTTGATCTGTAAACTCTCCTTACTGTTCGAAATGCTTATACTATTTTTTATATGACCATTATATGAATACCAAGATGTTAACTAACAATATATCTCAAAAATATTAAAATTATTTTTGTTTCATGTCTCGTGTATCCACCAAACTAAGTAGGTTCTGTCGATACCATGTATTTATTTTTAAACGTCAATATATTTATCAAACGAGTGAGTATGAGCATGAGTGAATCATAAAACGAAAATAATTCAGATATTGAAGAGGCCTGCAGTATAGAATATTCTTCAGTAATTCCTGTAAAATTTAAAGAACGTTACGACTGTAAAATCTAAAGAACGTTACGAAAAAACATATAATAGTTTAAATGAAAAATTCTTGTTGGTATATTTTGTGCAAAGCAACCAGAAATTAATATCTCCTGGTTATGGGTTGAGTATTCTATGTTAAAAGCAACTATTTTTTTATACGATTCTATTGATATTTCTAAATTTTCTATGCTGATTGCAAAAAAAGCCATTGTGTTTACCAAAGAAGAAATGACCAAATTTTTAATGGAAGCATGAAACATTTCTGATTCGTAAAGTACGTTATTATTAATTTTTAGTAGTAAAAACTTAAATCTGATTTCTAAACATTTGTGGGTCGCAATGATATTGGACGTTTCAGGAGCTTGTAGGAGAGAAGAGCTGTATAATACTCGCATTCAAGATATTGAAAATTGTGATTCATATTGTCACGGATTTCCCAATTCGAATTTTCTTACTTCCAGAAAAACAATCCGTTAATTAATTACTTCTTTATTAACTATACTCAGTACACTACTGAACACTAATTAGAACTCAACTTAACACTTATTTAATTAATCGCTATCTAAATCACTTTTATATCTCCAACTAAACACTTCAATTCAGACTGTAATACAAGACTAACTTAATCGGCCGTTTATTTTTCTTTTATAGACCCAACGAATATTCCAGATATATTCTCTAGATCTATTTTCTAGCATCTCGAATGACTCGAACGCTTCTCGTCATTTCTCAAATTTTCTAGTCCCGTCTCGATCCACGGCATTTTGTTTGTTTAACAGAATCGTGTAGGGGCGATCGGGGCAATCTTAGTAATTCGCGGTACCGCAGTCGTCGATTTGGGTGTGAGTGGGGCAAATTCCTTGACAATATATAATTATTGTGAAAATTCCGAATACCAAAACTCATGTGAGCCTTTCATTTACTGTTATAAATAAGGAGGATGAAGAAGTTCATTATTTGCAAATAATTCAAAATTATATAAAACAGATCAGTTCATACTAAATTTTCAAATTTGTTTTTAAACAGTCGTAATGGCAAATGTTGTAATCAGGTGGTGGGTAAAGATCTATTAATTATACGGTCGGGGTCATCGGGGACACGTGACATCACAAAATTTCCTTAAATAAAGACAAAATATAGTCTTTCTCTAAAGATAGACTGTGTCATAGGTCACAAAAGACCTCAGTTTTCATTGGCTACCTGCTGTTGACCCTCACTGTAATTAATAGACCGTGGGTAAAGGTATAATAGGAAAATTTCAAATGAAAATTGCAGAGTATTTAAAATTGCAAAATGTGGCCTGTTATACTGGTCATTCTTTTCGTCGCACTTCGGCTACATTTTAACCAATAAAGGTGTAGATATTTTAGGGTTAAAAAGACAGGGTGGTATATCATTGTTTTCCATATTGGAGAGACGTCCTTAAATGAATGTAACAAAGTTACTACTAGTTTTTTGGGCATGTCGTAGTTAAGTTGTGGTAGAATTTTTGTTTCAAGTGATATCTCTAATACGTAACAGATATAATTTCTGAATTTTTTTATGAACTTAATTCTTCTGTAATTTGATAAAATGGCTTAAGTATGAGACATAAATCACTAATAGTTGACCACTCCTCCACGGTGAGCGAAGGAACTGAGTTATTTGAGACACCTACGGTTGTTTTTACGAATTCACTAACTTTATTAATGCGTTCTAGTATAAGAAATGTGGAGTTCCACCTAATATTTATAGTTTGAAATATATGATTGGTTACGGAAGACTTGTGGAAATATTCCACAATTTTTTTTACTTTACTTTTTATGGATTCTATAGTTTTTAGAGCGTCTTGTACTAGGTACTAAATTAAGGGAATGTGTGAAATATTGTATATGTCCCCTACCTGTATTTTTCACTGCTCCAACTATGTTTGCAGCATTATCAGTGACAATGGCATATACTTTATTTTGAATTTCCCAGTCTGCGAATTTTGTTCGACAAATTTTCAGTCGTATGATGACCAGAAGACAGTAAAACAACAAAATTCCCAATCTAATAAAATGAACTTTCTATTGTCATGGATGTCCATCCGTCAGTTGTGAAAGTTATGTAATCCGCGGTTTATAATAATTCCTTTACCTTCTGCATAACTATGTCATATTTTTGCTGCAACAATAATTTACTAAAAATAGTTCTATCTGGAATTTTATATGATGGTAAAATTTTCACATTTCAATATTTCTCGAAAACCATTGCCTTGCACGACGTTAAATAGATGTGTCATTAACAATAAAATTTTAAATAACCACTTTATATTATTGTTTCCTTTTTTTTTTTTTGAGAAATGGAAATGAATTTAATATAAATGGGCCTTGAAACAAAATGACTCAGATATTTTCACTGTTTGCGGTTGGTTAGTTTTAGCATGAGATTGACAAATATCAGATCAGATCAGATGAACTGGGACCGGTAGTAGAATTTTGTTGGTTAGTCCTGTTAGATATTCATAGATAAATTTGATATATTTGTATAAGATATAGCCAACTCACCTGCGCCTTGCCTTTGTGTCTTAACTGTCGCACTTGTGGAGGCTTGAGATTGCTGAGTACTTATACATTGTATTTTTTCTTAAATAGCAACTGGCGCAAGATGTTTTACAGACAGATTTTTTTTTAATTAAATGTACTTCCGCCCTTATACGAAAAAATAGCATTGCATATGTGGCATTTGATTTTTTTGATATAACAGTAAAATGTAACCAAACATCAATACGTTTCTTCTTAAGTTTAATTCTTACATTTTTATACTAATCTGCCCGTTGATTTTACAAGACTATAGGTGTTATATTATATAGGTATAGAAAGCAGGTCTTTTATCTTGTTAAAATAATAGTAATATTTATTCTATTATTCCTAAAAATATATAAACATATATAAAATAAAAGATTCCTTGTCTTTACTTTCTGTTGTGTAGAAGTGGAAATAACTAATACTCATAGTCGCGGGAACCGCCCTCTATTATACAATAGCATAAATAATGGTAATGAAACATTGGATGAAGCAGTTGCAGGTAGACTTCTACCAACATGTTTATTTCAAATTCCAAACTTAATGATTACAAAGTAACGAATTTCGTCATAACGCTTATCTACGATTACTTAAAAGTAACGACAATTCCCATCACTAATCCATATGGGACTGGATTAGGGTGTATCTATTAACTTAAGATTGGATAGCCAACCACATTGTTTTAATTTTCTATTGAGAAAATTCTAATAAAATCAGAAGGGAAGTAGCAAACTGTTCTTTCGTGCTTTCTTTCTGGTAGTAATCAGTTCTCCATTTCGTTTTTTTTTTTTTTTTGATTATTATTTTTAAATTATTTTTTTTATATATAACCTGTAACTTTGTCGACCACATGCTAATCAAGAACTTTCTATTTTTTAATCTCTTGATTTTTAGTAACCAGAATAATTTACAGAATAGTTTACTGATATTCTTCAATCTAATAATTTTTTAATTTGTTAATCTTTTGTTTATTGAATGTTTCCTAATAAGGAAAACTTTATAGATAGTACATAGTTATTCTGTTTTATTTGATTTGAATATTTTTTGGCTTGAATATTTAAGTAAATTTTTATCAACTTACTACTTAAAGTTACTAAGGGAGAGAGAGCATGTAGATTCTACAGCACATTATATGATTAAATTTAGCTGTTTTATTCTGTGAAAATTTTATATTTATATAAAGCATTTTTAGTATTCTTTAGTAAAAATGAGGAACATCAAAAATAGTCATAATTTCTTCACCATTAACATTGAAAGTAGATTTATTTGGAGACTCTAAAGTTAACTGTCTGATGGCTGATCTATTAGTGGAGCCCTGATCACAAACTACAAATTACTGCCCATCCACAAGATTGTAAGACTGAAATTACTTCAATCAATAACAATTTTAATTCCTGTGTTTTTACCACATTTTTAGTAAAATAATATGCAATAGGTTGCTTTCAGTGCTTACTAATACCTTTAAACACTAATGTATGATTTGCTACCTCAATTCATCTACCCAGAAAACCAAGATCTACATATCTGATTACTTGGTCTTTAGAAATATCATAATTTAATTGGTGTTGTTGGTCAGTGGTCAAGCTGTTTAGGACGTCAGTACTTGAATCGAGGTAACTAGATCGGTGTGGGTTTGTGCCCCACTGCCGTTAGACCATATATAAGCTAAATTCGTGAAGAGGATTGGCACCCTCTCTGTGGGTATGGTAGGGTGGAAGAATGTTAACTTGGGTCAATGTGAGAGATTGATACTGGTCGACATTTGACTACCCCCCTAATTAATGAGATTTTCCAAGTTTCCCTCATTCCTGCACTGAATAGTGGTTAGGGTGTACCAACCTAAGTCGTTCCTGGGCGCAAATGCGGCCTGCTTAATAATAATATGCCGCCCCCTCTCCCACACAAGTCTCCTGGGCTAATTCCCTTGATTAGAATGAGGGGTAGAGATATTATTATTATCCAGGAGACAATGCTATTTCATCGAAAACTAAACAACCTTGATCTCTCGAACACATTTTCTGATAATTTACATGAAATGTTCTTATGATTCCTACTTCTAAAGGTATCTGATCTTAATATATCCTACATACTCATACCCTTCCAAAATCAACTTTGAGATAACTATAGATGTCAGACCATCTGTAACAAAATAATTGTATAATTTATTAAAAAACTCAAAATTTGTTAAAAAGTTATCATTTACTGAATTTATTTTTTTAATAAAATCATTTAGTGCAAACAAAATGTTTTAGTGTCTGTAGAAAAATATTAATAATCTGCATTGTAAGTCTTGAGAAGTTAATTACTTCTACTCATCTATGAATGTTAAGCGAAAGAACTTTATGAATAGAATATGTATTAATCTGGACAATATTATATAATGCATGTTATACGTACTTCAATTTAAGAATATGTTCAATACATACCTGTAGTTTAGTAAATTCTTTTACGGAAGTATTGTTGGTTTCAATAATTTATTACTAGCAATGTCAGATTGTGAGAAATGCTTATGGCATAAACGATAGTTTGTATACTCATTTAGGGTCCATGTCTCTCAATTTCAGTGTGAAATCAAAGAGACCCAATTAATATTATATCGATCTTTAGCCTATCAGGATTAGGAAATCGATGAATTGGTGAGTTTTTATCCTCTCAAAAAAGAACAATACAATAACCTACATTTAAAATTAATTAGCTATCATTATTAATATACATTAATAATGGTAGCTTTTAGTATATTTACTTCTAAATAAGAAACAAATAATGATAAAATATAACTGTCTATCGAAGGAAACACTAAAATCGCACAGAAAACTTAAAAAAACACTCGATCGCAGATAATACGCATAACTTTCGTACAAGATGTGACGTCGCGTTAGCGGTGCGACGCGGTGTCAGTATGGTGCCTGAGCTGCGGTGACAGTAACCTCGGGCGCCAGTTTCTGTTTACAGTGCAGAAACACCACTACTCGGGCGGCTACAGTCAGAGACAACAAAGAATGAGACGGTTACTAGCAATGGTATCATTGAACAACAATTGACACGCAGCGCGCCACCGTTATCTGCATGTACTAAACTAAAAGCGGCGCGCGTGCACCAGTACATTTAAAATATTAATATTTGCGTTTTTATTTTTCCAATAAAATTAACTGTATAATTAGGTTTATTTAAGAAGGAAATATTGTACCCATCTTAAATAACCAAATTATAGTCAACTTTATCTGAAAAAAATTACAGAATGAGGGTGAATAAAGGGTATTATAAAAATTAAGAATTTTCATTATTATAAGAATAGCATTTATTTTATTTAAACAAAAACAACAATTTCCATTCAACTTCCTCACTTTTTTTTCAAAACAAAATATATATTTAAAGCTGTAAATAAAGTTTATTTTATTTGTAATAAATAAATAGCCTCAATAATAACTAACACTTAAAAAAACTTAGATTTTGAATAACAAAACAGTTACTGATCAACTACGAATTTTTTTAAATTTTTGTTGAATTTTCTTTTGCCTTTTTTCAAAGTCAAATTTTGATTTAATATTATTTACGTATTTTTTTATAAAAATATAAAAAAACTCATTTATTATTAACTGCCTCATTTCTTCAAAGTGATGACCACAATGAAAAAAAGCAAAATTACAATATTTTTTAATAACATAAATTAAATTTATTTTTAGATTATCACAATCAAAATGCATATCCACAAAAGTAGTACTTATATCATACATCTGAGTTAAATAGATAACTAGGTCTTTAGTTGGATAACACAGTCCTTTATTACAGTCATTTTCCTTAAAATCTATAAATGAATGGTGATTTTCTATATCTTTTGATAGAAGATAATCTTCACAACATTTATCTATTTTATTTCTAATTTTTTTTACAATGAATCCTGCTACGTATGAGGTAACTTGGACATCAAAATTTTCATTTTCCACAGAAACATTTAATTTTGGACTAAAATTTTGTATATGTTTTTTAATCTCTGGTAAAGGTTCATCTTCTATGTTTAAAAAAGATTCAAATTATCCAAAATTAAGGAATCATCGTCCTCACAATTTTTTCCAGAAACTTTATTTTATATTAAATTATTTAAAATAGATGTTTTAAGTGCAGAACTAAATTGATCGCAGGAGGGGTAAATATTAGCAGCTCCATGTTGTCTTATTACTGAAAATAAATTTTCTAATGAGTCCTGATTTGGAGCTCTTGTTCTCAGATAATTGAAACCTGCATCTTCGCATTCTTTCCATAGCTGTTGAATAGAAGTTATATTATTTATCCAACCCTTTTTAAACGGAAACATATGCCTAATTTTATTATTTGATGTTTGAAATTTCCAGGATTCAATTTTAGATAAAATATCATTCCAAAACTGAATATGCATCGATTTTTTTGAAATTGCACATCTTAATTTAACCCCATTTTTAGCATACTTAGTGGACCCATTAAAACTATCAAATAAATTATTTACATCTTCCACAAACTCTGCGGTGGCCATTGCTTCACTCTTTAAATAATTTGTATCAGCATACATTGATTGATTGATTCTGACGCAGCCGCTACAGTATGGGACAAAGTTTTTGCTGCTACTGAAATCTTCATTTTTAGTTGAGGATTAGATTTTAAATCATATAAATAGCCCCTTTTAATTTTATAAATAGCTTGAAATCTTTTAGCACTATCTATCTCATAAATTTGCTTTATGTGATCAAATTTAGCTATTTTATTATCGTTATAAATGATATTGTAGTTTAAAAGAGAGTTTCTAGTCGATTTTAAGAGATGGGAGGGATCATATAAAATATAAATTTTTTGGTTTTTATTCAGAAAATAGTTATTATTATGAGAAAGGATGTTTAAAGCTTTTACATTAGTTGGGCCTTGATCACACACTGTGGCTTTTACATTTAAGCCAATTGAAGTTAAGGCATTAATAATTTCCACCACACACTTTTGTAAAAATTCGCTGGAAACAGTATTTTGAGTAAAAAAATATGCGATGGGTTGTTTCCATTTTTTTTTTTTAACCCTTGGACCATGAAGACCAAAGCATGGTCAGCAAATAATTTTTCTCTACCCATAAATCCCATATCTACTGTTCCAATAAATTTATCTTCTTTTTTATTATAATTTAATCCTTTTGTCAAGGAAATTTCATCCCAACATAAACTACACCATCTGTCAAGTGGTTCCATTATTGTAATTTTTTTTTCAAATGATTTAATATGGTTCTATTTATGCCCGTGTTAAATGGAACTTTACTTAAAATTTTTTGTATTGTCGATTTCGAAGGTAATTTAACAAAATTTTTTAAAAATCGGTAACTTCTTGCACCCCGCTTATAAAGTGCTAAGGCAAATATTTTGTCTTGTAATGTCCATTTTGGCTTACAACGACAACTATTTATAAATTGGGATTTTATAAATTGTAGTCGTGTTTCATTGAAACCTTCTAATTTTGTAAATAAATCCGAATTTTGAAAATCGTATAAAGTTCTTATTTTATTAGTTGCATTTTTTAAAATATTTTTTAATTTACACACTTGCATTAACTTTTGTCTGTATGAATAATATAAAATCTTTTTTCTTGGGGTTAATGTTAAATATTTTTTATTTGGATTTAGATTTTAACTTTCATCAAAACATTTGTAAATTTACTTTTTTTAATGTATTTTTTTGATAAGTAATTATTATCTTTGTCTTGTGAACAATTATCATTTGGCGTTAAATTTTCTGTTGAATTTGATGGTAGCAAAATATTTTTTTCACTTCGATCACTGTGGTCTACTAAATTAATGTTAATTAATGCTTCATTTTCAGATGTATTTATAATTCTTAAATTAGACTTAAATATATCAGGAACAGCAAATTTAGTTAGCCTAGTGCAGTTTGAATTCGAAAAATTTTTTTCAGAAAAATGTTCACCGCACCTAAATAATAAGATTGTGGCAGTATATTTATATTCAAGCCACAGATCATAAAGTTTGAAACATAAGCAGTTTATTTTATTGCGTTAGAGAAGTAAGAATATGAACTGTAAATTAATTCAGCCATATGCCAAAATTTACATTTTCTGTTTTATTTCCTTTAAACATATTAAGATAATTCAAATGAATTCGACATACCTACTTCTATAAAGAGACATATAGAACTGCAGATTATAGTGTGGGTTTCTCTTACTGCATAAGATGCATTATTATTTTGCGAAAAATTCATTAGTAAAAATTCTAAAACACCAAGTATCTTATTTCAATGTTTGATCTAAGTATAATTTTGTGATGGTGTGAAATAAATATTATTTTGTAGTCTTTTTGAAGAGTAATTTTTAAATTAAATTTAAATTAATTTAAAAATTCAAATAATTTAACATTTGCGCATGCAAATTTAAATAAATTTACATGCGCTAATGTTTTTAGTAAAAATAATTTGTGAACTTTACAGGCCTCATTAGAAAAGAATGTGTTTTAAAATTTATTTATTATTTTAAGTATTATATAGGGAGAACCATTAATAATGTGCCAGAGTAGGAATGACAGTTTTGGAGCAAAATATGAAGATATAGCTAAATATGCCTTACTAAAATGTTGCTGTGGAAAAAGAAGAAGGTTTACATAATTTTTTCGTTTTTTTTTTTAATAACTAGGATTGCTCAACCAATTGTCATCAAATTTGGTAGGGAAACATATTTTAAGAAAAGCAATCATAATCTATATAGTAGGTACCTATTAAAACACATAGACCATTGCCAGATGATGACAATTTCTATCTTATTTTTTGTTAACGAAATTGCTACCGTTTTCCAGAAAACGGATCTAAAACAACCAAATGTATTTTTCGACGTGAGGAAATCTCTTAGGAGCATTAGAAAATTGCCATATTGAAAATTTGCTG
This sequence comes from Monochamus alternatus, assembly GCA_037114965.1. Taxonomy (NCBI): domain Eukaryota; kingdom Metazoa; phylum Arthropoda; class Insecta; order Coleoptera; family Cerambycidae; genus Monochamus; species Monochamus alternatus. The sequence goes on along the minus strand of CM073435.1, from coordinate 29,439,969 downwards.
TAATTAGCTGTAATAATTAGTTTAATTAATTAAGACATGTAGAAGTAGAGAGAGCTTGCTCAAGGGCTAAGTTGTTTTTACTACTCTGTTGTTATTTTTGTCAATAAAAGTAAATATGTAGATTTTTTTTTTTTTTTCAAATATGAGTTTTTTTCCAAAGTTACTCTGGACATTTAAAAAAAAATAAACGACTCATTGATACCTACAAATTTTTTTAAATTAAATTTCAATAGCATTTTTGAAGTCGCGTGTAAGCAGAAACCTTTATGGCAGTTTTTTCGAAATTGGTAGAAATTATCAAGTTCTACTCTACCAAGTGTAGAGTTCTATGTTTTTACGTAGAAATGATGTTCGGATACAATTTTGTAGTCAACCGAATTAAAATGTTTTGTCACACAAAATAAGAGAAAAATTCATCATTAGCCATTGTTAGTGCGGCACCCTTTATTAGCAAAACTGATTTAATACTTAAATTATTTTTATTTTTCACAAAAAATATTTCCCTACCAAATTTGGTGACAATCAGTTGAGAGATACTCGCGTTAATACAAAAAAAGAAAACACAAATAAAAATATTTCAACTTTGACACCTTGTATCTTTTTCCACAGAAATATTTTACGAAGATATATTTAGCTATATCTTCATATTTCCTCCCAATGATGTTACTCCTCTTCTATGTCCCCTTATTAATGGCCCACCCTGTATATTTTTATCGACACATATTGAATGACTTCTTCACTTGAATTTACCAAAGCTGGAGGAATATGATAAAAGTGTTATCTGGCAATTAATATATTTTAAGCTTTGACTTTCATTGATACGCGAAAGTGAATATGAACTGGATAACTGCACTTCTGTAATTTGTCTGTTTTCTGTAAATATGAGAAGATTTTTATTATTAAATCGTGATGAAATTACTATAATTACTTATCAGAATTCAAAATCTATCATTATAGTCGATTTTCGCCTTGCGCGGAAAAGTTTTATTCCTGGAATGTTTCATCTAGATTTATTACATTTTAAAAATTAACATTTATTTCCTGCCTGCTTCTTCATGACTAACACATTCACTTAGTAATAAAATAAACAGTAATCTTATCGAATGTAATTAAAGTTATGAATTTTAAGTACATACAAGCTTTTGACATAACAATGACACTCTCTCAAAACAGTTTTTGAACTTCTCGAAGTTCTGAGTAGAAATTTCATTAAATTTATATTGGTAAGTGAAACAACTAATTACTAATGTTAAAAGTTGAAAGTAGATTTCATTAAAGATACGTCAGCAGTTCAAAAGAAATAGCAAAATTCAATTTAAAAAGTGTCATTATTATTGCAAACGGTTGTACATAACATAATATGTATGAACCAATCATCTTCGATGGGAGGAGCTTTCAAAATTATATAGCCAAATTCATGTTATTTTAGTACCTAATATTGCGCCATCTATTAGCAAATAGTCCAAGCGTAAACGTTCTTTTTGAGTTCGTTTCCCATTACGCGAGAGTTGGTTTTCCATTCAGGCCAACAAGGTCTCCCATTAGATTGACTAGTCTTAGTGTACATAGTCAAGGGAAATACTGACTTGTTCAGAAATAGTTCTACCAGAGATATGTAGTAGGGAGAAGACGCGTCAATATGCGCAGACTTCCTAATATAGGGCGCCACCATTGTCTACTAGAAACGTCAAACTCTCTACATGGAGTAATCAATATTTTATATACGCTTATATTTACCAGGTCTATTTATAATTTAAATCAATTTTATTTTCCTAATCGTAATACTTTTTAAATATTAAACAAATTACCTACTGTTTTAAGGATCTATAAATTTTGAAAGAAGGAATTTAAAGCATGATTGTGATTACTATTAATCAACGGAAGCTGTTAACTTCGTTAAATAGGAACATATTCTATCATAATAAAACTCAGTGATGACATTGTTTTTTACTTTACTAACAATACATTTATTGGTGAGTTTACAAAACTGCAAATATTTTTCAAAATAATCTGATCATGTTTTTTTTTTCTGAAACATGAAAATTCTCATACGATATGATAATCGTATATCAAAAAGTTTTTTAAAACTGAACATTGTGGCTCTTTCAGGATAAAATCTGATAATCTTTCTAACACTTCTAAGTGGTTGCTGCAGGTAGTAGTTCCAAATAATAGGATTAGCAACGAACTAAAGAACATTTAAAAATTTTATTTAAAAAATTTGTTTAATTTGCTTTGAGAATTACAAAACTGAAATATTAAAAATTATATCCAAATTAGATTACTTTCTTAAAATGTTCAGCAAGGAATTTTAAAAGATGCACCTTAAAAATAATGATAAATTACTTTATTTCAAGTTACAAAAAATTAAATTCACAATAATTAGGCATTATGGTTGGTGCCATTCAACTATGCTGCTCTTCTATGTAACCAACCATAAATACAGTTATGTCGTCAAGTAAAACGGAGCGTGTAAATATATAAATTGTTGGATTTATGAATTGCATAGTCAAATGCTTGACTTGAATGAAATCACGATCAACCAGATTTTTCCATCGCGTACAAGCTTAGTTTATCTATGTACTTATTCTTTCTTGTAATTACAGCTACAGTAATTGCTGCATATTCTACAATTTTAGACATATCGCTTCTAAACAATTTAAAGACTGATGGCAAACTGAAATATAAAACGGTAGAAACAAAGATATTATGCGTACCTATTCCATCTTATTTGATAACTTATACATGTAAAACGTTCTTAACAGATAGAGAAGAAAAAAGGATTTAAACCAAACTAGTAAATATACAAAAACATATCATGCAAGAATACTTGTTCCAAAAGTATATAAACCATAATAATATGTCTGTATACATACATACATAATATTATAAAATATGCAAACATATAAATACACACACATATATGTTGCCAGTATTACACAAATGTCTTTGCTTCAAGGAAGAAAAAATCTCAACTTTTAGCGAATTTTGTCAAGTGTAACATTTTATATTATTTTTTATTATCAAACTATCATGACAGATTATCGGAAGCCCAAGTCAAACTTGTTAACCCCACATAATGCATGAAAATAGCAATAAAATTTGCTAAAAGTTGACATTTTTTCCATTTTAAATAAAAAACGCGTGCATAGTTTTTCGTTATTCTTCATAAAATAACTTAAGGAAATTGTGTTTTGTGTCCCTTTCTAACAGTGTACAATGACATTTAACTTGTGAAATGTGGATTACTGATTAAATAGTTAATTTTTTAACAAACAGGTAAGCTTGCGTGCACGTTTATGTATAATTTTTGAACATTGGACATAGTAATATCACGTAATATCTTCCTAAATATTTTACGGTAGTATTGAACTTGCGGAAATTCATTTTTAATCGTTGAAGTATAGTAAGGTTAGTTCAGATGTTAAAATTTATGTTAATATTGCTGCGTATCATATTACATACCCAATTTTACTGTACTTATGCTTAAAACAAGTATTTTTAAAATAGAACTATTACGTTAAAGGAAACGTAATATTTATATTGGAGGAGATATGGCAACCTCGCAACAAATCATATGTTTCATTACGTTGTTGGATGAAAAATCAGCCAGCGGTCCTCAAAATGTGTTTTTTTTTTTTTAAATTAATATCTCCGTAAATATTAGAAATTTTTAAAAATGGCTTTCACTAGACTGATTTAAATGACGAACTACACCAGCAGTTAAAATATTTGTACTTATTTAAGATTCACCCTGTATACCGGGTGTTCCCTCTAAGACTTTCAGTGCGAATATCTCCGAAACCATCATAGCCAGTGCGATGAAATTTGGTATACAGACACTAGATGGCGCGTAGAATCTGATGATAACATCAATTTTTATACAGGATGTTCCATTTTCCAAGAAATCGATTTAATTTTGATTTTTTGGTTGTCAGCCCTGCTAAAACTTATGTTTAAATTGAAATATACTTAATTATGAACACATTCTGATAAATAAACATTCAAAAATTTCAAAATTTAACATAAAAAAACGCCTCCAAAAAGTACCCAAATTTCATTGTTTTGTCATGTAAAATGTGTATAGCCTTGAGCCAGACTTACACAGAAGAAACTAACATCGGTGAACGTCAAAACTATGAATTGTCATTGAATTGTCAAATATTAATGGCATGAAGTATTTTATTTTACATAAATAACGCTAAATAATGGATTTAATGCAATTTACGTATGCACAATGGTGTTATTGAGACTTGTCGATAAAAATTTAGACTTGAGTTGAGGCTTTTAGAGCATTGTGGTCGCCGTGCCGGCGCAGTCTACCGCTACAACTAGAGTTACAGCGTGAAGATTGTGTAAAATATCTGTGAAAATTTTTAAATTATTCCATTATAATGTAATAAAACTTCAGTAAATTGTTTTTTTTATGTTACTACAGTGTACAATAATAATTAGGTACACGTATTTTTATGACAAAATAATTTACAAAATTGTGTAAGTACTTAAAGAATATCCCTGTTTTCCAACTGCTGTAATAATTATTGATTACTTATTTAGCAACAAATAAATTCAAACAAAACCATTTCTAAAACTTTTAATTATAATGTGAACGTGTTTGTCGTTGAAAGTCAGATCTGAACCTACCCTAGCCCCACAAAAGAAAATATTACGAAAGCATAACCTAGAAATGATTGATTCTTGTATCCACATATTTCAGCACTGTACTTATGTACTTATGTTTAAGAAGAACTCTACATCTGTAAAATAGTAAACAATGAACTACTATTTCTGTATTTCATGATACAGAACTGAAATAAAGCAACTGGTTTTTGCTAGGAAGAATCACCTGCAAATGTACTATACCCAGTAGGTAGGTACCTATCAAATAGTCGTTTAAAGCTAGATAATAATTTGTAATTCTTGTTGTAATTGTTTTTATCTTTCAGTTATGTGTGTGCAGTGCCACAAATTACATTAAAACAGACACCAGAAAGAATAAGCGAAAAATATTACGGACATTTTCTTGGAAATAATTCTAAACATGGATAATATTATAAACAAGTCTGTAACTCACATTCTTTGAAGAGTATTCTATAAGACATTAAATTCAGTTGTCTGTCGTGGGTTTTAAAATTTCTAAACGAATAAAATTAAGAAAAATAAACTAATTTCATAATTCTATGTACAGTATGAAAACATCTTGTTAGAATATCTTTAAAATGTTGAAAGCTAACTGTTGTTACAACATATACACAACATAACGTAATAAGGTAGGTATTGAACGATGAAATGGCAAGATTTGTTTCTAATCGTACATGCATGTACATTCCTCAGATTGAACGTTGCTCTGTAAATGAAATTAGAATACAGAATAAGTGTTTAATATAAAATCAGATGTAATAATGTAGATACTTAATGTAATTTTATTTTATTGTTAATAAATTAAAGTCTGTATTTGTTGCTTTTTATTCTACTCAAATTATTAAACAGAAATGTTTCAGAAATAATATAAAATTAATTAATACTTAAAGATGAAGGATCAAGTTATTCAATTTAGTTACTAATTAAAAAATAAGCCACAATGTAGGTACATATAACTTTTTAATTAAAATTATTCTGGTTACAACTGAATCATATAATAAAATATAAAAAATCACTCCTTTAATCTTTTTTGAAAATTTTCTTTTGTAAAATAATGTCCAATGTGAGTTAGGGGACTTCTTTATATTATCCATCATTCCATGTATAAAATTAATTCTAACAAAATATCTGCGATATTTTTCCTTCATTCTGTTTGGTGTCCTATTTTACAAATCGTTTTGTTTCAATGTAATTTGTGGCACTACACACATACCTGAAAGATAAAAACAATAATTACAAATTACTGTCTAGCTTTAAATGAATTCTTGATTAATTAACAATAAAATAAATTTACATTATTACATCTGATTTTATATTAAACACTTATTCTGTATTCTAATTTCATTTACAGAACAACGTTCAATCTGAGGAATGTACATGCATGTACGATTAGAAACAAATCTTGCCGTTTCATCGTTCAATACCTACCTTATTATGTTATGTTGTGTATATGTTGTAACAACAGTTAGCTTTCAACATTTTAAAGATATTCAAACAAGATGTTTTCATACTGTACATAGAATTATGAAATTAGTTTATTTTTCTTAATTTTATTCGTTTAGAAATTTTAAAACCCACGACAGACAACTGAATTTAATGTCTTATAGAATACTCTTCAAAGAATGTGAGTTACAGACTTGTTTATAATATTATCCATGTTTAGAATTATTTCCAAGAAAATGTCCGTAATATTTTTCGCTTATTCTTTCTGGTGTCTGTTTTAATGTAATTTGTGGCACTGCACACACATAACTGAAAGATAAAAACAATTACAACAAGAATTACAAACTATTATCTAGCTTTAAACGACTATTTGATAGGTACCTACCTACTGGGTATAGTACATTTGCAGGTGATTCTTCCTAGCAAAAACCAGTTGCTTTATTTCAGTTCTGTATCATGAAATACAGAAATAGTAGTTCATTGTTTACTATTTTACAGATGTAGAGTTCTTCTTAAACATAAGTACATAAGTACAGTGCTGAAATATGTGGATACAAGAATCAATCATTTCTAGGTTATGCTTTCGTAATATTTTCTTTTGTGGGGCTAGGGTAGGTTCAGATCTGACTTTCAACGACAAACACGTTCACATTATAATTAAAAGTTTTAGAAATGGTTTTGTTTGAATTTATTTGTTGCTAAATAAGTAATCAATAATTATTACAGCAGTTGGAAAACAGGGATATTCTTTAAGTACTTACACAATTTTGTAAATTATTTTGTCATAAAAAATACGTGTACCTAATTATTATTGTACACTGTAGTAACATAAAAAAAAAACAATTTACTGAAGTTTTATTACATTATAATGGAATAATTTAAAAATTTTCACAGATATTTTACACAATCTTCACGCTGTAACTCTAGCTGTAGCGGTAGACTGCGCCGGCACGGCGACCACAATGCTCCAAAAGCCTCAACTCAAGTCTAAATTTTTATCGACAAGTCTCAATAACACCATTGTGCATACGTAAATTGCATTAAATCCATTATTTAGCGTTATTTACGTAAAATAAAATACTTCATGCCATTAATATTTGACAATTCAATGACAATTCATAGTTTTGACGTTCACCGATGTTAGTTTCTTCTGTGTAAGTCTGGCTCAAGGCTATACACATTTTACATGACAAAACAATGAAATTTGGGTACTTTTTGGAGGCGTTTTTTTATGTTAAATTTTGAAATTTTTGAATGTTTATTTATCAGAATGTGTTCATAATTAAGTATATTTCAATTTAAACATAAGTTTTAGCAGGGCTGACAACCAAAAAATCAAAATTAAATCGATTTCTTGGAAAATGGAACACCCTGTATAAAAATTGATGTTATCATCAGATTCTACGCGCCATCTAGTGTCTGTATACCAAATTTCGTCGCACTGACTATGATGGTTTCTGAGATATTCGCACTGAAAGTCTTAGAGGGAACACCCGGTATATGACTAACTTCAGTTGTTATTAATACATAATATATACGGGGTCGGAAAACGCTGATGGTCTATCTGAGTTTATACGAGAGCGACAAAGTAAAGTATAGAAATCCGTGCGATAGACAAGAATGACTATATTGACGACGTTTTAAAATCTAAATAGTCACAGCCCATTTCGTCATTCAACAAATAAAATCCACTCCCACTTATATTTCAGCGACCAATCGCCATCTTTGCCTTTATTGTTTGCCTTTCGCTTTCGCAAGAGATGTCGCTACTTGTGCAACTCCAACTCCGGTATTCTGATATTTTACCAGCGGTCGAAATTGTGAACAGTGACTAATCGCTAGCTTGTGGACCAGCGCGACGGGCGAAGCGTGCGGGGAGCAAAATTTCATAGGCGTACTAAATTTGAATGCGATCAGATATAAGAAATATATAAAAATGAAAAAAATAGTTGCATTACATAACATTATTTTTAAAGTAGAACAGTGATATAACAGTTTTTACCAATTTCGAGGCGTTAGATAATAAAAATTATAAGAATTATTTCAAAATTTAAAGTTTTTATCTTGTCAAGTACCCAAGGTCGAAAATAATAGAAAGTGACTAACTCACAACACAGAGATGAGTACGGAAGGTACGGGTGGTAACTTCTGTTTTAATTATTTATGGCGGGAAAATCTCAACTTTTCACAATTGCAAGGCTATCATGGGCGGATATATCGTTCGGGCGGGCAAAATTTCGGGTATATATTTTCGTTAATTTAATTATGAATGTAATTAATTTTATTAGTGATTTCATCGAAATGAGGAATATCGGATGATGACATGTATGAAGAGTTTAGTGCGCGAGGTCAAAGTATGAGTGTAAGTGATGTTGAAATATATATTTCATTAACAAAATTCTACGTGAATAGCATATGTGTGCAAATAAAAAACTGGTAAAGAAGTACAACTGTGAAACGGAAAGTGATGGAAACTCACGGAAGGAAGATTGTATTTTTAAAATGAGTTTTCCAAATAAAAATTCTATTGTTATATCTTACAAGATGAAACTTAGTCCGTATAAATGAAATCGAAAAGAATATACTGATAGAAAGGACGAAATAGTAATATGGTGAAGAAACTAATTAAAATAAATATTTAAAAATAAGAATCTGGATCGAAGAATATATTAAATTTTGACGAAACATGGGCGTATGAAGGTCATACGGAAAGCGGTACGATATGATATAATAAGTGTTAATGTATGACCGTTATAGTGACAGTGCTAGTAACCAATAGTAAATAGTGTGTATGTATTCTAAAGCCTTTTGTCCTTTCAATGCGGAATTCGCAAATATTTGCGCGATTTATTTAACGGTGGAAAACAAATGTCGTCAACTACCTATAACATTTTCTACCATTTTCATCATGAAACTGCCATGGTATATTATCAAAAGTTCAAAATAAACTTATTAACACCACATAATAATGAAAGGGGCAATAATATTTGTAGTGTTTGACAGTATCGCAAATTGCAATTGAGAAAATTTGAGATTTTCCCGCCATAAATAATTAAAACAGAAGTTGTAAAATTCGTGCAAAAATCCGTGAATTTCGCGTCCATGAGGACAAGGCTTAAGTGTGTTATCTGCGGAGTGCGCATCAGGTAGGTGTAAGTGGGTGGTAGTGGGCAATCGCCGTCCATAAGAACAGGGATACATTTAAAGTAAATTGTTAATGTGCTAGGTTCAACCGACGTCAACTTATTTTTGATAATTTTGTGTGCTTTAACTCTTCTCTAGTGGCACGCTTAGGTAATCATACCACCCGTACCTTCCGTACTCATATCTGTGTTGTGAGTTAGTCACTTTCTATTATTTTCGACCTTGGGTAATTGACAAGATAAAAACTTTGAAATAATTCTTATAATTTTTATTATCTAACGCCTCAAAATTGGTAAAAACTGTTATATCACTGTTTCTATTCTAAAAATAATGGATGTTATGTAATGGAACTATTTTTGTCATTTTTATATATTTCTTATATCTGATCACATTCAAATTTAGTACGCCTATGAAATCTTGCTCCCCGCACACTTCGCCCGTCGCGCTGGTCAACCAGCTAGCGATTAGTTACTGTCCACAATTTCGACCGCTGGTAAAATATCAGAATACCGGAGCTGGACTTGCACAAGTAGCGACATCTCTTGCGAAAGCGAAAGGCACACAATAAAGGCAAAGATGGCGATTGGTCGCTGAGATATAAGTGGGAGTGGATTTTATTTGTTGAATGACGAAATGGGCGGTGACTATTTAGATTTTAAAACGTCGTCAACATAGTCATCCTTGTCTATCGCACGGATTTCTATACTTTACTTTGTCGCTCTCATGTAAACTCAGATAGGCCATCAGCGTTTTCCGACCCTGTATAATAAAATGTCATTAATAAATATAATAGTTTTTTAGTTTCTGCATTAAAGTGTTCTGCAGTATAAAATAATTGCTCTGCGATAATGGGCCCAGGTGCTGCTTATACTGCGTGTTAATTAGTTAAAAAAAAAAAAAGTGAAATCATCGAGTTAAGATAAACGCAACTAATGGTGATACAAGTGCTGTATCAAGCCCGATTTATATGGGTCCCGCAGGTGTGCCAAGAATAGAGAAACTTGAAGGACACAAAAATTATGATAACTGGAAGTTTCAGATGCGTATGGTTTTAATAGACTATGGTTTATGGAAATGTGTGCTTGGTGAAGACAGCGATACTGAAAAGGTTCAAAAAGCTCTTGCAAAAATAAGTCTATTTGTGAAACCAGTCTGTGTGAGTCATATTCGTAGTGCCACCACAGCTAAACAAGCTTGGGAAAGTTTAGAAAAAGCATTTCAAAGTTCCAGTCTAAGCAGACAACTTTTTCTCAAAAGAAAATTATATAGAACTCGATATGAAGATTTTTCATCAATGAACGAGTATGTAAGCGGTATATTATCACTAATTTATCAGTTAGCAGATATTAAAATACAAATCCATAACAGTGAAATTGGAATGTTACTTCTGAGTGGACTACTTGATTCTTATGAAACTTTGTTAAGTGGATATGGTGCAACCCACACGACAATAACCAGTGAGGATGTAATCAAAACTTTATTAGAAGAGGATGCTTGTCGTGGTTTACGAGAAGAATCCGCTGCTTCAGCTTTGGCTACAAAAGGTTTTAAGAAGACAAATATAATTTGCCATGAGTGTGGTGTTGAGGGTCATATTAAACCTCGTTGTTCAAAATTCAAGAAACAGAAGTTCAGAAGAAAAACTGATACTAAGTCATATAAGCCATTAAATAAATCAGAACAGAAAGATACACTTTTATTTACTCCAGCTGCTTTAGCTGCAGGTAACTTTGATAATAATGCGTGGTACATAGATAGTTGTGCCAGTAATCATGTTAGCCCAAAAAATTTGTGGATGGTGAATTTTAATTCCAATGACGAGACCATTTTTTGTACTGCTGACAATAACAATCTTTCAAGCAATGGTTCTGGTGATGTTAAAACTTCATTAATTAATTCCAAAAATCAAACAAGCAGTGTTGGTACTATTACCAATGTAAAATATGCCCCAAATGCTGCTGCAAATTTACTTTCTGTTAGCCAGATCGCAGCTAAAGGTCATGTACTGATTTTTAAGGAAGATGGTTTTGAACCTTACCAAAATGATGAAGTTATGATTCAAGGTGCCATCAAATTTACAGGATCTAAAATTGGTGGCATTTATAAGTTAGATCAACCTAAATATGATAATGAATTAAATCATAGTGTAATGCCTGTTAGTCAAATAATTACTAAACAGACTCGGCATAGACGTCTAGGACATCTCAGTAATCATGGTGTATCATTATTGAAAAATAATCTTGCTGATGGTATAGATTTCCAAGATGAAACAACCTCTTCATGTATTCCTTGTATTGAAGCAAAACAAACATGGAAAAGTTTTCCTAAGAGTCAAGCTAGATGAGCAAGTCAACTGTTAGAATTGATACATACTGACATTTGTGGGCCGATGTCTGAACCTAGTTGGGGAGGTTCCAGATATATTTTCATGTTTACTGATGATTTTTCACGTAAAACGTTTGGTTATTTTTTGAAAAACAAATCGGAGACTTTCATATGTTTTAAGGAGTCCAAACAAATGGTTGAAATTCAAACTGGCTTAAAGATAAAGAGAGTAAGGTCAGACAATGGTACAGAATATTGTAATAAGGATTTTTCGTTCTTTTTTAAAAGGTACGGCATTGTCCATGAATTAACTGTACCGTACACTCCTCAGCAGAATGGGGTGCAAGAAAGATGTAATCGAACTATAATTGAGAAAGCCCGAGCTTTATTGCATGATTCTGATTTGTCTAAGCCATATTGGGCTGAAGCCGTATCTACAGCTATATATTTAAAAAATAGAAGCCCTACAGCTGCTGTTAAAGGTGCTACTCCTGAAGAATTACGGACTGGATCCAAGGTTGATCTTAGTCATCTTAGGATTTTTGGTTGTCGTGCATATTGTCACATTCCAAAGCAGTTTAGAGGAAAGTTTGACTCCAAGTCTAAACCAATGATTATGTTGGGATATTGCGAACATACGAAAGGTTATAGATTGGCTGATCCCGACAATCGAAATAAAGTTGAGAAAGCAAGAGATGTTATATTTCTTGAACATATAATGCATGCTAAAGATTTTTTAAGTGAAGTGACACCAGTTGATGATCGTAATTATGTTAAATATCCTAACAATGAGAAGGACAACAATATATCTGAGGTTATTAGCAAGAATGAAAATGATCAAACCTTAGAGTCTGAAGGTTCTGATGAAGAACAACATTCCAGAAATGAAGACTTTTACATCTTTCATAATAATTTGAATCTAAAGAATAATCTGTTTGATATTTTAAAAAATAATTTTAATATCAGAGATCTGGGCAAAGCACAGAACATTTTTGGATTGCAACTTTGTGAATCAAAAGGTGTAATTTACTTAAATACATACTAGATAAATTTGGTTTTTCTGATGCTAAAGAAGCTTATACACCAATCGTGCCAAATGTAAAACTTAATATGTCTGAAAAAAAATGCTAACGTTCCACATCAAAATGCAATTGGATGTCTAATGTACCTTGCTGTGAATTCCAGACCAGATATTGCGTATGCTGTTAGTTTTTTGAGTCAATTTAATACTGGTCATTCATTAGAGCATTGGAGTTTGGCAAACATGTGTTTTGTTATTTAAAATCTACAATTGACTTAGGACTAATATTTAAGAAAAGTAATTCTGCAGACATAGACGGATATGTGGATGCTACATGGGGAGATCATCAATTTGACAGAAAATCTCACACTGGCTATATTTTTAAATTAGCTGGTGGACCTATTTCTTGGGAAACTCATAAGCAGAGGACTGTCGCACTCTTATCGTCTGAGGCTGAGTACATGGCTGCTTCAGATGCCTGCAAGGAAGCTATATATCTACGTAGACTTATTGCAGAGATATTACATAGACCGCTGAAACCCATTACTCTCTATATGGATAATCAAAGTGCGATAAAAATTGCAGAGAATCCAGTATTTCATAACCGAACGAAGCATATAGACATTTGGTATCATTTCATACGTGAAGCTGTTAGTTCAAGGTAAGTTGAACTGGTTTACAAACCTAGCGGTGAAATGACTTCCGATATACTTACCAAAGGTTTGGGACGAGTTAAGCATGAAAAATTTGTGAAAGATATGGGTTTAGCAAAAATTTAAGTATTTTTTACTAAATACGTTTATGTTCATTCTCTTAGCTTAAGGGGGAGTGTTAGAACTATAGTAAGCAAAGATAGAATGTTACTTATATGCATATATATGACTAACTTCAGTTGTTGTTAATAAATAATATATATAATAAAATGTCATTAATAAATATAATAGTTTTTTAGTTTCTGCATTACAGTGTTCTGCAGTATAAAATAATTGCTCTGCGATAATAACGTTGCATAACATATCTCCTTTTTGAACTGCTATTTGTACTTGTGACCGATATTATATTTGGATATTTGAGCACTAGAAATTACCAATTCTTAATTATAAATACTTAAAATATATTTGAACTATTTGTTACCAACTTGCATTTTCTTCTCTTTTGTTTTTTAATTACACTTTTATCTACCGATGATGTGGAATCTTGTATCGTAGATATGGAAGGTTCTACTGTACTTGTGTAAGGTTCTATTGAAGGCTCTGATACATTCGATAATGATGGTGATTCAGTTTGCACCTTCCCTAATTTTAACGAAGGAACTGCATTTGACTTCAAAAATCTTTTACCTGCGCGAATTATAAGGTCTTCTTTTTTAAAATGCTCTGAGCAGACAAATTTATTGCTTGACCAGACCATTTATCATCACTTATGCCAATAGACTCTAACCATTTCTTCAGTAATTCATTTTTAGGAAACCTTTGGAGAAAAAAAATAGTAAACAATCTCTTCAAATCATAGATAAGTTTTGATGAAATACTTACAAATGAAAACTAACGCCTTTTGGTAAAAACTTTTTGCTATTTAAACAGTCTTTTACAAAACAACACGCTATGATAAATACTAACTAAATTCATACTTAAAGTACATATAAAACTGGGAGACACAAAAAACACATAACCACAAACAATACAACAAACCAAAACAGCGTCCATAGCGTCGGACGACAAGTGGATGCGCAATCATGGAAGTGCATTCTTCCTACTCCATATCTCTGGCTGCTACACATATTGTCATTTAAATGAACCGGATGGCCGAAATATAGTAAAAGTATTGTTGCTTAAATGAAATCTGTATACGATGTATGTTTGTGCTGTTATAATAATTGCATTAAATAATTAATATATAGCAGTGTACTATAATGAACAAATATTTATCACAATTATATAAAACACAGACAATTTAAATTGTTGTAGATATATGTGTTTAGTTATTACCAATAACATAACAATATTTACTAAAACACCTGCAATTGCATAAAACAGATCACAGATCAATTTAGAGCTTTGATAAATCGTAAATTATTATGTCTTGAGTTCTACATAGTCAAGTGTTCTACCAACGTTGACGGAATAAATATTCCGTAAACTTTGCTTCTATCGAACACCCAACTTTTATTTCTTTTTGTTCAATCAAGGGAGTTTCATTACATTACCACAACGTTTCTTTTTATTTTTAAATAAATAGCTTGTTTTGATGTACAAATTTTTGGCTGAGGTATACGAGTACGTATACAATATTTCAAGGCCGTCATCATGTGACATTTGTTTTGATATAGCATCAAAGGAAGCGTTAGCTAATTCATATTGAAAGTTTTTTCTTAACGAATTTTACCGCCTTGATATTTTTGCAGTCTCAAATAGTTTTTCTTATAGTTGCGATAACCATTCAGGGGAGTTGTCATGGCTTACGTTACACAATTGTTAATACTGTCAACATAATTTTCGATAGTTTATTGTGTTAAGGTCGCCCTATTTCTCGCCGCAAATTTGTGGTGTTATTTAGGTACTGAAATTTCGAAATATAAAACACGTAGAGCAAAAGCAATATCAAAAATAAAATTACTGATGTTTTGTTTATCCACTTTTACTATTTAAACTCTCCTCAAATAATAAAATAACTTTTAAAATGCATTTGTGTGACGCACATTATTTCTCTATTCTAACCCCACATTTTAACAATTATTTTCACACACTTATAAACAAAAGTGAACAATCTTATATGCAGAACTATGTAAGTTTATGTTTATGTTATGTTTAACTCTACCCCTCATTCTAATCACGAGAATTAGTCCAGAATTCGGGAGACTTGTGCGGGAGATGGGGCGGCATATTATTATTAAGCAGGCCGCATTTGCATCCAGGAATGACTTACGTTGGTAGACCCTAACCACCATTCAGTGCAGTAATGAGGGAAACCTGGAAAATCTCATAAATTAGGGCAGTAGTCAAACGCCAACGGGTATCAATCTCTTACATTGATCCAATCCAATGTTCTTCCACCCTACCATACCCGCAGGGAGGGTGTCAAATCTCTCCACAAATGTAGCTGATCTATTATCTACTGGCCGCAAGATTCGAATTTGTGGTGGGTGTAAAACACGATTCAAGTACTAATGCCTTGAACCGCTTGACCACCAGCCGATCAACCGACCGATAATATTTATTCACGTATTTAATTTCTCAGATGAAGAAAACATATCGTTCACATAAGATGTCGTAACACTTGAATTAAATAAATTCTAGAATTTAAGCGCTTATTTGATTTTTTCTATGAATATTGTGTATAAATTATAATCATCATGAAAACATGATGATTTACCCAAACCAAGAGTGAAAATTAATTGAAACGATTAATTTAGTGTTATTTCAAATATAGTGTAATTAAATGAAATATATTTGTTGGTACATACATACAAAAATATATTTTTTATTACAAATCAATATTTTCTTGCGGATACGATTATGCTAAGATTTTTTTGTGTGTGATATTTTAATTCTAAACACCTTTAATTAATTTTGTATTATTCTTGATAATTTTCAGATATCTTTATTTTCCCAACACCTTGTAGATATATGTATATACATAAGTATCATTTCAGATTGAAGCAGGCTGTATTCATAAATTGAAATTGTGAAATAACTTCATTTGTAACTTTTTTGAATAACAATTTATTGTACTGTAAAAAATAAAAGTATACTTTTGCTAAGTTTAAATTTTTAAACTTAAGCTGAAATTTTTAAACTGAAGTTTAAATTTTTAAACTTTATACTTTAAAAATAATCAACTAAAAAGTAAAAAATTCCTCATAACATACAAGACAAGTTCTCGATTGTTTTAGTTATTAAGACTCTTATTGTATTTATCTAGCTTAGGTTCGCGTTTTTTTTTTAAGAAATATATTTTCATAATTGATTGTCAGTTCTACTTTGGATTGTTGCAAAAATATATTTTAGTTTCATATTATGAGGCAATAACGTAAAAAACAAAACTATGGAGATACTAACAAAAAATACCTACCGGAATCCCAATAGAGATTTAATGAAGTTCAAAAACTGTTTCGAGGGAATGTCATTATTATTGCAAAAGCATGTACCTATTTTTCTAATGGAAATTTTTAACTACTTAACCGATTTTGAAAACAGTTATTTAAACCATTCATGGTTCTCATTATTTTGTATTTTTTACTAAAAATGTCTAGCGCTGTGTGTATAATTTATGTAAGAATTTAATCTGAAAAATTGTACATAATAACTTAGAACTTTTTTATTTAAAATTTTTAAAAATTTCATAGCATATATGTAAATAAATTAAAGATCGTCAAAAAATCTTTAAATAAGGGCCTCTTGTTATATCACGTTAAAATTAGCTGTTTTCTAGAAAAACGACTTCATTCAAACATTCAAGTGCGCTAAATGAACAACTCGAACTTATTTTCAAAATTAATAAAACACGCCTTGAAAACAAGAACATGGATACAAAGGAACATTAGTGATACTTGTACAAAATTGGACAAACTCAGTACTTACAAAAAAGTTATTAGATAATTTTTTTTGACACTGTAACCCTGCTAATTTTGAGTTTTTGAAAAACTATTATAAGTTTTTGTGGTATTAATTTTTCGTATAGAATCACTCCCCGGAATATTGATGTATCATTTCTGGACACCGTGTATATAAGTAAAAAGAATTGAAGATTCACAGAGGCTTACAAAATTCAGCATTCCATTCGATTACAACCGATGTACGTGTCTGCTCCTGGTTGTCACAATTTGACCTACATTAAAAATACGCTGTCATAAAAACATCGCAGGTATATTGTCTACGTAAAAATCAAATATAAAAACTTAGCTGTATCGAGGTGTGCCTCCGCTGCAGCCGACGGAACATACTGCGTACTACAGTCATACACATTATTATCATCATCACTTTAGCTCGCACCGTTTACCGTTTCCTATATCAACGTGACTTATGACGTCAGAAAACAACATGAAAGTGATTATATTATATCTACATGAACTAGTAATTTTTGTAGACAGGATAATTGTTTTGAAATTTGACAGGACAATAAGTAGAAACCATAAAGGTACTTACCGATCTAGTAAAACTAAATTATAATGAATATAGGTATTTCTGCAACGGACTAATTAGGTACCTTGCTTTGTTTATTTTTTTTTTCTTATGGAAATAATGTAAAACTACAATACGTATATGTATGTATGAAATAGAGTTTGAATATTTTTATTAATTTGGGAAATAAACATGTCACGTTTTCTTGAAAGGGTGTCGACGTTTCTCTGACTTGCCCTTTATTAGCAAATATAAAATAAATAATAAGAATGATTCAGTAATGTATGACAAACTCACACAGACACACATACCTACATAAACACAATAAATAGCAGTTGTAGTAAGTTACGTACAAGTATTTTAATTAACACCAGATATATTTTTTTCAGTTGTATGTAAAATATAGAAATATCTTATAATAAATGTTACTATTAAAAACTGACGTCACAGTATAATTGTGCTGAAATATCTATATAACCAGAACTATTAAAATGTTGTAAATTAAAAACCTTTTTCAGGCCACTATGTATAAAAAAGTATTTATCATTTTACAGTTCTCTGTAACTAAAATTTTTAACGAGTACATTAAGCTGTGGAGTCGCCATCTTTGAGGTAGCTGCCAAACTTCTTTTCTACGATTTGGTAATAAAAATCGCTATAAATGTTCGAAATCGGCAGACATGTTGATATAATTGTCAAATACAAATTTTGCACTTAATTTGTACACATATGGCTTGATTTCAAGCAACAATATTTTCAGAACTTGTTTCTTGTCCCGTAATGAGAACTTTTCATCGCGATCTGTGACAACAAATCTGGCAATGTTTACCAAATAGAAATACTTGTATTTTATTTTCTAAAGCATAATTTGATTTGAAATTTCTTCATTACCTATTCTGATCTTTTATCTAATAGCACAAGTCAGTTTTATGACAGTAAAAGTTATACGAACGACGAAAATTATGCTTGAAATTAGGTCTACACTGTCCGACACTTTGAACGCCCCTCTTAAGTACAAAATTATTTTGTATCGAATTCAAATAATTTTTATATGCATTAGTTAATTGATTTTTGATAATAGATCTTAGTCTCTTGTACTCTTGAAAAATTAAATTTTAATTATATGTATTTGATTAATGAAATTAATGTAATTTAAACAATTTTAGGTTAAAGGTTTACTACCAGATGAAGAAAAAGAAAAGATTGGTCCCAAAAATGTTGGAACAAAAGGAGGTAAAATTAATATTCAAAACATTATTACTTCAAAACCGCAAAATAATTCACAGGTGAGTCGAAATCAATTTTAAAGTTTCTCTAACTTCCTTTCACTATATTTTTTTCAAAGGTTTCGAGCATGAGGTTTTTTTTTACTGTTTTAGAAAGTTATTTTAATCTAATATAAATCAAATCTCCTACAATTCCTATCAATGAAGTCATATGTATGTTGTCTGATACCAAACATCTAGGTATGCTAATGAACAAAACCACAGACAAAGCTCTATTCAATAATTATCTAAAGAAAATAATCTAATTTACTAACCTGCTAATGAAACACTCTATAAATATCTAACTTCACTTTTTAGCAGTGGGAACACGACAAATTCAACCACAATAGATGAGATCTGACCTATTTCTGCATTTTTAGGATTGCTTCTTCAGGTGGTCTCCTTTAAGTTGAATCAAATATCTAACTATAAAAATTATTATAAAAATTAAAATTATTTGAAGTTAAATATCGACAATGACAAAAAGTGACATCCTGTCAATGAATTAAATATGACAATACCTACTTGAAAAATTTTCACCTTTTATGTAAAAGTTTTTATATATTTTTAGGTATTAATAATATTGTGTGAAACTAAGTACTCAGTGGACAAAAGCCCCAACCTGCGTTGAATTACACCCACAATATCTACCCATATATGTCTGTGGAATTGTTCATTAGCATTGGTATCAGAGAACATACATATGACTTCATTGATAGGAATTGTAGGAGATTTGATTTATATTAGCTTAAAATACCTTTCTAAAACAGTAAATGTTAGAAAAGCTAATAATAAGGAATATATGGGTAGATATTGTGGGTGTAATTCAACGCAGGTTGGGGCTTTTGTCCACTTAGTAGTTAGTTTCACACAATATTATTAATACCTAAAAATATATAAAAACTTTTACATGAGGTTTTTCTTAACATTGTAATGTAAAATTCAAACATTTAGCAAGTACCATATGCTATATCTAAACAAAAAATATATGTATCGCCATTACAAAGACATGTATGAACAGTGCTGCCAGTAGACAAGCTAAAACGTTAGGTAAATTGTTTTCTTTGATCATCAGTCACTTTTACCTTTGTTTATTTGAAATGCATGCCTAGGCATTTTGTAAAATATAAATCACAAACTACTAATTTTAGGTATAGTACATCTTACTTGTTTTCTTACTATTGTTTTTTAATGAAGAATTTATTAACGACATAAAAAAAATTGAGGTTTTCATTTGAATTTATAATAATAATATACAGGGTGAACCTTAAATATTTTAACGAGATGAGTAGTGAAAACCATTTTTTTAAATTTCTGATATTTACAGATATTAAAATTATATGATCTCTATAATAGTGTCTTTATTTTATTTTTGCTTATTTTAAATATTTATTATGTAATATATGTTATATATATTTTTATAATCTTATCTAGGAAAAATGCAACGGAAGCACACAAATAGTATAAAACTAAGTGTGTGCTCCACGTTCTTCAGTCTTATTGTACGAAGCATTTATAACGCATAATAAAGTTTGTTAGCAGTATCTCGCTTACTTATTTAGTGTCAAAAGGGCCAAAACCTAAAATTGGCGCAGTCGGTAGGATATCAGTTAACTCCTTCAATTGCGAATCAAAATGAAGGTAGGAGACCTTCTGGTCAGAGATACTGAATCCTCGAACTTTACGTTGGTAATTTTGACCTAAAAGGAAGGCAAAACTGCAGACAACTATAACCGCGTCGGGAAAATAGTGAAGGGCTGAATTGAGTAAGCTCGTTCGTGTGCAAATCGCATAGTGAAGGGCTGAATTGAGTAGGTTCGTCCCGTCGCCTGTGTTTGGATTATTGTGTTTTGGATTACCACCAAATCTATCTCCGCTGCATCCTTAGGTAAATTTCCTGGAACCGGAATTACCTGGTGAGTACCAAAGTGCTAGTACTTGACTCCCTATCCCTTTCAAACGCATATTGACAGTGGTAGGTTAGACTTCATTTTAACAATAAGAAGGTTTATTAAAGAAGATAATTAAATTTACCTTGAAAATTTGTTGATCTCGACATACGCATAAGTCGTGTATCTGTTGTGCCATATCAAGTTCTCGCTGGACTTGCAAGGACGCATAGTCTACCAGAAACTGATAGTGAGCCGTGTTTAGCTGAGTCGTTTTCGACCTACTTAACTTATCTGCATAAAGATACTTGAGAATAATACAATGTTAAACCCGCAATCAAACGTAAGCATGAACCCAGCTGCTTCACAGCAAAAAGAATTAGATGCGCAAAAATTAAATTTTTTATGTTCCACAATACAATCTTTTGATGGTTTATAATCTCTCTAGATCTGCCACATCCAACTGATATACAATCACGTTTGTTTATAAATATAATCAAAACTAAATTGAGAGGACAAGCAAAAACGCTTATTTTAGGTAGACCTGAGATAACTACCTGGCAAGAAATTAGGAATCTTTTAATCCGAAATTATAGTAATCATAAATCACTTGTACCATGGCAGAACAAAATTTGCGAACCCTTACGTACGTTTTGTAATAAGATTCTGTGCATGCTCTCAAAAATTGTACAGAAAATACAATTATTATATACAGATCAGCAAGAAAGAACTTCTCTTCAGCTACTATCGGAGTAAAAAGTCCAGACC
Source organism: Monochamus alternatus (assembly GCA_037114965.1). Lineage (NCBI taxonomy): Eukaryota > Metazoa > Arthropoda > Insecta > Coleoptera > Cerambycidae > Monochamus > Monochamus alternatus. The sequence continues at coordinate 29,418,353 of CM073435.1, read as the reverse complement.
CCTGGGTTTGAAAGCCGATATTGTCAAAACGTAGGAGCGAAAAAAATTGAAATTTGGACCATAGGTAGCCTCAATATTATTGTTATGCACAATCGAATCGGAATTTGTTTTTGAATATTCGTTGTTTAGTTATTAGAAATAATGTACCAAAAAACACGATTTTCGGGCGGCGAAACGTAATCCTGTCACTTCAACTCGTCATAAGTTTTTTATTTATAAGCTTTGAAATGTGCAATTTTAACTGGTAGTACATTAAACTGTGCTGTTTCGAACTGTTTAAGTCTCTCTTCTTAGAATTCCTTATTTTTTTTATCTTGCGTAAAACAGAAGTTGATGGTATCTTCGTAAATATAGCGTCTTTTTTTAAATACAAAAACAGTCATAGAACATATAAAAACCTTATTAAAGAAATATAATAGTTATGTGAATGAATGCACTTGTAAACAGTGTATGAGTAACTACAGTTCCCAATTATTTCTTACGCATTCCGTTCAAGCGGGGTACAGTGGGGCGTTGCGGTGTTGCACTCGCCTGTCTATCGCGCTGTGACCAGTGTCGGGTACTTTATTAGTTCAGTTTTGATAAGATGTTAGATAATATTTACTTATTTCATACATATTTATCTATAAAATATAAATTGTTATTGTTATTTTTCAGTGGATTACAAAGAATTTGCCACAAGACATGGTGAAAATCTTATAGCTTCCCGTGGCTCATTGTGAATACCCTATTGAACTAATATGAGCTTATGTTAAAAATGACGTTTCTAAACGAAATTCTACATTTAAAATAAAAGATGTTTTGAACCTCTGCCAATCGGCCATGGAAAATATACCAAATTATGTTTGGCCTAACTGGGTTGAACGTGCCAAAAAAGTGGAACAGAAATACAGGGAAAAAGAAGATTTAGTGGATACTGCTGTAGAGCAGTAGTAGTGATAAATTTGAACGCCGAAGACGATGATAACAGTAATGATGGCGGCGAGGAAATACCAGATGATGATGATGACGACAACTTAGACATATGCATGTAAAATATACCATTCCCGTCCCGTTTATATCCAAGCTAATGCGAAAGAATCTTATATTATGATCAACTTTGACAATGTATATGAGATAAATAATAAAATGAAACTGTATATGTTATAGTTAATAAAATCACAAATAGGCAAAGTTCCACAAGAATAATATGTTTATTATTGTCAAGAAAGCTAAGAAAATAATAATTACAATATTTATGCTATACAGAAGTATGTATCAAATACATGTTTTCTAAGATCTTAACAAAGCTGAAATAAAAAAGCTCCCGACACTGGTTACAGCGCGAACCCCGCTACGCCGCACTTTCCCCCGCGTGAACGGAACGCGTAAGAAATAATTGAGAACTATATTTACCCATACACTGTTTGCAGGTGCATTAATTCACAAAACTGTTACATTTCTTTGTTAAGGTTTTTATATATTCTATGACTGTTTTTGTATTTTAAAAAAAGATGCTGTATTTACGAAGATACCATCAACTTCTGTTTTACGCAAGATAAAAATAAATAAGGAATTCTTAGAAGAGAGACTTACACAGTTCCAAAGAGCACAGTTTAATGTATTACCAGTTAAAATTACACATTTTAAAGCTTATAAATAAAAAAGTTATGACGAGTTGAAGTGACAGGATTACGTTTTGCCACCCGAAAATCGTGTTTTTTTGTACATTATTTCTAATAACTAAAAAACGAATATTCAAAAACAAATTCCGATTTGATTGTGCATAACAATAATATTGAGGCTACCGATGGTCCAAACTTCAATTTTTTTCGCTCCTACGTTTTGTCAATATCGGCTTTCAAACCCAGGGGTCTGGACGTTTTACTCCGATAGTAGTATATACTTCTTTGCTTTTGAACAAATTAAAAAGTAATCTCCCACAAAATTTCGAAACTATCATATTATCTAGACCTGATTTAAACGACATAGAATCAGTAGTTCAGGCCATACTTGAACTTGAAACTTATTTTGAATACAAAAACATGAGTCGTCGTTTACCTCAAACTCAACCACAGAAACCACCTATGCTACCTATTAGACAAAATTTACCTCCTAAACCAAGCTATAATTATAAACCCCAATATAATACAAATCAGCAACCTAACTTTCTACCAAGACAATTCCCATCATCTTATCCTGCTCCAAGACAAATTCAACCACCAATAAGGCCTCCTTATAACCAACCTAAATCCTTCTTACCCCCCAGACAGACTATAAATCAACAACCCCGTTCTACAAATACTTACTCAAATAGTAGAAAACAGTTTGAACCTGAACCGATGGATACCTCCAGCACTACACTAACTAATTTCAGAATGTCCCTCGTAATTTTTCACATCATTGTCATGAGTACGAATTACAAACCGAAGACTATGATTCCCAAGAATATGAATATCCAAATTACTCAGTAGATCCTGATTACCTTGAACAACCCGAATATTTTCAGCAAACTATTCCTGATACTGAACTTGAAAATTTTCAGAAAACAGCCTCAAACCAAAACCTAGGGAAATGATCTTTGAAAATAATTCCATTTTAGCTGCACCCCTATCTTACATCAAAATTGAAAATCCACCTTTGAAATTGCTCATAGATTCCGGCTCTTCTAAAACTATGATTCGCCCAGACATCATTGAAAAATATTACCCTGAATGTATCTACCAATCTTCCAATGTTTTAAAAACATGCATGGGTCAAAAGAAAACAAACAAACAGTAATGATAACATTGATATTTTATTATATGACTTTCACGATTTTTATGACTAATGCTAATAGGCTTAGATGTAATAACTCAATTTTGATTACTTTTTGATTACAAAAACGCAACAGTTTTTAATGAAAATATTTCAATTCCTTTATATGTTCGAAACCCATTAGAAATTTCCAAGAGAGTTACTGTCAATGCCTCTGAAATTTTCAGTACACAAATTCCAGTTTCAGTAGAGAATGGTGAAATTTTAATTCCCATAATCGAGAGTGATCATATGATCATACCCGAACCAATATCTTACGCAGAAAACGGATTAGCCTATGTAGAAATCCATAACTACACAAACGAACCATCTACTGAATATTTCGTTTATCCTATCCGAGTGACATCCTTAGATAACTACGATCCTGTTAAACCTATTATCCAACCATCTGAAAATAAAACCTTGAAGACAGACATAAAACGACTTATATGAACTGAACATATGAATAATGAAGAAATAAAAGAAATTTTCCAGTTAATTTCAAATTTTAAACATATTTTTTATTCAGAAGAACAACCTTTATTCTTTACGAATGAGGTAAAACATGAAATTAAAACTAAAGCAGAAGTACAAAATCAGATACAAGATCTTTTAGATAATGAAATAATTAGGCCATCTCAAAGTCCTTGGTCGAGCCCTGTTCTCATTGTTGAGAAAAAGGAAGATGCATCTGGAAAACGTAAATATCGCATGTGTGTTGACTACAGAAATTTAAATAACCTTACTATAGACGATCGATACCCAATTCCGAATATTTCAGATATATTAGATTATCTCGGGAGATGTAATTATTTCTCAACTATTGACCTTACATCTGGATTTCACCATATAGAAATGGAACTTGGCAGTATAGCAAAAACTGCTTTCTCAACTGAAAACGGCCATTTTGAGTATCTCAAGATGCCATTTGGGCTTAAGAATGCTCCTGCTACGTTCCAGCGTGTAATGGACAACGTTTTGAAAGATCTTCAAAATCGAGTTTGCTTAGTCTATTGGATGACATAATTGTTTTTTCAAGCTCTTTAAACGAACACATTCAAAAGTTAACATTAGTTTTCAAAGCTCTCGAGAAGGCAAATTTAAAAATACAACTGGACAAATCGGAATTTTTAAGAAAAGAAACAAAATTTCTCGGACACGTTATAAGACCTAACGGATTTAGACCAAATCCTGACAAAATACGAGCTATACAGAAGTTCCCTATACCCAAGGCGGCTTGAGAAATCAAATCATTTTTAGGCCTTGTCAGTTACTATCGACGTTTTATAGATAACTTTGCAAAAATTACAAAACTCCTAACTTCATGTTTGAAAAAAGGCAAAAAGATTCACGATCAAGAATTTTTAGAATTGACAAATGTAAAACCCTAATCACTAATAGTCCTATTTTAGCCTTCCCGAATTTCGAAATTCTATTTGAGGTCACTACAGACGCCTCCAATTTCGCACTAGGTGCCGTCCTGTTGCAAAACGGTAGACCTATTTCTTACGCTTCTCGAACTCTAAATACTTCAGAGATACAATATTCTACCATTGAAAAAGAACTACTTGCCATAGTATGGGCCACACAAACATTTAGACCTTACCTGTTCGGTCGAAAGTTTAAAATATTTACGGACCATCGCCCACTTCAATGGCTCTTTAATATGAAAGACCCTTCTCCTAAATTAATGAGATGGCGTATTAAATTAGAAGAATATGATTACACAGTACAATATAAAAAGGCAACGGAAAATAGAGTTGCGGATGCACTATCCCGAATAAAAATAGACGAACTTAACGCCAACGAAATTGACGACCTAGACTCTATCCTTAATAACCCTCCTGACGAAAATATAAATCAACTTATTGATTCCCTTAATGTAGAACTAGCCAGTACCTTATACATATACCTGAAGGTACTGAAATTCCCGAAGAACAAAGAGGACTTTTAGATCGTTTAGATAACCTATCCGATACTCAGACTCAACATAACCGCCCAAGAAAATTCTATCTGTTCTCCACCAATTACAGAAAAAAGTATTAATGGGTACAAAAGACAATTATTTATACACGAAACTCAAAACATGCCTAGTCATTTTGGAATTCATACATCGAAACCATTTCCTGATAAAATAAGGACCACTCTAGTTTGTCATACTTCTATATCTGACAATGAACTTACTAATATACTAAAAAGGTATCTAAATATAAATGAAACAACCTGTCTTTATTTTCATTCAGACAAAATTAAAGAAAAAGTATTGAGAGTATTGGCTAATAATTTTGTCCCTGAAACTAAGACAATTATTTCTAACATATTGTTGTAATTTCAAAAGATGAACAAATGGACCAAATTAAATTCTTTCATGAAACAAAAACCACACACAGAGGAATTAATGAAACTATCAAACGACTTTCTAAAAAATTTTATTGGCCGAATTTATCAACTCATGTTCATGATTATATAACTAAATGTGAACCATGTAATTTAGCCAAATACGATAGAAATCCACAAAAAGTCAAAATTCAAAATACGCCAACTCCATCTAAACCACTCGAGACTCTTCACATAGATCTTTTGTTTATCGATAAAAATATTTTTCTAACCTTATTTGACCCATTTTGAAAATTCGGACAAGCGATCAAAATTGAATCTAAAAATGCTCTTGACTCTATTCAAGGACTAACTACTTTTACGTCTTTCTTTGAAACCCCTAGGTATATAATTCATAATCCTGGCAAGGAATTTGTTAATACCCTTTTTAAACAATTCTGTCAATTACATAATATCAAAATTCATGTAACCTCAACACAAAATTCCCAAAGTAATAGCCCTGTAGAAAGGTTCCACTCGACATTGCTAGAATCTATCCGTATATTAAAAACGGAAGATCCCCATAAGCCTCTAGACTACTTGATGAGGTTAGCAATAACTTCTTATAATAATTCTATCCATTCTGCTACTCAGCGAACCCCTTTTTCGATACTATTCCCATCCATCTATAACGTTACTTCACCTATTCTTAATGAAGTTGAAACTACCCAAGACTTTGTAGAAAATACTCGGAAATTATCAGAAAAACTTAATGAACAAATTAAAACTAGACTGAATCAGAGTAAGCAGACGCGCAATGAAAAGTTAAATCAAAATCGTAATGAACCTGAAGTCCTACACCCTAATGATGAAATTTATTTAAAAACAAAAACCCCCTGGTCTTCGTAAAATTCAAAATCCTTTTGAAAAAGTTAAAGTCCTACAAGATTTAGATATAACTGTAAAGACTAAGAAAGGAAAATACCATAAACGCAAAGTTAAAAAGAAAAGACAGACTAAAGGTTCTCCTTTGTTACAGAATAATGAAGACCCTGTCTCCATTTCTGACAATAATAACGTTGATGACGATATTGACGAAAAACATGACTATAACGATAAAAATAGAGAGACTGAGTAACCCTATCCTCCCTGTAAATTTGGGCCCCCTTAAAACTATATCCTTTTACCATTCTTTTGTACACGTACTTAATTTAACGGAAATACGAGAACATGTAAATAGACTTCTTGTATCCTCAGAAAATACAACTAAAGAAAAACAATTCTGGCGTATTCAGTTACATTATCTCACAGAGCGTATTAAACAAAAATTCGAAATCAACGCCTCACACAGTGATTTCTTAACGTGAAATGGCAGAAAATGTCTGATGCCATAAATCAGTTTTAGAGAAGAGTATACTTTTTGTAATATTGTATTTATATGTTTTTCAAATCTCAAATCTGTGTTCATTATCACTCCCAGATTTCTCGCATTTGCAACCATTTCTAGTTTCACAGCATTAACCATAATATTAACATTATTACAGACTCTTTGACGATTTAATTTAAATCCAAATAAAAGTACTTTACATTTTCTCGAGTTTATAACCAAACAATGGTCTTTAGCTGCACATACAAACATATTGAGATCGTTATTTACTACGTTACAAGCCTCCTGTACTACTTGAGAAGAGAAACTGTAGTAGAGTTGGGTGTCGTCAGCGTACAAATGAATATTACAATTTGATATATATGTCAGTAATTGAGACGTATAAATAGAGAAAAGCAGGGGACCGAGAATTGATCCTTGCGGTACTTCTGATGAAAGTGAGAGCAGTTCTGAATGACCTCCATTAAAAAAAATACACTGTTGCCTGTTACGTAAATAGCTATTCACCAATGCAATAGAATTTCCAGAAAAACCTATATATCCCAATATATTAATTAATAAATCATAATTGATGGTATCAAACGCTCTACTAAAATCAAGGAGTACGAGTAATGTACAATTTCCATCAGTGGCCATAATCATATCATCGACTATGTATAGAAGAGCAGTCGCACAACTGAAATCTTTGCGGAAATCAGATTGAACGGAGGGTAATCGATTCAATAAAGAAATGGTTAATTTCGTTTACGTTATTCAAATTATCAGGTAAATCCAACTATTTATCGGATATAAATTTGTTTGACTTTAAAATTTTCCACATTTCTTTTGGAGTACTATTATTAAATTCGTAAGTGAAATATGCCATTTTTTCCCGAATAATAGCTTTATTAACATAGTTGTGCAACTCTCGCTATGGCTGAAGGTGAGCATCAGATTTCTTTCTCTTAAATTTACTTAGAGCCTTATTTCTTTCACATATCATTTGCTTTATGGGGTAAGTCAGCCAATGAAGCTCTATCATTGAGAAAAAAAAAGTTTTAAATTGGACAACAAATAAACGTTTTTTTATAGCCTGGCCTGTATTCAAATGATCCCGTAATATCTCGTCCTCCAGGTGTTTGTTCAAAATTATCCATCCCGAGTATACTCGTTGAAATATAATCCTTAAAATTATACGCTCGTATTATTTCGTGGACCGAAATAAGCTTTAAAGAACGTTCTCGAATTAACTCGGATGCAAAAATATTTATTTTTTGTTGGAGTAGGGGGTTATCTTTTTTCTTGGTTAGGAATTTGTTTGATAGACTAGCTAGGTTTTTAGTTCAGTAACAATTTGACTTTGGGACTGAGTGCACGTGTTTTTTACAATGAGTTCAGACGATTCAGACAGTGATTATAACTTAGAAGAATCCGGAAGTAGCGACGAAGACTATTTTGACTCTCTGTCCTCTTCAGATGAGTCAAGTGATAGTAGGCCATTACTATCGGATGCTCGTTTTTGGGCTGAAATTGATATAAATCATAAATCCCGCCTCCTAGGTTTTCATTTACAGGACAATAAATTTTGAAATTAACGACGTGGAAAATCAATTAGAATTTTTTTATTTATTTTTTGACAGTACAATTTTGAACAAAATCGTTAATGAAACAAATAGATATGCATCACAAATGCGTAATAAATCATCATTCCGACGTATAAGTAATACATGGAATTCATGGACTCCTACTGCTGTAAATGAAATAACAGTACCTATTTTTTGATGTCCATTTTATGCAGTCACTAATAAAAAAAACCGGTTTTGCATCTATATTGGTCGAAAAAAGCAATAATTGAAACACCAATATTTGGAAAAGTTATGGGATACAAGCGCTTCTGCCAAATAAAAAAGTATTTGCATTTTTCTAATAATGACGTTTACGATCCCAACACTCGTCCTTGTCTTAAATTGAATAAAGTGTGGGAACTGTATGAATATTTGAATTCAAAAAATAAGTCTCTATGATTTGGAAAGAGATGTTATCATAGATGAAAGCTTATTATTATATAAAGGTAGGTTACCGTGGATTCCGTATATACTAACAAACGAGCAAGATTTGGTATAAAACATTACATGCTATGTGAGTCATCTAGCGGTTATATATGGGATTCTATTATTTATACAGGCAAAGACACAAAATTTGATGAAGATTATAAAGACTTCCCTGTACTCCTCTCGAATAGTATTGTCTCTAATGAAATCTTTACTCCTAAAAGGGCACTGTCTAACAACCAATAATTTTTATATATCACCCGAGTTGGCAGATAAAATAATAATTTGTAAAACTGACTTGTTTGGCACTTTGAGATCTAATAGAAAGGATCTACCTCCACAGATAAAAAAAAAACTGAAAAAAGATGAAATAATTGCGTTCCAAAGAGGAAAAATACTTGTAATGAAATGGCGTGATAAAAGGGAAGTTTCATTTCTCTCTACTGTACATCGTATAGAAATGATAAGAAGCCGTAAAAGAGAAAAAGAAATCAGAAAACCAGTGGCTATTGAAGATTATAAAGATACAATGGGATGTGTTGATAAGGTAGATCAACACTTAGCTGACTACCCTATTACTAGGAAAAAAGGAAAAAAATATTTTTTCACTTGATGGAACATGCACTTTGGAATGCCTTCGTCGTCTACAAGAAAATGAATGGAACCAAAAGCCATCTCCAGTTTAGGATGGAACTAATTTCGAAAATTATAGAAACACCTCCCACTGGTAACTGCAAGTCCTTCCAGGGGACGTCCTTCTGTCATACCAAATCCTATAAGACTAACAGGACGGCATTTTTCTGATGAAATACCTCCTACAGATAAAAAAACAAATCCAACAAGGGTGTATCAAGTGTGTAGCCACAGAAAAGATAAAAATTGAAAAAAGTAAGAAGGAAATCAAGATATCGGTGTAAAGACTGTGAGGCGCTACTCTGTATTGTACCCTGCTTCAAAATATATCATACTGCAACAAATGTTTGGTTATACACGTACAAAACCATTTTTTTTGTTATTCCCTGTTTTTATATAAATAAATGTTTATTTTCTCTAATAAATCATTATTTTACAAAAGTTTATTGTAATGCTACGAGTTAATTCGGGATGATAATGTACCATATTATTAACAATGAAATTATTTGTTAAAAATAGCTACAAAATTAATAGTAATGTCAGGGTACATCGGTCTAGCAATTCAGATTTGATTGCGAATTGAAAAAATAGTTTATTCTGGTAACACTTCTGTCAAAAAAATGGTTAGTTAAGTGGTTAAAAAAATAAACCACCCTATAAAATTCGGTAACACGACGCTCCTGGTACGCTACAAACTTTCTGATGGCGCAACCATATGACAATCGAATGCCGGAGGAAACATTGTTGCCACATCATGATTACATACATAATATCGTCTTAACACTTCAGCGTGTTATTTAAATTTATCACCATTTATTCGCACTTTCTGCATTTCCCGCATTTCTTTCCCTCCAAATATGGAGATCAGCAGTAGTTTGTTTATTTCGATGTCGTGTATTGGTTATAAATTCACAATTTTTGATTTTCTGTCTATTAGGCCTTCCGAATATGTGGTTAAAATTAATGACATTATGACTGACTCACCCTGTATATATATATATATATATATATATATATATATATATATATATATATATATATATATATATATACATATATATATATATATATATATATACATATGCATATACACACGCACACACATACATGTGTCCGAAACACCTTAAAATTCCAAATATTCTCTTACCGTATAGAAACTGTTTAAAGGAAAATTCTTTACAGCACGTACAGGGTGTTCCGGTTTGTTTGGAACAAATTGAAACGATAGATAGAATAAGCAATTTTAAGAGGAAACCTTGGAACATGGTCTTTTTCTCGATCAGTAGCGGAGTTACGGGGGGCTAAAGTTTAAAGAAAATACATTTATTTTTTTTATTACCAAGTTCATATTGCACACAGTGCTTCCAAATTTGATACATGTACTGCTCAACTAGTCTCGCTAGTCTCGAACAAGTTCATTCTTTAAAATCGTTATACGTTAAATTTCGCGTCCATGAAAACAAGGCTTAACTAGAATTTTTACACGTCAAAGAATGACTGTTTATAAAAAATGTTTATGGCCACCTCCTCTCTTCATTGTTTTATACTTTGAAAACAGGTGCGTTAAGCATAGCATACATTTCAAGTTAACACGTTTAGTCGGTCTCAGAAAATGCAAAAGTATCTCATAATAATTTTGAATACATTTAAACAAATTTTGTGCACATTTTAAATATTTTTAATTCAAAATAATAATAATAATATTCGTGTTGGTTGAGGTTATATTTAATTAAGGAAGTGTCACTGAAATGTAATTTTATATATGATGACTGGAATGCGCTAAAAGCTGCGCGAATGGATTATTTATGATCAGCGCCATATTTTATTATGTGCCTCTAGCAATGGCCGAGCAGTAGCGGCTAAGCTAATTGTGAATTGAAATGAAATTGAATTCTGGATATGGAAAATTATTTCGTGCTATATGCTGGTTAATTTTACAGTTCCTTATAAAACATGACATGTTCCAACAATAACACCCACAAAAATACACAAAGAATAACACTAACGAGATACAAGATAGAAGAAACCATACTGTACCCCAATGACGTGTTTACAAACAAAATAATAGGAAATTAAGAATACAATTCATATCGTACGTGCAGATGGTTGTCTCTCTCGCACCCGCATACATAACCAATGAAGTATGTCTTTGCTAAGTTTCATGTGCCTCCTTTTGTCTGCTCCTAGGTTTGGTACCTTTATTTGGATGCGCAAATGGACTAAACGCATTCCATATCGTACATTTCAGTGGGAAGTATACAAATAGACAACTTCTATACACGTGTGCTGTTTTCACAATGAAACATAATTATTGTTGGGTATATCTTTAATAGTGGCCAATCAGTTCTTACAATAATACAATACAAGTTGTTCTTACATTAGCTGGTTTAATATAAGCCGTGTTCCGGAAGGAACTGCTTCCATGTTGGAGCATGTATCCTTACTAAACCTAATAGAACAACCCCTCCTTAAATTTTACAACTAATTTTTAATTTGAAGTCTATTAGGTTTCTGAACAGTACAATTATTTGTTCTTAATTTATCTATTATGTCACTATCTATAATAATTACATTTTCATCTTTCTTATTACTGCTATATACAAATATTTTCCTCAATCTGTTCAATTGGTTTATTTACATTTTCAATTTCTATATTGATTTTAGTTCCAAACATATGATCTATGATGTGATCATTGATTTGAGTGATGTTTCCAGATTTTTTGCAGTTCTGGCACTAATACCTAATATATTCTAGGTTCTAACATTACGTAAAATATTAATGGTTGTACAAGTTTTAGTGTTAGTTGGTTAGTCACAAATATTGCTATCCATTTACTACAGGTATCAACTATAATTATCATAAACTTACTATGAAATAGTTCAAGCTAATCGATATATAAAGGTTTCCAAGCAATCTTAGGAAATTTTCATAGTATTAATTGAGCTTTTGGTGGGCTATTTTTGTGAGAAAGACTTTACAAGTATTAGCAATATTAGAAATTATTTTTGTACAAAACAAAAGATTTCAAATCTAAAAGAACTCTTTTTGGCCATCCATCATTTACAAATTTCATTACTTACCTTAATAAAACATCTATTTTTGCTACTTTTACTTTTCAAAAGGGTTTTGCGCGTTTTTAGACCAAGAAGTTTTTGTCTTTAAATATACCAGGTCGTCTGGTTCTACAGGTTCTGGTTCCAACTTATCTTGGTTTAATTTTGAATTACGTTTTTCTTTTTTCAATTTAATTTGATTTCGTTCGTTAATTTTTTCGGACAGTTTCCTAGAGTTTTCGATAAAGTCAGTCATAAGGGATATGGTCTTTGTGAATTGAGGGAAAAAGTATCATGAAGGGTGTTTGTTATGTTACCGAATGAATGGAGTTATTATAGCTAGTAACAGCCAACTTTATTAAATATTCCAAAGGTTTTCTGCGGGTTTTCTGTCTTTAAAACTCAGACCGCTTCTAATAATGTAGAGTGGAATCGCTCTACGGGACTATTGCTCTGGGAATTTTGTGTAGATGTCACATGAATTTGAATATTTATAATTTACAAAATTGTTTGAAAAGTTTATTCACGAATTCCTTTCCGGGGTCATGAACTATTCTTCTAGGAGTTCCGAAGAAAGATTTAAATGTAATCAATCCTTGGATTGTATCTAGAGCGTTACGAGAAGCTATTTTTATAGCTTGGCCAAATTTTGAAAAGGGGTCAAATAGTGTTAGAAATATTTCTTTTTCGATAAGAAATAGGTCGATATGAAGAGTTTCAAGAGGGCGTGATGGGGTTGGAGTGGTTTGAATTTGAACCTTTTGTGGGTTGCGATCGTATTTCGTAGGATTGCAAATTTCACACTTAGTGATGTAGTTGTGTACATCTGCAGAAAGGTTAGGCCAATATAATTTCTGAGAGATTCGTTTAATAGTTTCGTTTATACCTCTATGCGTGGTTTTCGTTTCACGGAAAAATTTTATTTGTTCTTGTCTGTCGTTTTCTGCAACTAAGTCTTTAAGAAGGGTATTAGAAGTTACTAGTTTAGTTTCTGGAAAGAAATTTTTTGATAGAACTCGGAGAGTTTTTATTTTTATTTGATCAGAATGGAAGTATAAACAAGTTAATTGAGTACTACAGAGTTTTTTTAATACGTTCGTTATTTCTTCGTCGGAAATAGAAGTATGAAAAGTTATACTAGCACGCGTTTTTCCAGGAAAAGTTTTTATTGTACGAATTGCGACGCGCTCGATTATGTTCGGAGTAGAAGCAAAAATATCTAACGTTGGTAACTATTGATACTGCGTTCCGAAATTGGCGGGGCAGAAACAGGATTTTCAACAGCAGTATGCTGAGTATGGACTGACATTTCTTCTAGTTGTTTTAATAAGTCGGCCTCTTGATCAGGTATTGCAAAATTTTCGGGTAAAGCTAAATTAATTTCGGTATTTTCGACATTATCACCTAAGGCTGCTATTAATTGTTCTATTAGTTCTGTAGGCGGGTTATTTAATAATGAATCTAAGTCATCGCTTTCTAAAGTAGGTAGTTCATTAGTATTTAATTCATCGATTCTAATTCTTGAAAGGGCATCGGCTACCTTATTTTCGGTACTCTTCTTGTAATGTACGGTATAATCGTATTCTTCTAATTTAATTTTCCAACGCAAGTTTAGAAGATGGATCTTTTAAGCTAAAAAGTCATTGTAAAGGTCTGTGATCTGAATAAATTTTGAATTTACGGCCATATAAATATGGTCTGAAATTTTTTGTTGCCCAAACGATTGCTAGGATTTCTTTTTCGATAGTGGAGTAACGTGTTTCGGCGGGATTAAGTGTACGTGAAGCGTAAGAAATAGGCTTTCCGTTTTGTGACAGAACAGCACCTAAGGCAAAATTTGACGCATCGGTTGTAACTTCAAAGGGCAAGTTGAAGTCGGGAAAAACCAAAATAGGACTGTTAATAATTAGCGTTTTGCATTTATCGAAGGTTTCTATAAACTCTTTAGTATGTGTAATCCTTTGATTCTTTTTTAGACAAGATGTTAGTGGTTTTGCAATTTTTGCAAAATTGTTAATAAACCTATGATAGTAGCCTACTAGTTCAAGGAAGGATTTTATTTCCTTAGCTGTTTTTGGGATAGGAACATTTTTGACTGCTAAAATTTTATCTGGATTAGGTCTAAGTCCGTCCGACGTTATCACGTGTCCTAAAAATTTTGTTTCTTTTCGTAAAAATTCAGATTTATCAATTTGGATTTTGATATTAGCTTAGTCGAGGACTTTAAAAACAAGTTCAAGATTTTGAATGTGTTCAGTCAAGGAACTGGATAAGACGATGATGTCCATGTATACCAGGCACACTCGTTTTTGTAGGTCTTTCAATACGTTATCCATGACACGTTAAAACGTCGCAGGTGCATTTTTTAAACCAAAAGGCATCCTGAGTAATTCGTAGTGACCTCTTTCCGTAGTAAAAGCTGTTTTTGGAATACTACTAGGATCCATCTCAATTTGGTGAAATCCGCTAGTTAAGTCCAAGATGGTAAAGTAATTGCATCTGTCTAACTTATCAAGTATATCCGTGATGTTTGGTATTGGATACCTATCATCGATTGTAATATTATTTACATTACGATAATCTATGCACATCCAACCTTTCCAGATGCATATGGTTTTTTATCTACAATTAAAACGGGACTGGCCCACGGACTTTGGGATGGTCTAATAATTTGGCTGTCCAAGTGTTTGAACTTGATTTAGGACTTCTTGTCTCTGTACGTAAGGAAGGCGGTATGACCTTGTATAAATAGGATCGTCGGTTTTTGTTTTTATAGTATGTTTCACATCATTTGTGAAAGTAAGTTGTTGGTCATCAGTATGAAAGAGTCGTCTATAGTTGTTACAAAGTTTATAGATTTCCTTTTTTTCTTCCGCGTTCATACGGTCAGTTCTAAGTAATGTCTTTATGTCAGTGTTAGTTTCTTCTAAAGGAGAAATTTTTAATTTTGTAGGAACGAAATTTTCTAAAGATTCTACTCTAACAGGATAGTCAAAATATTCAATATAGGGTTCATCCGTGTAATTATGTATAAAAGCTAAGCCTTTTTTGGCACAAGATATAGTTTGCTACTGCATTTTGATAATCGAACAAAAGATTAAATTGTTTTATAGTATCTAGTCCAATAAGTTCTGCCCCATACAAGTCTTAATTATATTGGTAGTGTAATAAAACGAGTTCGCGAACCCATATAATAAAACACGGGCCACGAATGGGAACGGAAGTGCAGGCGACATAGAGACGTCTTAAGTAAACGAAATCTTTTGTGCAGTCAGATTTCGTTTGACGCGCCGGACAATATATGGGCCATTTAAGTGTAAAGGATAATTTTTCTAATAACCATTGGACACGGTCGAACGCTAAAGAATAACTAACAACTTCTCAAGTATAATTTAGTAGTTTTGGGTCGGAAAAGAAAGTCGTTTCTAAAAAGCTCTTTTGTCACAGACGACTATTAAATAAACCAGATGGGAAAACGGGCGAACTACCCGTTCGACAGCCATATCCCCCGTGGTTAAAATAGCCAGGGACGGCCTCCGCCAACGGGGCACGGCTCCACGAACGCGACGACCGCGAAATAGACCAATTGAGGCGTAGAGAACCTTTTAATTAGGAAATTCAATGTTGTAAGTGTTATAATAATCTATAGATTCGCCGCTAAAGTCGATCAAGGAGTTTTTCGTTGGGTTTTCTCCTTTAAATTCAGTAAATCAAAAGGTACAGATCGAGGAACCCAACCTCTGCGTAAGCGCGGAGCCCGGCGAAGGGGGAAGGTAAAAAGGAAGTCAATTAAAGCCAATAAAGTATTAATGATCCTGGTAGACACGGAAAATCAGTAATTAAGAAATATGTTCAATTAGTTTCTCTAAGCGCCTTTAGAATTGTATAGCCACAGTCTAACGGAACCCGAGTCGAGCTCATAGGCCAGGAATGACCGCCAATCTCCGGTCTTCACTGAAGTTAGAGGAAGTGGACGGCCCTCTTGACCTTAGGGCTCATTTTTACCAAAATATCTGTGAGGGTATCGACCCTAAGCACAAAAGGGGAGGTTTCCGAAAGGTTCCCAAAAATCGCTAGAGGCCCGTTCACGGGAGAGGACCGGCAGATTTTGGCTGACACTTGAACTCGTCGTTTCGTTGTTTGATCCGTTCCGTGATCGACTATTTCCTCACTAGTTTCTGATTGTTTTAACTCATATTTTTATCGTCGAAACGGACTTAGCCTTTCCGTTTGTGTCGCGGCGGCCAGGGTCTAAACCTTAGCTCAGTTCATTGCGTTGTATAGAATTATCGTGCTCATTGCGTAATCTTGTGTGAATAAATCCAATACCTTCCTCAAATAGTGTGTTTTATTTCTTCTGGTGAAGCAGAGGTGTGTGCGTGTCTCAGGTTAAAGGATAGCAGCCACCAGGTTCAACCCGGGGAGTAGGACAAGGTAAGTGGGTAACCTAGGTATAACACTCGCCATCACCTTTAAAGAGCTCGCGAGTCTAAACTTGAACGAGATATGATACCTAGTCATTTAATTAACGGCCAACCGACAGGTTTATTACAGTAGGTAAATTTTTCAATAATGTCAGGACGAATCATTGTTTTTGAAGAACCCGAATCAACTAGTAATTTTAAAGGTGGATTAGAAATTTTGATATAAGACAAGGGAGTTCCAAGAACAGAATTCGGGGTTTGCGAGGCATTCATCTGAAGATTTTCAGTTTGGTTTTCGTCTAATTTGCGAGTCTCGTAATAGTCAGGGTGTTCAGATACTTGTGGATTGTCCTGATAGTCTTGTTATTCAGTGTCGTATTGTAATGTACTATACTCTTGCAAGATGGGTCTAGGTCATGGTAATAATTTTGAAAAGTTTTAGAGGGCACATTTTGGTATTTTGTTACCGTCGTACTCAAAGTGTCCATAG
Organism: Monochamus alternatus; assembly: GCA_037114965.1. Lineage (NCBI taxonomy): Eukaryota > Metazoa > Arthropoda > Insecta > Coleoptera > Cerambycidae > Monochamus > Monochamus alternatus. Next base: position 29,401,244 of record CM073435.1, on the reverse strand, counting down.
GTTCTGGTTTATAATGTTGGTTTCGGAAATTTGAGTGTTTGGAGGTTGCATTGAATTGAATTTTCTAGGCGGTAATTGCGGTTTAGGTTGGTAAAAATTTTGTTGTGGTCAGGGCTGATAAAAGTTTTGTCTTGGTGGTAATTGAGGTTGTCTTGTTTGTGGAATAGCTTGTGAATTTTGCCTTCGCAAAAGGGGTACATCATTTCGAAAATGTGGCCGGGGAACAACTGGTGGCGGTCTCGTTAGTGGTTGGAAAGTTTTCGTGGATTGAGATACTGGTAAACGGCGACTGGAATTTTTAAATTCGAAAAACGTTTCTAATTCCAAAACTTGCACTACCTGTTCAATAGTATCAAGGTCTGGTCGAGATAAAATAATGGATTCATAATTATGTGGCTTTGGCTTTTAAGTTTGTTTAATAAAAGAGATGAATATACGGATTGCAGAGAATTTCTTTCTATTGCGTCATTATACTGTAATTGAATTTTTTGTACAATTTTTGCTCGCATTGCCAAAACACGGTTGCAGAATAGTTCTGAATTAGCAAATTTCTAATTAAAGGCCAACTTTGCAGCTCAGGGCGACCTAAAACAAGAGATCAAGCTGGACCTTTTAATTTATTTTTTATTACATTTAGTAACAGACGCCACTGAAGTTCGTTGGGTTGAGGTAAATCTAAAGCTATGAGAAATGTATCTACCGATTCAATGAACTGAGTAAGTTCGATCTCAGAACCATCAAAATTAGGAATCGTAGAACTTAAATAATTTAGTTTCTGTGAGTCAAGTTGTGGGGGTGCGGATGAAAGTGCCATTCTATTTAGTAATGGTTGCTCGACTACTAAATCGTCCTCACTATCACTCGTATTATAAACTTTATTAGGTATACGATAAGGCTTATTACTATGTTTACTCATCAAAAAAATGATTGCACTAAAACACAACTATTTTATTCAAACTATTTTTTTGTTATTATAAAAATTACTAGTTTCAAATTGAACTTTCTAATGTGAAAACAACTTATATTGAAAATAGGAGTGTTATACTTTTAACGATCGCTACTCAACTCGTTGCTCACTACTAAAAACTAAACCTATCTCCCAATTTACAGTTGGGTTTTTGGATAGGGAGTCAAGAAAAATACTAGCACTGGTACTCACCCCAAAGTATCAATTCTGGGTCCAGGTTCCAAACAGGATCCTTTCAGGCTGCAACAGAAGACACTGTAATCCTCAAATAGCACACAGGCGGGTGGCCTACTCAATTCAGCTTACTATCTTTTACGCGCAGAAACTAAATCGCTTTCCTTTCCACTAAACCTCCGCCAAGCCCTATGTACTTTTCTATAAGTTTTCTAATTTTAATAACTCTTCTATTATTTCTTGACAATTTAAGTAATCTTATTGCTGGGGTTTTCTCTATTTTCAATACGATGTGAATTTGATACATAGTGATTTTCCGGGTTGTTGTGTCGTGACCTCGGTGACTGGTAGCTGCCAGAAACAGAGTTAAAATGCACATCCTTAGGATTAGCCGGGATTCTTTTACCTGTCCTGGTTGTTCTCAGGCTAGGCTGTGTGGGGACAGACCCGCTATCGGTGTCTCTGGGCCCGTCCATATATTGATTTCGGTTCCTATTGTTGGTATTCCGACTACTACGGTTGGTCGCTTCCCATACTTCCAAACGTTTCGCCGCTCTTCACTGTCGGCATCTTCAGTGGTCGCAAAAGCTTCGCCGCGACTGAGCTGGCGAATATATGGACAAGCCCAGAGACACCGATAGCGGATGTGTCCCCAGAGCCTAGCCCGAGAACAACCATGGCAGGTGAAAGCCTAAAAACAATATTTGAAAATTATTTCAAAATTTATATTTTTATCCCCCCAGGTTGTTTTATATTATTTAAATGTCACATGTAACAGTTGATCTATTTTAATCACATTTTGCCTGCATAAAAAAATAAAAGTGCAATTTTTTTGTAGCCAAATAAATCTCCAGTGTCTGTAATGCAGACTCAAGGAGCTACTATAGCTTTGCAAGTTCCACCTCAACCTATGTTGGCACCACAACCCCCAATCATGATGATGCCAGCTCCTCCAATGCCTCCTATGAGACCACCACCACTTATGAGTAAGTACCAGTAGTGAAGTTAAATTTTATGTTGTAGAATGTGTATAAAGTTAATATTTGGTAATACGGTAGTAGAAACAAATTTGAAAATCTCTTTTGTAAAAAGTACTACTATGGTCACAAAATTATGGATAATCTATGTGCTTAATAACAAGGAATATTATGTTAAAAAATATGTTTTTTCTTCACGTTTATGAAAATATTTTCCCAGGAACTATGATATCTCTAATTGCATGCGTTTTAAAAGATATGCAGAGTGATTTAGAACTTATCCAAAATAAAAAAATGTATGTACAGGCTATATATAACACCTATTACTTCTGACACCTCCAACACTAATAAAGTAGAATATAAGCTTATGCATATAAACGCTCCAAGTCTGGCTAATAAAATCAATATTCTTGAATTACATTGTAGCTCTAACAGCCTTACATTGTTATGTATTTCAAAACATTGAATGCGTGGAAATAAAATATGACCACTGGTGGTGGCGGGTTAATTGATCTCTTTCTACAGTAGGTTGCACTTGGAACATGGACACACTGCAATATTTGTCAAGTCTGAATATGCAAAAGCTTGCATTTTGAATCTGCTTAACCTTATATCGCAGTTCCTCAGATACTCAAATGTTTCTTGCTAGATTGTATCACTTGTTAAATTGTATAATGACCAAGTATGCAAATGTGATTTCGTGTGGTGATTTTAATTTTAACTTCAAAGGTGAATGTAAGTATAAATTTAAAGTTTTAACCTAAAACTTCTCTATGGTGATCCAACACGTGTGGCAACTTATAATACTTATACTTTATCAAGCAGACTAGATTATGTGGTTAGTAACATCGGAAAATTCATGTGTTTAGTGCAGGACTTGAGAATATCTGATCACTCTGCGCAGATTATGTCCTGGTGCCATGATCTAAATGCAACTGACAATCACTTTAATAATTACTTACCGATAAGGAAAATGAATGATATATCTCTATCAAAATTTAAACGCATCTATGAAAGTTCCATCGACAATACTAAATTTCACATAACAGAAGTTGAGCAGGCATTTAACAGCTTTATTGATCATTTTCTTTGGTGCTTTGAGATTGCCTTCCCAAAACGGCAGGCTAAACAAAGAAATACTGAAGTACATTTTAGCAAAATCCCTTTTTCTGGGGTGCTTTATTCTTAACTTGATAAACTTTAAAATTTAAACTGGATAAAGAAAAGACTAGACAACCCTAATTATCTACTTTCTATACTAGGAAGAAAAAACAATTTAATCAAAAAATTATTGAAGAAAAGAAAGCATATCATGCCAATGTAATTGAAAACTCAAATAATAAAGTCAAAACATTGTGGAGTTTAGCTTGTTCAAAAATGAGGAGAGTAAAATCAACGAATAAGATCACACTAATCAAAGACAGACAGACAAAAACTAATAATAAATAGATATTGCAAACGAATTTGGTGATTACTTTGCTAACTCGGTTCATAGACAACTTGCTTAAACTAAACCAACGGAGGTCTCTATCCAAACTCAAACTCAATGTTTTTCTTACCAATCACTAAATATGATATCAAATCAAACATACTTGGTTTTAAAAAGAGATATTCCTCAGGAATTAACGAAATTCCAGCTATAGTACTTAGAGAATATGTTGATGAAATCTCTGATAGATTGACATTTATAATGTATCTGTCACCCAGGGCCAGTTCCCTAGTAAACTGAAAGTTTCAAATGTTATATCTGTATTCAAAAAGGGCGATTCACACAGCTTGGAAAACTATAAAATGATTTGCTTACTTAGATGCTTGTCAATGATATTCGAAACTGCATAGGGTTATTACTCCCTCTCAACATGGCTTTCGTTCTAACTTTTCTATTGAAACTGCTGCCACTGAGCTCATTCAGTACGTTCATAATAGTATAAACCAAAATAAATAGACAGTAGGAATTTTCTTTACATAAACGACTTGCCATTGAATATTACGAATGGACGTGTTTATCTATGTAGATGATACAATTATTGTAGTGAATGCAGAGAGCTTTGACGAGCTCTATAACAAAACTCAAACTGTTATTAATTAATTTATCAACTGGTGTAATAATAATCATCTTATTAGCAACCAACAGAAAACGATATTTGTTGAATTCACGTCACCAATTAAACCAAATAATAATCTAATATTTAACATTGGCAGCCTACCGTCCAATAATACAAAATTTCTGAGGATTTGTCTGGACTCAAAATTAACCTTTGATGAACATATTGAATATTCATGTGACAGACTAAACAAGATGTACTTTGCCATGAATACATTAAATTGTGAGTTGCATAGTGATCACTTAATAGAGTTGTACTATGCTTTGGTCTATTCAGTGATCGGATGTTGTGTGATAGTATGAGGGAGGGCAACATAGATAAAACGTTATGATATTAACCACGTATTCGTAAGGCCTAATAATAAAAAAAAATTTTACTGGACCTTTAAAAAAATAAATAAATCACCTTATAAAATTCGATAACACGACGCTCCTGGTACGCTACAAACTTTCTGATGGCGCAGCCATACGACAATCGAATGCCGGAGGAAACATCGTTGCCACATCATGTTTACATACATAATATCGTCTTAACACTTCAGCGTGTTATTTAAATTTACCACCATTTATTCGCACTTTCTGCATTGCTTTCCCCACAGATTTGGAATTATACAAATTTCTAATATGCGGAAATGGTAATTTTATACGGATAATGCGAGAATGTTTACGAAATGTATGCCGCAGCTGTTGAATATCGGAGACGTTTTCATAACAGTGTACAAGTGGTTCAACGCCTTCGCGATACGGATTCTGTGAAACAGCGTCTACTATTTCTATAAGAACCATTTCAAGGCGATTGAAGATATCCCAAAGCAAGGTCTGCAGAATATTACGTGAAAACCCATTGAACCCCTATCATTTTCAGAAAGTTCAGACTAGAACCTGCTGATTTTCCCAGACGTCTTGAATTTTGCAATTGGCTGACCCCAATTTTATTAATAAAGTGCTATGGATGAGTGCAACTTTACTCGAACTGGCATTTTAAACAGGTTAGTACCATACTACTTAAAAAACAATAAATTTCTAGGCTAGATGTGCGTAACTACAAACTAAATAATTAATTGTACTTACGAGTAATACTAAAAATTCATATTCAATTGTACAACGTAGTGAAAACTTAATATCAAAATTATTAAACTGTAATAACCTAACATTCGAAAATATTTATTTATTATCTAAATTTGTTTTTATTAATTATTAATATTTAAGGAAAATTCATTCATATATCTAGATAAAAAAGTTAGCTTTACTCCTTGTCGTTAAATAACAGTACAAAAACTAGGTAACTAGGTTATTGACCTAATAATACGGTAGGTTAAGACTCGATAACTTTTATGAGCATCAGATCAGAGGCGTGCCGTTTCGGTTGTGGACAGTTTTTTTGCCGACAACACGAAGGTTTTTTATTACTTAGTATTTAAACACGAAACACTTTTCATCTTCTCTTAATAATTTACCCATTGGGTATATGTTTTTTATGTAATGTACCTAAGTGGTTTATTACTCGGTTTATTATTAGATACGTTGGAGTTTTGTAATTTCAATGTAAAATATTTTTTAAACTGTGACCAAGCTAATTTCTTTGCAATCATATCAGCCACATTTGGTCGGACAAAAATCCAAACGCTAGTCGACGGTTTAGCTTTCAGAGGCGATAGGAGTGCACGAGGACCGTATATTCTACCGGAAAACCTGAATAGACAGCGTTACTTGCAATTTTGAATAGAATTCTTTGATTATTATTATTTGATTTCATTGGATATTAACATTTTAAATTATTATTGGCTGAACTGAGCAAGAAAAAATATGAGATTCTAAAATAGTTAGTACTAGGAAAATATTTCAATTTGGCAACATAGCATCAGGTCGATATTGAGTTGAACTGTGAGCTGTAAACGACCAAGGCTGTGAGCGGTCAGTGACAGTCTGAAAAGGAGATTTACATAATGATTTGAAAATATTTATTTTCGGCGTAAATATGCATTTAGTTTTTTTTTTAATCGCGTATTCGTATTATACTCATTATTCCCTATCTCCTCTTAAAATAATAATAATAATAATAATAATAATGTTTATTTAATAATTAACAAATAAATACAATAAGAAATAATTACTGAAGCATAAACATTAGAGAAACCCACAAAAGAAAAATCTGTACGTGGGTTTATTACCAAAGGCAATACCATACAGGAATCAGGAAATCAACAAATAATTACAAAAATTTCATAAAGAAAATACAATTAAAATATAAACTATACTACAACTATAATAAAAACAACAATTCAAGTTAATAAGAAAATTTGATATTAGTATTTTAATGGTTCTTGAGTGGTGGCTGTTGAGGTTAATTAATAATTCTTCATATCAATAATACGATGGACATTTTTTCTTGGTATTACAGATAAATAATTATGTAATTTTTTTGAAAATAAACTTTTAGAATTAATTCTTTTTAAATAATCAGGAATTGTATTAATAACCTTGGGCCCAAAAATATATGAGACCTTTGTGCTATCTTTTTGTATGTTTTTGATACTGCTAGGCTAAAAGGTTTACTTCTTGTGTCATATTTATGGCTAATAGTTTCATAACACTTATTTTGCTTGTACTGTTTCAAAAGTAAAACCTTATAATAGAGTGGTCTTGTATCAAGGAAGCCAGAATCCGTAAAAAGAGATTCTGTAGGAAAAGTATAAGGTTTATTATATAGGTATTATTTTAATAATCCATTTTTGAATAAGTTAAAGTTTTTTTAAATAATTGTTTGTAACACCTCCCCATACTAGAATTCCATATGTCAAGTGTGACTGTGCTAACGCATAATATAATATTTTTAATTGTTGAATACTACAAAACTGCTTACATAGTTTGAATTTAAGCAACAACCCTCTAAGTTTTTTTATAACATTCTCAACTTGCAAATTCCAGCGTAAATGACAATCTATTATTATACCAAGGTACTTCATATTCTTGACAGATGTTATATTGTAAGTATAATTACCACTAATTATTTCTAGAGTATTAAAATTTGGCAAATTAGGTGAATAACTTGTGAAAGGAACGAAGTGAGTTTTATCCATATTTATTGTTAAAAGTTTACTACGAAAGAAATCAACTATAATTTTAAAATCCATCTCAAGCTTTTATTTGAGGGCACTCCAAGATTCGGCTGTATAAAAAACAGCAGTGTCATCGGCAAAACTAATGATTTTTCCACAAGTGCTTAAATGAAATAATTGATTAACGCAAATATTAAATAATAACGGACCAAGTACAGTTCCCTGTGGAACCCCAAACTCTACATTTTTGTATTCACTCTTTACATCGTCAATCTCAACGCACTGTATTCTATTGCTTAAGTAACTACTCATAAGTGTTTTTGCAGTACCTCTGAAACCCACATTTTCAAGCATTTCCAAAATTCATAATGACTAACAGTATCAGACGCTTTCTTTAAGTCAACAAAAATACACAGGGCTGGTTGACTTATGTTTAAAGAATTGTATATCATAGATGTTAGTTGTGCCATTGTGTCTTGTGTCGACTTAGCTTCTTTAAAACCAAACTGATTCTCCGATATGAGTTTATACTTATTTATGAATGAAATAAACCTTACTTTCAACAGCTTTTCAAATATTTTGGCAAAATTTGACAATAATGATATAGGCCTATAGTTAGTTAAAGACATTTAATTTATCGCCAGATTTATGCAAGGTGAGTCATAATGTCATTAATTTTAAGAGGAGATAGGGAATAATGAGTATAATGCGAATACGCTATTAAAAAAAAATTTAAATGCATATTTACGCCTAAAAAAATATTTTCAAATCATTATTTAAACCTCCTTTTCAGACTGTCACTGACCGCTCACAGCCTTGGTCGTTTACAGCTCACAGTTCAACTCGATGTCGATCTGATGCAATGTTGTCAAGTTGAAATATTTTTCTCGTACCTACCTACCTAGGTTTTAGACATCACAAATCAACTGTTGTACTGACTATTTTAGAATATCATTTTTTCTTGCTCAGTTCAACTTCAGCCAATAATAATTTAAAATATTAATATCCAATGAAATCAAATAATAATAATCAAATAATTCTATTAAAAATTGCAAGTAACGCGGTCCACTCAGGTTTTTCGGTAGAAAATACGGCCCAATCAAACGATACCCGTACACACGTTGACGACAAATAGCCTCTGAAAGCTAAACCGACAAGTAGCGTGTGAATTTTTTTCTGAGAAAATGTAGCTGTTATGACTGCAATAAAACTCCAACGTATCTAATAATAAACCGAGTAATAAACTATTTACGTACATTACATAAAAAACCTATACCCAATGGGTAAATTATTAAGAGAAGCTGAAAAGTGTTTTGTGTTTAAATACTAAATAATAAAAAACGCACGCCGCTAATCTAAGTTATCGAGCGTGAACCTTGACCTACCATATAATTAGGTCAATAAACTAGTTACCTAGTTTTTGTACTGTTATTTAACAACAAGGAGAAAAACTATTTTTTTAAATCTAGATACATGAATGAATTTTCCTTAAATATTGATTTAATTGTTAATAAAAACAAATGTAGATAATAAATAAATGTTTTCGAATGTTAGGTTATTACAGTTTAATAATTTTGATATTACGTTTTCACTACGTTTTACAAATAAATATGAATTTTTAGTATTACTCGTAAGTACAATTAATTATTCAGTTTGTAGTTAGGTACATCTAGCCTAGAAATTTATTGTCTTTTAAGTAGTATGGTACTAACCTGTTAACTACACTCATCCGTCCATAGCACTTTATTAATGAAATTAGGGTCAGTCGCATTTTGTAAACATTCTCCATATAATACTACCATTTCCACATATTCGGAATTTGTAAAATTATGCATTTACGACGAATACGCGAGACCGAAATAAACAAACTACTGCTTACTGCTTGTGTATTCTCACTATTCTCTCCATCCCCCCTCCAAATGTGTGGCGTGATCTACAAATTTGGGGGGAAAGAAATGCGGGTAAATTTGAATAACATGCTGATGTGTTAGACGATATTATGTATGTAAACATGATGTGGCAACGTTGTTTAATCCGGTTGTATGGGTGCGTCTTCAGAAAGTTCGTAGCGCACCAGGAGCGTCGTGTTATTGACTTTTATAGGGTGATTTGTTTATTTTTTTAAAGGTCGAGTAAAAAAAAATTTTTTTAGATTTTCTGCCTTTATTAAGCCTCCCGAATACGTGGTTAAAATTAATGACATTATGACTGACTCACCCTGTAGATTGGTTTTATTATGGCAGTTTTAAACTTCTTGATACCAGGAGATTTATTCTTCTTTAATTCTTTAATTATTTTTTGTACCTTATCTTTATTAATCGTATTAATAACTATGGAATTAGCAATTAGCATTTCATCTGTTTTAATATTTTCTATAGCGGTTGCGTTTTCTGATTTAGAAATATTTTTCACACATTCCCATAGTTTCTTTGAATCATTCCTATTTCCGTTATTTTTTTTCTATAATAACTATTTTTTGTAACAGCAATTAAATTTGCAAGTCTATTTCGATATTGTTTGTACTAATTTAAAATATATATATTTCCCGGATATTCTTGCACTTTTTTATAAAGCTCGTCCCTCCTTAAAACCGATTTTATAAGCCTATTAGTAATCCACAGTTTTCTCTTAGTTTCATTATGTTTAATGGTTATTACTTTACTACAATCTTTTATATAATTTTGTATTTTCGCTTATAAATAAATCAGTTGCTGTATCCATGTCAGCACAAGTAAAAATATCAATAAATGATTCATTACTTAACCGGGCAATTAACATTTTATAATTTACATATATTTTTTGTCTACAATTAATAGATTTATTTAGATTTATATTATTTTCAGCCTGAAGAATTACTTGTAAAATTGTAGGATCATGATCAGTAATTTTCGTTTTTAATATCAATGGTATGAAATGTTCAGAAGGTGATCCAAGCAGGAGGAGGAATCACCTTGAATTCTAGTTGCCTTATTAATTGTAGATAAAAATCCATATTCATTTAAAATGTTCAGATATTCTTGACAATAATCGTCGTTGTCAAGAATGTCGATATTTATATCACCCACAATTATACTAATATATGTTTTCTTTATGCTAGATTTAAGAAAATTTTCAATACTACTATTAAATTCATAAGGACACGTAGACGGTGATCTGTATATACTTAATATTTCAATATTTTTATACGTGAAACACACTTATTGCTTTAATGTTATTCAACATGACTATATCTGATGTAAAGTTGATTTTGTTACTTATATAGATAACAACCCCATCATTTTTATTAATATCTCCTCCATTATAAATTAGGTTATACTGCGGTATATTGAATATGTCAGTGTTGTAAATCTTAAAGGTCTCTGTTACAACAATACAATCAAAATCAGCACTTAGCTCATTTAAAATAATATTTAACTCATCAAAATTTTTACTAATGCTTCTTATATTTTTATGAAAAATATTAAACTGCAAGCCTCTACCACCACTCAACAAACTTCTACAATGAAATAAATCGTTAGCCACTTGTGTTTTAAAAGTTAATATTTTATAATCTCTAATATATCCATCCATTTAGAACTATCTAATGTATGCCAGAAAACTCAGAAAGATGAAAGATATATGAGAAAAGTAATATGGTGTACATTATAAAAATCAATACAACAGTGACAGTTATCAAAAGAGAACAAAAACAAAAGAAAAATAAATAACAAAATAATAACAATATTAAAAGAATACTTATATAGCAACAGCAATAAGCTTACTTTCTAATTTTAACTGCATTAGATTGAGTTAACTATTTTATCACTATTAGCTCCTTGTGGATCCCTGGATACCCGCATGACCAGGTATCCAAACCAGGGTTACTCTGTTGCTTGTACCTAACCGCTCCAGAGCCTTTTGACAGTTCCATACCGTTCTTGAGTAGGACGGTAGGATCCAAATGCTTTTAAAGCTGCTTGGCTATCAGAGAAGATTTTTATCGACCTGCGTTTGAGTGTAAGCTTTTCCAGCTTCCACACACACAGTTCGATGGCATGAATTTCAGCCTGAAATATAATCGCATATTTACCCAGGCTTACGGATAGCCTGGTGTTTGGGTTGCAACTATACACTCCAGCTCCAACCCCCTCTGAGGTCTTAGAGCCATCAGTGTACCAGCAACTATCCGCCTTCAGGAGGTCAGTTTCACCTCGCTCCCACTCCTCTCTCCGAGGAAAGAGGATCTCGAAAGGCAGTTTATAGTTGATTTTTGTAGGCATAACAGCCGAGACCATCGATAGAGTGCTGTGTCCTTCTATGTCCTCCAGCACTCCACTACGCTCTATTATGTTAGCCTTCGGCATGCAAATAGTCGCTTGCTTTAGTCTGTATACTGCCCACCTGACTTCTCTCTCCAAAAGTATATGGAGAGGTGGTAAGTCCAGGAGGACTTCCAGAGCAGCTGACGGTGTAGTACTGATTGCACCTGTTATCGCCAGACTAGCTTGTCTCTGCAAACCTGAGACTTTTATTTTGGCTATCCTTTGAAGACGTTTGGACCACCAAACTATTGAGCTGTATGTGATCATGGGTCTGATAACCATCACATACAGCCAGTATAGTTGTTTAGGACCTACGCCCCAGGACTTTCCACAAATTCGTCGACACGTCCATAAGGACATTCTGGCCTTGTGGATGACTTCATCCATATGAGAGTTCCAATTGAGCGTTTTATCTAGAACAACTCCCAGATATTTTGCTTCCTCTGCAAATGGTATTGTCTCTCCCCGTAAAATGGGGGGTCTTAAGTCGACCAGTTTGCGTTTCTTTGTGAAGGGAACAATCACTGTTTTGTGGGGATTCACAGACATCTGCTCCCTCTCACACCAGTCAAGTACCCCACTTAAAATTTCCTGAAGGATAGATGATATACTATCTTCATTTATGCCTCTTACCAGTATGACCAGATCGTCAGCATATGCCTGGACCTCGACCTCCCATGCAGAGAGTATGGCGAGCAGGTCGTCCACAAGGAGTAACCATAGCAGGGGAGAAAGAACCCCACAGCCCCTTGCAGCCCTAAACCTGACCTCCTCCCCCTACAGGGTTGTCGTTACGGTCTTGTTCGCCTGCATTGCTCGTATCCAGCCACATATGGTAGATTCGATTCCCCTAGCTGATGCTGCTGTATAGAGGGACTCTGGTAGTGCATTGTTAAATGCTCCTTCAATGTCTAGGAATGCAGCCACCGCAATACTCTTCTCCTGAAAGGATTGGGTGATTTTCCCGACAAGGTTATGTAGTGCAAGTTCTGTCGATTTCCCGTTCTGATAGGCATACTGATGAACACTAAGCGGGTTCACACTAAGTGTTCCCCCCCTAACGTACCCATCCAACGCCTTTTGCAGACTTTTCAACAGAAAAGATGTCAGGCTAATTGGCCTGAATGCTTTAGGGCTTTAAATCTTTCCTACCTATCTTAGGTATATAGACCACCCTAATAACTGACCAGCTGGATGGAATGTAATTCCATGCCAAGCTGGCTCTGAATAGCTTGACGAGGTGCACCTTTATAATTTCCAGTCCATGTTGCATTAGAGCTGGAAAGATGCCGTCTTCACCAGAGGATTTGAATGGTTCAAATGACTTGATCGCCCATTCAACAATTGGTACTGTGATAACTTTTTTAGCTACCAACCAGTCATCTCTAGTAAGTCGTCTAGACCTACGTTGTGATGTTGTTGAGGGATCATTATTATTGTCACCCAGGATCAGACTGTTGGGAAAGCGGTTTAGAATTAATAGCTCCAAGGTTTGTCTACTGGAATCCGTAAAGGTTCCATCGGGTCGTTTTATCGAGCCAAGTTCCTTCACAGGTTCCCTAGATAGAATCTTGTGGATTCTGGAACTGCTAGGTAAATCTGAAATACTCTCGCAGAACCTCCTCCAAGATTCCCTTTTTGCCCTTCTAATTTCTTTGTTATACTCCGTTAAAGCGGATCTATATTGGTCCCAACAACCTGAAGCCATCATTAAGCGAGTTAAACAAATCTTTAATATATGGTTTCTGTGTTTTGCTGAATTCCATACTTGTTTTCAGAAATAAATAATATCGTAGTGTATGGTACTCTTAATAAAAACACACTATCAATCGGCCTTCTCATGTGATAACTGATAAGCCTGCTACTGTTTTCTATATTTTATATCATATTACTATCTTTATGACTTCAAATCAAACTATACAAAGCATGTTCGAAGGTAATAAGTCACTTGTAATAACAAAAACAAATTTTCAATTTTCGATTTCCAGATCAACTAGCACTTATCCACTCTGCACACGAAACACACCTCACATTGCTAAAATTAAATGACATTATGACTGACTCACCCTGTATATTACGTTTATAACAGATTAGCTATATATGTCCTAAATCGGCATATTTTTGATAATAATTATGTATGTATAAATTATATCTATGTTAGATTAACTATACATGTCTTCAATGGACCACTTTCTAATGGCTTTTGTAGTAGCCTGGTTTTGGTCTAAGCTTGAAATTAAATAGACCTCTTCAATTGTTGAATAATTTTCGAGCTGGTTGTCGATTTAGGTGTCTTGACGTTTATAGAGACATACTGCGATTTCCTTCACCTTTCAAATAACTTTCAAAAGTATTTCTGAAGAGTGATCTCTCAAAATGTCAAGAAATCTAAACCGACAACATCGCAACCAATCCGAAAATTATTCAACTATTGGCCACTGAAGACTGCAAGCCGAAAAGACGACATCTTCTATTAACATTTAAGCCGAAGTATGAACTATAAATACTTTAACCAAAGGTTAATATTATATTATTATACATTCTAGATTAATTTATAATTTTCCCATTCTTCCATTTTAAGGTTTATTTACAATATGATTTTTCTGATGATTTCTTGTTATTGTAATGCTAATTGTCCAATCTCGACCATAGCCATCTTTTATCTTTTCATGCGTTGGATGTGTGAAATAAACTGATTCTGAAAGAAAACATATTATTACCTATTAATGTTTTGTAATTTATATTTAAATCAGTTTACCTTTTTGATTACTTTTAAACTATATTGGTATTTCCTCCAGTTGTTCAATTTCTTTCTAAATATAGGTTAGAAAATATAAATACAAACATGTATCTTGATGTCCCATCGTCAAATTATTTCAAATACTAATTTGATTTATCTCTAAATTACTCGAATATTCAGTAACATTATACAGTCTAATTTCTGTGTTCTCAAGATTATTTAAAATGATTCATGATAAGTTTCTACAAGCACTAACTTACGTCCAAATTTTCATCTTTGTTGGCTGTAGAATAAAAATAAGGCACTCACAAACGGCAACAAAACGACAACAAACAGTGCAGAACTTTGTTAGGTATCTGTTGTTAATTAATAGGAGCAGCTTCACAATATCTCATATCTACATATTATTACAACGAATGACGAATGGTGTAGAGTGGCATCGAACAGATCGCTGAGTGTAATTATAGAATTAATAGGTATGTAGAGTCAGCCATACATTTCCGCCTATACCCAGAGATAAATAGATCCGAATTTAAACCCTCGATTTTATTATTTATCTTTTAAAAAATTAATATAACTTTATTAGCATAAAAAAAAAGCATCCAAATATTAAACAATATATGAAGATTATAAAAATATTTTGTTTATCAAAATATCCTGCGTCTACTTATCATACTTATATAGATAATAGTATATCTCTTTACTAGTATTAGACGAACTTAATAGACGAAAATTAGATACGATACTAATTTTTGATAAGTAAAAGTAACTTGTATAAATTTGGTTAATAATAAATAGACTTATTTATAAAATGGTTAATAATAGTATAAGTAGGTGGTACCTACCTATTTCTTAATATGTAGCTATGATAATACATGATCATAATTTATATTGAACAATTAAATTCATAAACATATTTAACAATATTTGGGACTTACCTTAATTAAATCGCTACGGTAGGTACTCTTACTAGATGTGAGGATTTATCATAAAATAAAGATGATAAAAGCTTTTAAAAATAATAACAATTCTGTTGTTTTTCATATCATTTGTTATTAGGTTGACCCTTTATTTACATAGAGTTATATATCTCTCAGCACAAAAAGATGACAAAAAATAAATATAATAGACGTCTATCAATAAAAGACAATTAGCAAAGATTAATTAATAGACATCTATTAAAAGTTTATTTACATTTGATTATTATGCAATTCACAGTACATGTGCAGATTGTCATAAAATAAATCGTCTATAAAAATCAACAGTTGCTGTTGTTTAGTATCACGTGTTTATCAGATCGATATTTTATTTGTAATAAACGTCTCTCAGTAAATAAAAATTAGAGAAGATGAATTTAGACATCTATTAAACGTTTATTTTATTAGTGGTTCAAAAAGTGTCTATTAAATGCTATCTATATTACATATAATTTTAGACCAGGATGGTAAATTAACGAAATATACGGAAATAAAACGTCTATTAGATTATGTTGTGTTGCCTGGGTTCTGTGTAAGTCTGGCTCAAGGCTATACACATTTTACAAAACAAAACAATGAAATTTGGGCACTTTTTGGAGGCGTCATTTTGTTAAATTTTAAAATTTTTGAATGTTTATTTTTCAGAATGTGTTCATAATTAAGTATATTTCAATTTAAACATAAATTTTAGCAGGGTTGACTACCAAAAAATTAAAATTAAATCGATTTCCTGAAAAATCGAACGCCTTGTATAAGAATTGATGTTATCATCAGATTCTACGCGCCATCTAGTGTCTGTATACTAAATTTTGTCGCACTGGCTATGATGGTTTCTGAGATATAAGCATTGAAAGTCTTAGAGGGAACACCCGGTATATCCCTTTCCGTATAAAAATAGCTTCATTTGTAACTAACACGTCAGCTGTAAATTGCGATTTTGAGCATTTTGTTGCAGCAACCATTCACAAAATGTATTTTGTAAGGGATAATCTCTTGGTATTAATGCTTGGACACGCTTTACGTGGTACGGATATAAATGATTCTCGTGTATGATATGCGACACAGTCGATTGGAACGATTCTTGTAGTTGGGCGATTTGCATGGTACTTACTCAGGGATTCTCTTCAATAATCTCTAAAATGTGTTCTTCAACTGCTGAATGAAACAAATTTACAATTGGGCATTTATTCCTTGAATTTCAGTGTTAAAACTGGCATTTGATCGCATAAATTTCATAAGTGTAAATGCATCCATATGTGAAAAATTATCGCTGCCTTTATAAAAACTTGTTTCCTATTATTAGCGGGTATAAAAGTATTTTGCTTTGTCTTTGCGTATTTGGAGGTGTAAGTGTAAAATTATATCAGTTTCTTTCGATTTTATAATTTAATTTTTTTTGCATATAGTGGTAATGATTGGGGTTGTCAACTGCCCCGGATTTTGTGGCACGTCCCGGATTTCAGGGTATTTTCAACCTGCCCGGCAAGAACTCTTTACGGGATGGCAGTTGTCCCAGAAGAACAAAAAGGTATCAAAATAAAAGAAAGATAGGAGCAAATTTGGGCAAGTGAAGTTATGAATGACTTGTTCTTTTATTTTTTGGTTGGTTGTCAATTTATGAATCAGAAATGTCTCGCGTCTCATTATTTTGTCCCGGATGGTCATCTCCAAAAACCCAGAATTACATATTTTAAAGTTGACAACCCTAGTAACGATACTTATGGTAGAAAAATATTGTTGCAAAGACTGCAAAATGAGTCTGAAAATAATAAAAATTAAAGAAAAGAGTAAATGAATTTTTAGTATTATGTAATAACACCGTAAAACATACCACAGATGTGTATAAAGTTATACTGTTGGAAATGAATGTAAATTCCTATATTTCAAATGTTTTCAGAAGCAAAAAAAAATTACTAAAAATTAAACCATTACTGAAGGTTTTTCAGTTGCAGCAAAAATTCAAATCAAAACTGAATTCAGAAATAAAAAATTTCTCGGGGGAAAATAATTTTTTAATTTTGCATTTACCTACACTAAATATACGCAAAAACATAATATAATTATTTTATATTGGTATAACTCTACACAACACCTGCTTACATGTACAGAATATACATGGTTTTACATAATCGAATGTCATCGAATGAAAGCTGTCTGATTTTTCTTACAAATTCCAATAAATATATTTTTTTAACAAATTTTATAGGTTGCAAAATAATTAAACTATTTGGTATAAATTTATGATAATACCTCGGATAATACTTAACCAAAAGCTTTAAGTTGTGTTTGATTAATCGGTATTGGAGTATTACTAATCGCTAATCTAATCCAAATCTATTAAATTTATGATCTAAATAAACTACCAATTCTTTAAAAAATTCAGTTTTACTTAATAAAGTAGTTAATCAGACAATCTGCATACATTTTTTTCTACATTAAAACCATGTTCATCTCTACTGGTTTTCGTAATAAAAATAACGTCGTCTAAAAATACTAATACTCTTCTTAGACAAATTTAGAAAGAATACACAATAAACCATAAGAAAGTCTGGTGTACTTAAACAGACCTTTGTGTAACACACCTTGTAACTGACTAAATAGATCTTCTATTTTAGTTAGCAAATAAGAATCAATTTTTAATATAATATTTACTGTTACCTTACAGTCACCCCAAATTCTTATAGTTACATCACATTTAATAATTGGTACTACAGACGTACTCCATTCGTTATAGTCTAGGATTTGAATAATATTAACTCCCTCTAATCTCTCTAATTCCATATCTGCTTGAACCTTAATTCCGTAAGGAAACGGCTATGCTTTAAAAAATTTGGGTACAATTGTATCCTTAGCTGCCAGATGTACAGTATCTCTACAAAACACCTAATTTAGTCGAAAATTCATTTTTATATTGACTGACATTTTAAATAATACATCACTTTACTTAATCTTACCTCAGATTTTACCAACATCTGGTATATCGTCGTCAGTACTGTAACTGTGTTGAAGTGAATGAATACTTAAAACCATAATAAAAATTTCTTCCTAATAAGGGTAGTCCACCATCACTTCAGCACATTAACATTGATCATCCTGGTAAGTCACTAGATTATTGGAATTTTAATGGATAACTAGTTGAGCTAGTAAATCGAACGTCTTCTCAGTGCTCTGTAAAATATATTTATATAAACATCCAATATTCTTATATTTACATGTAGTGGAATTATGAAATCACTTACCGTAAATATTAGATGTCTTTGCACTTGTGTTTCTTTTATCGGTATCAACATAACCTCATCGGCATCTCACTGACTGTCAATTCTAAGGCATAGTTTTGCTTGCTGGACGTTTCCGCCTACTGCCCGTGATACCTACCTGTCGTAGGCACATTACTGAAAACTTACCTTGATGGTTTTTCTGACCAGCTTTTTTTATATGCGATATACACCTTTTTTAAACATCTTCATGAAATCTGTCTCGAGCTGCGCCTTTTGAAAAGCCCATAATAAATCGACCTCTTAATAATTCGTCCAGCATATTTCCCTTTCCCATTTGTACCGGCAACCCACAACACATTTCATTAGAGAGAAAATATTTTACTTTGCTGGATCTGCCGTCTAAATGTATGCATTTTATACATTTTTTCTTGATATTAAACGCATACGTCAAGCTGCTTATTTTGTTATTTAATATTGTGATTGTGTGTTTTTCACTGATTAAAGTGCGAAGTCACTTATGGTTCTGTATTCGAAATAGTTAATATTGACTCATTTCGGGTAATGTGGCGAAAATTAAATTTAATGTGTGAAAATCATAGTTTTTCGTTATTCTTCATAAAATAACTTAAGGAAATTGTGTTTTGTGTCCCTTTCTAACAGTGTACAATGACATTTAACTTGTGAAATGTGGATTACTGATTAAATAGTTAATTTTTTAACAAACAGGTAAGCTTGTGTGCATGTTTATGTATAATTTTTGAACATTGGACATAGTAATATCACGTAATATCTTCCTAAATATTTTACGGTAGTATTGAACTTGCGGAAATTCATTTTTAATCGTTTTAAGTATTAGTTCAGATGTTAAAATATATGTTAATATTGCTGCGTATCATACTACATACCCAATTTTACTGTACTTATGCTTAAAACAAGTATTTTTAAAATAGAACTATTACGTTAAAGGAAACGTAATATTTATATTGGAGGAGATATGGCAACCTCGCAACAAATCATATGTTTCATTAGGTTGTTGGATGATAAATCAGCCAGCGGTCCTCAAAATGTGGGTATTTTTTTAAAAAATGAATATCTCCGTAAATATTAGAAATTTTTAAAAATGGCTTTCACTAGACTGATCTATATGACGAACTACACCAGCAGTTAAAATATTTGTACTTATTTAAGATTCACCCTGTATATCACTATTAAATAGTGAATATATCGAAGTTAAGAAAACATTTATAAGTTGCAATACAAAGGTACTCGACAAAATTTCAGCATCATATTGCGTATTTTAAAACATACCTACATGTTTTTCAAAATTTTAAATTATCGGCATTATCAGTGGTTTTTAGGCTTTCACGGCCGGTGCTATCATTTGATACATAGTGATTTTCCGGGTTGTTGTGCCGTGACCTCGGTAACTGGTAGCTGCCAGATTCAGAGTTAAAATGCACATCCGCACATCATTAGCCGGGAATTTTTAAAATGTCCTGATTGTTCTCGGGCTAGGCTCTGTTGGGACAGACCCGCTATCAGTGTGCCATGCTTGGAAGCATGGGATGCGACCAGTTACAGTGGCGGCTACGGAACGCCTCGGAAGACCACCGTTATCCGAAGAACGGTTCCCACCGTAACAGTCGTAATACCAACAATAGGAACCGAAATCAATATATGGACGGGCCCAGAGACACCGATAACGGGTCTATCCCCCACAGAGCCTAGCCCGAGAACAACCAGGGCAGGTAAAAGAATCCCGACTAATGCTAGGGATGTGCATTTTAACTCTGTTTCTGGCAGCTACCAGTTACCGAGGTCACGGCACAACAACCCGGAAAATCAATAAGTATCAAATGGCCTTACTAGTGTCGAGTGTTATAAGTATCAGAAATCTATAAACACAATTTATTATTTTTACTATACTTCTTACGACGCGTATTCAGAAAAGCAGAATAAAACAGCAAAATGAAAACGAATATAAAATGAATCATATTAGTAGTCTCGGAACCCTCCAAAACAAAAAATCAACATTCAAATGTTATCGTAATTGAACATCCTATTCCTATGTTGAAAAAAATTACTAAAATCATAATTTTTTATATTTTTTTTTGTTTACTAATGTTCTAACAGACCTTAGGAAAACGTTACATCATTTTTTTTTTTAAATTTCGTTAATTTTGAAGATTTTTAGAGATTGTGGTTCACTTTTTTTAAACACTGTATTTTGTTCTTTAAGTAGTATTCTAATAGACCCTTGTTAAAAGCATCATTTTTTTAAAATTCCATTATTTTGAGAGTTTTAAGAGATCGGTTCGGTTTTTTTAAACACCCTGTATTTTTTCGTTAATTGGTGTTCTAATACTCTTGTTAAAAGTTTCATTAAAAAAAAATTTAAATTCCATTATTTTGAGGATTTTAAGAGATTGATTTAGTTTTTTCAAATACCCTGTATTTTTTCGTTAATTAGTGATCTAATAGACCCTTGTTAAAAGTTTCATCTATTTTTTTTTAAATCTATTAATTTTTGCAGATTGTTTAGTATTTTTAAACAACCTGTATTTTTTTCATTAATTAATGTTCCAATAAACTTTTGTTAAATCTCTGATCTAAAATTTTTTTATTCCATTAATTTCCCTAAACCCTGGTTGTTAAAGTTTAAATTCGCATCATAAATGCCGGGTTGCCGTTCTGGTTTGTTTTGTTGTCACTTCTACATGAATTACAGAATACCAATCTGCGTTAAAGATCTACTCAGTAGATATTAAAGATTACCATGTGTAAATATTCCGATTCGATCTGTGCATTTCTATTCTATTTGTGAAAATTTATAGAACAGGGTTGATTGTCTGACAAGTATTGCAGCCCATGCCACCCTAATTACAAGAACAAACAACTTACCTGTAGGAAGTTTGTTCTGAATTATATGAGATATACTCGTCCAATTAGATACACATGTAGTAACACAGTCATGTTCTTTGTCGAGCACATTTAAAAGATGAATCATCACAACCAAAAAATGATTCCATAACTTCTCTTTTAACCGCTAGCCGGACATTCATTACACTGTTGAAGTTAAAACGCAAAATTGATAATTGGGAGGGCTTACAGGGTGGGACCTATCTAATTGGTAAGTGGTTTGTTCTTGTAATTATATTTCGATATCCTCGTCCAATTAGATAACACATGTAGATGTTTAAAGACAATCAATTTTTCTTTTTGTTATTTTAATATAGCATTTTGCTTAGTTATACCATTTATTTGAAAGTCAAACTATTAGCTTACCAAATATTTTTATGCAAACCTTTCCCAATTTAATAAATATCACCTGTATAGATATAACAATGTTTAATTAATTAGGTACAAGTTGACTGACAATTGTTTTACATATCATTAGCAATTATTTCTATAAAATTAAATTTATGTCGTATATGTAAATTTTAGCAAATGCTTCCGACTTTTTGGCTATCAAATTAAATTTGTTAATAGATTCGACATTAATCTCTATGCTTTATGAGTTGCTGACGTACTTGCGTGTCTAGTACCACAGCTTAAATCACTTAAATCATTTGATCATATATTATCATATTTTCTGATAATTCATACTATACTACGTATATAGCTCTCAAAATTTGAGCAAAAAGGGATTTCCAACACCATATTTTCAATAATGCCATCAAGGGCAAAGCAAACTACCTAATGTAATTATAGAAAACAATCACAAATTATTAATAACATATATAATTTATTCCTTAAATGTATAATTTTATTTTATTTATTTATTTTATTGTTATATTCACTGTATTGTATACACTCGTAATTATAATGAATATTACTATTTTAATAGAAAATTCTTTACTACAGCCACATTCATATTCGCTGTTTTGCAATTCAAGAACTCCACAGCAGGCTAAGACTACGCACAATGGGCTGGAACTGCTGGGTTACGCAGCACTAATTATAGTAATATGATAGTAACTGACAATTTGAAATTAAATAATATTTGTTATTTCTAAAAAACAACAACTTAATTATTTTAATTAGCAAAACACAGTTCAGGATGTTCAACAAATCATTTGAAGTTAAATACTGGTTTACTATTTCAATATATCTGTAATATACATTTCTATACTGTAATTTCTCTCTAATAATATTATTTATATTGATTACTAATTTCTTAGCTCTCTTTTCTATTGCTAAATTTTCTAAGGAATGTTATATATCATTTAAAACTTCACAATAATCACAAGTTACTTTATTCTTAGTAAACTAGATTTTTATTCAGAATGCAACCTTTAGAACCGATTTGTTAATAACTCGTCAGTATTCAATATATTCAAAATTAAAGATTGAGAGATAGTTGACTTATATGAGTTAAGTATATAGAACAAGAACAAGAAATGTTATAAGAAAATGAATCTCTTAAAACGGGACAGTGGGATTGACGTTTGCATATAGATGCAGGAGGTATACACCTTTTACAGATGCAAGAGAGTTTCATTTTAAGTGACTTTGATATAATGGGATTTTGTTGTATTTCAATAAAAAAGAATTGTTGACAGTTTCTAAACCACCAGGGAAAACTTCTATAACATGTATCTACTGTTAAAAGGCGGCAAAAGGACTATTAGGCTGCATTTTTGGCTTTGTATTGATAATCTTAAAAAGAAAACTATGCTGATTAATAGAGCTGGCCTGTTCTGAGGAATCACCAGCGCAGCTAATGAACGTACATACCTATACGATATTAAATCTTCCCCGTTGACTGACTTAAAACAAATGTATTTTCCAGAAATAATGTATGGCAGTGCAGTGGCATCTTGTTGTATTTGCAAGAATATCTTAATTGGATGAAATTCATACAATTGCAGATATTGAAAAGTATGTCAATATTTTTACGTTAAGCATTTGTAATTTTTCAGTACACTGGATAAAAAACCATTTCGAAAATTTGAAAGGTGTATTTCTGAGTTGTCACTACCAACAAGACAAGTGCGATGCCAGTTTTGTCACATTAACATTTTTTCAAAATTAAAATATGAAGCAGTGTACATATTACTTTTTACAATTACGTTTTACTGATGATGCAGTTATGGGTGCATAAATTAATAAAGGGTGCGTTTTGTGAATAATTATGGAGCTGTGTGTATGGCAGACGGGAAGATCAACTCAACAACTCAGACAAAATTTTTGAAACCCCACAAACATTATTTTTATTACGATAACTTATTAAAGACAGTCGGCAGCAGTAATTTGGAAATGAACAAGGAACGTGTTGGTACTGATTGTTGAATACAATCGATTAACTACAGAACATTGTTTGTCTTTAATCACTTGAAGTTTTGGACCTAGGCCCATGTAAATGAGTTTACATATATCAATAGGAACTTGGATCTAGAGGAATATTTTCAGAATTGTATGCCAGTAATAGGTATGTAATGTTAGAATTCTAACCACACAGTTGCAGAACTCTAATCACACAGATCTAGAATCATCTTTATCTAAAGAAGAAAAACAAAAATGTTCATACAATATATCTTTGCAATATATGTATAGAAGAACTTAAATATGGCCGTTCGTAGACTAAGGATTATATCTATAATCCTATATATCTTAACTCTTTACTATTCTTCCCGAAATTAAACTAAAAATCCTCCTTACCGTATATAAAACAAACTAAATACGGCCATTTGACTAATTTTAATAGTTAAACGGTTTTAACTAATTGTTATTCATATAGGTTTAAAGTTATACCTATGAATAATTGTTTATATGTGTATATACATCTATAATTATACAGGGTGTCTCATAATTAGCTGCCAACCCTGAACAGGCCAATTCTATGATCAAAATTAAGTAAAAAAGTTCATATGAACATGGGTCCGGAAATGCTTCCTAAGGGCACAGGGCCCCATTGAAGAGGGGGGAATGAAAATCATTTTTTTGCCATATCTCTCAATCCATTTATTTCCACAAGGTCTATTGGGGTGGGTACAGGGGGGGCCCTTGGTATTTTGCGTGTATAACTTTTTCATCTTTGACTTTTTAACAAATTGGATAATAAATTCCGTTTTTCCGAACTGTTTTACGTTGAAAATGTACTCTTGTTTCAAATCGTTATCTTTAACGGTTTCTGAGAAAATCGCTCTTGAATTAATCCCACTTTGGTCAATTTCATAGTAATTTAAACAAAATTATCAAAGTATTCTTATGTCAAAGTATTGTCAACCCGATTGCCAATTTAATAGTTCTAAGCGAAAAAAATGGAAGAGTTTACAGGACAAGAGTTAGTTGATATGATATTTATTTATGGCTTTTGCGATGGTAATGCTGCAGCGGCAGAACGCGAGAACGGAAGCAAATTCCGTTTTCCCGAACTGTTTTGCGTTAAAAAGGTACTCTTGTTTCAAATTGTCATCTTCAACGGTTTCTGAGAAAATTGCTCTTGAATTAATCCCACTTTGGTCAATTTCATAGTAATTTAAACAAAAAATAATTATTATTTATTTATTTATTTATTTGTAATACACTGTCCAGACAGAATCCAATTACAGGACAGGAAAAACAAACGAGTAATAACAAATATATACAAACAAAATAAAATCGGGTATACAAAATTTACATACATATAAATTAATGAAAAAATGCATTTTTAATATTTTCAACATTACAAAAAAATAAATCTAAGGTACTATGCACTAAGAAATAATTGTAACACATAACAAACATTGGAGCATTATTAAGAGCATTAGTCCTGCATGTGGGAATATGAAACATAGAAGAATGAAAACGCGTTACTAAATTAGGTGGTGACAATTTAATATAAAAAAGAAGTTCCGGGCAATCAACGAAATTATTTAATAACTTATACACAAAAACTAAGCAGTAATATTTACGACGTAAAGACAATTCAAACATGTTAAATCGGGATAACAATTGTTAATTAGAAAATCCAACTGGGGGATATACCCCATCATACTTAAACCATAATTACTTAGCAAATCGTCTTTGGAGTCTTTCAATGTTTTTTAAATGACATTCATATCAAGGATTCCAAATAACAGAAGCATATTCAAGCTTAGATCTTACAAATGCATTATATAATACTATAAGCGTACCGTGCCCTTCAAACTGATGACTGTTGCGTATTATAAACCCTAAATTCTTGATAGCCTTGGATACCATTCTGTCAATATGATCAGTAAATGATAATTTAGATGAAAAACACACCCCCAGATCTTTATATTGCATAACAGAGTTAAGTTTCTGGTTGTTTAATGTGTAATCAAATTTAATAGGAGCTAGTTTTCTAGTAAATATCATGGCATTACATTTGTTAATATTAAGAAATATGTTATTATGTGAACACCATTGATTAATCACCGCAATATCACGTTATAATAATTGTCGTAAATAATTTGAAGTCATCAGTATACAGTAATGAGCGGCAAGATAGATCGCATGTGATGTCATTTATAAAAACATTAAACAATAGGGGATCAAGTACAGAACCTTGAGGTACTCCTGAAGTCGCCTCTATTTCGGCCGAACTGAAACCACGGTAAGTAAGATTTAAAAAATCTCAAAAAATTTATATTTAATTCAAAAGTAGATAATTTACGCAACAAAATACCGTGGTCCAGTCTGTCAAAAGCTTTGGAAAAATCGGTATAAATGACATCAACTTGGCATCCATTTTCAAGTTTTTCACAACAAAACTGAGTAAAACAAAGTAAATTAGTAACTGTAGACCGACCGGGCATGAACCCAGGCTGATCAATACTAATTTGAGATTTAACATGACTAAAGAGTATCTCATGAATAACTGTTTCAAAAACTTTGCTAAAATTATTTAAGATAACAATAGCTCTATAATTTTCTATAACTTCTCTATTATCTTTTTTAAACACCGGAATAATCTTTGATTTTATTACTCTCATGCTTTTAATGCTTTTTTAAATGAATTTAATGTATCACATTTGTTTATGTCTGGTTTTAATTTGTTAAATAAAATTCGTCCCATACAGTTGGGAGAGTTATAAGAAATCCGTCATTTATTAAATGGCACGTGTAACTGATTCACTTGCCTGGTATTGTGCGCATGCATATCCTTAACACAAATAAATTTATTTATATTTAAATAAACATACAAACACATTTCGAATACAAAAAGTTCTGGCAGAGTTAAAATTTTACATGAAGTAAAAATGGCCTTACAAGTTTGTTTGGAAGAGAGACCAAACATACATCTAAGAGTTCTCTTTTGAGCTATAAAAACGACACCAGCATGAGACGAGAGGCCCCAAAAGCAGATCCATATCTCAGACGTGACTCCACTTGTCCATAAGACAGACATATTAACTGATCAACGTTTAAAATGCTACGCACAGTTTTAAGTTGATACGATTCTGAATTAAGTCTTTAAATTAAACTATCGCACTGTGAGTGCCAATTTAGACGTACATCCATCTGTAGATCAAGAAATCTCACACTATCAAAACAATGAACAGGTACATTAAGTGATTCACAATGTTTTTGACTGCTATTGAATCGTAATAATTGGATTTTGTCTAGATTCAAGTACAAAAAATTCTGTGAGAACCACTCACCCATAACTGACAGTACATCATTACATTTATTAGTCAAATTTGTATCCAACTTATCAGACAGAATTATTGAAATGTCATCTGCATATAAGGTAAAACATGCTTCATTAGACAAGCTTGCTAGATCATTAATGTACAGCAAAAAAAAAGGCAGGACCCAAAATAGAGCCCTGTGGAACACCTTGTGATACGCTTCTTGTGTCTGAGTTAACACCACCCACCGACACAAATTGGATTCTATTAGAAAGAAAACTTTTTATCCAGAGCAATACCTATACTTCAGATACCGTATCTTTCTAGTTTTTCCAATAGAACATTATGATTTACACAGTCGAATGCCCTGCTGAGATCACAGAATATCCCAACAGGGCACTCTTCTGCATCTAAAAAATTCAATACACGATTATAATATGCATGAATGGCCGTAGAGGTGGACTTACCAGCTAAGAAACCATGTTGATATGCGGAAAATATATTATTTTTATACAAAAAAGATAATAACCTATTTAGAAAAGAGTATTCGAATATCTTTGAAAAATTAGAAGGCATTGTGATAGGTCTATAATTATTTATACATGTAGAATTACCTTTTTTATAAATTGGGTTTATCTTTCCTTTTTTTAATGCCTCTGGGAAGCATCCACAAGTTACAGACAAATTAACTAGAAATGTTAAAGGGCGTATAATAATATTTAATATTTTTTTAAGTAAAAATGCCGGTACTTCATCATAGCCTGACGAGTATTTGTTTTTCAATTTTTCATTTAAAACGGCGAATAATTAATTTTCGGTATACGAATGTAGAAATATGGAACCCTTTTGAATATTTATTTGACCAATAAACTTTTCTATATTTTTACTGATTAGAATTTGATTTATTATATTTATAGGCTCGTCCTCAAAATAATGTAAAAATAGTGAAGCTATATGATTAGGATCGAAAGTCAATTCATTATTATGATTTATTGTTATTAAATTAGGTCAGGAGGGCATTTTATTTATTAACCCTGACACAACACGCCAAGCCGATTTTGAAGGGTTATTAGATCTACTAATCCTATCTTGATAAAATTGTTTTTTTTTTTTTGTTCTTAAAATCAAATTATTGTGTATAATTTTGTTGTTATTATAAAGTTGAGTCAATTCTGGAAAAATACTTTTTAGTTGATATAGATCTTTCAGCTTCATAGTAGATATCTGAATTTCATTAACCCATTTCTTATCACTAGCTTTATTAGGTTCCCTATATAAGCGTTTAGGAAAATATATATTGAAGTAATAAATAAAAGGATCTATAAACAGATCATAAGAACTATCGATATTACAAGTCTTAAAAAGGTCCTGCCAATTCTCTCGCTTCACAGCTTTAATAAAATCGTCCACGGCATGCTCACTAAAATTTCTTTTAAATATGTGAGATTTCCTATCTGAACTTTCTTTTGATGTATTCCAGTCAAATAAAACTGTTCTATGATCTGATATAGTGTTGTCAATGACACAAGATATTGCATTGTCTGTAAAGTTACAAAATACTTGATCAATAGTTGTTATGGATGTATTCGTCACTCTAGTGGGCCAAGATATCATGGGATTCATATTAAAACTGGATAAAACATTCATTAAGATTTTACTATCATTATTATACCAACATAAAAGTCAATATTAAAATCCCCACAAAGCAAAATATTAAGGTTGGGCTTATACAACAGATCCACATCGACGAGTTGTTTCATAAAGATAGACTTGTCCCCAGAGGGGGATTTATAACAACAAATTACAATTATGCGACCTACATTTGATCGATAAGAAATTGCGAAAGCTTCAAAATGCTTATCTATACAATACTTCAACAGGTTAATTTTTTGGATACAAAAATGTTTCCTTGTCAAAATTGCAATACCTCCTCCCCTAAAACTACTTCTAGAGTAATAGTTTGAGAGTCATTAAAATGGAAAGAGCTTACGGACTCTTCAGTACACCAAGTATCTGTCGACATATAACATCAATATTCATGGTCAAGGTATCATGATACAGATTGTCCAATTTGAACACATTCAAACACTGAATATTCAATAAACATACTCTAGGGCTAAATATTATTTTACTATCAACTTTGACCTCCTCTTCAAGTTTAAAAAATATATATAACTTCATTAATTATAAATAACATTTTCTGTTATTGTTTTCACTATTAACTATGTATTTCTTTTCAACATTTTACCCTGACACTGATCCAAAATCGACCTTACCTGAGGAGGAAAAAATCTCTCAGCAAATATCGTCAGACTTGACTGATTAACTTCACAGACTAGATGATTTCTATTCATATAGGTTTAAAGTTTTACCTATGAACAACGTTTAGTAAGTTTATCATATCTAGGTTTAAAGTTATACCTAGGAATAATTTTAGATGATTTTTATTCATATAGGTTTAAAGTTTATGTGAACTTCATTAATATTTTCACTAGTAGCTCTACTTCTTTCTGACTAACTTCACAGCTTCAACGGCACTTTCACTTTTCACACACATGAACTCAAATCGTGTTATCTCGACAAAGCACAGCAGTGTAATGAATGTCCGGCTAGCGGTTAAAAGAGAAGTTATGGAATCATATTTTTTGGTTTTAATGATTCATCTTTTAAATGTGCTTGACAAAGAACACGACTGTGTTACTACATGTGTTATCTAATTGGACGAGGATATCGAAATATAATTCACAGGTTATAATTTCTCGAAAATTTAAACCGCGAGAGATAAAATCAGAAGGATTATTTGTTGACAAAACATGATGCCAATTGTCAATATAAGAATTTACTGAATTTGTGATATTCTGTAACGAACAAATGTTTGCCAATTGTCTGCATCGGCTGATAACCAAGAAAAAGAATATTTGATTGATAGGCATATCAAAAGCAACTATTATCATATTGATCAATTTTGTAAGAAGCAATGCGCCGCAAAGTTTCAGTCTAGGTAAAGACAGTGATTCGATTGGAGCGACACATGACATAGTACAAACTAAGCTTACTTGTATATTGCCATGGAAATTAACGCTTGTATATACGCATGCGTCGTATCCCTTTTCACTTACATTTGAAAACCCGTGAAGCTGTGCACTTATCGAATTAGGAAGAATTACGTGACTAGGTATGGGAATAACGTTGACTTCAGAAAGTTGTTTATAAAATCGTTGCTATGACATATGTAAATCAATTGGAATGGACATGTGCCAATCCAATTTGAGTTGCCGTTGTTGCATTATCCCAATGGGTCAAATATTTGGGCAATACATGATAATATGGATCCTTTTATTGGGAAAATCCTGATTGATTGATTTCACTTGTGAATTATAGATGAATTGATCTAATGCTGGGTTCCATAAAATACCTAATGTATTTAGTACCTTGGTTATTCGTTATTATGTAATATCTGAATTGTGGGTGTGCATATCGTTTAAAATGTTATTTATTAATTTCGTACTGATTGAATTAAATTTCCTCAATTCGAAACCGGCATGTTCTAGAATTTTTGATAAATTTGATTATAGATATTTTAAGAGAGGATAGACAAAAATAAGAATTAATGGAATTAACCATGAACAAAAATTTTATAAAGCGAAAAAAATGTTTTTTTAAACTCTATTAAATTCTAACTTACTGCCCACTCAAACCTTCTGTCAGCCTCAAGGTTAGCTATATGCCACAAGCCAGTGTGTCAAAAGTAATGGCAGAGCACTGTGTTGTCACGTGTATCGATTTACGTCGCTTTAACAGAAAAAATTTTGTTTGCAGAATGTAGATAATGATTTAATGAAAAACATGATATGGTAGCACTTAACTACTGATATTTATTTCCAGGATTGAAATTTGGAAAGTGTTGGGTTTTCGAATAATTGCAACAGAAGGATGTACAGAGCCTTCATAAATGACATAACATTGCTCTGTTGATAGCAGTTTCTCGAAAATTCCTTAACATCAGTGGGTGTCAGTGATGTGGTTGAAGGGATTACTGATGTAAATAAATTTGTTTTTGAAATTCAGTACATAACCTAATAAATTGCTCGAATACTGAAATTTAATACATAAAATTTAATATTACATAGTTACTGACAAAAAGAACGTTTATTTATTTCCTTTGAAATGTTTTTAACTTTATTAGAAAGAGAAAACTACCAATCTTCTCTTGTTAATGAACAAATTGCAATTTTTATGAAAACAAATAGTATATAATGTGTATAAGACAATGATTTTTTTATTGTATTGCTGGGTAAAAGAAATATATTTTACTGTATTAAGCTTTATTTACAATATTTGGGATAAAAACATTACATATTGTAGTGTTTAAAAGAATTTATTTGTGGCATTTCTTAGTTATTTATCTTCGCTTGGGTATTTTGCCACTTGAATAAAAATTAACAAATTAAAATAATTACATGTTGTGTTTAAAATGGCACCCTTCACTTGCTATGCATAAATTTACCCTCCTGTGCATATTTTCAAATACATTTTGTAGCTGTTCTTCTATGATGTTGATTTCTCGAATAATTGCCGCTTCTAATTCTTCGATAGTGTGTATCGCTGTCTTAAATATATTTTTCAAATGTCCAAACAAAAAATAATCCAACAGAGTTAAATCCAGAGACCTGGCTGGCCGCAAACCTACACTAATCAGTCCATTGCCATAAAATTTCTCTAAAAATTGAATTGTTGCTCTTGCAGTGTGTGCAGTTGCTCCATCTTGCTGAAAGTAACCTACTCGCAGCTTGTCATCATGCAACTGTTCTAAAAATGGTTTTAAAATAAGGATTCGATATCTTTAAGCATTTATAGTTTCGTAAAAGAATATAGGCCCTACTATACGTTTTCTTGATATCGCTGTTCAAACATCAACTTTTACGGTTCTATAATTTTGGCTATTTAAACCAGATAAATGAAACCGTGCTTCGTCAATGAAAAATGATAAGTTCAATAAGTTACGATTCATGTTTTCTTGAAACCATTCAAAATAGTGTAATCGTCTTCCATAGTCAACAGGAAGTAATTCTTGCACAACAGTTACCTTGTATGGGTGTAAATGCAACCGTTTTTTTAAAGCCTTGTGACATGTTCCAACTGAAAGTCCTAAAAATAAAAATTTTTGGTTATTAACTATAATTCGATATCGGTTTCAAATAAAAATCCCAAAATTGATATATTTTAGAGATGCAATCTAAATGAATTTGTGAATATTTACATCAACTTAATAAAAAAAAATACCTGTCTGAGCAGACAATTTTGATATAGATTTTGTAGGACTTTGAGTTATTCGTTGCTGTATAAAGTAATGTTTTAATATAATCCTTTTGCATATACATATATAATGTTTTTTCAAACATGTCAAAAAACAAACACCTCTGTTAATATTCGTCAAGTGTATGTATGGTAGTCTATAAGTCTTGATCTTGGTACATCTTTCATAAGTATATCTGCTTCCATGTCGGCGGTCTGTATATATTCGATATTAGTAATTCAATTTTGAATACAATCTCGGACAAAATGCATTTTTATATCAATATGCTTCGATCTTGCACTCGTCATTATAAATTAAAATATGTTGTTTGATACTTAGGTCTCTCAGCAGTAATCTGAGTACTACATCAATTATACAAGTTTTCTCCAGGTTGTATAACAGTTTCCAAGCTGAAAAGTCATTTAGAATAAGAAGAAAGGCATCATTTTCAACTGTTATCATAAAATATCCTGAATTTTACAGGTCAACTGCACATGATTGTAGAATTTTATTTGTGCATCTTTAAATACGATTAATTGTCCTTGAAACGCCAGCCTTAAGTAACTCACTGCATACATAATGTCTGGCCTGGTGGCTAGTGCTAAATACGTGAATGTTTTAATAATAATAATAAAGGAACTTTGTCGGTCGGACTTCTCGGTTAGTGATCGCGCGGTTTAAGGCGTCAGTACTTTAACCAAGGTGACTAGATCGGTGTGGGTTCGCGCCCAGCTGCCGGTAGACCGTATATAAGCTATATTCGTGGAGAGGATTGGCACCCTCTCTGCGGGTATGGTAGGGTGGAAGAATGTTAGCTTGGGTCAATGTGAGAGATTGATACCGGTTGATAATTAACTACCCTCCTAATTAATGAGGTTTTCCAGGTTTCCCTCATTCCTGCACTGATTAGTGGTTAGGGCCTACCAACGTAAGTCGTTCCTGGGCGCAAATAGGGCCTGCTTAATAATATGCCGCCCCCTCTCCCGCACAAGATTGTATTCTGCCGGCTCAGATCTCTGCCGAATTTCGGCAAGCCGGTATGATCTTTAATTCAGGGGAGTTTATTATTTTATGATATTTATAAGCAGCATGCAGTAGTCTCCTATCAGACATATTAAGCCATTCAACTTCTTTCAACTTGTAAGAGATACTCTGTCGTCTTCTAATGCCAAATATTAATCTGAGACATGCATTTTGAACTCTCTGAATTCTATAAACATCTCTGTAATCAAAGCTGGGTTCATAAATAACGTCACAAAAATTAAATCGGAGCAAAACCAATGGCTCACAAAGTAGAGATTTCACTTTTTTATTGATATAATGCCTGTGATTGTAAATCATTTTTAGGTTTGAATAAGCATTACATATGAGATTATTAATATGTAGCTTATATTTTAACGACGTGTCTATATTTAATCCTTAAAGGTTCTAGCATTACTAACTGGTGCCACCTCTTCATTGCCAAATTTGATTTTTATATGTTGTTCTATCTCATCTCTTATATTTTTTGGGCCAAATATTAAAACATGTTTTTTTATGCTTAAACTATGTCTTTGTGACCATTTTATTATATTAGATATATCATCATTTATATTTTGCAAAGCTATATCAAAATCTTGTGGTAGAGCAGAGTGATATATCTAAGTATCATCAGCGTATAAATGAAATTTGCATTTATGAATAACCTTTTCTATAGTAGATATATACAACATAAAAATCAAGGGGGATATATAATCGATCCTTGCGTTGATAAAATGAAACGCTCTTGTTGAATTCTCAGTGCAGTCTAATTTATTAAATAAGCAAAAAGGGATGGTTTATGTTACAAAATGCACACTCTCTCCTATACCTAGAAAAGCGGTCAGACCCTTTTGCCAGATGTCCTTATTATATATTTGGGCTCATTTTAACACTCCCACTAGCACAAATATACGACAGTCTGTATGACATAAATCGGAAACCATAACACTTATAATACCGGGTGTTTCCTCTAAGACTTTCAGTGCGAATATCTCAGAAACCATCAGAGCCAGTGCGACGAAATTTGGTATACAGACACTAGATGGCGCGTAGAATCTGATGATAACATCAGTTCTTATACAGGGTGTTCCATTTTCCAAGAAATCGATTTAATTTTGATTTTTCGGTTGTCAGCTCTGCTAAAACTTATGTTTAAATTGAAATATACTTAATTATGAACACATTCTGATAAATAAACATTCACAAATTTCAAAATTTAACATGAAAAAACGCCTCCAAAAAGTACCCAAATTTCATTGTTTTGTCATGTAAAACGTGCATAGCCTTGAGCCAGATTTACACAGAAGAAACTAAATTCGCTATACGTCAAAACTATGAATTGTCAAATATGAATGGCATAACGTATTTTATTGAACATAAGGAACGCTAAATAATGTATTTAATGCAATTTAAGTATGCACAATGGTGTTATTGAGACTTGTCGATGAAAAATTTAGACTTGAGTTGAGGCTTTTGAAGCATTAAGGTCGCTGCGCCGCCGCAGTCGTTCGTTTCAGCTAGGGTTACAACTCCATTCAGCGTGAATATTGTGTAAAATATCTGTGGATATTTTTAAATTGTTCCATTATAATGTAATAAAATTGCAATATATTGTTTTTTTTTTATGTTACTACAGTGTACATAATAATTAGGTACCCGTATTTTTTATCACAAAATAATTTACAAAAGTGTGTAAGTACCTAAAGAATATCCCTATTTTCCAACTGCTGTAATAATTATTGATTAATTATTTAGCAACAAATAAATTCAAACAAAACCATTTCTAAAACTTTTAATTATAATGTGAACGTGTTTGTCGTTGAAAGTCAGATCTGAACCTACCCTAGCTCCACAAAATGAAATATTACGAACGCATAACCTAGAAATGATTGATTCTTGTATCCACATATTTCAGCAATTCTTTCTGATGGATAAAATATGTTTAAGAAGAACTCTACATCTGTAAAATAATAAACAATGAACTACAATTTCACAGACACAGAACTAAAATAAAGCAACTGGTTTTTGCTAGGAAGAATCACCTGCAAATGTACTATACCCAGTAGGTACCTATCAATCATTTAAAGCTAGATAATAATTTGTAATTATTGCTTTTATCTTTCAGTTATGTGTGTGTAGTGCTACAAATTACGTTAAAACAGACACCAGAAAGAATAAGCGAAAAATATTACGGACATTTTCTTAGAAATAATTCTAAACATGGAATGATGGATAATATTATAAAGAAGTCTCTAACTCACTTTCTTTGAAGAGTATTCCATAAGACATTAAATTCAGTTGTCTGTCGTGGGTTTTAAAATTTCTAAACAAATAAAATTAAGAAAAATAAACTAATTTCATAATCTATGTACAGTATGAAAACATCTCATTAGAATATCTTAAAAATATTGAAAGCTAAATGTTGTTATAATATTCACAACATAACGTAATTGTAACATTTCTTTTGTGGGGCTGGGGTAGGTTCAGATCTGACTTTCAACGACAAACACGTTCACATTATAATAAAAAAAGTTTTAGGAATCGTTTTGTTCGAATTTATTTGTTGCTAATTAAGTAATCAATAAATACAGCAGTTGGAAAAGAGGGATATTCTTTAGGTACTTACACAATTTTGTAAATTATTTTGTGATAAAAATACGGGTACCTAATTATTATATACACTGTAGTAACATAAAAAAAACAATTTACTGAAGTTTTATTATATTATAATGGAACAATTTAAAAATATCCAGATATTTTACACAATATTCACGCTGTAACCCTAGCTGTAGCGATAGACTGCGCCGGCACAATGACCCCAATGCTCCAAAAGGCTCAACTAAGTCTAAATTTTTATCGACAAGTCTCAATAACAACATTGTGCATACGTAAATTGCATTAAATACACTATTTAGCGTTATTTATTTAAAATAAACTACTTTATGCCATTAATATTTGACAATTCATAGTTTTGAAATTTGGGTACTTTTTGGAGGCATTTTTTATGTTAAATTTTGAAATTTTTTAATGTGTATTTATCAGAATGTGTTCATAATTAGGTATATTTCAATTTAAACATAAGTTTTAGCAGGGCTGACAACCAAAAAATCAAAATTAAATCGATTTCTTGGAAAATGGAACACCCTGTATAAGAATTGATGTTATCATCAGATTCTCCGCACCACCTAGTGTATGTATACCAAATTTCGTCGCACTGGCTATGATGGTTTCTGAGATATTCGCACTGAAAGTCTTAAAGGGAACATCCGGTATATTTACAATACCCAATTTCTCTAAAAAACTGTAATGTTACATAGAACACAGGCTCTTTGTAAGAAAGTCGGCAGGCATTTCGGTTGTCTGTAAATACTTTATATTTATTAAATTATGAGCTACAGAGTCCCTAACAAAATGATGCCGAATATCAATGTGTTTTGACCTTTTATGACTTGTGGAATTTACCGACAACTTATGTGCGCTTTGACTGTTATTATAAAGAGTAATACAATTTACGACACCAAATAATTCATTCAATAAATTCCTAAAATAAATTGCTTCCTTGGAACCCTCAGAAATTGCCATGTATTAAGCTTCTGCGCTGGATAAGGCAAGTCTTTTGTTTCCTACTTTCCCAAGAGATGGCAGAACCAGAAAATTTAAAGCAAAAACCAGTATATGATTTACGATTATTTGTATCGCTGGCCCAATCAGCATCTGCAAAACCTTCTAGTCCCTCATCATACTTTACAAATTTTAGGCCAAAACTTTTAGTTCCCTGCAAATATCTTAAAATGCATTTGGCTTGTTTCCAATGGCTTTCATTGTAACAGTTATTAAATTGAATTAAATAATGTAATAGAATAAGCAATATCAGGCCTAGTCAACACAGCTAGGTACATTAAACTATCAATGAGTTCCTGATATGGAATATTATTTTTTAAATCAGTTTCAGTCTTAACTAATTTAGCATTTTGCTCCATAGGTGTGCTAACAGCCTTGCAGTTTGACACATTAAATTACTTTAAAACATGGTTAATATACTGTTGTTGATCTAAGGTAATTGAATTATTTTTCTTATCTATTCTAACTCTCATGCCAAGACACTGCTTCACTTCACCGAGATCTTTAATTTTGAATTCGTTCGACAGCCGATCTTTCAAATGTTCAGTTTCATGACTATCGTTGGAAAAGACAAAGAAATCATCAACATACAATGCAATTACCGTCGTTAAACTACCATTTATTTTAGTAAACAAACACGGTTCTAATTTCGATCGTTTATATTTTAAATTTCGAAGCATCACATCAACCCTTTCATACCAAGGCTTAAAATCCATAAATCGCCTTTTTTAACTTCAAAACTTTGTTGCTAGTGCAACTGAAACCTTCAGGTAATCTCATATACAGGGTGTTAAAAAAGAGTGTAAAATATTTCAGGAGGTAATAGTATGAACCAAAATAAGCAGAAAAGTCTCAATAAACATGGGTCCACAAAGTAACAGTTGCGGAGATATGGAATGTTATGTTTTTAGCCCCTTTTTTATTTTGTAGAAACGTTGTGTATTTTCTTATAATAGTTGGTTGATGTTTAGTGAAATAAACAGTACGTATTTAACAGTTGTTCTCAGTGCACAAGTTTTCTTTCGCTATGGCTAGTTACTCTAACGCAGAATTAACAGACATGCATTTCATGTATGGTCGTGCTAATGGGAACGCTACCGAAGCGCGACGTCTTTATGGTGATGCTTATCTAAATCGCCAGATTCCTTCACAATGCATGTTTGGAAGAATTCACCAAAGATTGCGTGATACCGGTTCTTTGAGCAAACAGTGCCATTTATCCGGAAGACCAAGGTCGGTATCCACTCCTAGAGCAGAAGAAGAAATTCTAGCACTGGTAGAGCAGAATCCAGGTATGAGAATATCAGCCGAGGTAGGAATTAGTGGTCTTCTTGTTTGGAGAATCCTTCACGAGCAACTGCTTTATCCATACCATGTGCAACGAGTACAGGCCTTAAATCCAATAAATGATCATCAAGCTGGTTTTTTGCCGCTGGTTTTTTGCCGCTGGTTTCTACGTCATCATGCTGACCCTCGTTTTCTTGCAAACATTCTTTTTACTGATGAGGCCGGGTTCACAAGAAGAAGAGTGTTTCATTTTCACAATACGCATATTTACATGAAAATCAATACCTTCTTTTTGTGTGAATCCTTTTGCTACAAGTCTCTATACCTAACACGTTTATCACCGTCGATTTTTCGCTTAAACACCCACTTGCACTGCACAATAGTTTTACCACTAGAAATATCGACTAGTTTCCAAGCATCATTTTCTTCAAAGGAAAGAAGTTAATCCTGAATTGCCTCTCCTCATTTCTCCTTGTCTGGTCCTGATAAGGCATTCTGCACCGTCTCGGGGTCGCTGTCTAAATGGGGACTGTCAGAGCAAATGTACATCACAACATTTTCAAATTTCCTTGGTTTTGGAGTTATTTCTGACCATCTAAGTGTTCCAGTGGGCTGCTCTGGATGTTCTGGAGTGTAGTTACTATCATCACTCTCATCCGTCCCACTAAATGTTTCCGTGTTGCTGGATTTGTCACTAAAATTTGCATCGTCATCGTTCTCTGTATTCTCACCGTCTCCGACTCCCACTGAAACTGGAACCTCTACACTTTGTCATTTTCTTTTTCAGTGATTTCCTATACGTTTTTCATTATAATGACATCTCTGCTGATGGTTATCACATTGGAGTTCATGTTATAAACCCGATAGTCTTTAATGTTATCGCTATAATCTACCAAAATGTGTTTTTCAGCCTTTCTGTCCCACTTCAGTCTATTTTGCTTCAGAACATGCACCATTACTGGACTGCCAAAGATTCTTAAATTGCTAACGTTGGGTTTATCCCCTGTCCACATTTCATAGGGGGTTCTCTGCAACCTTGATGCAATCGATCTATTCTTCAGGAAAACTGCAGTGTTTACTGCTTCAGCCCAAAATTTCTTTTCCAAGTTTGCATCAAAAAGCAGGCACTTTGCTTTCTCGACAATGGTACGATTTAGCCTT
The DNA here is from genome assembly GCA_037114965.1 of Monochamus alternatus. Lineage (NCBI taxonomy): Eukaryota > Metazoa > Arthropoda > Insecta > Coleoptera > Cerambycidae > Monochamus > Monochamus alternatus. The sequence continues at coordinate 29,361,763 of CM073435.1, read as the reverse complement.
TCTGACATGCCGCTCTGTTCAGGTGTGAATGAACTGATCTTCTGATGCAGAATTCCATTAGCTCTCAGGAAACATTCAGATTCGGTGCTGCAAAACTCGCCACCATTATCTGATCTGAATGCCTTGATTTTCTTATCTATTTGGTTTTTGACTAAATATTTAAAGTTATTGAATCAACTTAAAACTTCATCTTTAGCCTTTAAAAAATAGACAAATACCATTCTGCTATAATCATCCTCAAAAGTTAGGAAAAACTTGGCTCCACCAATTGATTTAGTTTCCATGGGACCACATACATCTGCTTGTATAACTCCTAGCAATTCTTCAGCTTGTGTGCCTTTGTGTGTGAATGGCAACCGGCGTTGCTTACCTTCACAACAAACTTCATAGTTTTGTTTTTCTATTTCCGCTACACCTGAATACACGAGACCATCTACCAATTCCTTTTTCTTCATTTGGTTCAAATAATTACTGTTTATATGCCCAAATCTTCGATGCCAAGTGTTTGCTGTGACTTGTGCCACTGACGATGATATCAAACAATTTTCAGAGCTTGTATTGTTTATTCTATATACACCATCTTTTAAATCAGCTGTGGCTACTAACACTCCTTGCACATTATATATTTGGCAACAATCAGATTTAAAATGAACAGCATTCCCATTTTAAATCAATCGACTTACAGACAATAAATTTGTAGTCAACTCTGGAGCACATAACACGTCTTTCACAGTAATTTTGTATTGGGTTTTACCAACAACAGTTTCGAGTATCACATTTCCCAAACATGCTACCGATATTTTGTCTTCATTGCCTACCATTATTTCACTGGTCTCTGTATTCGTTGATCGCTGCTCAACCCAGTGTTCATTCTCTGTTAAATGAACATTTGCACCAGACCCATCAGTCTTTTTGAAATTACCACTTAAAAATACGCACTAAAAGCATTTGGGGATTTTTGTTGCCTAAATTCCAAAACACCAACATTTGGACATTTAGTTTTAAAGTGTCCCATCTGCTTGCATTTGTAACACTTAATATCTTTCAAATCTTTCTTGGTTTTCATCGTGTTACCAACCTGCTGTTTACCGCCATGCCATCTTTTGGAAACGAATGCATTAGCGGTGCTGCCAACATTTCCATCCATCTCTAACAATTTGGTTTTGATAGCATCCGCAGAAATAGGTATTCCTGAATGCTCGATCTCCATTTTAATCGGTGAAAATTTGTCAGGTAAACCCGCTAATAACAATGAACCAATCCATTCATCGTCTATGTTAAACCCTGTACCACGTAACTTTTGCTCGGTTTCCACTGTCTGGTTAACATAAGCACACATGGATTCGCAGTTTTCTAGTCTTGCGGAAATTAAATTTTGTAACAGTCTAATTTTTCTGGCGAAACCAGAATGATCAAACAACGATTTTAACTTTTTCCACAATTCCACTGTAGTTTTTGCTTCCTTTATATGTACATACAACGAGGCATCAATGGTGAGAATTATTTTTGCTATCAACTTGTTCCGCACAATCGCGGGACTGGGCCCATAACCTGATGAAATGAAACGCTCTTGTTGAATTCTCAGTGCACACTAATTTATTAAATAGGCAAAAAGGGATGGTTTATGTTACAAAATGCATACTCTCTCCTATACCTAGAAAAGCGGTTAGACCCTATTGCCAGATGTCCTTATTATATATTTGGGCTCATTTTAACATGCGTAACACCTTGTTTTATTTCCAAAAGAGTAGATATACTATCACCTATTTTAACATATTGATACCTATTATTAAAGCAGCTACGGAAAAATTTAATACAACTTTCATCAAAACCAATAAGGTACTTAAGCAACGCAAATAAAACTTCATAATTTAATGTGTCAAATGCCTTAGAGAAATCAATCAATGTGTTAAAACGGTTATATTATTTTCATCTAAACCTCTCAAAATATAATATTCATTAACAAGGTTTCGCAACTATCTTGTGACCTGAAACCTGACTGAAACTACTAGTGTGAAAGCAGCAGCAGCAGCTAATTCTGCCGATCATGCCCGACCGCTACCATGCATATTCGAGATCAACTGAAGAGCTTCAAAATTTAAAGGTTCCATAAATTCAGAATAAAACAGTGTCTCAAGCACAAAACCGGGTAATATTAACATGCAATACATATATTCGCAAAAGGCGAATATTGCAGAAAAAGGAAAAAGAACCGAAACACTATCATACGAAAGAATGAGATTAAAAAGTAATTACATGGCACTTCAAAACAGCATTACGTTCAGTCATGATTGTGTAGACGGAAGATAATTAATAAGAGCACAACCTACTCTCAGCAGTAGAAAATACATATTACAAAAATAAAATTTTGGAAGAAAACAAATAACTGGAGACAATATATGAATGAAAATATTATTATTAGCAAACGACAAATAATGGAACCTTCAGAGAAACGTAACAATATTCGTATCAAATATAACAGAGAAATGTAGAAAACACTCATTATGATAAATATATCTTCCAATTCCCTAAAAAGTGAAACTAACTATCTGAAGACATAAAGTACACTATAGGAAACATTTCTATGTAAAGTAATTCCTGGCGAAATACAAATAATAGCTGGAACTACCCTTGACGAGAAACATAAAAAATATTAATTTAAAATATAATACGCTACTATCCCTAAACGACATTAATCCTCCTTGCGAATGAGAAATAAGGGCAAAAACTACCCTTGACAAAGAACATAGAAAATATTAATTTCAAATATAATATCCATTATCCCTAAACGGCATTAGCTTGAAAGAAAATAACTATATGGAGACATAAAGTACACCATGGGTAATATTTCTATGTACAAATAATATCTTGCAAAGCCCCTAGTTGTGCTTATTTCCAAGCTACTTACTTTTTCTAAAAAATTGATAGTATCAGGAAAGTTAATAGAAGATTTTTTTAAAAGTCAAGAAATTTGGCTTTTATAAATTACACAATCAAATAAAACCAGTGGCGGCTGGTGAGATTTCAGGTATGCCATATCTCAATACACAGACATGGGACCCAAACCAAACTTGAGGGTATATGTACTGTGGCCATATAGAGAACTTTGGTAGAAGAAAAACGATTTTAGTTTACGAAAAAAAGTTGAAAAAAACGTGGGCCTCACCTCAAATTTTCAAAATGGCTAAATTTCTTAAAAACATATTTTTCCATAAACTAGTCAAGTTTTATTAAAAAATAACTATATATGTAGAATTTATAGCATTTTGAAATTTTTATAATGTATCACAAATACAATATTAATTTTCAAATTGCTGTAACTTTAACAAAAATTAAAATTTTTTAATAAAATCTGAAACCTATTGGTAGAATTATGTTTAGTTTATGATAAAAAATGTTTCTCGAAATTTAAACAAGCCAATTTGGAAATTTTAGATGAGGTGCACGTTTTTTTAACTTTTTTTCGCAAACTGCAAAATCGTTCTCCTTCTGTTGAAGTTCTCTATATAGCCACAGTACATATATACTAAAGTTTGGTTTGGGTCCCATGTCTGGTTATTAAGATATGATGTACCTGAAATTTCACCAGCCGCCACTGAATGAAACTAACTTGCAAAATAGTTGCCAAATCTTTATAATCTTCCTTCCCAATCTATAAATAGGTGTTAATGACCATGAGCTATTTGCAAAATTTTATCAAATTGCAGTTTTTCAACATTGGCCTTTTTAAGTGATACTTTTCAAGTAGTTGAATTATTCTTATTTTACATTACACTATGACAAATAGGGGATATGTTGTGTTGAATACTGTTCACGTTGTTTGCTAAAAAATCAAACACCATTTGTACTTTTACTACTGATAAATTATATGACTTTGTGATATCTTTCCTGCATTATATGTACTATGAAATTTTAATAAACACTAACAGTTAATTAATTATATTTAACACAGCAGAGCGGAGCTTGTAGTAGGCTTGTAATGTCAGACCGATTACATATTTTTGTTTTAAAAATATTGTTTGCAAATATGTTGTATGAATCCATAAGTTATAATTTTACAATGAAAATAAATTTTTGCTTGTAGTCCGAACTCACCTAATATTTTTTGCAAAAAGAAGAAAGAGCATAATGTAAAAAATATTTTAGCCAATTTTTAAATTTGTATCAACTTGTTTTTTATTTTAAAAAAGTTCTATCACTTGGTAAAGTTTAGTCTCTGAAATTCGGAACACTATAATACAATTAAATTTTAAATGTTCTAGTGGCAGCCCCTCCTCCAATGGCCAATTTTGTGACTCCAATGCCTCCTCAAATGGGGCAGCCATTGAACATGCCAGTAAAACATTCTTCAGAAGGAGCATCTGAAGATGAACCGAGCAACAAGAAAATGAGAAATGAAGATTCACTTATACCAGAAGAAGTATTTTTGTCTCGTAATCCGGTAATTTTATTTATAAGAAATAATAGCCTTGAATGTATGTTTTATTCCTATAGGTTATTGTCTAGAGCAGTGATTCTCAACCTTTTTTAGTCATGATACATTTTTATTCATTTAAAAATCTAACTACACACTAATAATAAGAGAAATTTTAAAAGAATTTTAGTTAATTAATTGATTGATTGATGTACCATGCATGTATAATATATTTTGTAAAATAGAAATTCTCTTCTTGGGAATTTGAAATGCCAGTCTTAAGTGCATTTTGTCTATCTAGCCATTGTTTCAATTGCAGGAAGAGCTATAGCAATCGGGTCGAGTGTAGAGTAGTTAGTCGGAAAGATCCCAACAGAAATCCTAAATCTTATTCTTGATAAAGTTCTGTGGAAACAGTCAATAAAGGTGCTGCATTGTATAATTTCATGATGAGCTGCCAACATTGAAATAAGAGCAATCGGCCCTTACTTTTCGAATACACCTCGTACTTTTTGCGACCTCAGCATTTCGCTTAGCAACTCTTTTTTTTTTGTTAAAGCTATCTTTCTACTGAAGATATATTTAGACGTTGATGTATAGTATGTTTGGAAAATAAGAAATTATGACAACAATTGAAGATAAAAGTACTTTTGTTTCTAATTTTACAGAGAAATATAATGAAAACTTATTGTTTGAAACTGATCAGTCCAGATTCCAAGATCACAAATCAGTCCCATTTATTTATAATTTTGATCCCTGTATTGGTTGTTAAAAAAAGGTTACCTTATTTCATGTTGTGTGAATTGTCAGCAATACAGAGTTTGTTAAAAGCATCATTTTGTACTATGTGTAATTGGTTTTCAGGTACTTGTGGTATCGTAAATTTTTATAATGCATACCTATAATGTTCTAAAAATAGTGATTGTGATTTTTTTTTAAAACTGACATAAATTAATGAAACATCACCACTTATACAGGGTGATTTTAATAAGGATTCTCCATATAAAACTTATAACCCCTTAACAGGAAGTGGTAAATTTAGAATTTCATTTAATTTTTTCCAAACACTTTGAAATTGACAAGGTATTTAGGCTGATGAAACTTCTGACCGAGTATTTTTTATTCTCCTCGTCTTATCATAAGGCATTGAAATAAAGTGCTCCGGGTATTATTCATTACATTTTTTATTGCGCTTAACCTTTTCAATGAAAAAAAAATGTTTTTTGTCTCTTGCAATAAGTAGTACAGTTTTTGAGTACAAAAATAAAGTTAATGATGCTACACATACATAATTTCTTTTCCAATATCTAATTTACACATCGATATCTAGTAGGTTTCTATTATTTTGCATTTGATGACAGTTCATGATTCTTTGATAGCAAATATTGCTGTGTATTAAATATTTGGAATTAAAATATTATATGAAGCTATTAAAATCGATAGTACAATCTACCCTTAATTTTTTTACACATTGTTTAGTATCACCTTGTATAACAAAGCAAGAATTCTGAACTGTGACGTCAGCAAGAGTTGCTAGCACAGTATACAGACATGGCGGCCGGCTTTACTTGACCAACAAAATGTTGAATGATTTCTGCAAAACCAAAACCAGGATTGTTGCTCGGCAAAAACCCTTGTGAAAGTGTAAAGAGGTGGGCGATTCCATTATTGCGGGTGCAATATTTAGACTCATTTAAGGTTTCCTACTAATAAAATAATTTTAAAAAATATGAAATTATTGTTTAAAATGCTACGTTTGAACCTGTTCTCTTTTGATTCGTTTATAACTATTCTAATGAAATGGATAAATCGTCACGAGAGAGGCTTAATGTGCTATCGCGAGTGCAACATAAGCGGCCCACCTTTCACAGATCATAGAACCAAAACACAAAAGTATGTAAATTGTGAAACATTTATTTTATTATGCATTCATATTTTAAAAGAAAAAAAAAATCAATCTTACAGTAATAAAAAAAATATAGGAAAATATAGAAAAATAAACTGTGAATTATTCACTGCTTAAGCAATCGCGGGTGCAACACGTCTAAATTACGTGGACATAAACGTTATTATAATCACTTAAATAAAAGAAATAAGAGATCAAACAATGTGTGTTACTAATTGGTACACTTCTTTGTTACTTAAGTTAATTATTTCTTCTCACATACGTCAATTTTTGCCGAAAATTCTATTAACATATTGCTATCAATTTTCTTCCTTGATGCTTTCAATTTTGCAATAATATCTTCAAAATGAATATCTGCTATGTCATTCATGATTTGAATGAAGTGTTTACCATCAATTGTTGTCAGAAATTGTACTGTAACTTCTCCATCTTCATCTATATTTTTGCCGGACTTGCAGAGCAACTGCACGAGCACGTACGTACCAGGTAAATTCTTTTGATGAGACAACAGTGATTTCACCAGAAGACCCATTGTCTGAAGCGCTGTAAACATCGGAAATGCACAAATTTGTTCTACCAGTTACTTTTGTCAGGTACAGTAACTTGCAATTAGCAATTTTTTATAACTTCAGCTGCTTTAGTCGTACTAGCAGGCAGATTACGCTTCACTTTTGCCACTACCTTTCCCAATGTACGAAAATTCTTGTATATAGTGCTTATTCATTCAGCCTAAGACAGTCGTAGAGTGAACATCAGCTGTTAATTGATCTGAGTTTTATTAATTATCGGTGATAGTTTTAAGAATGTCTTCAGAAAGTGACGGCAATAGTGATATGGAATTAGTGGAGGATGATGAAAACTGGACCGAAGCAAGATAGAACAGGAAAGCCAAAAGGAAAAGAACAAAAGATTTTTCTCAAGAAGTTAATAATATCATTTTAGGACCTGCCAAAAAAACACAACAGATAAACACTACACAAAAAGATACTACAAGTTCTTCAACTATTCCGAAAAACACATCACAAAACATTAACAAAAACACATCAACAAACAATTATTCACTGCAAATGCAAAACATCCTTAACCAACAGTTCAAAAACATGTATTACCTAACGACCAATAGAGAATTCACCAGGACACAAATTGCGGATTTCTGGAATTCAAAGAACCCCCAATCTCGAGATGTCATATTAAAAACAAGCAAAGGATTCCTACTTAGAACTAATTTAGAAAAAAATGTGGCTTCAAATTATCTTACAACGCTTAAGCAGAGCGAAGTATTACAAGATTTCCAAGAAACTAACCCAAATCGACAAACAGCCAATAAAACCATAAATGCCACGTTTGCTTGCGTAATTGCTGCAGTTGAGCAGGACATCGGAGACTTAGAAATGAGAGAATTTTTAGAAGCAAACAGCATAAAACTAAGGTACTGCAAACGAATAACTTCTAGAGCCACAGGAAAATTAACCCAACTGATAAGAATTATAACCGGAGACTTTCCATCATTTCAAAAACTACTTAACGAAGGAGTATTTTACAAAAATAAACAGTACACCACCAGAACCTGTACCCTCTCCATGTGCAAAATGCTCACTTTACACACACACAACAGAACTTTGCAATTTACCATTAACATGTAGAAAATGTAAAGGAAAACATAGTACCAGTAATTGCACATCACCTTTGCCTGAAAAATGTACGGCATGTCATTCAGCGGAGGACCAAGCATGGTTGGTAAAATGTCCAAAACGACCTGTAAAACCTATTGAGGGTATTCCAAATACACGAATAAAATCTTTGAACAAAAAATCTTGCGAAATCAATAAAAAAATAACAAAAAACAACAAGATACACACACCTATGACACTTCATGATCATATTATCGAAACGTATACCAATAAGTTCAATAAACCCAAATACACTAACAGACAAGAGCTGATAGTTCAATTAAAAAAACGATTTATTAATCTATACAACATAGATACAACAGTCGTATTCAGCGGTAATCACATGTTCATATTAATGTTTGACCTAGACAAACCAAATACCACGTCACCAACAGAACCAACTGAAGGCTTAGTAATTCATAGCAATGGGTACTAATATTAAAATGTTATATGCCAACATAAATAGTTATTCTCCGAAAAACCATCTAATCAACCATTATCTCCAAAATACCAATATAGACTGTCTTATGTGTGTCGAAACAAAAAACAAGGAATATATAAGAGCCTATAGGGATTGGAATATAATACAGTTGAAAGGTAACATAGCTAATGTCAATATTAGAGGGGGGTGCTTAACACAGGCCAAAAAGAATCTTCAAATGGGAAAAGAAAACCCTCCAAGAATTAACAACCTGAAAAATAATTGCTTACACCTTACGTTTCCATACCACAACTCTAAGCTTCACATATTCTTAGTTTATATCGACAACAACTCAACAATAGAAGAAACCATTTTCACCAAGGCCTGTCTTTATGAATATTCCATTATTATTGGTGACTTTAACCCAAATACAGCAAGGAAAAAAAATCAGCTTGGGCATTTTTTAAACAATTCAAACTTTATGCAGATCCACACACCTCCTACTTTTATTATGCCAAATAATCCCAGCTCGACACCAGATGTATTTATGTGCACGGAAAATATCAGAAACAATATAACCGATGTAGAACTAATCTCGGACCTTGGCAGTGACCACTTAGCCATCCAATTTAAACTCTATCTTCAGAATAATCCCACCCCGCATCCAATTGAGACGATACCAAACATAAGTAAATGTAATATTGATGTTGTCAATGAAAAAATGCTTGAATTTATAGAAAACAGACATTAGGCTATTACGCCTTTATACATCACTCAGTTCAACGAAGAACTAACCAAACTAATCCTAGAAAATAGTAGACAATCACTACTGATCTTGCGTAATCATAAGATAATAACTAGATCAGCATGGGAATGCCATCAGGCACTAGTAGTGGCCTCAGCTAACAACAGCGTATCTGTACGCTGGGTAAAGGGACACGACCGGTGCAATGGCAATAAAGTAGCTGACAAACTGGCTAGGAGTGCATCGGGTCTGAATATTTTTGGACCCGGTCCCTCCAGTATGCTTCCGTTGTCAGCATTTGTTGAAATTATCAAAGAACACACCCACAAAGAGTTTAAGAAACGTTGGGATGAAGCAAATGGCTGTAATTTGGCAAAGGAGTCCCTAGGGTACCCCTGCTAGGATACAGCCAAAAAGTACCTGGCTATGACTAGGACAAGCCTCCGTCTAGTGACAGGTATTCAAACTGGACACTGCTGGTTAAGAAAGCACCTCTATAACATGAGGAAGTGTGATACACCTCTTTGTAGGGGCTGCGAACAGGAAGACGAGACAGTGCTCTATGCACTCTGTGAGTGCGCTGCCATCTCGTCAACAAGAGAGTCCGTGTTGGGAGAGCGATGGTCTTCTATGGCCTACATTAGAGAGATCCCCCTGAGCAGCGTCACCACCTTTTTCTCCTTATTAGGTTGGCTGACGGCTTAGGTGGACTGATCTCCTAATGGGAGGAGGTACAATGGGCCCAATGGGGCCTAAGTGCTGTAGCCGTTTCGCTACCCTCCCCCTTAATTCCAGATTCCAGATCCTAGAAAATTCACCAACACAAAGGAAACATTTTTTTAACTATAAACTACCTCCATTCATCTTAAACCTAATAAAACAAAAAAGAATATTATATCGTCAAATTAAACGAAATGAAGACCATGAAATAAAAACAAAATATAATGAACTTACGAAAGATATACATACATTAATCCAACAGTATAAACAGGACAAATGGTTAAACGCATGCAAAAATATAAATGAGGCTAGAGGAAGAACATATTGGAGTGAAATTAAAAAATTGTCTAAATACAAGTCGAACATATCTAGTACCCCCGAAATGGTATACAACAACAACATATATTACACTGACCAAGAAAAATCTAGTACATTTAAGGACTATTTTGAGGAAACCTATAAATTTACCATAAACGATAATTTTGATAATACCAATTTGAATTTAATTAATGAATGGTATGATAATTTCTTTAATACAGACCCGCTCATAAACGACGTCGACAATAATACCAATATCACAGAAGAGGAATATTATAACACACTAAGTTCAGGCAAAAACACAGCTCCCGGCCACGATTTTATCAGCAGGAATACTCTAAGAAAACTGGAACACAGTATACACCTTGAAATTATCAATATATATAATTACTGTTTAAAAAATCATCACTTCCCAACAGAATGGAAAACTGCCATCATAATCACAATCCCAAAGCCAAATCAAGACCATTCGCATCCCCAAAACTATAGACCAGTAACCTTGCTACCAGTAATAGGTAAAAATCTGGAGAAAATTATAAAAAAGAGGTTATCCAACGAAATAGACCAAAATATACCCCAGAACCAATTTGGCTTTAGACAAAATTCATCTACAATCCACCCTCTAGTAATAATAACATCAAATGTACAAGCCAGTAGTATAATCGGCTCAAAATCGGTAGCAATTTTTATTGATTTAACAAAAGCGTTCGACTTAGTCTGGCACAGAGGGCTTCTATATAAATTACACCACGCAAATTGCCCCATCTATATGCTATGGCTATTCAAAGAGTTCTTAGAGGGAAGAAAAACAAGGATCAAAATAAACACATCTGTTTCGGATACATTCACAAATGAACAAGGAGTTCCACAAGGCTCGCCACTCTCACCCTTCCTATTTAATATCTTCTGTTATGATATATTACCTAATGAGAGACCAGCAAACAATAACAAATCGTACCTTCTTCAGTTTGCGGATGACATAGCTTGGGTAGCCCATGGGAAAACGTTGTGGCAAACAATAGAAGCATTACAACACTCAGCAAACAATACCATCCGATGGTGCAATAATTGGAGACTAAAAATAAACCCCGACAAATCTCATTTGATTATATTTAATAACAGAATTTCAGAAGCCACTCCTACAATACAAATAATTAACAATATATTATCACCATCGGCAACAGTTAAATATCTCGGAATTAAATTAGATAATAAATTAAACTTTAATAGCCACACCAAGGACATGAAAAGGAAAATGATAAGTAGAGCGAAACATTTTAGATCCCTCACCTATAAAAATGAAGGTATTAGCATGACCACCGCAACAAAAATATACAAAATGATATGTCGACCAATCATTGAATATGGCTCCATTCTATTCAGTACATGTAGAAAACTGGCACTAAATAATATTGAGGTAGCAGAGAGAAGTAGTATACGGAGAATAACAAAAATTAGACATCCACACAACTCCCTTCACAATATACGAAATAATTTGCTGTATGAACGGACTGGTATTGAACCCATACTCATTCGCTTCAAAAAACTTTCAAAAAAGTATGCGCAATCAGAAGAATTTCACTCTACGATTCAACCGTTTACAATTCAAATACCAGAAGATGTTACTAGAAGAAGAACACATCCTGAAAGAACACTGCTAGAAGTACTATCTGAAGAACAATAGACAAAATATAAGATAATGTACATATTTTTTTTTTGCATCTAAATATGTTTTTTATTTTTAAAATAATTTTATGTAATACAACAATGAATTGTAAAATAGGCTGAAAGACATCGGTCGCTGGCCTTTTGGATTATCTCCAATAAATATTATTCTCTCTCTCTAGTGCTTATTCTTCGAATTTGTACTTCTTTACGATGATTTCTAGTCACCTGTATTCTTTCTCTTAATCTGATTTTGGCCACCATTTTCAAATTTTCATCGGCATTAATTTTCCTTTTCATTAATTCTCTCCGTTTTGAATCACGAGCCCGTTATCGACAGGTATGATAATAATAATAATATCTCTATCCTCATTCATTATTAAGCAGGCCACATTTGCGCCTAGGAACGATTTACGTTGGTATGTCCTAACCACGATTCAGTGCAGGGATGAGGGAAACCTGGAAAACTTTATTCATTAGGGGGGTAGTCAAACGTCAACCGGTATCATTCTCTCACATTGACCCAAGCCACCCTACCATACCCACAGAGGGGATGCCAATCCTCTCTATGAATATAGCTTATATACGGTCTACCGGCCGCGGGGGTTGAACCCACAGCAATCTAGTTACCTCGATTCAAGTACTGACGTCTTAAACCGCGCAACTACTGCATAAAGTTCAGCATTTTCTTTCAGTTTTTCCTATATTTCTGTGATGCAGTCTCTTTCCGTTGTTCTTCTGTCATTTTAACTAACCTATCTATAAAAAAGTGCGAAATATTAACATAAACACTTACTAAATATAAACCACTAATAACACATAGCATAATATTACTATTCAAGGCTTGATAAATCAATAAAATATGATAAATGACACCATAATGTTAAGAGTCAAACTTATTGCACCCGCGACCCGAATATTGTGATCACGGGTGCAACCAATTTGAGTGAACGTTTATTTTAACTCAAATTACAATATGCCCTTAATTGTGGTTGATTTAAGTTTTCCTTTTGTTTCTTCTTACTTTTATAAAGTTTCAAAACATTAGTACTTTATTTCTGTGAAAAAAACCGAACTTTCATATCTTTTATAATGCGGATGCAACAAACTAACAATGGTTTCTTGTAGTCAATATTGCTTGAAAATTAATAATAAGTACTTATATGATTTTGCATAAACAAATAAACAATGCTATCGCTTTAAGGTTAACCAGCAGAATGTAAGCTCAAAGTGTCCGTAACAGCGGTTTTGCACAAGTGCTGTCGGAAATCGATGTTCAGTTCGCACCATAGACTTTATAAATCATGGACCGGCCTTAGAAAGAGAGGTCCGCTGTCCTGATGTGTACAAGAGGGATGAAGCTAGTCCGGGCAAAAACATATGTTCTATGACAGAAAAATATATAAACATAACCTGACAAAACCTTTCCTAAATAATTAAAACCTTTCTTACAAATTGTTATTATCAAAATATAATTATAAATTAAATTTCTGAATACATGAGTAAATATACAATATAATTCGGTCTGTCACACATCTGTCATACATCTGTCATTTACGGTATTTGTTTTTTTCGGCCAATGATCTGAAAAACCTGAAAAATTCAAATATGAATTTAGGTCCGAAAAAGTAGTTTTATTACTAAATTCATATATTTTTCTTTATATTGGCACCAAAAAAAGTTGGGGAAAAAACTTTTTTTGGTTTTAATTTTTTTACGTGAAAATGGTGCGTGGTACGAGAGTAAGTCTAGGGACCGAATTTGCTGTAAAATAAATGGAGATTTTAAACATAATTTTAGTTTTTAGAAAAAGTAGTGGCGTACCATTTTTTCTTCAAAAATGTTTAGTTCAAACCTCGTACGGACGTCATTGGAAAAGATTTTAAAACATTTTTTACATCAAAACATTGCTCCTTAATGATTAATAGGTGTGTACAAAATTTCATAAAAATATCCGAAATGATAAGAAAATTATAATAAAAAAGTAAATTTTTTCTTAAAACTTTAACACCCTGTAGCTCAAAAATTAAGAGGTTTAAGACATATGTTGATATTAAGTTTTCTTCTTAAAATGACCGAAGGATTCTCACACCCTTAAGTATCGGCATTCAATTAATAAACACCCTGTATATGTAGTACACAATACTCAAATTTGGACAATGTCCGAAAAAGTGTGCAAAACTATAGTCAGCGGCTGAAATTGTAGAGAGTGACTAATCGCTAGCTTGTACACTAGGCATACTAAATTGCGATCAGATATAAAAATATACAAAAATGACAAAAATAATTGCATTACATAACATTCATTATGTTTAGAATAGAAACAGTGATATAACAGTTTTTACCAATTTCGAGGCAATTTAGATAATAAAAATAATTAGAATATTTCAAAATTTAAAGTTTTTATCTTGTGTTATCAATTACCCAAAGTCGAAAATAATAGAGAGTGACTAATTCACAACACAGAGATGAGTATGGAAGATACGGGTAGTATGATTACCTAAGTGTGCCACTTGAGAAGAGTTAAAGTACACAAAATTATCAAAAATAAGTTGACATCGGCTGAACCTAGCACCTTAACAATTTACTTTAAATGTGCCACCTGCGTCATCCTCTACAAATTAGAATGCCGTCCTTTTGGACATCCATTGCCCACCACCACTCACTTACACCTACCTGATGCCCACTCCGCGGATATCACACTTAAGCCTTGTCCTCATGGACGCGAAATTCACGGATTTTTACACGAATTTTGCTACTTCTGTTTTAATTGTTTATGACGGAAAAATCTCAACTTTTGACAATTGCAATTTGTGAAACTGTCAAACACTACAAATATTATTGCCCCTTTCATTATTATGTGGTGTTGATAAATTTGTTTTGAGCTTCTGATAATCTACCTACTGGCATGTTGTCCACTGCGCATTCGTTCGGTGACAATTTCACCCTTGCACTCGCATACTTCCTCTACAGCGTGGTCTCTTATATTACCAGACCTTAATGCGCGCGTTTCCTCAAGCTCGATTAAGTTTCGCTTCTCTGGTACCTCAGAACTAGGAAATCCGATGAAGGCTTCTACCGAATTGATTGATACCAGAGAACACGGCCGTACATCTGTCTTAATGTCGCTACTACGTTTTGGAGTAGAGGCATCGCCACGGTCTCTTGAGGTCATGGTTATATAAACAAACTATTCTACGTACGGTTTCTTTCACTTCCCTAATCCGAACAACAAAACTTTCCAACTTATAAAATTTAAATGCCTAGTCCAGTGTCACAAAAGTTTATATTGTTCTAATTCTCGTTAGTACAAGACACTTACCTAAAAATCTCACAGTTTTCTAGAACTGAAGCAACAGTTATATCTATTCACGGTTAATCAGTAAAATTAATTAATCAAAATTTAATTGGTTTTTTTTCTCGAGATCACTTTGACAAGACTCAAAAATCCCCTTGTTACTAAAACAAAAAAACTTCTCCGCTATTCTACTCCTAGATAAACTCTCGACGGCCGACGGCGACAGGCAGTTTCATGATGAAAATGATAGAAAATGTTATAGGTAGTTGACAAAATTTGTTACAAATAGAGATTTTTCCACCATTAAATAAATCACGCAAATATTTGCAAATTCCACATTCAAAAGGACAAAAGGCTTTAGAATACATACACACTATTTACTATTGGTTACTGTCACTATAACGGTCACACATTAACACTTATTATATCATATCGTACCGCTTTCCGTATGACCTTCATATGTCCATGTTTCGTCAAAATTTAATGTATTCTTTGATCCAGATTCTTATTATTTTAAATAGTTTCTTCGCCATATCACTATTTCGTCCTTTCTATCAGTACACTCTTTTCGATTTCATTTATACGGACTAAGTTTCATTTTGTAAGCTATAGCAATACAATTTTTTTTTGGAAACCTCATTTTAAAAATACAATCTTCCTTCCGCGAGTTTCCACCAGTACTTCTTTACTACTTTTTTATTTACGCACATATGCTATTCACGTACAATTTTGTTAATGAAATACATATTTCAATATCACTTACGCCACAGATAAATAAGCTAAACAGATAGCGCCTGAGCTTGTTAACAAAAGTGTTAACTGTGGAAGCAGTGTTGATTAATACAGCTATTTCCTCACAGATGGCCGCTCGGACGGTCCCACTGCTGCCAGATGTATTGTCTTGTCGTTACTATTGAAGAAATACAAATGAAACTGGAGGATTATTAAAATTTACTTTGAAATTTGTTGACCAGATTCTAATAAAAATTTTGTGCAAGCTATGTTTTTTCTGTTTATATTGAATGAGCTATAGCTAGTGAAAAAAATTTTTGATACTTAAAAATAAAGTATACAATTTTTTTGCAGTAACTTATATTTTTAATAAATACTTATTTTACAGTAAGTATGTAAAGGTTACGTATAGTTCTAGCAAGTTCTATTCTTAAATATACAGGACGATTTTATTTCTCCGTGTGATGTCACAGCCGTCAAGATGCCGAGAAATAATTTTTCAGTGCAGTAACTTTACAAATATAACTCAAAGAAATTATATTTCAATATTTTATATCATACATTGTACTATTATGTTAACAAATACTAGCTTACTAATAAAATTTGATTCAAGAGAATTAAAATAATACATAAAAATTAATACATAAATGAAAATTTTCTCCATTTTGGTAGATACACGAATCGTCGTCAAACAGTATTACAGGCAACAGGCACCCAATAATATTCTTTACGCATTACCTGGTGTGGAGCAGGGTCTTTCTGAAACCACATACTACGCCGCATATTAACAGAGATGTCTCTCTCTAATAAGTCGAGTAATTAATTTAAGAGGAAATTTAAATACATCTGACCAATTAGTTTACTCCCATAATTCCAACAATATTTTGGTTATTAAATATTTTAGATTTACGTTTGAGTTGTCTGGTCAATAATGACAGTTGTGTATATTGTTATGTAAACGGTTTTCATCACTCCATAATTATTTTCCGCGTTGTGGTATGATCTTCATACGACGTACGTACGGAAAAATGAGAAAGAAACTAACCTTTGTTGAATCGTAGGGTCTCAAAAAATGATAAACAGTGGTTGGTTTGAATGAATGAAACTTATTATCAGAAAGCATGCTCTGATAGGAGGAATACAAAATTGAGTCTGTAAAATTTGTGTCACATTGTAATTATTTCGGATAAATCGTACTTGTTTACGCCTACTTTTGTCAAAGCTGCCATACAGCATACTGTTTGTTGCGAAACTTTTAATGTCCTTTTTCTAGATATTGTCAGCGATTAAAATATCTTAACCTATAGAATCTAGTAGCAGCCCTTGCAGTTCTACGGCATTCGCCATAAATCATCATCATATTAAACTTTTCGGCATTAGTATATTGACCTATAATACGTTTTTTTTTTTTTCAATAAAGTACAAACAAGAAGCCTGATTATCAATTAACGATTTTACAATTTACTGTTTATTTGACAATCAGCAACGTTCCGTGATTTTATTTATATGGTTTTTGTAGGTATAGTACTCGATATTATTATTGTCTCCCTAAAATTTCATATGATATATGATTAATTTTTTGTGTCTCAAAAGCTGTAAGCTCGCTTAAACTACTTTAGTATAGATAATGAGTATTATCAGTACAGAAATATAGGGAATAAAATACAAAATTATTAAATATTTTTTCTACTTCGAGTCAATTAAGTTGGGATTTATTATATTAAGCTATAACCAAATTATTTTTTATTCAGTTACTGTTATTTAAATATATTATTACTCTATATTTTTCCCAAAATAATAATATTATACTGATTATTTTTGGATTAAAAATTTCGATCGTTGATTAATTTATGGGGAATAGACAGTAGTAGCCGTAACACAACAGTACGAATAGGAAAATAGGGCGGCCTCCCACAAAGCCTAGCCCGAGAACAACAAGGGTAAATTATACAATATCAGCTAAAACTAGGGATGTGCAAGTTAATTTTGTTACTGGCAGCGACTAGTGACCTTGGTCACAGCTTAATAACCCGAAAAATCACTACCTATAAATTAAAAAACAGCACTGGCTGCGGAAGTCTAAGAACCATTATTCCAAATGAACTTGTCGCAATTTCTCTACAATGATCTTTTCTGTGTTAATAAGCGAGATTTAAAAGTGTGTAATATAAAATGTTTCTGATTTCTACCACATTTCCTGTGGAAGTGTCCCCTCTCGTCATATACGAGTATTAATTTTATAAAATCAATGGTATTATTTATACCAACAAAATCGACTTTTTCATTAGTTTTGGTACACTGGCAAACAAATAAATACTTTTTGCAATGCTTAAAATTCCTTTTTTTGCACTCGTATTGAAACAAACAAGCAGTACGCAACACGAACAATACTCCAAAAATACATGCATCGAGTCAAGTGACGTGCACATGTCCACGCCCTATTCTCACACGGTTGAAATTTGTAATTAATCTTACCAGGTGTTCTGTGTAATTAATTTTAAATGTGCGATTAAAATTTCAGATCCATTAATTTTCACTTGTATTTTAGATTTATGAAATAAAAAAATACTGAACAAGCCTATTGTATAAACTGAAATAAACCTACTAGATAATACTGCATACTGTATCACTAAAGAATGTGAACATTAGGGCTATTTGATTACAGCAACTACATCAGTATATGTTTTGAACCATCGTCTACTAAATCACAGCAGCCGGTATTACAAAGCCATCGCTATTTAGCAGACGATGGTTGAACTTTGAAATGTATATTGTTGTCATTATAAATACTGCTATACAGGGCAGTAACTCGAATGTTGCCCTGTATAATTTTAAGCCACTGATAAAACTGTCAAATGAGGTTTTTTTAAATATTTACCATGATACTTATATTTTATAGTTTTTCAGATGTTACATATTCGTTGTTAATATACAGCACCACCATAGTAAGTCATGAAACTGTTATTTATAAGAAAATAACTTTATTAAATAAATATGTAAAATATCCATAACATATTAAATGAAACATGAAACTAAGCATTTTTAATTAGGAATATGATTTTAACAACTGAACAATTTTATTAAAAAACATAACTATCTAGTGTTAATATTACTAAATTCTGCAAGCAGTTTCGTATCTTTCATTGATGTTATGTATAGTCTAGAGTTTTCTTTTCATAATTTCTGTGCTATCAGTTGAGTCATGATAAATTTTATTTTATATCACTATCCAGATGTCTCAACAGTGTGCAGCGGTTTCCGAGTGCTAAAAATGAGAGGAAAAGTCAAGTAGACGAATACCGACTTTATTGCTACCTTTCTCGTAATTTATACGCAATACTTCGAAAAACATCTCGGAAATATTCAATTTCATTTATGATATTATATGCTTTAAAAAAATATTTAAAAGTTCCTACAACTTTTATTCTTACACCTTTTTTCATATCTCGAATAATAATAGAGAAAAAGGGGGCGCCCATAAGAAAAAATAAAGTTGATGATGGTTTCTCGTAACCGAAACATCGTAATGAAAATCTAAATATAGTGCGAAATTACTCGAAAGAAATTGCTTAAAAAGGTGTTTTCAGATTTTAAAAGTTTCTCTAAATAGAAAAGTTTGAGACGATTTTCGAAAACGCCAGATTTACTATTTTTCCTAATAACTTCCTAAAAACCCGAAGAGCTAGGATCGATCTGCAAGCGCCATTAAGTTAGCAGAACTGTCTAAAACTTTCCCTATTTAATCACTATCTCTGAGATACCAATACCATACATCATCAAAATGATCGACATGGTATATTTGCTTTTGTTTCCAAGTAATCAAAATGGGGAGTTTTAACTGAATCACTCTGTATAGTAAATAACTAATTTTAATAATATTTTTACTAATACGCAACAAGTAATTTTTAAAATAAGAAATTTTTATTAACTCGAAAACAGTTTAGTTAGTTTGACTATAGCATATGATGTAGGGGGGAACATGATAAAAAAATAGTTGATTTCAAGAAAGTTTTCCTGTAAATATATATATGAAAATCAGTTAAAAAAAAATATGAAAGTAAAATAAAAAAATTGACGCATTTGAAATTAAAAAAAAAATCTAAATTTTAAATGAACACTAGAAAATAGAACTTTGTCTGTGGAATTGTTCATTAGCATACCTAGATGTTTGGTATCAGAGAACATACATATGACTTCATTGATAGGAATTGTAGGAGATTTGATTTATATTAGCTTAAAATACCTTTCTAATACAGTAAAAAAAGACAATGTAGTCAATTTTTTTAATTATATTACTAATGTTTTAATTTCGGTCTTAAACTATTACATCACATATTTAGATCATATAAAATTACACACGTACTTAAGTAAACATAATATTTGAAGAATTAAATTTTTTACATTTAGTAATTTAAAAGCTGTACCGATTGATAGTTTTGTATTTTTCCAAGTTCTGCTATAAAAATGTACTATTTGAGAAAAATATTTACCACAGTTACCACCCATTTACTGCATATAGTTTCTAAATATTTTTAATCTTGGTATTTTTCTTTTCGACTCTCCACAGTGTTTGTATATAGATACATTTTATTTCTCGATGTGCTGCTACAGAAAAACTCTAGTTGACCAGCCATCGGCTACTAGACAAGGCGTATGTGCGTGATCGTGATAGAGTGAGCTAGTTGTAACGACAGTGAGAAGACAACAGTGTAAAGTGTTGCTGGGATACCTATGCATATCGCTGATTGATATGATGCCGCCGAGTTCAAACTTTAGCCAAATGTGACTACCAGGAACATCTATCGACGGTAGTAGAAACTAAATCTCAGCTCTACTCCAGGCAGTATCTGTATAGCTAATTTATCTGTGCTTACACTCATATTTTGACCTTGCGCTCTAAACTCTTCATACATGTCATCATCCGATATTCCTCACTTTGATCAAATCACTACTAAAATTGATTACATTCATAATTAAATTAACGAAAAGATATACCCAAAATTTTGCAACTTTATATTAGAACTAGTTTTATCCATTTTCTGAAAATCATTAATGTCCAAATTAATAGTAGTTATGTCTTTATTATCATAAATTGGTGTTTAACAATTAAATTGTATGTTATTTTTTATAGCTATATAAAAACAAAGTTATATTTTATGTTACATTTGTCAATAGTTTCAATGAAATATCTAAAATAATACATCCTTATGTTGTAACTACACTATTACCATCTCGTTCCGACATATGTACATGCATATTGAACATAAATCTTAATAAACTACCTAGTTTTGAACAATTAAAAATACACAGAACTAGTTCTCCACATTTTGTAATGGTCGATAGTTATTTAAACTTAAAATTTCGGGTATGAGAATTTTTCTGATCTCAGAACTAGTTTTGCATACTTTTTTCGGACATTATCCGTATTCTAGTGTCACGTGTAACATATAAACACATATACAAGGTGTAACAGTAGTAAGTATTCAAAACGTGTGAGCTTGTAAAGCAAGTCGAAAAATTGCAAAAACCTTAGTAAAACTTTTGTCAGTGGCGGCTCCTAAGGGAGATACACTCTTTTAAAGGGGTGACCTCGGAAACAGTTTTTAATGAGTAACATCAAAACGGTTCAATATTAAGTCACGAAATTTTGCTGAGATATTAACGTTGCCGTGCTTAATAAGTCTCGTAAAATACATTTCAAAATTTTCTACAGGGGCGTGAGAAAATGCAAGGCTCTGGGAGAAATTTTTTCATATCTTTTTTTTAGTTAATTTTTTATTATTTCTGATGCGAAAATATTGAAATTTGAGATATTTAACATAAAAAAGGTACTCTTGTTGAATTTCAATAAAATGTACCGTTTTTCAGTAAAATCGATTTTAATCATTCCTAACGTGCCCCACATTCAACATCCATTACATAGCCAAATAAATTAATTGCAGTGTGCCAAGGAAAAAACAACTGGTCTGACAGTTTTTAGTTTAAAATTTGTGTTATTTGAATCTACATAGTGCTGTATCATAGTGAAAATAGTTAAAAATTATTTAATAATGCAACAGTATACATATTCTGAGTATGTAGATATGCTTTTGACGTTAGGCGAGTGTCATGGGAGCGCAAGAGCAGCCGCACACCGATATGGTATAAAATTCCCCAACAGAAATGTACCCAATTATAAAACATTTCTATGCACCGAAAGACGTTTGCGAGAACGAGGTACTTGAAACAATTTTGAGAGAGGTAGACGTAGAATAGTGAGAAATGTCCTGAATGAAGAAGATATTTTAAATTTAGTTGAAGCTAACGCCACACTTAGTACAAGACGACTAGCAGTACAAAATAACATGTCTAATATGACAGTATGGCGGATATTGAAAGAACAACAATTGTATCCTTATCATTATAGACAGGCGCAGGACATTTTACCACAATTTTGTCAGCTGCTTTTGGACGGGCAAGTTAAAGATCCAATGTTTCTGTCGAATATTATTTTTAGCGACGAAGCTACTTTTACCAGAAGCGGGGTTTTTAATATGCACAATGAACATATGTGGGCCGAAGAAAATCCTAATGCTCGGAAGGTAACCCATTATCAGCATTTATTTAAAATAAATGTTTGGGCTGCCACATTAGGGAACAATCTGTTTGGATATCACATCATGCCTGGAAATTTAACAGGAGCAATGTACCATCAATATTTGTCCACCAGATTGTATGACTTTTTAGAAGATATTTCTTTGGCGAGAAGGGGTTCCTTATGGTACATGCATGAAGGTGCCCCTCCTCATTTCAACCGTCAATGTCGACAGTGGTTAAACAAGCACTTCCCAAATCGCTGGATTGGTCGAGGAAATGATGCTGCCTTAAACTGGCCTCCACGATCACCAGACCTCAATCCAATGGATTTCAACGTGTGGGGTCAAATGAAAGAAAAGGTGTATTTCCAAGCTGTTGACAGTAAAGAACAATTGCGTGAACGTATAGAAAATGCATTTAATGAACTCAATGAGGAGCACAAACTATACCGGAACTTATTTTCTTTGGAAAACAGATTACGTGCGTGCATTAGGGCAAATGGCGGTTATTTTGAAAGATGAATCTAGTCTGTCTTCTTGACTGAGGCACATTTTCTGCTGAAGAAATTAGAATATTTAGTTTGTCAAATTACCTACTGTAAATGTTACGAAAAATTTTTAACCGTTTACAATAGTTTAATAAATAGGTAATCTCATATGTTATTTATATTACCGTATTTTTATTTGCACTATTGTTTTTATTTGTTACTCTTGAGTATTAAAAATACATTTCTATTAACTGTCGGACTAGTTGTTTTCTCCATGACACACTTCAATTAATTTATTTGGCTATGTAATGGATGTTGAATGCGGGGCACGTTAGGAATGATTGAAATCGATTTTACTAAAAAACGGTACATTCTATTGAAATTTAACAAGAGTACCTTTTTTATGTTAAATACTTCGAATTTCAATATTTTCGAGTCAGAAATAAGAAAAAATTAACTACAAAAAAGATATGAATAAATTTGTCCCAGAGCCTTGCAGTTTCTCACGCCCCTGTAGAAAATTTTGAAATATATTTTATGAGACTTATTAAGCACGTCAATGTTAATACCTCAGCAAAATTTCGTGACTTAATGTTGAACCGTTTTGATGTTACGCATTAAGAACTGTTTCCGAGGTCACCCCTTTAAAAGAGTGTATCTCCCTTAGAAGCCGCCACTGACAAAAGTTTTACTAAGGTTTTCGCAATTTTTCGACTTGTTTTACAAGCACACAAGTTTTGAATACTTACTACTGTTACACCTTGTATATATAAAATTTTATATTATACAAAAAATTTTTCATTGTGCATGTGCACAATTGTCACAGAGAAATAAAAATAGAAAGTATACACTCATACATTTGTTGTGCACAGCCGAAACAAAACATGACATGTACACTTTAAATAGTCACTAATTCAATACACTAGAGATATTTACAGTATGTCATGATGATGTCGTGCAGGCTATAGTATGCTTTTTCAAGAAGCAAACATTTAACAGATTTTCTGAATTTTTTTGATCTAAGGTATCTCTATGTGCCTTTGGTATATGGTTATATATTCATTTGCCTTCATACATATTAGAATGTTTTGTTAATATATATAATATGGGACTCTACTAATGCAAAGTACGTTAACCTTGCTCAGGATATATCAAGTTCACTGGAGACAATTCTTACAGCAAATGAACCTGACACAAGCTTCTTACATAAAGATGTGATATGTTCATGGAATTTTAATTTATTACCAATGTACAAACCAAGAAATCTAGTTCATTGTGTTTCTTCGTCCGTATTGCCATCAACAGAGGAAGTTTGAATCACATCACTCCGTAACCTTTGCTAGATCTGAGCAAACTACTTGCTTCAGACTTTCAGTGTTTTTCCTATGCCATAATAATGTGGTTTCGTCTGCAAATGTAAAGGCTCCTCCGATATTGATTGTAAGTAGGTCGTACAAGTGTAGTAGGAATAGAACCGGTCCCAGAAAAAATCCCTGAGGTACTCCACAGTATATACCCGGTATATTAGAGCATATCTCAAGATATGATCTAAAACAGTTGAGACGTGTACCTCTTATGCATTTTCTGCATTCAACTTTGTATAAACCTTATCTAAAAACAAGAAAAAAGCATTATTACTATTTTTTTAACTTTGGAGTCCGAATTGACATTTGTTCAAAATGTTTTCATTCAATAATAATTGCAATAATCTTTTTTTTTAAACAATTTTGCAATAACTTTTGAGATACTAGACAGTTATTGACAGATAGCACTGAAGGGTAGATTTGCTAAAAGTCTTAGTTATACCATCCAATCCTGCTGCCTTATTATTTTTTATATCATTTATAGTGTGCTTGATTTCATGGATATTTGTAGGGGTTAACGTAAAATTAGAATTACAGTGGATTTTGTCCAGATAGCTCAAGGGATCGCATTGAGATGGGTTATTTTGTTGTTATTTCAATTTTATTAACAGATTTTAAAGTGAACTTATGTTTGTGATTAGAAATCTGTGTCAGGGTATCTTTAATTTTTTCAATTACTTCCATTTTACTACTTTTTGTTATCGGCAAGTTAAAAAGAGTTATGGAACAACGTTTAATATTTAGTTTGAAATATTTGATTCAATTGTGAATGATCCTGATAATATTTCGGTCATGTGGAGAATAACATACTACTATCATAATAAGTCCTAATGTATTTTTCAAAAGTTGGCGTAGAGTATGATTATTAATAACATTTTTTGTATTGAACATAAATACTATCAGGTCTTCCCTACCATAATCCAAAGTTTTGGCAAAGGCATTTTTTGTTAATTTGGATATCTCCGAATCAATTACAATTTTTTCATGTACACAATGTCTATAGTGGTCATCAACTTTGTTCAACACTTTAGAAAAACCTGAAGCGTACTGGTCACCACATATGTAGGTTTTTTTCAGAGGAAGAACTGTAATGGTTGCATCTGATTCAAGGTCTATTATTAGTTCTGGTATATATGTGGCCCTATTTGAAACGTCACTTACTGCGCTTCCAATATCCACAAGAATACTAAATACTGGCTGAAGTTATCTTCAAATGTTCTTTCCGTGCTTATGAAAATCACCAATTAAACTCACTATGGCTATCACCATTTGCTTGTAGTCATGTACCTTCCAATTGATTCCTATGTTTTTGTATCTTATTCCTCAGGTTCATTTGCATCTCTTTTTTATGTACTTTTCGTTTATTAACTATCTTGGTCATGAATTACCTCTTCTTTTTTGCTTTATCATTTTTTATTTCGTTTTCTGGTATTTTCACATTTGATCGGACTTTTGAAAAATTTAACAACACTGTTTCCCTATACTCATCCTTTCCAGCAAAGTCAATCAACATCAGTCAAATTTGTATTAATCATTTTTTGTACACGGTTTTTAGGCTCTGTTTGGGTTTGGGTGCTAATAAGAACTTCAGTGTTTTTTGTACATTTTACTTTTTGATTTAATAACTCTTCTTGCAATTCAAATATAGTTTTTTCATTACTTTGAATTTTACTCAAAATTATTTTCCATTGTTAATGCTTCTTCATAGAATATGTCATATTTTGTATTTAATTTTTCAGTTATATCACCCTTCTGCAAACATTCATTTTGTAGTTCCTCAATCATTTTCAAATAGTATCACTGTGCATAAAAAGCGGCACAATAATAATGAGATAAATAATGAAGTAATCTCTTATAAAAATATTATACACTTTATAGTAATAGTGTTTTTATATTATCTATGAATCGCTCTTTAGATTTTTGGCCGTTGAGTACATTTTTATTTGTATATTAAATGTGGCTTTGGTACTGACATGTTATGGAATCTCAAACCACACTAACCAACAATGTTAGTAAACGATCAAACAAGCGGTAATATGGCATTATTCAAATTGATGTCTGTGATTGGTGGATGAGAGGAATGGGAAATTGGCAGAATGTGCAATAGTCTATGATACAATAAATGATGTTACTAATTTGTCTATGTCTAAATGTATGACTTTATCATAACAAAATAATATAATATCTCATAATTTGTTTTTATTACAACAGAATAATAATAATTGGACCTGGTGAATTGTCAATTTTAACACTTTCGATGCCAGAGTACGGCAATGAACTTTGAAGTAGGATAATCCCACACAACAAAATAAAATAAAAAAATTCATGTGACAGAACTGGCCAACAGTGCCATAGCGGTCAGATCTATACGGCAAAACGCGTGTTATAGTGGTCATGTGGCGTGGAGAGCTCTCTCAATGATTTTACTACCGTCAGTCACTGGTGACCACTCTGGCACCGAGCGAAATACTTTCAGCGGGCTCTGGTGACCGCCATGGCATCAAAAGTGTTAAATAATGTAATTTGAGAATCATAAGATATATTAAGCCTGTCGTACGTCAATTCAATGTTTACTTTTTCTACCAAATCATTATAATTTTTTAATTTTTTGTTATTGGTGCTTCAAGAATTATTATATTTGTCCCTGCTTTTTTTGAATTTCTTCCATTATCTACTGGTTCTCAATTATTTTTAACTTTTCAACAATTAGAAAATATATATACATGCATGCAATTTTGGGTACGAAAGATGAGCCATTATTAGTTCTCTAGTTCTAGAATCTTCTCGAGGCTCAAACGAGATAATATGTTCTTGAACAAAATGTAATTCACAAACCTTAGAATTTTTTGTTGGCGTAAGACTCATTTGGAAAACTAGGCGTATGAACTTTTGATTGATTTTTCGTATTTCCATTACAGTTAACAACACAACGCAATTAATTTCGCTGAGTTATTACGAATATTTAGTAAAAAATTAATCCAAACACATACTGTTTAATTATACACGAGAAGTTAAAGAAGGTTAAGTTATGCTTGTCAGCACAATATAAACTGTTGCTAGTTGCAAATTTTAGCGAGCTTGCCTCGTTGCAACCTCAGCTGACGTCACAGATAATTTTAGCAAACTATTCTGGCCTTGGTATACATATAGGCGGTGCTACTTCAGCTGATGACGCAGAGAATTTTAGCGATGAGTTCTGACATTGTTAAACAGAGTGTTTCAAAAATTGTTGAAGAAATTGAAGCATAGATTACTGCACCGATTTTACAGGGGGTGTTCCATGTAAAAATAAATAATTTTAGCATTCTCTAAAAAGTTACAGCACTTTAAAAGTGGATATTAGAATCAAATTTCCATGGGCTATTAAAATTGGCTCAAATTAAACACTCCAATTTTTGCATGGATGCAGTTGTGTTAAAGTGTCACTTTCTTGACTTATTCCATTTGTCACCTCACCTCGTTTATCATAACTTTTTCATTATGAAATATTTTTTTGTTTTTGTAGGGTCATTATAATAACACTTGATTGAAATTATATTTTTTATGACTCATCAGATATGTCAGGCATTGAGATCAACACCACCCAAGGTTATTAAAAAGGATTAGGTTGCCTGGTAAGATTCGACCAGGCAGCAGACCGACGTGACATTTGGAGGAAAAAACATAGCAGGTCTAGCATAATATTCAGTATTTCTACAATATTTATGCAAAATAAAGTGTTCGAAATCAACTTATATTCCGATTTTTTAATTAATTTGATGGATCTGGGGCTCAGAATGTGTCGAGATGAGCCTTAATAATTCAAACAGCTTCCCTAATTTTAAATTAACACAGTTAAATAGTCAGGCCATTATATTTGAATTATGCATGAAAATATACCTACCTATTGGGTAATTAAAGTCGAAATAAATAATGAAATCAAATACTTTATTACATATTATAGTGTAAACCACCTCTGGTCCTTATTTAGAAAAGCAAAATAATTTTGAGCGACCATTAAACTTATATAAGTACTAATAAAAAAACTTACCTGAGAAAAAAAAATTCCAGTCAATCTTGATTTAACATATGCCTTAAAATGTAAGAGATTTTGTACTTTTACACTAACTTCATATTAATGCTTGCATAGAACTGCACGTAATCAATACCTTTTTAGAACCCCTGAGGGAATTTTTTTCTCTACAATTTAACCCATCAAATGTTTCTTTTACTTGATTTAAAGTTGCTATTCTAATCTTTTCCCATAAAGTTGGACGTTGGTGTATATAAATTCATAATTATCAAACCATGAATTGATCATAATAATATCACTGAAATCTTCAGCTAGCTGCTTATGGCTGGAAGCGTATCTGTTAAGCAGAGTTGCTGTAGTATTTGATAATAATATGCAGTGAACATAAAATATAATAATATCAAATACAATTACAAGTATAAATAGTCTACCAAACATTAAAATTGTAGAACCGTTTTGACGATTTTGACTGACATATAAGCACTACATACAAACTTTCCTCCGAGTGACGTGTAAGTAATGGGGTCACCTCCACTCCCGCACAGTTATCAGGCAACCTAACCCTTTTTAATGATATTGAACCACCATATCTAAGATCACTGCCTCTAAATCCGGACGGCCTATAAACGTCAAAATTTGTTGCCAAAAATAAAACTTTTGACTTATCTGATAGTGAAGCATATATAACTAATGGTACTATTGAAAAATTCCTCATAAAATTTGCTACAGTTGTATATTTTACAGAATCCAGTAACCATTAAAGTGACTGTACCAGTTATGCCAGAAAAATCGGAGTGGAAACTAACTGGTCAACTGTTAAGTTTTATATTGCCTTTGTCTGAAACTGTTGGAAATCTGAAAATTAAATTGCAAGAAGAAACTAACATGCCTCCAGCAAAGCAAAAGCTGTTTTTTGATGTAAGTATAAAATAATTAATGTTTTAATTACTTAATTATTAATTACTAAACCCAGATTCTATTTCTTTATTCAATACATGTCACATCGAATGACGCGATTCTGTAATCTTTATTGTAAGTCTAAATAAGAGTCACTAGACTGTCAAAATCATTCGATTTGTTCAAATTGAGTAAACAAAATCTGGCCCCTGTAATGTAAATGTCAAAAATGAAAATATTAAGTAATGTCACCATGTGTTTAATTTTGTAGAAATCGCAAAGTGCCAAATTTAAAAAGTAAGAAACAGCTTTCTCTTTTTATGTATTCGTTTCTTTAAATTTGTTTGTTTAATAAATATTTGAACTAAATACATAATCTATAAAATAATGCACTAAGAAAGCGCCAATCCAGCTCGTAAGAGATAAAACTTTAATGCATTTATAAGTATAATAATATTTTCATTTTCATGTCATAATAGTTCTTTATGCAACAAGTGCAAAAAGTAAGTGTTTATTGCACGCGACATGAAATGGAGAAGTTGCATAAATTTTATATTACATAGTTTGAAATGTATTACAGGGTAATCTTTCAAATATATTGAAAAGTCAGAACATGTGTCTGACGACAATAATCACATAAAAATTAAAATATTTACATTAATAAATTGCCATAGAATATAAACAAAACCACGTGGCCGAGAACGCGACATCATTGGTGTGACGTTACACGCCGTTCAGCACGGTTTATTTCCTTGGACACGGGTGCATATTACGGTATAGGTGACGTAAACAGGCATTTGTTTCTTGTATTTTTGCGTACTTGTGTATACATTTGATTGGCGTCTGACGTCACAGGTCTACACAGTGGCGGCAATCATTTTGTAGGGGCATGGCCAGACTGAATTTTTAAATATTGTTTTTAATTTCATTTTTTCACGAAATTATTAAGGACAAATGCCATATCGATTAAAGGATTTTTACTTCTGCTAGTATTTGGAAGTTGAACAAGATGTCAAGTGCGATAAATACTTTTTGTACGAGTTGCATACAATATTTTTTCTACGTTCATGCAAAAACCAAAACCAAAAAAATATTCAGTTGATATTCGAAGGAACCTAATTTTGTTATTAATAAATTACATTTTCTAGTAATTTCGTAATCCAGAATATAATAAATATAATTGAAAATAATATAAAATATGCAATTGCTTGAAACGTAATACAATCTCACTGAAAATTGACTAAATATGACGTCGATTTGAACATTTATATTCGTCATGATTATAAAACGCTGTAGTAAAATGACAGATGAGTGCAATAAAAATGTTCTTGCACTAGTGCAATAAAAACCACTTTTTTTACTAAATATAATTCAATAAAGTTTTGTTTTTTGCATGAACGTAGAAAACCTATTTGTTTACTAACAAATAGTTAAAAATGCACTGGTGTAAGATCGACCAGACACTGACACTGGGAATCTGTGGTATGTGAAAGAAAAACCATTTTTTATAGTTGACAAAAATAATTGAAAAAATTTTTCTCATGCATCCAATCAAAACTTCTACAGTTATACAACGAACAATTTAGAGAAAAAATTATTAATAAATATTATTCAATAAAGTACACCTAAAAAATTGTTTTTTCAAATTTATGTGAAAGTACTTAATTAACACGTTCGCTGCTATAACGGTCGTTAGGGTCCGATAGCAAGAAGTCAATTAACATGCACCTTTTTCAAGCAACAACTGTAAATAACAATGTCTATAAAAAAAATTACTATTAATGCTACATCAAATTTGAAAACAGCTATAAAAGGCTCTTGTTTCAAATATTCTATTTATGGCATTAAATAACTATCAGACCTATTATTTTTTTCTTTTTTTGTACTACATCGGTCCACAGAGTCCGATGCCTGTCTGCGCAAATCTGTACAAGTCGGCCTCCTCCTTCTATCCCTCTACTCGCAAAGCTGTCAGTTTCGTTGTGTTTCCTATAGAGTACGGACATTTCTATGATATGTCAAGGGGTCAAAAGCTTGTTGAACTTGCCAAACAAAAGTTTAAAGTATCAGAAACTAACGAAAATCATTAAATAGTGTAGAAGCAAATAAAAAAGTAAAAAAAGTTTTTGCGAAGATTGTGAAGGTCAACCAGGCTTTTGTCTTGAGTGTTTCAATAAATTTCATAAATAAATCCACTTATTTTGAAACTAAATGTAAATCCCAAGTTTTGTTTAATGTATTTATAATAAAAAAAAACTACTTTGAGACTATTTGTTTGCCTAAATCCTGATATATTACTTAATATATCCATAAAATCTGCATAGTACTTTGGAGACCAATACCATGTTTAGGATTATAAGTTGTACATATAAACTGTAGATTCCTGTAGTAAAAATTATTTAATGGTTCAATATTTTTTCAATAGATGTCAAAACCTGCACTTCTGCTTATCGGACACGGGAGTCCGACATAGTAATAAAATAATTTTAACTATCGGACTCCGGCGACCTATAATCTATTTTTTGTTTATCTCTTCTAATTACCTGCCGCAGCAAACGTGTTAGAAGAATAATAGATTGTATTCCGCAAGATCCTCGAATTATACAAATCTTATCTTAATTTAATTGTACCAAACATATATGTATATATACAGTGTGTCCCGAAATTAATGCGACACAGAGCAAAAGTAGATTATTTACATCAAAATGATGCGATTAAGCCAAACTTACCTTGGTCCATTTGTAGCTAATAAAAAAGTTACAAGACATTAAAGTTCAAATTTTGAATTCGAAATTCTTAAAATTTTTAGAAAGTTTTCAGAGGATTCTTTTGAAAATTTGAATTAGGGGGTTTTCTGGGACGAGAAAAAACGAATCCGTACTTAATTTTGCTGTAGACGCTAGGGGGTGCTACAAAATGTACTCTTAGTTGATAACAACTGGTTGTAACTTTTTTTTCAGTGTGTGTGCGAAAGTTTTAATAGAAAAATATTGTTCTCCTATCTATTTTTCAAAAATAAGGTATACTTGTTTTATGTCGATAAATTTAAGTTTTCAATTTATTTCTAGTTTTCCTATTGGATGCAATAAAATAAAGTAAAATAAATGTTTGTAGTTACTTACGTAAAACTGTTCTAGTAAGCTGTGGTTATTTGAGAACAAATTGTACTATTGACAATTAGCTGATTGACAAGTAACTTATGTTAAATAGTGTATTCCTTTAAGTTTTTGTTTACAATTAATAATATCTCGTGAAATATGCCTCGCCATAATTTATTTTCTAATGAAGAAATGCGAGATATGGTATGTATTTATGCAAAAGAAATATTTAATGGACGTCCTGCGTGTTGTAGGTATTTAGAAAGTTACACAAATAGATTACAACCAAATCACAAATTATTTAAAAATCTTTATGACCGGTTAGGAGATGCTGGATCGTTTCATCCTAAAAGATGATATGCTGGCCGTCCAACAACTGTTATTCCAGAACAAGAGGAGGATATTTTGCTTCATGTAAAAGAAAATCCTTAAATAAGTTTACGATGAATGTCTGCGGCTGTAGTGGTTCTAAGTTCTAAGTGATTGGGCCAAAAGCTAGCCCTCCACTGCGACCCTGTGGTCTATTGTGGCTCACATACTTATTATACTTCACCCAACAGGTTTAGCCTCTTTATGAAGCCAATAACCTTGTTGGGTGAGATTCTATCCAGATCTTCTGGCAAGAGATGCACTTTGCCAAAAATAGAAAATCTGGTTTGTTCTCCAGCCGGACAGTGACATAAAATGAGTTCTGCCGATTCGTCACTTTCTAAACACAATCGGTACTCGGCCTCCTCAGCCAGGCCCAACTTGTGCACGTGACTCCTTAACCAGCAGTGCCCTGTATATAGACCAACTAGAGTTTTTAGGTCAAGCCTGTTTAGCTCTAGCAAATTTTTAGCTCTATTTATCGGTGTGCCCCCTATGAATGCCTTCGAATGAACTAATCTTGGCAGATCTCGCCAGTACTCCCTTATCTTTTCCTCCGCCCAGGTCGAGATGACTGCTTTGGCAGTAGCCGAAGCTTAGCCAAGAGCCGGTTCCGGACCTATAAAGCTGGAAGAGGCACCCCTCCTTGCTAACGAGTCCGCTGCCTCGTTTCCCTGGATACCCGCATGACCAGCTATCCAAACCAGGGTTACTCTGTTGCTTGTACCTAACTGCTCCAGAGCTTTTTGACAATTCCATACCGTTCTTGAGTTACACCGGTAGGATCCAAGTGCTTTTAAAGCTGCTTGGCTATCAGAAAAGATTTTTATCGACCTGCGTTTAAATCTAAGCTTTTCCAGCTTCCACACACACAGTTCGATGGCATGAATTTCTGCCTGAAATATAGTCACATATTTACCCAGGCTTACGAATAGCCTGGTGTTTGGGTTGCCACTATACACTCCAGCTCCAACCCCCTCTGGGGTCTTAGAGCCATCAGTGTACCAGCAACTACCCGCCTTCAGGAGGTCAGTTTCACCTTGCTCCCATTCCTCCCTCCGAGGAAGGAGGATCTCGAAAGGCAGCCTATAGTTGATTTTTGTAGGCATAACATCCGAGACCATTGATAGAGTGCTGTGACCTTCTATGCCCTCCAGCACTCCACTACACTCTATTATGTTAGCCTTTGGCATGCAAATAGCCGCTTGCTTTAGTCTGTATACTGCCCACCTGGCTTCTCTCTCCAAAAGTATATGGAGAGGTGGTAGGTCCAGGAGAACTTCCAAAGCAGCTGACTGTGTGGTAGTGATTGCACCAGTTATTGCCAGACTAGCTTGTCTCTGCAAACCTGAGAGTTTTACTTTGGCTATTCTTTGAAGACCTTTGGACCACCAAACTATTGAGCCGTATGTGATCATGGGTCTGATAACCATCACATACAGCCAGTATAGTTGTTTGGGACCTACGCCCCAGGACTTTCCACAAATGCGTCGACACGTCCATAAGGACATTCTAGCCTTGTGGATGACTTTATCCATATGAGAGTTCCAATTGAGCGTTTTATCTAGAACAACTCCCAGATATTTCGCGTCCTCTGCAAATGGTATTGTCTCTCCTCGTGAAATGGGGGGTCTTAAGTCGACCAGTTTGCGTTTCTTTGTGAAGGGAACAATCACTGTTTTGTGGGGGTTCACAGACATCTGCTCCCTCTCACACCAGTCAAGTACCCCCCTTAAAACTTCCTGAAAGATAGATGATATACTATCTTCAGTTATATCTCTTACCAGTATGACCAGATCATCAGCATATGCCTGGACCTCGATCTCCCATGCAGAGAGTATAGCGAGCAGGTCGTCCACAAGGAGCGACCATAGTAGGGGAGAAAGGACCCCACTCTGCGGACAGCCCCTTGCAGCCCTAAACCTGACCTCCTCCCCCTGCAGGGTTGTCGTTATGGTCCTGTTCGCCAGCATTGAACGTATCCAGCCACATATGGTAGAGTCGATTCCCCTAGCAGCTGCTGCTGTATAGAGGGACTCTGGTAGTGCATTGTTAAATGCTCCTTCAATGTCTAGGAATGCAGCCACCGCAATACCCTTTTCCTGAAAGGATTGGGTGATTTTCCCGACTAGGTTATGTAGTGCAAGTTCTGTCAATTTACCAGTCTGATAGGCATACTGATGAACACTAAGCGGGTTCACACTAAGTATTCCTCCCCTAACGTACCCATCCAATGCCTTTTCCAGACTTTTCAACAGAAAAGATGTCAGGCTAATTGGCCTGAATGCTTTAGGGCTTAAATCTTTCCTACCTATCTTAGGTATATAGACCACCCTAGTAACTGACCAGCTGGATGGAATGTAATTCCATGCCAAGCTGGCTCTGAATAGCTTGACGAGGTGCACCTTTATAATTTCCAGTCCGTGTTGCATTAGAGCTGGAAAGATGCCGTCTTCGCCAGAAGATTTGAATGGTTCAAATGACTTGATCGCCCATTCAACAATTGGTACTGTGATAACTTTTTTAGCTACCAACCAGTCATCTCTAGTAGGTCGTCTAGACCTATCTTATGATGTTGTTGGGGATCACTATTATTATCACCCAGAATCAGACTGTTGGGAAAGTGGTTTAGAATTAATAGCTCCAAGGTTTCTCTACTGGAACCCGTAAAGGTTCCATCGGGTCGTTTTATTGACCCAAGTTCCTTCACAGGTTCCCTAGATAGAATCTTGTGGATTCTGGAACTGCTAGGTAAATCAGAAATATTCTCGCAGAACCTCCTCCAAGATTCCCTTTCTGCCCTTCTAATTTCTTTATTATACTCCGTTAAAGCGGATCTATATTGGTCCCAACAGCCTAAAGCCTTAGCCCGATTAAAGAGGCGCCGGACTTCTTTCCTCATTTCACTTAATTTCTTAGTTCACCAAGATGTGCCTCTATTATCTTTCTTTGTTTTCGGACAGTTTTCGTGATATGCTGTGATGAGTGCACTTCGGATTTGCTCCGTGGCTACCTCTATCTCTTCACGATTCTTTATTGTGGTAATTGGAGCCCGAAAGTGCTCCTGGAGTGACTGTTTATATCCCCTCCAGTCTGTACTTTTCCGGTCCCTATATGTTACCACAGACTTAGTGTCAGTTTCTATAATAGAATATGTGCTTGTTCTGAACATGATGGTTCAGAGGAAACATTCCAATTAACAATTTTATTACTCAGAAAAACTGAACTGATTGTTAAGTCTAGTACCTTTTTTCTATTTCTAGCAATGAAGGTTGGTTTGGTACCAATGTTATTCACAATTAGCCCTTCCTCTAAGATATAATCAAATAATATCTCACCTCTCCGGTTAATATTGGTGCTTCCCCAAGCTGGGTGATGGGAGTTTGCGTCGCATCCAATGACCAAATGGCAGTTGTGCCTCTTACTGTATGCGATTAGATCGCGCAGACCAGCTGGAGGCAGTTGAGTGTTGTCCACATCACCTGGTAGGTAGACTGAGCAGGCAATTATGTTCGTCCTACCGCCT
This sequence comes from Monochamus alternatus, assembly GCA_037114965.1. Classification (NCBI taxonomy): domain Eukaryota; kingdom Metazoa; phylum Arthropoda; class Insecta; order Coleoptera; family Cerambycidae; genus Monochamus; species Monochamus alternatus. The sequence continues at coordinate 29,325,545 of CM073435.1, read as the reverse complement.
CCCTCCATGGTTGATATTTGGATGGCTACCAAGTCTGGGCTGCAGTAACCTGAAAGAACAAAATAGTTAATGTTGTTCCTGATAAGTATACAAGCTCTGGGTGGTATTTCGGATTCCAGAGCTATTACTTTACCAGAAAGATTTCCCAGGCCGGTCACCCGTTCTGAGTTACTGGTCCAGGGTTCTTGAATAAACTCAATATCAAGCCGGTCTTCCTGGAATCTTCTCCCAAGAACATATGCTGCTCCCTTGGCATGTTGTATATTGACTTGAAAGCATCTTATACTGTTAGACACCATCAGGGAAGTTTTTTTTTTCTTCGGTTACGGAAGGCGGTTACTTTGTACTCTTCCGTAGGGGCGCCTTGTTGGGGATATTTTTACCCCTCCCGCCCGAGGTTGATGGGGCGTCTTCTTTCCCCACCCTAGCTTCTTGGGGAGGAGACTCTCTCCTTCCCCATTTCTTCAAGGGAGGCGGTATTCTCCTCTTCCCCCCTCTCCCTTCTTTACCTCCCCTCGCCTAGGAGTTGGCGTGTCCAGCACCCTTGGCCTCACCTGAACCTTTGGGAGGTTTCTTCCTCTCCTGTTCAGCCCAGGGAGGGTTCGCCCTCTCTCCTCTGTTCCTTGGGCGGAATATCACCTGCCCAAAGCCAAAGAAGGGCCGATTATTCAGCCCTTCCGGAGCAACTTTGGACTTTTCATCAACAGAGAAAGTCCAGGTCTGGCCTGGGCCAGTTTCTTCTCGGTGGAGAACTTTCCAATCCCGAGTATTGAGGCCATGGTTCATTTTCCTTAGTCTCAATAGTACCTTCTCAGATGATAGTCGATTTGAGTCATCATCTGGAATGAATGCCACATAAATATGTGGCTTGGGTATATCCGCGCCCTGCACTGCCTTCAGATGAGCCCCGTCCCACGGCTGAAGGTTCGTTATCATCTCCTTCAGCCACGTGATGCTAGCTCCGTCGGCGCAGGTGATGAGAAGCCACCCGGGCCGATAAGCACAGCCCAGGAATCTCACCTGAGGTCCATCTTCCGGAATATCCTCCACAGCAGCCATTATCGACCCTTGCAGAGCATCCAGCTGATCATCCGTTAGGGACACCTCTGGATGGTCAGGGTGTTGATTCCCACCCTAACGCCCTCCATAACAGCCCTAAAGGAAGGTTTGGCAGTCTCGCCTGACCGGGGCCTGACCGCCTTTTTGCCCTGTGGTCCTGGCTACTGCCATCGTAACGTAGGCCTGCACCCACAGCGTCGGAGGAGGATATTTGTGCCCCTCTCTCCTGCTGCGGAACAGACATTTGCCGCGCAATGGCCATACTGTAGGCTGTTTCATAGGGAATCCCGCTTTTCATTAGGCGATGCAGTCGCTTTTTGGCAGTTCCTGCCATATGTCTTCTCTTAAGGGTTAGGCTCTCCAATGACTTGGAGGTCTCTTCTCCTAAGATATCATTCACGGTTTCAGGAGTTGGAGTCTCTAGCAGCCTCCGTTCCTGTTCCGGGCTTATTGGAGTTGGATTGACAACCTCCATAGGTTTCTCAGTTACCTGAAGATCGAGGGATTGACCCCTCCGTTGGGCAAAGTTTTGCTTACTTGGTCCATAAAAAGTCCCACGATTAGTAAGGGAACTAAAGAGTCCGCCACCGCAGAGCCCCGCATGCGGTGGTAAGGCGAAGTTACTCCCAAAGGTTGCCTAGTTTTTGGGAGGCTACCGTGAACGACACCAACACCCCGGTGCCATTCAGCCCTCGACACGGTTCACATAACGTCGTTGGCTTGGGGGATTTTTTCGACTTTCCTTGTCTAGATCCGTCGTGTTTAGTTTAAGCAGGGTCACCTCGAACAGGTTGTGGTTCTTCAGCACGCACGGACGGTCTTGAAAGTAGCTTCCTCATGAGGTTGCAACAGCTCACTCAGCTGCTGTCCTGGTTTTAGTGCTCAGTAGCTAACACCTTGACCCCGGCTGTAGTAGTACCTAAATCATCTATTCATAGATTATTTCATAATGAAAAACTACCCGTATCACTTTAGTCCAGTGCAGAATTTACTACCTGCAGATTTTCCAGATAGGGAACAATTTTGTCTTCGATTCTTAGACCGGCACAGTTATAATCCACACTTTTTAAGCAAGGTGCTGTTTACAGACGAAGCCACATTTATGCGTCAGGGCGTTTTCAACTTCAGAAATAAACATGTTTGGGATAACCCACATGTATTAAGAGAACCTCATTTCCAACATGAACTTAAGATAAACATTTAGTGTGGTATTGTTGGAAATCATGTGTTGGGCCCTGTTGGATTGCCATATAATCTGAATGGCCGTTCTTAGTAACATTTCTTAGAACATGATTTTGAGGAACTTATTGATGATTTACCATTAAATGTGAGGCAAAATATGTTTTTTATGCAAGGCGGTGCCCCTGCCCATTTTTCTGTACAGGTACGAAACTATGTTAACACACAATTTCCCCAATGGTCTATAGGTCGCGGCAGCACGTTTTCATGGCCCGCATGAAGCCCAGATTTAAACCCCATAAATTTCAGTATTTGTTGGGGTATTTTGAAATCAAAAGTTTACAGTGACCCTATTATTACACGGGATGAGCTGTGACAAGCAATTTTAAATGCTAGGAATTTATTAAGAAATGAAGAAACACTATTTAATATTAGACAATATACATATTGAGAATTTAATGTAGCCACCAGAATGTAATTAAATTATTATTAAAAATAATCTTTAGTTTTTTACGTAAGTAACTACAAACTTATTTTATTTTATTGCATCCAATAGAAAAACAAGTAATAAATCGAAAAAGGTTAAATTTATCGACATAAAACAAGTATACCTTATTTGTGAAAAATAGATAGGAGAACAATATTTTTCTATTAAAACTTTCGTACACACACTGATAAAAAAGTAGTAATCAGTTTTTATCAACCAAGAGTACATTTCGTAGCGCCCTCTAGCGTCTACAGCAAAATTAAGTACGGATTCGTTTTACTCGTCTCAGAAAACCCAGAATCCAACAGTTATAATAGGAAGGAGTCTGATTTCGGGAAACTGCATTATGATTTCTTCATCCTTAGTCTTCGAGGAAGATCCAGCATAAAATTATGTTGTCATAACATCAAGTACAAGAATGTTATCGTCAGTTATAGCTGCTACTAGAATGTGTCGGAAAACAGTTGCTCCCAAGATTATTCTAGCTAGATGGATACCCTTCACGGTTATAACTTCTACATTTGCTGTCTCCAAGGTGTACGAGGGCTGATCATTAAGTTTCAGGACATTTTGAATTCCATGGCAACGCCGCAACAGAGCGCAGTGCGGTTGGCAGCATTGTTTAGCATGACTCAACTCACTGCTGTTTTTTTCCGATGCTCAATTGCATTCGTTTTCGTGAAGTTACAGCTAGTTTTGTAGAACGAGTTTTGCGTGTTTTGCGATTTTTCGATATTTTGCAAGATTAATTTAAACGAAGAATAAACGTGTTTGTGTTAAGTTTTGTCATAAACTATAATATAACTAATATTTTTTAATAAAGTTTAGTCCTGGAACTTTTTTATGACTCCTCATAGTTCCGGTTTGGCTTTTGTATTCTACAGTGGGCGACGATGTTTGGTCTTACTATGGTGCGACTAGAGCCTATATCAAGGACCGTTTCACTATCCCGTCCGCATATACGCTCTGGTATATGCTTTCGCCCAAAGCTGACTAGTTAGCGTTTTCCTGGCCCTAACTAGGTGTATTCTTATGGCATCGATTCCTAAGATGCCCTTCAACTCCACAATTTCAACACTCAATGGGTCTTCTCGTGCTATATACAGTGGTATCGGTCATGTTCTTTTTGGAAGTTATTTATTAAATCTTGCAAACTCTTCAAAAATGCTTCCATGCTCTGCACCTGCTTCTTGTTTGCCAGTCTGAAGCCTAACTTGCTTTGTTCTGTCTTGACTGCTTGACCGAAGCCTGTCGGGCGGCTTAAATTTCCAGCGCTTGCGCCAAAGCTTGGGATATATTCTTGTGTCTGGCTAACTTTAATGTCTGACTAATTTCGGAATCTCGCAGGGTCTCGAAATGTTGTCTTCGGCTTTCTAGTTGTGCTTGGTAAATGTGCTGGGGATGGGCTTTACCACCACACTTCAACGTTTGATAGTCTTTTTGTTTATTCTCGGCTAGTACCTATTCTTAATATCTCCATAGCTTCACCCCGTAGAGCAACTATAAGTGATGTGGCTTTTTTTCTTCTAACTAGTTATTCGCAGCTGCTGCGAATTATTTAATGTAGGTGCTTCACGATACCTTTCCGTCAAATGTTGGAGGCTTAAGCCTTGCAGATGAAATGAAACCGTTGTCAACATTAACAGTCTCCTTTGCACACCATTGTAACTGCAAATTTGTAACCTTATGTTCTAACTTAATCAGCCTTTCTTCTGTGGCCTGGACTGTCACATCTTCATTCTGTAACTTAGTCACACTTTCCTCCACAACTTGTACTTTGTCTTGCACTTCACTTTTCAATTGAACAATTGTCAAGTAGTCCGAGAGTAAAATAAAACAAATTCTACCCGAGTTTCAAAATAATAGAGCAAATAATTTACAACACTTAGATGAGTAAGAGAGGTGAGGGTTGCAGGAGACAAGATTTCACTTGAGAAGGGATTAAAGAACACAAAATTGCTAAAATAACTTGACGTTGAGTGAACCAAGCACTTTAATACTTTACTTCAAAAAGTTTATAAGTTCATCCGTGTTTTCATCCCTACAATTGTAGACAGGTAAAATCCCGTTGTCCTTCCCAAATGTATTATTAGGTGTGGTCCTTTTCCAGAAGATGACTTTAATCCAGTAAAAAATGCCTGCCACTTACTACCCTTCATTTATTCATGTTTCATTCGTATAATATATTCTACAATTTCGACCTCCTAATATTTGTCTTAAATAGTTCGCTCTGTCACTACTTTATATTGTAAAACGCCCTTCTAGATGTTCTAGGCGTTTTTATCCTGTGAAATAGCAACTTGAATTTTCTTATTGTCGGAAATTCATTTTTAAAATACCGTCCATGATTGGTTCTATGAATCTCGTATTTTTTGTCGTCATCAACCTCTATCTTCTTCCTTCTGCGAGTTTTCATTATTTTCCGTTTCACAGTTGTATGTTCTTATTTGTTAATGAACTGCATATATCAGCCACATAACTTGGTCACGCGCCTTAATCACTTCAGATACGTGTTTATCATCCAATATTACTCACGTATTAAATTAGAGTGTTTACGATTTTGAAAACATCCTAATCTAATCAAGCTGAAGAGGTTGAATTATTCTCCATTCCTAAGAACACAAACGCAAAACCACTAATAAATACTGTGGAGATTGGAATAGCCGGATCCGAATTAGCGCAGCCTAATTAAAGTCACGGCGTCATTACTAATAGAAGTCAAGTATTCTTATACACGCATGCGTATTTACAAAAGGAATAGCCAGTTCCCAAAAAACGAAGCTGAAGCTGTGTAATCGAGTAGGCTCCGTGAGGTATGCGGAACACAGTATTATATGAAAAATTTGCAGGTTTGTATTTCTCTTTGAATTGACTACTAGAAATTATGAGTAGGTTTAAAATGAGTCACTCTCTACTATTTTGAAACCTGACTTATACAGGGTGTCCAGAAAGTAATTGGACCCAGCTTAAACATAGCTTCCTGTGATCAAATAGAACCGATTTAAACCAACTTAGCTTAGTCCAAAATTGTCTCATTTAGAAGTTCTCTCATTTAAAAGGGCTTCAAAGAAAAAAATTGTTTTCTTGTTATGGCCATAATTAAGAAACGAAACGTCTAATCATGTTGAAATTTGGTACAGTTATGTTTTAGATAAGTACAAGCATTGCGAAGGTGTAAGTAGTGCCGCATATCGTAGAGGGCGCTCTTGACAGTTTTTTTGTAACTCATTTTTATCGTATCTTTTTTGTTGGCCCTATTCTGATACACTTGACTGAAAGTTATGATGGAGAAATTAATTTTACGTACGTAATTTCCGCACATTAAAATACTTAGAAATAAGTTTTATAATTCGATCAAGACACCACTTGTAAAACTGATTGATTTGATTTTTACCGAAAATGGTGCATTATTTCAACAATGAACAGGCATAGCTTTTCTACACAATATTAATTTCTCCATCATAATTTTGAGTCAAGTGTAGCAAGAGTAGAATCAACAAAAAAGATACGATAAAAATGAGTTATAAATTAATTGTAAAAAGCGCCCTCTTAGTCCAAGATCCCACTACAAAATACCTTCCCCCAAATGTTAATAGAAATAATTGCATTTAAACATGTGTTTCATGTACATCTTAATAATTGGCTAGGTTGGTTAATCAAAGCCGGGTCCTAGAGGCATTAATTAATTATGTATTAAAAATATTAACTATGGAGGTGAACTACAAATTAGTTTTAATAAAATAAATAATGTACCATTTGGAAATTGACAGACTGATAAGTCAAAATGTATAGGGTTGTCACTCCTTAGAAGGTTCTCAACATAGGTCGTTTAAACAGTAATGTTTATATTGTTGGCGTACAACTTCACCGGCTGTTTAATGAAACAAAATATATACCAATCGAAAGCTCCTAGTCTGCGTTTTAAGAATATACAGGGTGAGTCAGTCATAATGTCATTAATTTTAAGAGGAGATAGGGAATAATGAGTATAATACGAATACGCGATTTAAAAAAATCTATGCATATTTACGCTGAAAATAAATATTTTCAAATCATTATGTAAACCCCCTTTTCAGACTGTCACTGACCGCTCACAGCCTCGGTCGTTTACAGCTCACAGTTCAACTCGATGTTGACCTGATACTACGTTGCCAAATTGAAATATTTTCCTAGTACTGACTATTTTAGAATCTCATATTTTTTCTCGCTCAGTTCAGCCAATAATAATTTAAAATGTTAATATCCAATGAAATCAAATAATTCTATTAAAAATTGCATGTAACGCGGTCCATTCAGGTTTTTCGGTCCCCGTACACTCCTGCCCATACGTTGACAACAAATCGCCTCTAAAAGCTAAAGCTAGCGTGTGGATTTTTGTCCAACCAAATGTAGCTGTTATGACTGCAAACAAATTAACTTGGTTACAGTTTAAAAATTTTTTAATATTGAAATTACAAAACTCCAACGTATCTAATAATAAACCGAGTAATAAACCATTTAGGTACATTACATAAAAAACATATACCCAATGGGTAAATTATTAAGAGAAGCTGAAAAGTGTTCCGTGTTTAAATACTAAGTAATAAAAAACCCTTGTGTTGTCGACAAAAAACTGTCCAAGACCGAAAGAGCAGGCCTCTGATCTGATGCCCATAAAAAATTATCGAGAGTGAATCTTGACCTACCGTATTATTAGGTCAATAACCTAGTTATCTAATTTTTGTACTGTTATTTAACGACAAGAAGTGAAACTAACTTTTTTATCTCAATACATGAATAAATTTTCCTTAAATACTGATTTATTTGTTAATAAAAACAAATGTAGATAATAAATAAATGTTTTCGAATGTTAGATTTAATAATTTTGATATTACGTTTTCACTACGTTTTACGTTGAATATGAATTTGTAGTGTTATTCGTAAGTATAATAATTAATTATTCAGTTTGTAGTTACATACATCTAGCCTAGAAATGTATTGCTTTTTAAGTAGTATGGTAATAACCTGTTTAAATTGCCAGTTCGAGTAAAGTTGCACTCATTCATCCATGGCACTTTACTAAACTAAATTTAAAACAGTTTCTATCACACCGATGTCCAGCAAGTTCCCGACGTGATATTACATTACCCGTATCGCGAAGGCATAGAAGCACTTGAACACTGTGCAAGTGTGTGTGTCCTATATTCAGCAGCTGCGGCATGCATTTCGTAAACATTCTCCGTATAAAACTACCATTTCCACATATACGAAATTTGTAACATTAGACATTGTGAATTTACAACCAATACACGAGACTGAAATAAACAAACTACTACTAAACTACTGCTTGTATTCTTTCCATCCCCCTCCAAATGTGAGGTGTGATCTCCAAATTTGGGAGGAAAGAAATGCGGGAAATGCAGAAAGTGCGACTAAATGGTGGTAAATTTGAATAACACGCTGAAGTGTTAGACGATATTATGTTTGTAAACATGATGTGGCAACGATGTTTCCTTCGTCATTTGATTGCCATATGGCTGCGCCATCAGAAAATTTGTAGCGTACCAGGAACGTCGTGTTACCGAATTTTATAGGGTAATTTGTTTATTTTTTAAGGTCGAGTAAAATTTTTTTTTTTCGATTTTAGGCCTTCCGAATACGTGGTTAAAATTAATGACATTATGACTGACTCACCCTGTATAGAGTTGTCTGTATATTTTGGGCGCACAAATAAAACGAAATGCCGGTATGCGCTTAAGGACAAATTCACTTCCAGACTGTCCGTTGTTTTTTATAATTATGTAATGTGTTTATCTGATTGAAAGAGTTATTTTTTTCCCAATATACATATTTCAAGATTAATATATTATTTATAACAGAATATTATAGTATATAATTTATAGTTTGAAGTAAAAATCATGATTTAAATCTTACACATTTTTAAAAATTGACAATTTAAATCAGCAAATAATGTTGTTGACAAATTTATTATATAAAAAATAAACAAATGGTGAACCATTTTTAATTAAAAAAAAAACAAGAAACAAACATTTTTAATCTAATACTGCAATGAAAGATAAAAATATTTTAATATACACAGTTAATGTTATTATCTGTTAAATATTTGAATCAAAATGCTATTTTCTCTGATCTTTCAACCCCACTCTTTCTTAATTTTAGTCTCTAAAACCGTGTTTTGTTTAATCGCGTTTTGTGCAACCCTAGTAACACAGTAGATGTCCCCAGGCGTCAAGCAAAGAAACGAATTATCTAGCTTACGAAAAATTGCACCCAATTATCTAATGTTTTAGGATGCTAGAAAAATGGGTGCATATGACAAGATAATTTTTATTTTGACGATCGGATGGGTGATTTTACAGAAAATAGACGCTCAAAATTCCTACGTCTTCTCTGGCTTTTTCTGTATTTCTACATTTCACCCCTAAAAGTCACTAATAGTTATTTAGAATAATAAGTTCCTATATTTTTTTACCAAAAAATAGGTTTGTTATGGGGGCAAATGTTTATCTGTAAATATATATTTTTTAATTGAAGTTTTTTGTTGATAGTGTTGGTATATTGCAAAATTAAATACTTTATTAGATAGAATAGAATAGGTAAAACAAAATACATACCAATCGAAAGCTTATTATTTGTGTTTTTAGAAAATATACAGTTGTCGGCACATTTTCGGATCTAAAGTGGAACAACCCTAAGCGATAGGTTTAAATTTTGGAAACAAAAATTATTTTTAAAATATGCAAGCAAATAAAATAAATAACTTCTGTAAAGCATAGAAAAATGTAAAATGAACGACGTTTGCAAAATCGTTAATAAATGGAAAGCATTTTAATTCTAATCTCTAGTAAACTTGATTACATACATTCTTTGCAAACACAATGTAAGCAGTGCTTACATAAACTTGGTATTGATTCTTATATTTTTATACTTACCTACATAATGTGCTTTTTGAAAGAAACATCTTTATTAATCGTAATACAGGGTGATTCAGGTTTCATCTTGATAACTTTAGGAATCGATAGAACAGATTAAAATAATGTTCATTTGTGATATAGACTTATTTCCTAAAACGCATCGCTTCCGAGATAGAGGGCGTTGAAGGTGAATTTTTTTTTCTAGTTTTTCCCACATAACTTTTGAACCACTTATCCGATTTAAGTGAAATTCGGAACACAAACACTCCTAATGATCTTAAGTAAGCTTCTTAAGTTTGAACTACATACCCCTCTTAAAAGTTTATGCTACCCCCCCTCTTACTTTATTTCAAAACTACAAAAAAAAATAATTTATTTCAATAAAACATCTACACCACTTTAACCTGATTAATTTCGAAACTTTTTCGTCTCCTGTTTTTGTTCGACGTTTGGTCTTGTTTCTGAGATATTCAAAGAAATTGGTGACAGTGTACCGCACCAGCCGCGTAAATTTACCCATGAGAACAAAACTCAGTGATTTGTGTAAACTGATGTTTGTGAAAATCATTGTCAAAAGTATTATTTAAAGAGCATTTTTAGTGGTAAGAAAAAATGCCAAGAACGTTTACAAATGCTGAATATGCCGATATACATTATGTTTATGGTTTCTGTGACGGAAATTCCAACGCTTCAGTTCGAGAGTACCGAACACGCTTCCCTAATAGAAGAATTCCAAATGCACAATGAGTCTATAGGCTGCGGTGCTTCCGGGGACACTGTCGGACGGCTCTCAAAAAAAAACTGACGTTTGTGAAAATCATTGTCAAAAGTATTATTTAAAGAGTGTTTTTAGTGTTAAGAAAAAATGCCAATAACCTCAAACATAAATTTAGTAACAACGACTTACGGGTATGTACTGGCGTATCATACACAATTGCTTTTAGATGGCCGCAAACTAAATAATCCAGAGGATTCAGATCTGGCGAGCGCGGAGGCCAAACTGCTCCTTCGCAAGGAATCGACATATTTGGGTGGCTGTTGGGTTGCCGTCCAATCCATCGACGAGGATAATTCTCATCCAACCACTCCCGTACTTGCCTTCCGTAATGTGCACCATCCAACTGCATCCAGTTCCCTTGGCGTAAATTTAAGGGGACATCGTCAAGCACGTCGGGGAGAGCATTTTACAGAAACTCATGAAACAAATCCCCATTTAAATGAGGAGGCAAAATATGCGGCCTACAGAGGTTATTACTTAAAACACCTATCCACACATTTACACTAAACTGTTGCTGAAATGAAGATTGTCTGACACATCGAGGATTGACTTCACTTCAAACGTGAATGTTGTGGTAATTCACAATTCCAGCTTTTGTGATATTAGATTCGTCGGTATGCAGAAATTGTGGATTAATTTCTGTTGAATCTAAAACCTATCTACAAAAATTTAAACGTTTTTCATCATCTCCTGGCAACAAACCTTGAACTTGTTGGAGATGGAAAGCCCTTCGATGATCTTGTTTGAGTGCTCTCAGTACTTTTGATTGAGATACATGGAGTTGCCGAGCTGCTCGGCGTGTGCTTAAAGTTCTATCGATATCAAAAAGATTAAGAATTCGCTGATTATTTCTTGACGGTACATTACGATTATGATCATTGTAGCGGCGCAAACCATATTCCGAAAATCGACTATGTTCATCTACAAAAACTTGTGCATTTGGAATTCTTCTATTAGGGAAGCGTGTTCGGTACTCTCGAACTGACGCGTTGGAATTTCCGTCACAGAAACCATAAACATAATGTATATCGGCATATTCAGCATTTGTAAACGTTCTTGGCATTTTTTCTTACCACTAAAAATGCTCTTTAAATAATACTTTTGACAATGATTTTCACAAACATCAGTTTACACAGATCACTGAGTTTTGTTCTCATGGGTAAATTTCCGCGGCTGGTGCGGTACACTGTCACCAATTTTTTTGAATATCTCAGAAACAAGACCAAACGTTGAAAAAACAGGAGACGAAAAAGTTTCGAAATTAATCAGGTCAAAGTGGTGTGTAGATGTTTTATTGAAATAAATTATTTTTTTTGTAGTTTTGAAATAGAGTAAGAGGGGGGTAGCATAAACTTCTGAGAGGGGTAGGTAGTTCAAACTTAAGAAGCTTATTTAAGATCATAAGGAGTGTTTGTGTTCCGAATTTCACTTAAATCGGATAAGTGGTTCAAAAGTTATGAGGGAAAAACAAGAAAAAAAATTCCTACTTCAACGCCCTCTATCTCGGAAACGATGCGTTTTAGGAAATAAGTTGATATCACAAATGAACATTATTTTAACTTGTTCTATCGATTCCTGAAGTTATCAAAATTAAACCTGAATCACCCTGTATAATAAAAATTTATTTCAATTATTAACTATTTTATTATGATTTAAATCAACTTATTTATTTTTCATGTAATAACAATATCATCTGCTTTGATTTATATATATATATATAAGATCTTATATATTTTTCATGTAATAACAATATCATTTGCTTATATGTATATATATATATATAAGATTGTCAACCATTTTTAATTAAAAAAACAAATATTTTCAAACCAATGAAAATTAAAAATAGGTATGTATTTAACTGGAACATTGTTCATATATATGTAATAAACATAGTACATTTTAACAATTACAGTAATATAGTTAATGTTAATTCTCGTTAAAATACTTCAACCAAAATAACCATTTTCCTGTTTTATCAACTCCCACTGTATTTCCAATCCAAAAGGCACTGAAAACTATTTTAACTGAGGCCGAAGAAGCAGTTGTATAAAGAGGAGTGCTAATAATTCACTAGTACAAAATACACAAAATTAAAATATTTGAGAAAAGTAAACATCAACATTAAAAATTTATACCTAACGTGCACCAAGAAAAGAATTAAAAAAACATGTTTTTATTTAAATGAATAATTTATTTTTTTAATAAAAATTTCGATTTGTTAAACTCTGGTAAAAACATTATATATTTTTTAATAGTATTTCATGAGTGCACTTATATACAATGTCTCCTGGCAGTAATCCAAAAACAGAACTATCTAGTATACAAAAAAAATATTGTGACGGTCGGGTTATTCTTTTACATGGACCAGATGTGCGAGTTCTCTCGCCTTCTCTTGTCTTTCTGTCTCTCTGCGCACTTTACCTGTACCCTTTGTCTATATTTGACTCCTAAAATACCCCAATGGTTATTTAGAATAATTAAAAATTACTATCTGTTTTTTTTTTTTTTCAATAAAAAATAGGATGAATGTTAATTTGTAAATAATTGCTTTCAATTTTTTCTGATAGAAATGTGATCTGCAAAAAGTGTAATTTTTAATTAACACGTTAATAGGTACACATTTAGATTGATTAAGCATTTTCAATCATATCATGCAATTTTATTTTCATTATACGGATCACATAATATATACTCTGACAATATACTCGTGAAACCAAATATAAAAACAAACATATATCACTTTAGACCCGAAAATATACAGACAACCCTATATATTCTTAAAATGCAGACTAGGAACCTTCGATTGGTATATATTTTGTTTCATTAAACAGCCGGTGAAGGTGTACGCCAACAATATAAACATTAATGTTTAAACAACCTATGTTGAGAACCCCTTAAGGAGTGACAACCCTATACATTTTTACTTATCAGTTTGTCAGTTTCCAAATGGTACATTGTTTCTTTCATTAAAACTAATTTGTAGTTCACCTCCATAATTAATATTTTTTATACATAATTAATGCCTTTAGGACCCGTTTTTGATTAGTCAACCTAGCCAATTCGTGTTAGGATGTTCATGCACATCCTAACACGAATTGGCACATGTTTAAATGCAATTTGATCTATTAACATTTGGGTGAAGGTACTTTGCAGTGGGATCTTGGACTACTACCATATGCGGTACTGCTTACTCCTTCACAATGCTTTTAGTTTTCTAAAACATAACTGTACCAAATTTCAACATGATTGGACGTTTTGCTTCTTTGTTTCATAATTATGCTAATAATAAGAAGACAATTTTTTGTTCTTTCAAGCTCTCTAACTTCTAAACGTGGCACTATTGGACTAAGCTAAGATTGTCTAAATCGGTTCTACTTGATCACAGGAAGCTATGCTTAAGCTGGGTCCCATTACTTTCCGGACACCCTGTAGACTGCAAAAGTATTTCAAAATTGCTTACTTGACACTGTTCTGACAGTATCGGTTTGTTATAATAAAACTGTAAAAGTATTAATAAAATTGCCAGCTTGTTTAAATTATGGTACTGACAATAATTTAGATATATTTCTCAATATAATTTGTTTTGTTTTATTTACATATCTCTTAAATAATCAAAAAAAATATACAATTTTGTAATAGAATTTCTTATAACAGTGCAACTTTGATATGTAGAGGTAAATCTTACATCATGCAATTCAGAATTGAATGTATGTAACTATAAAATAATATACATGACGTCCAATTTAAAAAAGTGAATTTCATGGTTTTGAAAATTGTCAAGTTGTTCAGTAAATTTTAAAGCAAAAAACCATATAGCCATATCTACAGTCTCTCATATAAGACTAGCAATTAATCTTTCAATTTGCTCAAGAGTGAAGCTTCAAATATGGCCCTGTAAGCATTCTTTCACACATCACGATTTTTAGTGTAGTCGCGCCGTAGTCATGCCGTGAAAATAATTTGCTTTGTGTTCACAGCATGGTATTTAGTAGACAGCATCCGATCTTGTACCTAGTTTTGCAAAGAAAAGTAAAATATCTTCCATGCCGGGTGTTCCCTCTAAGACTTTCAGTGCGAATATCTCGGAAACTATCATAGCTACTGCGACGAAATTTGGTACACACACACTAGATGGCGCGTAGAATCTGATAATAACATCAATTCTTATACAGGGTGTTACATTTTCAGGAAATCGATTTCATTTTGATTTTTTGGTAGTCAACCCCGCTAAAACATATGGTTAAATTGAAATATACCTACTTAATTATGAACACATTCTGAAAAATAAACATTCAAAAATTTTAAAATTTAACATAAAAAAACGACTCCAAAACGTACCCAAATTTTATTGTTTTGTCATGTAAAACGTGCTATAGCCTTGAGCCAGACTTACACAGAAGAAACTAACATCGCTAAACATCTAAACTATGAATTGTCATTGAATTGTCTAATATTAATGGCATAAAGTATTTCATTAGACATAAATAACGCTAAATAATGTATTTAATGCAATTTACGTATGCACAATGGTGTTATTGAGACTTTTCGATGAAAATTTAGACTTGAGTTGAGGCTTTTAGAGCATTAGGGTTGCTGCGCTGACTCAGTCTTACGTTACAGCTAGGGTTACAGCTCTGTTCAGCGTGAATATTGTGTAAAATATTTGTGGATATTTTTAATTGTTCCATTATAATTTAATGAAACATCAGTAAATTGTTTTTTTTATGTTACTACAATGTACATCCATCCCTTTTTCCAACTGCTTTAATAATTATTGATTACTTATTTAGCAACAAATAAATTCGAACAAAACGATTCCTAAAACTTTTTTTATTATAATCTGAACGTGTTTGTCGTTGAAAGTCAGAACTGAACCTACCACAGCCCCACAAAAGAAATATTACTAAAGCATAACCTAGAAATGATTGATGTTTGTTGTCTCCACATATTTCAGCACTTTATTTATGTTTCTGATGGATAAAATATGTTTAAGAAGAACTCTACATCTGTAAAATAATGAGCAATGAACTACAATTTTTGTATTTCATATGATACAGAACTAAAATAAAGCAACTGGTTTCTGTTAGGAAGAATCATCTACAAACTTACTATACTCAGCTAGATAGTAATTTGTAATTATTGTTTTTATCTTTCAGTTATGTGTGTGTAGTGACACAAATTACATTAAAACAAAACGATTCATAACATCCGACATCAGAAAGAATAAGCAAAAAATATCACATAGACATTTTCTTAGAATTAATTATAAACATGAAATGATAGATAATATTATAAAGAAGTCTCTAACACACTTTGAAGAGTATTCTATAAGACATTAAATTCAGTTGTTGTCTGCCGTGGGCTTTAAAATTTCTAAACGAATAAAATTAAGAAAAATAAACTAATTTCATAATTCTATGTACAGTATGAAAATATCTCGTTAGAATATCTTAAAAATGTTGAAAGCTAACTGTTATTACAATATACACAACATAACGTAATAAGGTAGGTATCGAACAATAAAATTGCAAGATTCGTTTCTAATCGGACATGCATGACCGTCTCTCAGATTGAACGTTGCTCTGAAAAAGAAATTAGAATACAGAACAACTGTTTAAAATAAAACCAGATGTAATAATGTAGATACTTAATGTAATTTTATTTTATTTAGTTTTGTTTTAATAAAAAATTTTGGAAAATTAAAAACACGTTTAAGGAAAATATTTTATGTAAGTAAATGCAATGATTACGTTACTTTATTTTTTGGTTCATAATACCTGTTCACATTTATCGAATTAATACCTGATGTCTTGTGTTGAAATTTATCTGATTTATATTTCATATAGGTGATTAATGTTCTAACTAGCTAACTAACACCACGTCTAGGAATGAACTATTTCTTTAAAATGTTACGAATATGCTTGTGATTCCACCATATGTCACTACTACAAAGTCACTAATAAGACACTAAGTAATTAATAATCTTTATTATAATTTTAATTACTTGTTTGACTGCAAGAAGTATTTATTTACATATAAATTACAGAACGCAGTTCAAATATACAACAGATTACAACAATTAACTTATCATATTACTTGAACCACCTTGGGGCAAACATCCGACTCTAGAGTGATAATGAGTTAACCATCTATTATGAGCTCCGAATTGTGAACCGATTTCCTTCTTTCCACCACTTCTTTCTTGATAACTCTTTCGTGCACTACACTAGCATACTCGTTACATGTTTTCTTAACTTCAAGAACTCTTTTTCTTTACTTTCCTGTGCTTAAACTTAAATAGAAATAAAAAATGTCTGATCTATTGTCCATCTATTTTATTTGTTTTAAGTATATATAAAATATACCTATAAATGTATACCGAACGAATAAAAGTTTCTCAGTCTCTTTTGTTTCGTACTGCTGGATACTCGTATACTACCAGATGACATATACTAGGAGGGAATTCAGCTAATACAGGTTTTCTAAAAAGTATTAAATATATAAATATTTTTATAATTTTATAGTAAATTCAGTTTAATTTAGCTAAATGCAAATATAAAATTATGTTACCTACATAAAACTCTATTGTTTTATGTGGTGAGCTTGAAATTCTAGATGTACAGGACTGGATTTTTTCAGAGTTTGATAACTTTTCTCTGGCGAAGATAATGCTATAGTACTACTAGAATTTTCAGGAAGTGCACTGCAATTTATTATTGACAAAATTAATCAAAATAAAGAAGTGATAAAGATTATGAAACTACCTAGTTCTAGTTCTTCTCATTCATCTTTCTTCTGAACATTTTCATTATTATTTTTTCTTTTTAATGGATAAAAACATCAATTTCAGGGGAAACTTCTATCCTTCATAAATTTTGATATGGAACTGCAACATTTTTTAAAGTGCATCATTTTTCTTTAATAAAATCTGTTTAAAGAAAATGTTGTGAACAGATATATTTTCTACGATTCTACTGTAAATTTGGATGATCTATTATTTTTAAAGTACGTTAAATCGTTCACCTCTGGGAAACCTAAAAGTAAATTAATGATTCTTAGACATGGCGTCTGCAAATATTTTAAATTATTTATTTATACTATATTATACTTAATATAATAGTAGATTAATGTAAATTTTACAATTACTGTTCGATCTTAAAGTCACAAAAAATATGTATGCTTCAAAGATTTACCTATGGAATGTTACTGTAGTTCCTGTATCTGTTAGATGGGAAACGTTTTTACAATTTGGGACTGTCTAAAATAAATATAATTATTAGTTACAAATTTGTTAATATTTTACATATCTATAAAACGTAATTTATCATTATGTACTACATATTAAAATATATACTTACCCCTTCGTAGGAAGGAAAAATACCTTTCGATAAAAAGTCTTTAATAATGGTTAAATAATATATAAACTGTAAATGAAGACTAGACACACACTATATTATTCATAAGTTATAATAAACTACCTAGGGTACGAAGATAAGCAAAACGTAAATAAACAAAACCACAGAACACAGTTTTATTTGCAAAAAAAACACAGGAACATGACTAAAAATGGCTGTCAGCAGGCTATGACCCAAAAAGTTGATGCGCAGACATCTAAACTCGTTCTATATCTATCTTTTTCTATGGTAATATTTCTTTTGTGAGGCTGGGGTAGGTTCAGTTCTGACATTCAACAACAAACACGTACACATTTTAATAAAAAAAAATTTTAGGATTCGTTTTGTTCGAATTTATTTGTTGCTAAATAAGTAATCAATAATTATTACAGCAGTTGGAAAAAAGGGATATTCTTTAGGTACTTACATACTTTTGTAAATTATTTTGTGATAAAAAATACAGGTACCTAATTAATATGTACACTGTAGTAACATAAAAAAAAAACAATATATTGCAATTTTATTACATTATAATGGAACAATTTAAAAATATCCACAGATATTTTACACAATATTCACGCTGAATGGAGTTGTAACCCTAGCTGAAACGAACGACTGCGGCGGCGCAGCGACCTTAATGCTTCAAAAGCCTCAACTCAAGTCTAAATTTTTCATCGACAAGTCTCAATATCATCATTGTGCATATGTAAATTGCATTAAATACATTATTTAGCGTTACCTATCCGTCCAATAAAATACTCTTTGCCAACAATTCAATGACAATTCATAGTTTTAACATTTAGCGATGTTAGTTTCTTCTGTGTAAGTGTAGCTCAAAGCTATACACGTTTTACATGACGAAACAATGAAATTTGGGTACTTTTTGGAGGCGTTTTTTTAAATTTTAAAATTTTTGAATGTTTATTTTTCAGAATGTGTTCATAATTAAGTATATTTCAATTTAAACATAAGTTTTAGCGGGGTTGACTACCAAAAAATCAAAATCTGTAGTATCTGTATACCAAATTTCGTCGCACTATGCTATGCTATGATGGTTTCTGAGATATTCGCACTGAAAGTTTAAGAGGGAACACCCGGTATAAGCGGGAGAAAATCGTATCGTTTGAAAGAGTACTAACTGTTACTTTTTTCTTAACATATCAGGCAATTCGAGAACGGTTGACTTTAGGTATAAACAACCTTATGTAAACTTAGTTTTGAAAACTAAAAAATTTCAAAATTATACAGGGTGTTTTATTCAAAATAAAAGTTGGTATCGAGTTCCGGTATAACTGGTAGTGCAGCAAGCAAAGTAGTACGTTTCTAGCTATTTATCGTGACTCTTTATGTATCTCAGTCAATCAATTAAGAATATATTTTTTATAACCTTTTTTAACTCTAAAATGTAATTGTATTGTAACCTCTACGTTGGTTTAACCTTGAAACATTTCACATGGTGTAATATATGTATTTGTATATAGTTAAAATATTTACAAGTAAGAAGTTTACTTTATTTGGCTCGCTGTGTAAGTGTTCCGGCGAGTCCACTATCGTTTTTTGTATATATGTTTTGTGTATGTATGTAGATATAAAAATGGGAACAAAGCAGGTATTAATTTAAAGTAAATAAAAAATAACTTCATTACAGGGTAAGACTAAATTTAACATACCTAATATAAATATATGGTATTATCGATAGGCTCGTTGATAATGAATCTTTCTCACGATATTTGAATTTTTAAAACAATTTCAAGACTTTGAATTTGCTATTATAACCAAAACATATCACGAAATTTTAGCGTGCACAGATTTACTTTTGCAAGTCCTGTAAACTAAACACTTATGTAAACTACTACTCTAAACAAATTAAAATGGCTAATCAAGAAAAATTTAAAAATATTTTTAATAATGGGAGAAATATTACTGAATTAGGTAGCAAGTAAATGAATTTAAAGTTGCTACAAATTGGAAATAATACGAAATTATAAATTGCATTCCCCTCGAATTAAGTATTTGTTTTGGAAATTTACACAATTTAAATTTCCTTGCTTTAGTAGATTTGTCAAAATGTCCGAATGCAAACAAATTTCCCGAAAAATCATTTGAATCTTTACTACAAAAAAAAAACGTTTTTGACATAGTTAAGTTGAAAAATAAACTTTATGTTTGGCACAAAGAAATTTCGTAATTTAAAGGTTCAAAAAACGGTAGAAATATACAAGGAATTTGAAATGGTATTTTCGGGAACATAAATTGTTTTGCTTAATTTTAGTGTTTCAATTTTACGAAAACATTATAAATAAATTTGCAAATTTAAAACATAAGACGAGTGGACCTGTTTTATATAAAGTGAATGTTTTAAAAATATTTTGTTAAAGCTGGAGGCAAACTAGAATGAAAATTTGGCGGCCTTGTTTTGTCTGTAGGAATAGAACAGTAGGCTGGCTATCTTGAAAATTGGTTTTTAGGTTTTTTTCATATTTTGTGTGTGTGTGTGTGTGTATTCTTAAATCAAGTAGAACAAGTCTGATGTCATTTAATTTATTAATTTATGGTTATAACAGTGCTGTTGGCAAAGACCTCCATAATAAAAAACGATCAATGTGTCGAGGAATATTACTCAGAGGTGACATGAAAATATTTATTATTTGAAAATGCATAGAGCCTCACCTCTAGCAGCAATCATAAATATTTGAAGAATATCTTATTTTTAATATATGATGCCAGAACACATATATAAACTGCGACGGCGCCTACAATCATTAATATTAGAAGATTTATATTTTGAATATATGGTGCCAAAACATATATAAGCATTAGAGGTCAAAAATCCAGAGACCAAAAATAACTGTTTTTTGTTATATAAATGTGGGGTTAGGACAGTCATTGTTCAGAATTTCTAAACTGCTTGAGAACTGTTTAACTGTGTAAAAATGCACTTGATCAAATAAATAAATTTTGTTGTTAATCAGTTTGGAATACAAAAAAGCGTGAAGAAAAAAATGAGATGAAAGATAATACAATGGCGCATATGATAACCTATTTTATTTGTAATATTCTAAAAGGTGTTATAAGTATATATTTTTTTGGCAAATGATCGATGATATCCACTGTTAAGTTTCTAAAGATGGTAATTTTTCTTTGATACCTATTATACTAAATATGCACACCGAATTTGGTTAAATTATATCAAGCAGTTTAGAAATTAAAAACTGGTTTTTTTTTAAATTTTTTGTCATGCAGATGGACAATGGCTGTCCTAAGACCCTACATTTACGTACCAAAAATCCCTTATTTTTGGCCAAAGAACCACTGGCCACTGGATTTGGATTTTTTTAACATCTGCTTATGAAATACCCTGTGTATATAGCAACTAATAAATTAATTTTATCATTTTCTCTTTATTTTTAGGGCATGTTTTTTAAGGATTCAAACACATTGGCTTACTACAATATTACTCCAGGTACCCTGGTACAATTACAAATTAAGGAAAGAGGTGGAAGAAAGAAGTAAAATTTAATTAGTCCATAATCCAAGGAATAGCATGAGTAAAGGATTGACAACTTATGAATTATTTCTTTTGTTTATTATTGCAAACAATTAAAAAATAATATAAAAAAAATATTTATTTTAATAATTTCCTTTAATAAGGTGAAAATTTTTAAATTTCTTAAAAAATGATATACAGGTTGATTCAGTCATAATGTTAATTATAATTAATTTTAAGAGAGGGAGAAATGAGTATAATACGAATTAAACACGATTAAAAAAAATTTTAAATCCATATTTACACTGAAAATAAAAATATTTTCAAATCAATATGTAAACCCCCTTTTCAGACTGTCACTGACTCGATATTGCAAATTTAAATATTTTCCTACTACCTACCTACTTATTGTAATGTTAAAATATGCAATAAATGCTATAAGTTAGTTTTTAAAAGTATGCAATTAACATATTAAAATTCAGTTTAAAAAATATTTAATTATGAAGTTACAGTTAGTAATAAACCATTTATATCATTACATAAATAGTGAGAAAAAAATACACTAGGTAAATTATTAAGAGGGACAGAAAAGTTCTGCGTATTTAAATATTATGTATAATACCAAAAACTGTCATGATAACAAAAAACAGTCCGAAGCATATTCAGTAGGTTTATTCCTGCAGTAGTTGGGAACTGTCATAAATATTCAACCAGTTAAGAACAAATTATCACTGAATTTAACGCAAGAAGTAGTTGGATGGACATTTCTGATAGTTTCAAACCATTTCCAACTGCTGCAAGAACGAACCTAGTGATAAAGAATTCGGCAGTCTGAGTCTTAACCTACCGTACTTAGATCAATAACTTTGTTTTCAATGCCTACTCGATGATAAGTGTTGCAGAATTGCCAAATAATAACACAAACAAACGATTAAATTCGCATTTATATAAACGCCCAGTGTAATGAACATGATATCATGAGTATTTGCTATTTAACAGATTACTCATTAGTTCCATAATAAATGCTAAACCTCAATGATCACGCGACATCGAGAGAGCTGTAATCGGCACAGCTAAAAAGTTGACAATTGAAATTCTGCTCATTTAATATTATCATGAAATTCATATTTGATATATGTTCATGGTGGAATACGCTCATTCCGGTCATGGCCACCCCTTCAGTCAGTCCTTTCTCCCAATTCTCGAGTTCTCCCATCAGTTACCGTTACCATGTACAGTACGTGTTAATATAACTTTGATAACATTTTGATCAGTTGTAACTTTTCTGTTTTTAAAGATATCGGAAACCATATTGCATAGTGGACTAGCAACTATTTTTTTTATTTGAAAAAAAATACAAAAGACCAAATATTTTGAGAGATCTTAACCCTTTCAGTACGGATGACCGATATATTTCCCACATACAAATTTGGCACACAGACGGCTGACCGATATATGTGACATCAAGTTATTCATGCTCCAAGGACTAATGTCATATATTTCAGACAAATTTAAAAAATCGATTTGCTGTACAGACGACTGACCGAGCTATCGGTCGCATATATCCCTGCCATACCAACGAAGGACCAATATATCTGCCGGCGGCGTAAGTACACGACAGTCGTCGACGTGGCACGGTCAATGGGTAGCCCGTGTAACTAGTGGTTAGTATCGTTTAAAATGTCGGCAGAGGAACAGCCAGGGCCTTCAAAAAAGCGTGTTAGGGTGGAGAGTGATTTTAACAATAGTTACTGCGGATACTGAACGTGAGGTTCGCCATATCAATGGTTTGCTTGAAAACAATGATATATGCGCCTCTGATAGTGATGAGGAGCCATTTATTGATAGCGGGAGCGAATATCTACCAAGTGAAAATGACATGGGCCATCAGGAAAGTGGCAAAAGTGAGATAAATGAAATAAGCTTCGAAGACAGAGATGTGCCAGATGTTGACATTAACGACGATAATCTTGACGCCCACGTAACAGACTATACAGACCTAACTATTACATGGACAAAACACGACTTTGTGCCAAAAGTACATGCATTTGATGACAGTAATAATGGAGTGACGAACGTACATCGGACTGAAGATTTACTGGAGATTGAATTTTTCTTAGATCTTTTCACTGAAGATATTGTTCGGTATATAGTAGTAGAAAGTAACCGAATATGCAATACAACAAAATGAGAAGAAGTGGAAACAATTATTAGACGGAGAATTTTTTACTTTCATTTCATTGACTATGCTAATGTCCAGAAATAAAAAATTGGTAATAAAAGAAAATTGATCAGTAGATCCATTACTATATACTCCAGCTTTCAGTAAGTACATGGGAAGAGACAGATATTTACAAATCCTCAGAAATCTTCATTTTGCAAATAATGAAGAGGCAGAAGCTAATAACCGTCTGCACAAGGTCCAGTATGTACTAGAAGAAATTAAGCGAAGATTCAAATCAGAGTTCTATCCATTTCAAAATTTGGAGATTGATGAGAGCATGATACTGTTCAAGGGTAGACTTAGCTTCAAACAGTACATAAAGACCAAACGTCATCGTTTCGGCATAAAGCTGTATGTTCTATGTGATTGTGAGAGTGGTATTGTGTTGGATTTCATTGTGTATATTGGCAAAGACACCTACGTTGAACAAGAAAATATAACTAGCCTGGGAGCCTCGGGGAATATTGTGGCTATGCTTATAGAGCCGTATCTTAACAAAGGGCATTCGCTATACACTGACAACTTTTATAGTAGTCCAATACTGTCACACTATTTATTTGAAAGAATGACCAATTTGTGCGGGACCGTTAGGTCTAATAGGCTCCATATGCCCAAACTTGAAGGAAAACTCAAAAAAGGAGAAACTGCTTTGAGAAGCTCAGATATTTGTTTAGTGACGAAATGGAAAGATAGAAGCGATGTCACGATGATCACCACTATGCACGAAAACAAAATTGTAACTTTGGACAAGATCGACCGTGCAAGAAACGAGAATGTCAAGAAACCATTGTGTGTAGTTGATTACAATGAGAAAATAGGTGCCGTGGATCGATCGGACATGATGATGAGTAGCATTGACAGTCTGCGTAAATCTATAAAATGGTATAAGAAATTGTTTGTGCACACCCTGGACATCTGTGTACTGAATGTCTATGGTATGTTCTCTACAAAACATCCTATGAAATATCTACTTGCGAAGTTTCAAATGGTCCTTATACGTCAACTTTTGGAAAGATTTGTGTTTTTTTTATACCTATTGTACATAATTTGATAATGGTATGATATCTATTTCAGATAAGGACAAGTAAATAAACCCACATCTATGTCTGCTGCAACAAGTTCAAGATTGACTGAAAGGCACTTTCCATCCCTTGTACCTGCGACTGAGAAGTCCAAAATTGCTTCCATTGTCCTCAACAGAACAAAACACTAAGGCTCGATTGTTACCAGCACGGCTCAAGCAATGCTGAACTTCAGCTTTGGCTCAGTGCAAAGTGTGCCATGAACAAGTAGAGCAATTTTTAAGATAATTTGACATGTTTGTAAAACTATTTCTCAGAAACAGTTGAAGATAGGTATAGGATATGCTTTTTAAAATATGCTTGGAATTTTGAGAAGAATCCAAATATTCAATAATATACAGGGTGTTCCATTTAAAAATTATAAGTTAGGTTAAGATCTCTCAAAATCATTGGTCTTTTGTTTTTTTTTTTAAATAAGAAAAAATGTTGCTAGTCCACTATGCAATATGGTTTTTGCTTCATTCCGATATTTTTAAAAACAGAAAAGTTACAGCTGATCAAAATGTTATCAATTGTGTGTAGTTTATAATTATTAAATTTACCATTTACCTAAATAAAAATGCAATTCAAATTGGGTGAAGCGAAATTTCAATTTTCCACCAAGAACAGTCATTAATAGTCAAAGAGGGTCGTTCCCATAAAGCCTGGGAGAAATGAGAATAAGGGATATGATAGGCACTTAAAGGTGAAAATAAAAAAAACATAAAAAATGGTCACGTTTTATCCAAACTCATTTACCTGCTATAAAATTTTGCGAAGTTTTGAAGTTGCACTATGAAAATTCTCAAAATCTTGGTAATTTTCGCGGATTAGTGAATTTTACATTAGAAGTTGACAAAATGCTTAATGAATACCTTAAAATGCAACATTTTTTAAAGGCACTTGAAAAAATATTCAAACTGATATTTTACATTATATATTAGAAGTTTGTCATTAGAAAACAGTAATTTATGCAATAAGTGCAAAAAGTAAGTATTTATTGCAGGCAACGTGAAATTGTCCAACGAGGCCATCAGTCAGAGTTCAACAACACTCCTAGTGCAATGAACATTTGTGTATGAGTTGCATACAATATTTTTTCTACATTCATCCAAAACCAAAAAATGTTTTATTTAGATGGCACTAAGTGTAGGAAAATAAAAAGCGTAATTTAATAGCAAAATATTTAATAATTGATTAGCACTATCGTTTTGCACTGAGAAGGTTAGGAACTAATATGTTAGGAAAAATGTTAAAAGTAAATGTACAATTTACTTCTTGATTTATGACTTATCTAAGTATACTAGACTTGATATCTGTACATTGTCATTTTCTTGCTGAAATATTTGATTTGCAACATTCAGTTTGTTTGCAAGTGATTCCTCTACGTATTTCTCCCATAGAAAAAGATAGATATAGAACGAGTTTAAACGTCTGCGGCTGCGCACTCACTTTTTGGAACATAGCCTGATGGCAGCCATTATTATTATTAATAATAATAAAGGAAAATGATGCACTTTAAAAAATGTTGCAGTTCCATATCGAAATTAACAAAGGATAGAAGTTTCCCCTGAAATTGATTGTTGATTGATTATCCATTAAAAAGAAAAAAATAATAAAAATGTTCAGAAAAAAGAATGCAAAGAAATGGAGCTAGGTAGTTTCATAGTCTTTATCACTTCTTTATTTTATTAATAATAAATTGCAGTGCACTTCCAAAAGATTCTAGTAGTACTGTGACATTATCTCTCTGTTCTAAGTTCTGAAGAAATGCCATCCAGTCCTTTACATCCAGTATTTCGAGCTCACCACATAAAACGAGAAAGTAGGTCACGTAATTTTATATTTGTATTTAGCTAAATTAAACAGTGACTACTGTAAAATTATAAAAATATTTTTATGTTTAATACTTTTTAGAAAACCTGTATTAGCTGAGTTCCCTCCTAGTACATCATCTGGTTTTACATCCAGCAGTAGGAAACAAAAGAGACTGACTTTTATTCGCTCTGAATACAGTTATAGTTTTGTATAAATAAATATAGTAATATGAGATATAAGTGATCTGCTTACTTCCTGCTCAGCCTAAGCAGCTCGACTTACAGGAAGCGACCTACATTACAGGCGACGAGCCATTAAATCTGTAAATGATACTGTAGGAAACAACTACTCCGTGGACTAATGCCCCGACCGGCATTGAATTACTCCTGCAGTATTTGTGTGAACAGCCAAGAACCCTTGTCGGACACACCACCAGACATAGACCAGTTTCGGGCCTGTTAGCCCTCATCAATATGCCATAGGTGAGATGACCGACAATTGAACTGGCTGTTCCTTCATATTATGTATGTTCATATAAACTGAGTGCAGGTGAGATATAAGTGGTCTGCTTACTTCCTGCTCGGCCTAAGCGGCTAGACTTACAGGAAGCGACCTACATTGCAGCAGGTACTTAACGCAGATCTCTCGCCCTGGGCGATAAGCGATTAAATCTGTAAATGATACTACAGGAAACAACTACCCTGCGGACTAATGCCCCGACCGGCATTGAATTACT
This sequence comes from Monochamus alternatus, assembly GCA_037114965.1. Classification (NCBI taxonomy): domain Eukaryota; kingdom Metazoa; phylum Arthropoda; class Insecta; order Coleoptera; family Cerambycidae; genus Monochamus; species Monochamus alternatus. The sequence continues at coordinate 29,298,408 of CM073435.1, read as the reverse complement.
CCTGCAGTATTTGTGTGAACAGCCAAGAACCCTTGTCGAACACACCACCAGACATAGACCAGTTTCGGAACAGGGGGGGCCTCACGTTCTAAATCTACTTGTTTATAAATTTAGATTGATAGATATTTTATTTCGCGCCATCTAAACTCAAGAAGTGAAACATTCTCTAAACAGATTTCTACTATTTCAAGACAAAACAAAATTATTGAGTAGATAATTTTGGTATACAAATTTTCATATAAATTCAGAATAATTCAGATTATTTTCTTAAGGCCAGCTTACGAACGATCCATCGCTTTGTCAACACACATCCACATTATATATAACAGTGAAATTATACATTTTAATGCTCATAGAATTTTTTTTAGAATTATTTTATATATATAGAATAACACATTTGTACCGGGGCATCTCTAAAAAGTTTTTTTGTTTGCCGATTAGAATTTGTTTTTTTCAATGATGAGCTTCAATAACTACTCTAGTGCCAAATTTCAGAATGAAAATTAAAATTTCAATTCTCCCGAAATTTTTCTAAGCGCAAAAATCCAAGAAAATGATTAGCAATTTTTGTATTATAATCTGAGTGCATCTCGGGTTTAGTATAGTTTCAAATTGGTGTGACCGAAATTTAAAAATGTATTGGTTTCTAACAGAACTGTAGTAAATACAATTGACATTAAGTTATCAATTAAATAGTCATCATCATGCAATAAGAACTTGGCAAATAAAAACCGAATGGTGAAGAGAATTATAAACAAATAATTATTACTTTTATAATAATTTAATAAATAATTCCAAAAATTATTACTTTTATAATAAAACAAAATAAACAATTATAATAATATAACAATAAAAGACTATAATACCTACAATAATGTATCTGAATTAAATGATGATTTAAATGAAAAATTATGTTATTATAATTATAGAAAAATAATATCTACCGCAGCCAAGTAAATCTAATTTGGTTATTAAAAATATAAAGATCATTAAATTTCAAACAACATAACAAATATGATTATTCTACCAGAATAAATAAATACCTAACCAGGGCCAAAAGTATATCTCTCTGTCAGCGTTGCACACTTTCTCATGTCATGACTCGCTGCTGGGAGTGCTGCATGAGATTCTATCCCTAAAGGTACAGTTTCACTGGTGCGACTGCGGCTCAAGACTGCGACTCATCGCCGACCAATAGGCAGTCTCAATGCTGCAGTTAATGAGAACATTCAGACTGCCTATTGGTTGGTAACGAGCCGCAGCCGCAGTCGCATAAACGAAACTGTACCTTAAACGCGGGATAGAACTCATGGCCCGCATTTTTAATTTTTACAGATGCTAACGTATGTGGACACTAGTGTCTAAATCGCCTCTGAAACCAATCAAACCAATTTCAACACTTATAACAAACCGGCAATATGCGAATAAGCCAAAACTTCGACTCATTTTCAAGTTTGAATTTATTTGTAAATATAAATATACCTCACAAGATTGCAAGATTCATCCGAATTTTGAGAATATCATTTTACAAAACAGGATTATTAATAGTATTAAGCGATATGTACCTAGAGACATTAAATTTGTATATCGACGTGCAAATTTCTGCAGAATTATTTAGTAAAACTGTTTGACAGAGTAAAACTCTACTATAATTTTTAAATGTATAAACAGAAATTTCAGATCAGTGAAAAGTAAAAAAATAATTAGAAAAGCAAGTTCTTTCTTTAAATAAGTAGTGGCAAGTAGGTATTTGCTTTATTTCGTTTTAAAATAGTGATTTCAATATTATAGGCATTTTTTTATGAAACAAAACAGTAAAGATATAGATTAATTAGGTACGCCTATAGAAAAGCCCTAAATAACACCTCTTGTTTGGAATTTAGGTCACAAATTGAATTGAATTTTTTCCGAGATCAAAAGCGCCGCCAAAGAGATATACTTCTGGTTATTTATTTTGTTCTTATCATTATTTTATATAGAAAATTTTAATATGCATCGATCATCTCAACTGATATCTTAAAATCTGCAGTGTTTGAAAAGTTAGACCATAGTTTTGTTGTCTCTGACTTAGACCTTAACGGGCCACACAAAACTAGTTCAAATCAATCCAACAATTATTACATCTCTTTTTGTCTCTAACTAGAAATTATTTTGAAATACATAAGATGTTCCGAATAGCCGTGACAGTATTCAAGTTACTTTTTAAAAATAATAGCATAAAAATATTTTATCAGATTTGGATATATCTGAAATGCCCTACATATCTAAAAATACCAGAAAGAGGTGTGGGGCTTAACAGTTTTTTTGACCCCCTCCCTACCTCCATTTTATTAACGTGGCTGAAGACAGAATCGGAATCAGAAGAGAAACGGAATGTTACAGTGGACCAAACCCACTATAAGCAGCAACTAAAAAAAATATGAAGACTGTAGGTATTTTAGTATTTTGAGGCCATCTAGCGCAAACATAGTAAAACATTACAAAACAATTATATTACATAAAAAATATTCCAGGGTGTAAGGGGGTTGCGGGGGTGTTAAAAAATTATAAAATTTGGGAAATCTAGAGAGTTTGATACAGCTTGATATTTAGCCAAAAAATAGTAACAAGCATTAGAAACAACATATATTACGGAAACGAAAATAATCCAGGAAGTAAGGGGGTTGCAGGGGGCTGTAACGAATTAGAATATTCGGGAAATCTAGAGGAGAGTTTGATACAGATCTGCAGTATCTGTGTGAACAGCCAAAATACCTTGTCGGCCACACCACCAGACACAGACCGGTTTCGTGCTTGTTAGCCCTCATCAGTATGCCATAGCTGAGATGACCGACAATTGAACAGGCTGTCCTTCATATGTATGTTCACATATAAACCAAGTGAAGAAGAGATATAAGTGGCCTGCTATACTTCCTGTTCGGCCTAAGCGGCAGGAAGCGACCTACATTACAGCAGGTACTTAAGCGCAGACCTTTTGCCCCGGGCGACGCATCTTTAAATCTATAAATGATACTGCAGGTAAAAACTACTCCGCAAACTAATTCCCCGACCAGCATTGACTTACACCTGCAGTATCTGTGTGAACAGCCAAGAACCCTTGTCGGTCAAAAAGATGAGAAGAAAAATCCCATTACCTACCTGATCTAAATTGAGGATTAATATGGTAAACGAAAAATTCTAGTTACACAATATCTAACTGGTCTGTATCTTCTAAACTGTTATAAACTCAAGAAAATGTTATTTGAAAAGCTTGAAATTAAGTGTTTCCAATATCAAAAAATTGGTGTTTCTGAAAAAAATTTTGGAGCGGACCTTGTACATAACTAACAAAGTTACCAACTAATATTAAATATTCAGTTCTTAAATGTATTTAAGAATATTTTTGAATATACTGTTAATAATTTTAATTAACTAAGTACCTAGTTATTATTTTCTTCTTCATTTTTTATCATTCATTATTCTAGACAATAATCATTTATTTATATACTCGCGTCAAGAATTCAGACGTCTTACGTCACGGCTGACGTTACACATTTGTTTTTATTGTCAACGTAATTTTCGGTATTTGGTCGCGTTAAAAACTGTCATTTTTTGCAGTTTAGTGCAATATATAATGCAAAATTTTACTGTAATATATAGTTTTATTACTATCAGTTGCAGTTTCTTAAATATTTTGATGAAAATATAATGAATTATTCATTTGTTCGTATGACGTAAGTCGTCTGAATTCTTGTCGCGAGTATATATGTATTACTAGGACATTCCTATTTGTGAATAAAGTAACTAGTAACGCAGGGTTACTAGTTTAGCATTATACACACAACTACAACATAAAAGCTCATGTAAATTATTTCACGCTTATATTTCAAAAAATTTTACACAATTTAACATTAAATTTTTTATTTTAATTTTGAAAACAAATTATGTAGTAAATATATTATTAATCATTTTCTAAAAATATGTTTATATACCAATCACTTTCATTACTTTTCTCTATAGAACTAATTTTATTCTTGAAATATTGTCCATCTTCATCTTCACAATTGTAAAGATTTTCTTTCTCATTTGCCTGAAAATCTTCCAGGGATTTTAGATTTCTATATACTTCATCTCGATCAAAAAAATCTAAATCCAAAGCAACATTTTTATAAAACTGTGTTGGTTCATACAGCTGTGGTCTTATATGAAAATGATGTTCTATAAACTCTAAAACATCACAAAATGATTTTAAATTATTAAAGATATGTTTCTTCTTCCTTGGCAAAACTTTTTCCAGCATAAAGACTAGGTGATGGTGGAAGCATTGAAACGTTAAATTGTAAGGTTTTTCTTGGATTACAAATTTTGGATTTTTTAATTCATTTTTATATCTTTCTATAGTTAAGGTAGTATTGTAGCAGATATTTAACCAATTTTGAATACAACTCGTAGAGGTGATAGTTGAACCACTGAATAATGTTGGATTTGTTAGTAAACCATTAGCTACCATGAAACCATCACATTTAGTTTTGGTTTGCAATAAATTACAGTCTTCCAAAGACATTAATCCACCATTGGCTATTATTGGAATGTTACAGTTCTCTTTAATTAATTTTAATATGCTTTCATTTATCTCTCCTGTAAATTGGTTGGTTGTTCTAGCATGTATACTAAGGAAACTAACACCACACAACTCCAATTGTTTGCAAAAATTAATTGTTTCATCAACACCATTTAAAAGTCTCATTTTAACACTAACAGTAAATGGTTTCGATATTCTGTTACGACATTGTCTGACTATATCATAAACAAGCTCAGGTTTCTTTAACATAGCACAACCTAATTCTAATTCTTTTGTCCATTTTTGAGGGCAACCACAATTTAAATCTACACCATTACAATAGGGTGAAGAGAGATGTGCTGCACCTACAAAATCATATACGGAATTTGCAGCAAACTGAGTTATTAATGGGGTATCTAGTAAATTGGTAGTGAATTCATTTTTCCTTGCTTTTTCGCTTACACAAAAAGAATCTGCTAATATCATAGGTGTAAAAGTTAAATCACAGTTGTATAGTTTAACCAAGTTTCTAAACTGTAATTTACTATATCGAACCATTGGAGCACATACTTTAACCAATTTCTTGTCTTCAAACAAATCCATAATATTAAAATTCTTGCTTTTTTGCGACATTGTACTGAATTGCAAACATGATAAGTAAACTCATGAAATATTATTCTGCATTATTAATGCAAGGAGTAACGAGTCATAAAATAAAAATAAGGGTTATTTTATGTGCAATTTGCAGTGCTTCCAACATAAGCGATTCTAAAACTCAAAACTCCTGATAAAATACTCCTACTACTAAATTAGCGAAATTCACGAACCACTAGATGACGCTGTAAAATTCAAAATGTCGGAATAGGTGTGAATAATAAATTGTGTACAAATACCACTAAAGATTATAAAACTTTTAATTGTCAGGGATGTTGTTTTATGGTGTATATTTTAGGACTTACCAATAGGATTATTTGAAATTTAATGTAAGACAAATTTCTAGGCTGCATATATAACGTGAATTCTTATTATACTCGTAATCTTTGAGATTCCGATTAATGGTTCGGTTCGAGATATAGTAAGATATTTAGACTACTTGGGTGATCGTTTGCAACCCCTGAAAGAAGATAAGGGCTTTTTAGGTGGGTACATAATTTTTTGTGGGAAAAAACGTGTTCAGCCCCAAGTTGTCAAAAAACTGTGATTACAGACTTCTGCTTTAGTTTACTAGTTCACCAGCCACTCCATGACTACTTTATTAAGTAGTGTAGAACATTGGCAATATAATGTGTAATACAGATTTATAAATATCTTTAAATAATTCACAACATAACCTTGTTATAATTACCTACTATAAAATCCTGTATGGAAAAATGTTTGTTACATACTTTTATGTGTTTTCTTATCGGTTTTACGATTTTCAATTTAGAGAGGAAATCTATTCCCAATCAGACGACTTAAGAAATCAATTGCGCCACAGAAAATTGGTCAGTAATTATAAATCCTCAAGAGACAAATTACATCCTTACAGGAATACGAGTAGCCATCAGAATAAAACCGGTGAACAAAAAGGTAAATGTTATAACTGTTCAGAGACAGGTCATTTGTCGTCAAAATGTGCCAAGAAAACAGTGCAGTGTTTGTAAACTCTAGGGCATACGGCTTCAGAGTGTCGCAAAAACGCTGCGCTGGTAAGCAAAATAGCTAGAAACAACGACGTACCTAAGAGCAATAGCTGCTATTTTGTGGATTGCGAGATAATCACTCTCGGTTTTTATGGATACGTTGATACGGGGTGTTCAGGAGTTTTAATTCGTGACAGCGTAGTAACGCAGTTATATGGCCGGTTTCTCAACTAGTAGATATCTATTAAATAAACTTATCGATTCTATAAACTGGAGTTATCCCATAAACTCGGTTTCTGACCCATTCGATAACGCTTATCTACTGCATAAGTTATCGAACACATATCCAAAGAAAAATGGGAAGATATCTGTCTAATAAACATTAGCGCACGCGCGCAGCGAAATAGCTGTTGCTTGTTTACTTCTTTATTGTAAGGCTTAACCCAACTTTTTTTGATATTTTCGTGACGATGACTGTGCAATGGAAAATTCTGATCAGATGAAGAATATTTAAATATAGTCAGATATCTTGAACGGCCAAGACGTTATCGTGAAAGAGAAAACCAGTATGAAAAATACAGCGACTCAGAATTTCAAGAGAGGTTTCGTTTAAGGGCGCCGTATTCTTGAAATAGTGTTTTCTACAAATACAAGTAATTTTAAACATTTAAGAAATGAGAAATGAGAAATACAGATGTTAGCAAATAACAACAATGTTAACTCATGCCACTGGCGAATATTCAAAGGTACCGAAGTAAAATCAATATATAACGTCAGAAAGCGATCTATCCAGCAACTTTTTAGGTACTGCATCTTTCAAAATACGTATTTTTTTAAATTCAACTATAGATGTGAACATTGTTATAACATAAACTTACATAGTTCTGCATATAAGATTGTTCACTTTTGTTTATACATATGTGAAAATAATTGTTAAAATGTGGGGTTAAATAGTAAAAGTGGATAAACAAAACATCAGTAATTTTATTTTTGATATTACTTTTGTTCTACGTGCTTTATTTTTCAAGATTTCAGTACCTAAAAAACATCACAAATTTGATCATTTTACGGCGAGAAATACGGCCACCTTAACGAAAGAAACTGTAAATTTACTGATAGATTTAATAGGAGAACTAGTATTCAAGTGTCTAGTACCAGAACAAATGCACTATCAGTATTAGCAAAATTCATATATACCTAGCTATCTACTTCCAATGTATAAATCTACAACCCAGCACAGGCCCTCCTTCTGTGTAGAATAAGCTAAAGTAAGGGCGGCGTTTTTGTGTGCAATTTTCAACGAATTTATAGGTGTTTCTTGTCGCAGTCAAAGAAAAATCTAAGCAAGTTAGAAAAAATATCTCTTCACTGTGCCAATCATATAAGTTTTCTCCAGGGTGTGATATATTTTATAGGCTGGTAAATCATTAGGAAATGGGAAGAAAACCATGTTTTCGCCTCCTATGTTTCATTGTTACGTTTCAGAACTTTATAGGGCAATTATGCACTGAAAAAATCGTATGCGGTATTATAATCAGTGTCACAACCGGCAGGATACTTTTAAAAAGACGTTAACACTTGAACTGATATAAATTATTGAGTATTTTTCACAGTAACTACAACCACAGATAAATCGGCGGAGTCATATCAACTAGGAGTGTGTTTACGTATCTTAGCAACCCATTAACATTGTTGCCACATCTAGCTCGGCCGGCTCAGCGTTATCGTACACAGTACACAAACTACACATATCAGGCATATACCCCCTAGACCAGTCGCCGGGCAGCTCCATCCAGCCCAGCTCAGTATTTTGTGAGCTCGTCTTGCCCACTGCCCAACCCTAGAGCTCTCTCAGTCTCACTAGATTCACAAGTTAGATGCATAAATATTAATTTTTTTTCTATCGACATGTCGAGGAATAAATGTATGTACAAAAACTGTGGAGAATCAAAAAGGAACACCCAAATTAAAAATGTTTAGGTTTCCTAAAAATGAAATATTATTATGCAGTAAATGGATATTGAATTGTGGTAAATATTTTCGTCAGATACATAATTAAAAAATTTGACTGTATTATCATTTATTGACGAAATGAAAGTAAATATGTCTAGATCCAATTAATATTAAAATAAACATTAATTTATCGAAATAATAATTTAGATATTAACGATGTGAAGTAAAAAAGATGTATATGTATCCATATCTAAATTGTTTTTCGGAAAAATTGTACGTTAATTTCACATTATTTAGTGGCATACGCGACTACATTTTACGCATAATTCACCCAAATATTAATACAACGAATTTTAAAGTTTAGAAGAAAAAGGCCTAATGACAATATTCACATACGAATGCTTGTATCGAATTTATCCGTCGGACATGTTCGTGCATGTGTATTAGTCCAAAATCCCACTGTAAAGTACTTTAAACATTAATGGTTATATTGTTGGAGTACAACTTCACCGGCTGTTTAATGAAACAAAATATATACTAATCGAAAGCTCATAGCTTGCATTTTCAGAATATATAGAGTTGTCTGCATTTTTCCAGGTCTAAAGTTCGACAACCCTCCGGGAAAAGTTTAAATTTTGAGTGCGAAATAAAACAAAACTTGCCGTTGTGCGGCCAAGGCAGCGGCGTAACACAAAATCACATTCACACAAAAAATTTACAGAAAGTGGTGGCTGTCACAAGCTGATGGTGATCCAGAAATCAAAAAACACGTTCCTGGGTATAAAAATTTCTTTGTGCAACTGCTTTTCAGCCTGAGTTGAATGAGTTTTTAGTGCCTTTGGACTGGTACAATCGTTTGCAATAATAATGACACTCTCTTAAAACAGTTTTTGAACTTCTGGAAGCTCTGAATACAAATTTCATTAAATGTCTCTTGGTAAGTGAAACAACTAATAACTAATGTTAAAAATTTAAAGCAGATTTCAATATGAATACGCCAGAAGTTCAAAAGAAATCGCAAAATTCATTTTAGTGAGTGTCATTAATATTGCAAACAATAGTACATTCCGAATTTTAATTTTCCAGTTAAATAATAATAATAATAATAATAAATGACTTCTTTTTCATTGAACTATTAGAATCAACCCTAACTCTATTTTTTGCCTCAAACTATAAATTATATACTATAATATTCTGTTATATGATAACTAATAAAGATATTAGTATATTAATCTTGAAATATGCCTTACATCACACATTTGGATCACCCTTAACATACAAACATCCCAGTTTTTTTAATGTTTAAATTGTGCAAACAATTCCCAGTTGCAATCTAAATACTTTTTTAAATCTTCCATAAATGGCCGTTTTTTGCTACAGTATGCACGTGTGGCGGCACGACTTTTTTCTGAAAACAGTGCCGACAGAGAGTGAACCAACTTATATTTATTCCGTAAACTTTGATATTATCTGACATGTAGTAGGTTTGTCACGTCATATTATGTACAATTGTCAAATAAGCAGTAAAGTATAGTGGTAGGTAACCAGATTTGTAGGTACTTTATTTAAAAAAAACGTATTACGGTTCAATATACTAATCCTGAAAAGTTTGATTATGGGTAAATGCCATAGAAACAAAATGCGCTGCTAGACTGCATAGGCTAAGATACCTATCTTAACAGCCGATGACATCTAGACAGCAAAACATTTTAAAATTACCAATAATCATTGTGAAATATTCCAGTTTTGAGAAAAGTATATAGCCTTGCTTTCTTAGGAAGCATCACAATCCAAAGATTTATTTTTACATCTTTTGATACATTTGTCTCTCAAATATAAAATTTTAGTTACCCTGTTTCTGTAAAGTTTCGGTAATTAATTTTCATGCATTATCTTTAATGAATGGAAGTAATTTTAGTGCTATATATTGTACACTGTTAACCAAATCTATTAATAATTTAGGTTATTCTTTCGGAAACTTAAAATGTGAAAATTTTGAAATAAGGTATCGGTTTGATCCCGTCCTATCGAAGTTACCTGCCGACCGACACCTGGCGTGATGACGCCAGTGTTATTTTAAATCGCCGTTGGATCACGTCCCGCTTCGCTACTGAGGAAAGCTCTTCTTGTATTTTGCATATGTGCAACTTCCGCGGTCTCCCTCACGTTTCCTAGGAAAGTAAGACTTAAGCTTAAACTAAACGACTACGAACTATCCGAACTAATCACCATGCGACAAAAACGTTTTTTATTCGCTTGATTCATTGTCTAAATTTCGTCTCACTTGACTTTTGAATGTATTCTTCTAAATTTTCTTGTAAAACGTTAATTTTCGTGTATCAAGTGAGACGAAATTTAGATAATGAATCAAGACATTTCAAACTTTACCTTTACATGAAAAAATTTCTGAAGGGTTTCATGATAGCATATCCTTGACAAAATGACACCCTGTATAACGATTTTGTAAAATAATAATAATAATAATAATAATAATAATAATAATAATAATAATAGCCTTTATTTTTCCAAGATAATTAATTAACAATATTGGTATAGAGAAAAGAAATAATGAACTTGTATAATATCCAAGACTAGTTGAACAGTACCTATATCAAATTTGAACGCGCTGTGTGTAATACGGAATAAAAAAAAATAATATTTTTTTGAAACTTTAGCCTACCGTAACTCCGCTATTGATCGAGAAGATGTTCATATAAAGTTTTCCTCTTAAAATCGCTTATTCTGTCTACCGTTTCAATTTGTTCCAAACAAACCGGAACACCCGGTATATATTTGGTTCCGTTACCGTGCATAGTAATTCACGTCAATTTGAACAAAATTACCAAAATTTAATTAAAAATGAATTATGAATAAATTTTAATGATAACAATTTTTTTTTATTTCAAAATGAAAACAGTAAAATTTTGTTAATCAGAAATATATGCTGATATCGATGAAACAAAAAAATGCTGTTCCCATATTAAAGAATAAATTTGATCCTATGTTTTTTGGGACACCTTGTACACCCAGTTACATAAAAAAGTTAAAACATCTACTATTTACCGAATTTTAAATGAATTTATTGTAATCTTTACCTGCTTACTGTAAAATAACTGTTTATAAAAAATATTAGTTACTGCCAAAAATGTTTAATCTTTTTTGCTATATTAAATAAAAAGTTGAATACCATATGCACTCATCTAATGAAACGGATAGATACGTAGTTTACGCAAATTTTTTATTAGAATCTGAAAAAAAAACTTCAAGCTGAATGTAATTCTCCGTTTTCAATAGTAAAGACAAGACAATATATCTGGCAGCAGTGGGATCGTTCGAGCGGCCATCTGTGAGGAAATAGCTGAATTAACCAACACTGCTTCCACGGTGGATGCCGGCTCAGGGAAGCCGGCATCCAAAGCTGTTAACACTTTTTAATATGCTCAGGCGCTATCTGTATATTAATTTATCTGTGCTACAACAAGGCAAAAAGGTGTAATTCACGGTCTTTGAATAGGTAAATCTGTTTTCTAGCACGTTTCTTCACCAAAAATTAAAGGACGTGAATTAATTTCAGCACGTTTTAGTTGGGACACTATCGAAAAGATGCCATTAGTTACGGACTGTAGGGTATTGGCACTTGAGTATTTTTTTTATCCGTCAGGGTCGGACTAGCTTTTTAATGCTTATTATCAGTAGTACTAGTACCTAGCAAATCATACACAAATTGTTATACAAAATTTAGAAGTATCATTATTGATGTTGAACATTATGGAGGAGATAACAGCAAGTATAGCGACATGCAAATCACAACGAAATAGTAATGTTTTTTCAATTACTATATTAAAAGAAATTTTTTGATAAAACCTCTAACAGGGGTCTAGTATAAGACAAATTAACGAAAAAACTACCTTAAAAATTTATGGAATTTAAACAAATTTTTTTATGGAACTTTTAACAGGGGTCTGTTGGTACACTAATTAACTGAAAAATACAGGGTGTTTAGAAATAACCGAACCAATCTCTAAAATCCCTAAAAATTACGAAATTAGACTAAGGTTTTTGATTAAACTTTTAACAAGGATCTGTTAGAACACTAATTAACGAAAAAATACAGGGTGTTTAGAAAAACCGAACCAATCTCTAAAATCCCTAAAAATTACGAAATTTGACCAACATTTTTTAGCAAACTTTTAACAAGGATCTGTTAGAACACTAATTAACGAAAAAATACAGGGTGTTTAGAAAAACCGAACCAATCTCTAAAATTCCTAAAAATTACGAAATTTGACCAACATTTTTGAGTAAACTTTTAACAAGGATCTGTTAGAACACTAATTAACGAAAAAATACAGGGTATTTAGAAAAACCGAACCAATCTCTAAAATCCCTAAAAATTAAGAAATTTGACCAACATTTTTTATTAAACTTTTAACAAGGGTCTGTTAGAACACTAATTAATGAAAAAATACAGGGTGTTTAGAAAGAACCGAACGAATCTCTAAAGTCCCTAAAAATTACGAAATTTGACCAAGGTTTTTGATTAAACTTTTAACAAGGATCTGTTAGAACACTAATTAACGAAAAAATACAGGGTGTTTAGAAAAACCGAACCAATCTCTAAAATTCCTAAAAATTACAAAATTTGACCAACATTTTTGAGTAAACTTTTAACAAGGATCTGTTAGAACACTAATTAACGAAAAAATACAGGGTATTTAGAAAAACCGAACCAATCTCTAAAATCCCTAAAAATTAAGAAATTTGACCAACATTTTTTATTAAACTTTTAACAAGGGTCTGTTAGAACACTAATTAATGAAAAAATACAGGGTGTTTAGAAAGAACCGAACGAATCTCTAAAGTCCCTAAAAATTACGAAATTTGACCAAGGTTTTTGATTAAACTTTTAACAAGGATCTGTTAGAACACTAATTAACGAAAAAATACAGGGTGATTAGAAAAACCGAACCAATCTCTAAAATTCCTAAAAATTACGAAATTTAAGCAACATTTTTGAGTAAACTTTTAACAAGGATCTGTTAGAACACTGATTAACAAAAAAATATAGAGTGTTTAGAAAAACCGAACCAATCTCTAAAATCCCACAAAAATTATTAAATTTAACCTAAATTTTTGATGAAATTTTTGACAAGGGTCTGTTAGAACACTAATTAACGAAAAAATACAGAGTGTTTAGAAAAAACCGAAGCAATTTCTAAAATCACTAAAAATTACGAAATTTGATGGGAATTCTTGATTAAACTTTTAACAAGGGTCTGTTAGAACACTAATTAACGAAAAAATATAGGGTGTTTAGAAAAACAAAGCCAATATCCAAAATTCCTCAGTTTATGGAATTTAAACGAATTTCTAAAAATTCTTAAATGTCACGAATTAAAAAAATTTTTGTCAAATTTCAGCGTCAAATGAAGATGACTCAATTCAACATTTGCAATACAGGGTGTTAAAGTAACCAAACATGAAAAAACCACAAAATTGACAGAACATCTTTTTAAAATGAAATGCTTAATGTAATATAGGAATGTACGTTACTATTAGGACTAAAAATTAATCATTTATTTCATATTTTAAATTACACAGTATAAGTGTTTGCGCCATACGGTATATTAAGTATGTCTTGATGGCATGTGAATTTGTAATTTTCTTTTATTTGGTACCTATGAGTTCAGCCGTTACTGTTTAGATGGCGTCCGCTGTGACTATTTGCGAGTTTTCAGTTTAGTTAGTTTTTTGTTCGGTTTTTTGTGAAAAAATGATATCAGTAGTAGTTCGTTTTCGTTAGAATGAGTGTCAATCTAGTAGTAAATTAAAATTAAACTTTAGATTAGTGAAAAGGCGTTAATTCTTTCCAAATCCTTTTTTCCTCTTCCTATTTACCTTATAACGCCAAGTGAAATCCTGGGCGAGCCAGCGTTATTGGTAAGTTCATTTCAAACAGTCCATTTTTTATAAACAGATAATAATTAGTAGATTATTAGTATATTACTCCTAAATTTTGCGAAAAAATAGAACATTTTTTTTGGTCCAGTCGAGCACGGATGTAGCAAACTGTATTTGTTGATAAATTGTAGACTTAATTTAAACTTTCTAAATATTAGATCGAAAGCTCGCAAATTAGTGGAATTAACGCCATTTTGCATACACAGTATGTGTAACTGCGCGAGCTTATAGTAATAATTATTATAGTACATACCTTAGTATACCTATTGTCTTTTCCATAGTTCAAGAATACAAATACTGTTCTAATTTTATAGATAGGTTACATTTATTGTTGACTGTTGGTTGGTAATGGGTAAATTTTATATTTTGGCAGTATAGTGGAGGATACTTTCATAGTATAATTATTAATAATAATTTAAAATTGTTTAATAAATATAAGTACCTACATAATTACTTTAACTTTTCCATTTTATAATATAGTAACAATATGTCAGAAATTAAAAAACAGCAGCGATTAAAATCGCTTATTGCTAAAAAAGAACAATATTTTGGTCGTTTTCAAAGAATGTACGATAGTAGCAAAAAATTAGGAGAACCGGTGCATTTGGAATATTTTCACACTAGATATGAAACCTTAGAAGATACAAAAAATGCATTCTTAAACACTATTGATGAAATTCACGCTGTAGAATTTGAATTAAATCCTGATTACGTCCCTTCTTATCAAATTTTAGATTCTTTCGACGAATTATACTGTCATATTAAAATGGCCGCTAGGAATAAAATCTTAAAAAATAATGATCCTATAGCAAACAAAACTGTTCCCAAGTTACCTAAATTACAAATTCCAAATTTTGCTGGAAATCAAAAGGAATGGCCCATTTTTATAGAATGTTTCAATAGTTTAATTCATCATAATGCAACTTTGAGTGATATTGATAGAGTACATTACTTGATTGGTTGTTTAAGTGGTTCTGCATTAACCGTCTGTTCGGGGACACCTCCGACTGGAGAAAATTATAGAATTATTTATCAAGCATTAGTTGATAAATTTTCCGATAAACGTGCTATGGCAAATAATTATTTAGATCAAATTATCAATTTTAAACAGGCCCAATCAGAAACTACGGGTAACTTAAATGCATTTTTAGAAAAAATTGACGTTGCTGTGAAGGCGTTACAAAAATTGGTTATAAAAAACTTAGATGATTATATTTTAACCTATTTAGCACTTTCTAAACTTAATCCCGAAACGCAACGTTTATTTGAAAATGCTTATAGAAAAACTGAAATGCCTTCCTATAATGATATAGTAACATTTGTTAAAGAGCAAGCAAAAATTTGTAGTCGTAGTAATAGTAAAAAACTCCATAGTTTTTCAGAGACTAGAAGTGATAGCAAATCAAAGCAAACTCATTCCTTTCTTGTACAAAATAATAATATAATTCAAAATAAATGTAGTGTTTGTAAAAATAAGGTTCATCCTATTACAGGGTGTCCCAAGTTTCTTAGCATGTTGCCCACAGAAAGATATACATTTATTAGAAATAATAATTTATGCTTAAATTGTTTAGGAACACATAAGATTATTAATTGTAAAAGTAGCTTGAATTGCAGATCTTGTAATTTACGTCATCATACATTACTACATTTTAATTTAAATAAAAATTCGAGGAAAGACGAAAATACAGTTTCAGATAGTAGCAATCAAATATCTCAAGTAGTCATGCCATTACCAGATTCTCCTGGGACGGCTGATGCTAATGAATCGCAAGATTCTTCTAAAAATGTTCACGTAGTAGCTTCCACTTCACGGACGGATACTAGGTCAGTAAATTATTGCTCTATCGCCAATGATAATGAGAAAGATAATTTTAGTAAAATCGTATTGTTATCTACGGCAAAGGTTATGATTTTAGATAGTGTGGGAAAGCAACATGTTGCCAGATTCTTATTAGATAGTTGTAGCCAAGCAAATTTTTTAACCTTAGAGTTTTGTAAACGTCTAAAACTAAAAGTATCGAAATGTTATAGAGAAGTACAAGGTATTGGTTCTTCAGGCAGTAAAATATATGGGTGCACAAACATAGTAGTTATTTCTCAAATAAATGCTAGTAAAAAGTATCCGTTGGAAGTTCTCGTTGTAGAAAAAATTACAAATAAATTACCTCAAGTTGAGGTAGATATTAAAACACTATCACATCTTACTAACATACCTTTAGCAGATGATTCCTTTTATGAACCCAACCAAATTGATGGTATTATCGGGGCTGAACTCTATCCCTACATAATAGGTCAAGGTCGTATTATTGGATCACCTAAGGCTCCCGTTGCGTTAGAAACTAGTTTAGGATATGTTGTGATGGGATCAGTGTCTATTCCTGTAGTCCCACAAACCGCTCATAGTTTTTGTAGTATAGTAGATTCTTCTCTTGAAAATTTAGTGAAACGCTTCTGGGAGATAGAGGACGTTCACGCTACCTCAGTTACTAATCCGGAAGACATTGCATGTGAAAATATTTTCCAAGCGACATTTGATCGAGATAAGTTAGGTCGTTACATAGTAGCCCTTCCATTTCAGCATAGTCCTTCAATTTTAGGTGATTCGTATAAAATGGCCGAACGCAGGTTTTTAGTTTTAGAGAAAAAATTTCTAAGTAATTCTAAGTTCCAAAATCAATATACAGATATTATAAATGATTATTTAATTCAAGGGCATATGACTAAGGTGACGGAAGATAGAAGTCCCTCGCCGTCTTATTATATTCCTCATCATGCTGTGTATAAGCTAGATTCCAGTAGCACTCCTATTAGGATCGTATTTGATGCTAGTGCAAAATCCGATTCTGGTTATTCTCTTAATGATTTGTTGTATGCAGGTCCAAAACTGCAAACTGATGTTGTTACAATGTTTCTCAATTTTCGACTTTATTCTGTGGCCTTTATAGCTGACCTTCGCCAAATGTATAGGCAAATCTTAGTAGAAAAAAAATTTCGGTGTTTTCAACGTATTCTTTGGCGATTTTCTCCAAACGAACCTCTGTCCACTTATGAATTGAATACTGTTTCATTCGGAATGAGATCATCGCCATTTTTGGCGTTAAGAACGATACAACAGTTGGCAACTGATGAACAGTCTTCTCTGCCTGTAGCGGCTAAAGTTGTTAAAAAACATATGTATATGGATGATTTAATTTCTAGTGTTTGTACCGTTGATGAAGCTATACATTTGTATAAGGAACTGGTAGAACTTTTCAATCGTGGTGGATTTCAATTAGTCAAATGGGCCACAAATTCTAATCAACTTCTTAGACACATACCCGAACATTGCCAATCACCCCCCATTGTGGATTTCAGTATAGATTTCTTGAAAGTACTAGGATTACAATGGTGCCCTATCTCCGATGAATTATGTTTCTCTCTAGACATTCTCGAAAAGAAATGTTCTAAAAGGAATATCTTATCTACTATTGCTCGTTGCTTTGATCCATTAGGGTTTTTGTCTCCAGTTACTCTACAAGCTAAGTTGTTGATCAAAAACATGTGGTTATTAAAACTAGGATAGGATGAGACTCCTCCAGAAGATATAATTCAATGGTGGAACGATTTTCAAAATTCCTTCGGGTTTTTACGCCAATTTAGCATCCCTAGACATATAGGTGTCTTTGATAACAGTTCTACTATATTGGTAGGTTTTGCTGATGCTTGTCAAACCTCATATGGAGCTGTGGTGTATATACGAGTTGAGTCTCCTACGGGTATTTTTACTAGTCTGTTATATGCGAAAACAAAAGTGTCACTGATGAAAGTATTGTCTATACCAAGATTAGAATTGACCGCTAGTTATTATTGGCAAAATTACTCTCATTTGTAGAAAATACTTACCGTCCTAGATTAAACATAAAACAAATTGTAGCCCTTTCTGACTCTACTGTGAGTCTTAGCTGGTTGAATGCTCCTCCTTGTAAGTGGACCACTTTTGTCGCAAACCGAGTAGCAAAAATTCAAGAGTTAGTTTGTTCTAGTAGTTGGTATTACGTTGCAAGCAAAGAAAACATTAGTGATTGTCTTTCTAGAGGATTATCGCCGTCTCGGTTTTTAGAAAATAAGTTATGGTTATCCGGACCACTGTGGTTAAAAAATCATTTTTCTTGCTGGCCTATTAAGCCTATTGGTAAAGAGCATAGTACTAAATTGGAAGAAAAACCAATTTCTATGGTAACTTTAAACGAGGAGCCTAATTCATTTTATTTATTAGCAGATCGATGTCCTTCATGGTTAAAATTACTACGATCGGTAGTTTACGTTCTTCGTTTTCTCAAATTGTTACCTCGCAGTAACTTGGTGTCATCAAATGATTTAGTGAGAGCAGAAATGGTCATACTCAAACTTGTACAAAAGCTTCACTTTTCGTCAGAGATAAAATTGCTAAAAGATAATGGTAATTGTTCATCATCTTTGAAATATTTACGTCCTTTTTTACATGAAGGAATACTTCGAGTCGGTGGTCGTCTAGAAAATTCATGTTGCGGATTTGATGTACAGCATCCCATTTTACTACCAAAACATGATCGCTTTGTAGATTTATTAATCGATCATCATCATCGTTGTAACCTTCATACGGGACCTCATCTTCTTTTGTCACTACTTAGACAGAAATATTGGATTTTATCTGCTCGTAGTATAGTAAGACATCGTCTTAAAAAATGTAACGTTTGTTTCAAACTCAATCCGAAACCACAGTTTCCATTAATGGGAAATCTTCCTTCGTTCAGAGTTCAAGAAGCCAAGGCATTTTTGCATACTGGTGTGGATTACTGTGGTCCCTTTCCAATCATTCCCTATAGAAAACGAGGAGTTCGTTCACAAAAATCTTATATTTCAGTTTTTGTCTGCGTCGTAACTAAAGCCATACACCTGGAATTGGTGTCCGATTTATCGACGGATAATTTTTTGTCAGCCTTCAAACGGTTCTTATCTCGTAGAGGTCTTGTTACAAATATGTACTCTGATTGTGGTACGAATTTTATTGGCGCCAAACGTTATTTGGATGATCTATATTCTTTAGTCGGTTCCAATAAGTTTAACGAAAATTTAACTTCAGAATTAGCAAGTAAAGGTATTAGTTGGAAATTAAATCCTCCACACACGCCTCACTTTGGAGGATTATGGGAAAGTAATGTGCGTAGTTTAAAATCCCATTTGTTTAGAGTCATTGGTCAACAGCTATTAACTTATGAAGAAATTACTACACTCTTAACCCAAATCGAAGCATTACTAAATTCAAGACTTTTATGCGTCCTTAGCTCAGACCCTGCTGAACCTCTAGCCTTAACTCCAGCACATTTTTTGACCTTAACACCTCTCAAGCAATTGCCTGCTCAAGAGTTAAGATTGGAAAATGTGAATAAATTGAATAGATTTCAAATGCTTGATCGGATGATTCAAGACTATTGGAAACGTTGGCGACTTGAATACTTAACAAGTCTCCAAGTTAGACAGCGCTGGAATACTCCAGCCAACCCAATCAAGTGTGGTACAATAGTTGTATTAGAACTCCCTAATATTTCCCCCCTTCGTTGGCCTTTGGGGATTATAACTGAAACTTTTCCTGGTAAGGATGGTCAAGTTAGAGTAGTTTCCGTAAAAACTAAAACCGGAGTCTACCGAAGACCAGTAGTTAAAGTTTGCCCTTTGCCAACGCAATAGAGAGGTTAATTTTTGTTTGTTTTAGTATTAGTAGTAGTATTAGTGTTAGTTATTATTGGGTACAGTTGCTGAAATGCTTCATGGTGGGGGGAATGTTTGCACCATACGGTATATTAAGTATGTCTTGATGGCATGTGAATTTGTAATTTTCTTTTATTTGGTACCTATGAGTTCAGCGGTTACTGTTTAGATGGCGTCCGCTGTGACTATTTGCGAGTTTTCAGTTTAGTTAGTTTTTTGTTCGGTTTTTTGTGAAAAAATGATATCAGTAGTAGTTCGTTTTCGTTAGAATGAGTGTCAATCTAGTAGTAAATTAAAATTAAACTTTAGATTAGTGAAAACGCGTTAATTCTTTCCAAATCCTTTTTTCCTCTTCCTATTTACCTTATAACGCCAAGTGAAATCCTGGGCGAGCCAGCGTTATTGGTAAGTTCATTTCAAACAGTCCATTTTTTATAAACAGATAATAATTAGTAGATTATTAGTATATTACTCCTAAATTTTGCGAAAAAATAGAACAATAAGAAAGCTCTAAGCTAAAGCATGAAGTACATTCTTTCCATCACTGGTACCGTCTCGATGAGTTTTTGGCTCCAGAAACTGAATAACGATCTTCGGTTTAGGGAGCGATTCATATTTATGGCTCGATACGCAGTGGATCGCGTCAATGTTATAATTAGGTGTGCCCGATGGATTTTAAAATTAAGTTAAATTTATTCAATAGTAATAATGGCATTTTATTTTTATGTTGGCAATTTTAAAGCAAACTAATTTCTGGCGGTTTGTTTACTATAATATCATAATTTTAAAAAAGTAAATGAATATTAAATTTGCGCTAATTGTAACGGTACGAATTTACCTATATGTATTGGATATTTTTTATACGTATGCATACCATATTTTTTTTTACAAACCTTCATGTAAATGAAATGTAAAATACCAGTAGCGTACACACTTCATTCTTTTATAAAAAAATATTCCGCTTTGTATGAAGCAGAAATCATATGATATTTATTAAGGAAACAAAGAATTTTCATTAAAATTGTGTATGAACACTAAGTAATTTTCACCTTACATTTTAGTGGTAACATTAAATCGATTAGCAACTGAACATTCTGGCAGCTAAATCAGAAATTTAATCATCACAAGGCAACGGACTTATTTGATAAACTAAGTAAGCATGTATCGTTGTTATTTGTCACATTACCTTCTTATAATAGTAACAATTTACCTCTAGTTATAGAACGACTTGGAACAATTTTAAATTAATAGATTATGTTATATATTATTATATTTTATCATTTTTTCCTGTTTTGTGTTTGAAAATCTTGAAGAAATAGGCAAATACTGTCAAAGTCAGTGCTACCTTATAAATATTTATCTAATTTAAAAGTCTCAAACGTTTTTTTTTTACTGTTTTATTTCAATGTTAGTATGACAATGAAGAATGTTTCGTAGATAAATAAATGTCAAATAATGTGATGGTAGTCGAATAACTATCTATATGAAAATCTATTAAAATAATTTCTTTTTTCAGGCGCACACTTATTAGCAATAAGCAATCTTGCGACTGCTTTGACCAGATGGTGCGTGTACATTTGACACACGGCACATTTATGTCTGTATTGACCTTCGGGACCGGATTACCTAAATCACAATACTGAATAGATTGTTACGCGCCGCAAATTGTTGTGAATTTATAGAGTATCTCAAACAATTCGTAGTGAACTTATTTTATTTAATAATGTCCAGACATCGTTAGTCTGCGGATGGGTTTTTTACTGCATACGATAGGTTCCATGGGGACCATTTTCCGATGAAAAGAGGTAAACACAATATAATAATAAATTCCAAAACATAGTTTACCACTCAGATTTTTCTCCTGTAAAAAGGTAAATTTTCAGCAAATATTTGTATAAGAACTTTCTTACAGAAATAATGCTTTATGCTTTAGAGAAACACATAAATATGGTGATATTTCTGCAGATCAGAGTTATAAACTAATAATATAAATACAAATCTGCCGTTCCTTCTCTAAATATAAAAATTATAGGTGAGTTAGCAAAATAGAAATCCGTATCATTTCTTTATAAAAAACTGTATATACCGGGTGTTCCCTCTAAGACTTTCAGTGCGAATATCTCAGAAACCATCATAGCCAGTGTGACGAAATTTGGTATACAGACACTAGATGGCGCGTAGAATCTGATGATAACATCAATTTTTATACAGGGTGTTCCATTTTCCAAGAAATCGATTTCATTTAGATTTTTTGGTTGTCAGCCCTGCTAAAACTTATGTTTAAATTGAAATATACTAAATTATGAACACATTCTGATAAATAAACATTCAAAAATTTCAAAATTTAACATAAAAAAACGCCTCCAAAAAGTACCGAAATTTCATTGTTTTGTCATGTAAAATGTGTATAGCCTTGAGCCATATTTACACAGAAGAAGCTAACATCGGTGAACGTCAAAACTATGAATTGTCATTTAATTGTCAAATATTAATGGCATGAAGTATTTTATTTTACATAGCATATTTTAAATAACGCTAAATAATGGATTTAATGCAATTTACGTATGCACAATGGTGTTATTGAGACTTGTCGATAAAAATTTAGACTCGAGTTGAGGCTTTTGGAGCATTGGGGTCGCCGTGCCGGCGCAGTCTACCGCTACAGCTAGAGTTACAGCGTGAATATTGTGTAAAATATCTGTGAAAATTTTTAAATTATTCCATTATAATGTAATAAAACTTTAGTAAATTGTTTTTTTATGTTACTACAGTGTACAATAATAATTAGGTACACGTATTTTTTATGACAAAATAATTTACAAAATTGTGTAAATACATAAAGAATATCCCTGTTTTCCAACTGCTGTAATAATTATTGATTACTTATTTAGCAACAAATAAATTCAAACAAAACCATTTCTAAAACTTTTAATTATAATGTGAACGTGTTTGTCGTTGAAAGTCAGATCTGAACCTACCCTAGCCCCACAAAAGAAAATATTACGAAAACATAACCTAGAAATGATTGATTCTTGTATCCATATATTTCAGCACTTTACTTATGTACTTATGTTTAAGAAGAACTCTACATCTGTAAAATAGTAAACAATGAACTACTATTTCTGTATTTCATGATACAGAACTGAAATAAAGCAATTGGTTTTTGCTAGGAAGAATCACCTGCAAATGTACTATACCCAGTAGGTAGGTACCTATCAAATAGTCGTTTAAAGCTAGATAATAATTTGTAATTATTGTTTTTATCTTTCAGTTATGTGTGTGCAGTGTCACAAATTACATTAAAACAGACACCAGAAAGAATAAGCGAAAAATATTACAGACATTTTCTTGGAAATAATTCTAAACATGGAACGATGGATAACATTATAAAGAAGTCTGTAACTCACATTCATTGAATAGTATTCTATAAGACATTAAATTCAGTTGTCTGTCGTGGGTTTTAAAATTTCTAAACGAATAAAATTAAAAAAAATAAACTAATTTCATAATTCTATGTACAGTATGAAAACATCTTGTTAGAATATCTTTAAAATGTTGAAAGCTAACTGTTGTTACAACATATACACAACATAACGTAATAAGGTAGGTATTGAACGATGAAACGGCAAGACTTGTTTCTAATCGTACATGCATGTACATTCCTCAGATTGAACTGTAAATGAAATTAGAATACAGAATAAGTGTTTAATATAATATCAGATGTAATAATGTAAATTTATTTTATTGTTAATTAATCAAGAATTCATTTAAAGCTAGACAGTAGCTTTATTTCAGTTGCTTTATTTCAGTTCTGTATCATGAAATACAGAAATTGTAGTTCATTGTTTACTATTTTACAGATGTAGAGTTCTTCTTAAACATAAGTACATAAGTAAAGTGCTGAAATATATGGATACAAGAATCAATCATTTCTAGGTTATGTTTTCGTAATATTTTCTTTTGTAGGGTAGGTTCAGATCTGACTTTCAACGAAAAACACGTTCACATTATAATTAAAAGTTTTAGAAATGGTTTTGTTTGAATTTATTTGTTGCTAAATAAGTAATCAATAATTATTACAGCAGTTGGAAAACAGGGATATTCTTTATGTACTTACACAATTTTGTAAATTATTTTGTCATAAAAAATACGTGTACCTAATTATTATTGTACACTGTAGTAACATAAAAAAACAATTTACTGAAGTTTTATTACATTATAATGGAATAATTTAAAAATTTTCACAGATATTTTACACAATATTCACGCTGTAACTCTAGCTGTGGCGGTAGACTGCGCCGGCACGGCGACCCCAATGCTCCAAAAGCCTCAACTCAAGTCTAAATTTTTATCGACAAGTCTCAATAACACCATTGTGCATAAGTAAATTGCATTAAATCCATTATTTAGCGTTATTTAAAATATGCTATGTAAAATAAAATACTTCATGCCATTAATATTTGACAATTCATAGCTTTGACGTTCACCGATGTTAGTTTCTTCTGTGTAAGTCTGGCTCAAGGCTATACACATTTTACATGACAAAACAATGAAATTTGGGTACTTTTTGGAGGCGTTTTTTTATGTTAAATTTTGAAATTTTTGAATGTTTATTTATCAGAATGTGTTCATAATTAAGTATATTTCAATTTAAACATAAGTTTTAGCAGGGCTGACAACCAAAAAATCAAAATTAAATCGATTTCTTGGAAAATGGAACACCCTGTATAAAAATTGATGTTATCATCAGATTCTACGCGCCATCTAGTATCTGTATACCAAATTTCGTCACACTGGCTATGATGGTTTCTGAGATATTCGCACTGAAAGTCTTAAAGGGAACACCCGGTTTATTATTACGCATGAGAATTAAAATGAAAACAAATAACCTTTGAATAAAACGTGTATGTATTAAGACAAAAAAATCATTTGGTGGCTCTAGAAATATTCTGGATTACATAATAGTAATGGAGGATGCTTTTCTTGACATGTTTAACAATTTGTG
The DNA here is from genome assembly GCA_037114965.1 of Monochamus alternatus. Lineage (NCBI taxonomy): Eukaryota > Metazoa > Arthropoda > Insecta > Coleoptera > Cerambycidae > Monochamus > Monochamus alternatus. Next base: position 29,273,597 of record CM073435.1, on the reverse strand, counting down.
AAAAGTCATTTGGCTAACAATTAAAAAGTGAATTTTTAAAAATAATATATCACCACCCATGTATGTACTAACTTTCCTTCCTCGACTATTTCATTTCACTATATACAAGAGTATGTATTTATTTTACTTTAAAATCATAAATATATACATAATATGTAATAAAACATGAAATGTTGTTGCAAAACTTAATATTCTTAAAAATTTATATAAAAAAAATATATTACAAAGTTGCTGGTAGTTAGGTTACTATGTCTTACTGTATTAATATATATTTAAGAAGTTCTATGTTATTTTTTGGAAAAATTACGTCAACAAATATTTCGAGACTTGATACACATATGTAATTATTCCAACGAAATAAAATTATTTAACCAATTTTAATGGGTAGGTATCCAGTTTCTTTAATAAAATCATATTACGGAAAATAGTTACAAAAATTCATTTGTTTTTTAATTTCATTGATATTAATATCGATCCTTGTCAATTTACCCTCGTAACGCCAGAAACAGAATTCATTACTGGGTCACCTCGTATAAACCAGTCCTCGGGCTGTTTGGCGGTTGCGCTTTGACCTGGCTTTTTCAAAGACGTCGCGCTGAAATAATTCTGTAAATTTCGGTATGGTGTACGACTCAGTGCTTCACTACCTACCGTATACCTGTTTCTGTTGTATTTGATAGATATACAAATACTCGTAGGTATATACGTAATATTGGGAATTGGGGATTCAGGTATCATTATTGTATTAAACGATTTTCCATGTCTTTACAGTAGCTGTACTTTATAGATTTCTTTTGGTTAAATATTTTACTACAAATAAAGTTAAATATATACCTACATATTAAAAGATAAAAACCAACAACTGTTGCAAGTATTTTATCTAACCGCTTTTCGACATACAGGATCTACCTCTAAGTTATTAAATAAATCGACATTCTTAGTAATAATATAGATAATTATCGGAAAAATAATATATCTAAAAATTTGTTTCAATAATGTGTTACTTTTTCCTGGAACAAAAATTTATTGTATATTATTTATCCCAACGAACCTTATAGAAACACCCTGGTATGTTATGACTATATTCTGTGCAGATACTGATATTGTTTGTTGTTTCTGTACTTTAGGCTGATTTTGCTTAATACGCCTCTGATCATATGGATGAAAAGGTGCGTGAACCTACCGAGTAAAGAAATCTATAACACCGATTTTTACGCGGAAGTGTATCTTGCTCTAGTTCGGTTTTACGCCAATTGGAACCGCCACATCCTGAGTGGATTTTCTTTGGGCGATTTCCAACCACTAAAACGCCGTCGCGCCAATATCCTTGGCTGGATATATGACCTCGGATGAACGGGGTCGAGAGGGATTATCTCTCTTTACCCACTTCATCGCTGTAGACCCGGACGCCTCGTAGAGGTGGGTTCCTTATCTCCGGTCAGCCTCGACCGCAATCGCGGCCGATGCCGGCGGCTCGAGGAACCTCCTCCTGTCCTGGCAAGCCCCGTCGGCAAGGGCTTATCTTCTGGCGCTCTTCTGTCTTCTCTTCTTTCTTCGCCGACTCGTTAACCCCCGGGGGTAGTCATGTTTTCGTCGCGGCGCGAACGCCTCCGATCAGGTAGGGGTTTGGGTTAAGTCAGGATTAGCACTGTGGCTCAAGGGAGACACTAGGTCGAAGAACCGTAAAGGCCCTATCGTCCAGCGTCGCGGAAAGGATAGGGTAACGGCACCCGCCTAGGCGGGCGCCGAGGTAGATTAGGGAAAAGTCAATGTCTCTTCGTCGTGGTCCTATTTTTGATCCTGGCGGTCCTGAAACAGAAGAAACGTCTCAACTTACCCCGCGTCCAGGAGTTGAAACCTTGGCCGCCTGTACCTGGCGGCCGCATCGGGTCGGTAGTCCACCGCCGCCTGGATCAGCTGGTTGCTGTGGACTTCTGCGCGTGCGAAGGCAGCCTCCGCTCGCGCTTTCATCGCTTCCAGGGCTGGCGTGAATCCCAGATCCCGGCGAATATCGCTGTTGCGGACGAACCAAGGGGCCCCCGTCGCGCAACGCAGGGCGATATTCTCGACGGCCTGCACTCTGTTCAAGTGCGTCTTCGCTGCGTATCCCCATGCTGCTCCGGCATACGTCAACTGTGGCTGCAAAACAGACTTGATTAACCTTACCTTGTTGCCAAGGCTGTCCCTACGGAGTAACGGGTAGAGTTTCGCCCTCACAAATTTGCCTTTGCGAACCACTTCGTTGACGTGTGGCTTCCAGGTCAGCTTTCTATCTAGGGTCACCCCTAGATATCTGGCTTCGTCGGTCCACTGGATGTTCTCGTCGTTGAACGTCACGCGGCCTCTCGGCTGCGCTCTGTACCTACGAGAGAACATCATACCTTTACTTTTCTCCGCGTTGATCGCCACCTTCCAGCGGTTACACCAGTCCTCCAGTCTGCCTAGCGCTCTCTGGAGTTGCCTCGTTGCCATTTCCGGGTTAAGGGAACGGGCTAGTATGGCGGTGTCATCGGCGTAGAGGCACACGGATGTGTCCTCCGTCCTGGGTAGGTCCGCTGTGAAGATATTGAACAGGTGCGGAGACAGCACGGCGCCTTGGGGGACGCCGGCTTCCATGGGCCGATAGGTGAACAGGGCCCCGTCCACCTTCGTACGCAGCTCTCTGCCACTTAGGAAGGACGCCACCAGCTTCACTAGGCCGACAGGGTAGCCAAAGTCGAGCATCTTTACGATAAGCACATCGTGCCAGACCCTGTCGAAGGCCTTGGCGACGTCCAAGAAGACTGCTCCGGTCGATTCTCTGGTGTTGAAACCTGCGGAAACAAGTTCTACTAACCTGAGAATCTGTTGCTCCGTCGAGTGGCCACGGCGGTACGCGAACTGCTCGTCCGCGAGGATTTGCAGTTCTTCCGTGGTCTCGTGCAGTATGGCCAGGATAACCCTCTCGGCTACTTTGCTCATCATGGGCAGGAGACTGATGGGCCTGTAACTGGAGGGGAACGTTAGGTTCTTACCTGGCTTAGGGATGAGAATCACGTCGGCCTTTTTCCATCTCCTAGGAAACCTGCGCAGTCTCAGGATGGCGTTGCAGATGTTCAGCAGCGCCATCACTCCCCGGTGGGGGAGCTTTCTGAGTATCCTGTTCCCGATTCCGTCGTGTCCTGGTGCTTTGCGGGGGTTCAGGTGGCGCAGGATATCCTTCACCTCCTCCGGAGTAGCGGGTCTGATGGGTTCTCCATCGGGTAGGCGTCTTAGACGCCGCACACGGCGTTCCACCTCGTCGGTGTGGTCCTCGTCCTCGTCGTCGAGAAGGTTTTCTCTACACTGCAGTTCAAGGCTGTCCGCGAAAGCTTCTGCCTTGTCCCGCTTGGTGTAGACGATCCCGTTCTCGCCGTGGATCGGAGGTATCGGACGGCGGGGAGCCCTCAGCGCCTTCTGCATTTTCCACAGACCTACGTCTCCAGGATTCAGCGACTCCAGGTGTCTATGCCACCGCTCCTGGTAGAGTTCATCCAGGGCGGCCTTGACTCTCATGTTGAGCTGGTTGGCGACTTGCCTATCGTGCGGGTGACCGGTTCTCATGGCCCGTCGCTTGGCCGCGCGTCTCTCCCTGATCTGCTCCTGCAAGTCAAAAGGTAACTCACCTGCATAGTCCGCGCGTCTCCTTTCCGACCCCTCGGTGGTGCTGCTTTCCAGGGTGGTGCGGATATCCGTCTCAAGACTCACGACTGCTGCCTCGAGGTCCGTTTCGTCCTGCATGACAGGGACTGGTCGACAGATCCGTTGCATTTCTGCACGAAACCGCTCCCAGTCGGTCTGTCTCCTAACGACGGTTGCCTCGTCGCGACGCTCCTGCCCTAGCTCGAGCAGGATAGGCGAGTGGTTCGTGGAACCCTCGTGGTGCGTCGTCAGAGCGGCCTCCATCGGTATTGCCTTGAGCAAAGCGATATCCAGCACGTCCGGCCTAGCTGCTCCTTTCTGGAAGGTTGGCTCATCGGGTCCGTACGCAAGCACGACGTCGTGATTCCGCAAGAACTGCAGAAGCACCCTGCCTCGAGTTGAGGTGGTCGTGCTGTTCCACTCCGGCGATTTTGCGTTAAAGTCGCCGATGGCAACCGTACGCGGCCATGCCCTCATGACCGCCTCCAGGTCGTCGTCCAAGAGTGGTAGAGATGCTGACTGGTAACAGGACACCACGGCGATGTCTCCATGGCGGGTGCTCACAGAGACTGCCACGGCTTCCATGTTCACCAGCTGCGGGACCTGCAACATATGGTGTTCGATACCTGTTCTGACTAGCAGGGCGACTCCTCCTTTTTGTCTGGCCGGCCGGTTCCTCCGATACGTCACGTATCCGAGCATCCTGGCGGCCTGTGCGTCCCTCAGCTTGGTCTCTTGGATGGCGGCCACGTCTATGTCTAGACGCGGCAGGAGCTCAAGCAGGTCGTTCTTCCTCCGCTGGAACCCGTCGACGTTCCAGGAGGCGACTCTCAGGGACTGCACTCTCGGAGGATCAGCCATTACTCCTGTAAAAGAGATGGCATTTTAGTGAAGAAGGCGCGCATGGCGGAGTACATCTCCTCCATTCTCGCCAGCGCGCTGACGAAGTCGGAGGGCGTACTCCACCCCTTCAGTGGCTGTTGAGGTTTGGGGGCCCCCCTAGGCGCCGCGGCGGGAGCCTGCTTCTGCCTCGCGGCGTCGGCGAAGCTCTTCGCCGCTGTCACCTTAGAGGGTTGCGTAAACTTAGCTGGTTCTGGTCCAGCCGCTGGCTTCGCTACTGCCGCAGTCCTCCTCTTTCCCGCGGTTTTCTTAGGGGCCTGGGGGCAGCCCCTGTAGCTGGCGGGATGGGGTCCGCCGCAGTTAGCGCATTTGGCCGGTGCCTCCCTCGGCTTCGTGCACTTGGCCGAGTGGTGACCCTCTCCGCACTTTACGCACCTCACCAGCGCGGTGCAGCAGCTTTGGCCATGGCCGAACTTCTGGCAGGGGTGACACTGGGAAGCCACCGCTGCCGCCTTCTGGGGCTCTACTCGGACGACGAGCGAGCAGCACCTGGTCATCTTCAGGATGCCCTCCTGGTCCAGCGGCACCTGCACCAGGACGAGGGGCATCTGCTGCCTGGTCCTCGGCTTCGTCATCCTGGTGACGCTCGCCGGGGTGAAGCCTTGGCCTCGGAGGTCTCCCTGGATTTCCTCCAGCGGGGTGCCGCAGGGGATCCCTCGGACGACTACCCGCAGTAGTCTATCCTCTTGGAGGGAGTACGTGTGGTACTCCTCTCCTTTCGCCGCCAGCAATCTGGTGAGCCGCCTGTGGTCTCCCGCGGTGGCAGGGGAGATGGCCACACCCTCTCTAACCATTTTCGCCTTGGTGAAATTGATTCTCTCCTCCTTCAAGAGAAGCGACACGACGGTCCACCGTTTGCCCTTTCTCAGGATGACGGGCAGGATTTTTTGCGGCTTTTCAGCCTCACCCGCGGTAGAGGTGGTGGTGGCGGCGGTGGCGGCGGGGGCGGTGGTTGCGGCGCTTGTGGAGGGTGCAGGGGATGGCGCAGCCTTCTTCGCCACCTTGGGCTCCTCGTCCGAAGAACCCGCGTGCCCTGAAACAGAGGAAGAAGTTACTTTCTTCCTCTTACCGCCCTTACCTTTCCCGCTGCTTATGGTGGGGGCAGGTGCGGTGGGTGCAGCCGTGGCTGGGACTGGCACTGGTGACTCCTCCATCGCCTCGGGGGTGGTCTGGCTGGGAGCTCGAGAGCCGGCCGACAGGCTCCTTATGAGCTCCTCCAGGGCTCGGTGGCGGGCTTCTGCCGCTTCTTCGCGGGCTTTCGCGGCCTCCTCCTGGTCGCGGAGTCGCTTAGTGAGCTCAGCGATGCTCTGCCTGAGCTGCTCGTTCTCGGCCCTAAGCCTGGCCAGCTTCTCGTCACGGCGAGGGAGAATTCGCCCAGCGTCGGATAGCGGGCTAGGGCTCCTACTGTCGCAGGAGCTCCCTTCGCTGCCCTCGCTGGGAGTCGGCGTTTGCGATTGAGATCGCATTGCGTCGTCCTCCTCGACGCCGTTCACTTCACTCGACACACCTAAAACAGAAATATCTGGGATCTCTCTGCCTAAGCTGGAAGATCTCAGACGGTCAGGCACACCGAATTCTTTTAAGAATAGCCTTTAAAAAGACTAGAGATTTGTCTTGTAAAAGACAAGGTTTTGTGGGGCCTCACTTCACTGTGCGCACACACTGGTTTGCACTACTTTGCCACTCACTCGTACACTAGTAGGGTAGTACCTACTCGCGTCGCTGCTGCTCGTGGCACAGTATAGAAAGACCAGTAAGGACAGCTGCACTGCGCATTTTCAGAATTCATTCATTACTATTTACGCACTCGTTTTGGTTTACGTTTCGTAGTATAACCGCTTGTGTGTCTTTTCGTTTTGTGATATTTTAGTTCTTAACCTATTTGAGTAGTTGCGTTCCAGTCCTGGTTTTAAATTTTACTATTTTGTTATATTTTTTAAAAAATAACCAAGGTACAAAAAAGTGCAATATAGTAGGAGTTTATTGTGTAGTAGGAAGTTGCAAGAACAATGCTGGAAATTATAGACATGATTTTTTTAGATTCCCAAAATACAACAGAAGGTAATTTTGCGATCATTATAGAATTATAATTAATTATAATAAATTAAGAACATAAAATATTCCTTATTATTTTCCGTGTATTGTTTTTTGTGGTAGTGCATAAAATTTGTAAGGGAGGAATATTATTTTCAACCAGCATTACATACTTATTGCAATTTGTAAACAGTATTCCTTTCTTATTTTTTGTGTTTGTAAAATTGATTGTATTTTACGATTGAAATTCATGTAAAAATTATTAACATAAAATTATTATTTTTAGAGCGAAGGAGTGAACGGTTAAATGTAAGAGAGATCTTTTGGATATAATTTTCGAATATGTGCTTAGCATTTTTCACAAAAAATGGTCAAAGATCAGAAAAGAAAACTACTTACCCCAAATGCTTATCTTACAATATTTTCTGACGATGTGGCAGGTAAAAATATTTAACGTTTATTTTGAAATAGCTATCTGTATATAAGAATGAATTCTTTCAGAACCATCACAGAAAAATGTGGAAATTTGAATGCAGTCTTGAGAATTATTTTGGTAGCATCAGACAAGGAGGAAAATCTATCTCACCAACTCCTATATAATATCTACGTGCTTCGTGGATTTCATTCGTAAATTTGCTTGCGATCGACCTCAAGCAATGCACTGAAATGTCATGAACCAATGCACATTGTATACTTTCGATTAGAAGACTTAATTCAATTTCAGAATTGCTTCTGAAGAAGCGAACATATGTCTCTTGACCAGTCAAAAAACCTAAAGCAACAACAGGGCAACCAGCCCAGGAATTGTTCAACCAAGTTACTTTTGTTTATAAGTAGGAAATAATTGATATGTTCAATTTTAAATATAAATGTACACTCGCCATAGCTTTATGCCATTTTTTTGTTAATGAAATAAAATGTTTATACAAATTGTATTTTATTAAATGTCATAGTTCCAGGTGGGAACATCTCTGTTTTATTTATTGTCTTCAAAGTTTTTATACGCTTGTTAAATTATTAATAATAAACCTCAAGATGTTTATTTTAAAAATTTTACGTAATACGAATAATAATATTCGTAATTTATTAGCTCGAAGAATTTAAACTATCATAACAATTTATTTCACACATCTAGTGTTTTTTGGTAATTTAAACAATATGTAATTATAATTTGTTGTATTATTTTTAAAAATTACACGTATTTCACAAATTTGCATGTTTATACTTGTAGCAAAACCTATTTGAATTTCTGGTGACTCGAACAAATATATAAATCTAGAAAATGTACTTATATTTGCGGAAACTATAATAAAATTGGGTAAAAAAACTGCTGGTAATAACAATATTAATTACAAATAATGAATATATATGTAGTAGTAAATAAAAACAAAAAATGTAAAATAAGGTCACACCAACTTCTATTTATTTATTTCGTTATTTAAACTATTTACATTAAATTTACTGTTTATAGATAGCTTATAAAACCAATATCATTTACTATAAATTTTCAAAATCATATTACATTTTGAGTACCACAGTTACAATTTAAATTTTGACAGTCACAGGTTACAAAGTAAATCACACCATAAACAATGGTGAAGAGAGCCTCACTCCCAAGTGGGAGTGATGCTATCTTCACTTTAAACAACAAGGTCAAAGAATTCGACTGGCGGATTTCATTCATAAATTCGTTAGCTGTCCCTACTGATCTTTCTATACTGTGCTCGTGCACTATACTAAAACGCCGTCGCGCCAATATCCTTGGCTGGATGTATGACCTCGGATGAGCGGGGTCGAGAGGGATTATCTCTCTTTACCCACTTCATCGCTGTAGGCCCGGACGCCTCGTAGAGGTGGGTTCCTTATCTCCGGTCAGCCTCGACCGCAATCGCGGCCGATGCCGGCGGCTCGAGGAACCTCCTCCTGTCCTGGCAAGCCCCGTCGGCAAGGGCTTATCTTCTGGCGCTCTTCTGTCTTCTCTTCTTTCTTCGCCGACTCGTTAACCCCCGGGGGTAGTCATGTTTTGGTCGCGGCGCGAACGCCTCCGACAAGGTAGGGGTTTGGGTTTAGTCAGGATTAGCACTGTGGCTCTAGGGAGACGCTAGGTCGAAGAACCGTAAAGGCCCTATCGTCCAGCGTCGCGGAAAGGATAGGGTAACGGCACCCGCCTAGGCGGGCGCCGGGGTAGGTTAGGGAAAAGTCAAGTCAGGTTAGGGAAAAGTCAATGTCTCTTCGTGGTCCTATTCTTGATCCTGGCGGTCCTGAAACAGAAGAAACGTCTCAACTTACCCCGCCTCCAGGAGTTGAAACCTTGGCCGCCTGTACCTGGCGGCCGCATCGGGTCGGTAGTCCACCGCCGCCTGGATCAGCTGATTGCTGTGGACTTCTGCGCGTGCGAAGGCAGCCTCCGCTCGCGCTTTCATCGCTTCCAGGGCTGGCGTGAATCCCAGATCCCGGCGAATATCGCTGTTGCGGACGAACCAAGGGGCCTCCGTCGCGGAACGCAGGGCGATATTCTCGACGGCCTACACTCTGTTCAAGTGCGTCTTCGCTGCGTATCCCCATGCTGCTCCGGCATACGTCAACTGTGGCTGCAAAACAGACTTGATTAACCTTACCTTGTTGCCAAGGCTCAGTCGGCTGTCCCTACAGAGTAACGGGTAGAGGTTCGCCCTCACAAATTTGCCTTTGCGAACCACTTCGTTGACGTGTGGCTTCCAAGTCAGCTTTCTATCTAGGGTCACCCCTAGATATCTGGCTTCGTCGGTCCACTGGATGTCCTCGTCGTTGAACGTCACGCGGCCTCTCGGCTGCGATCTGTACCTACGAGAGAACATCATACCTTTGCTTTTCTCCGCGTTGATCGCCACCTTCCAGCGGTTACACCAGTCCTCCAGTCTGCCAAGCGCTCTCTGGAGTCGCCTCGTCGCCATTTCCGGGTTAAGGGAACGGGCAAGTATGGCGGTGTCATCGGCGTAGAGGCACACGGAAGTGTCCTCCGTCCTGGGTAGGTCCGCTGTGAAGATATTGAACAAGTGCGGAGACAGCACGGCGCCTTGGGGGACGCCGGCTTCCATGGGTCGATAGGTGGACAGGGCCCCGTCCACCTTCGCACGCAGCTCTCTGCCACTTAGGAAGGACGCCACCAGCTTCACTAGGCCGACAGGGTAGCCAAAGTCGAGCATCTTTACGATTAGCCCATCGTGCCAGACCCTGTCGAAGGCCTTGGCGACGTCCAAGAAGACTGCTCCGGTCGATTCTCTGGTGTTGAAACCTGCGGAAACAAGTTCTACTAACCTGAGAATCTGTTGCTCCGTCGAGTGGCCACGGCGGTACGCGAACTGCTCGTCCGGGAGGATTTGCAGTTCTTCCGTGGTCTCGTGCAGTCTGGCCAGGATAACCCTCTCGGCTACTTTGCTCATCATGGGCAGGAGACTGATGGGCCTGTAACTAGAGGGGAACGTTAGGTTCTTACCTGGCTTAGGGATGAGAATCACGTCGGCCTTTTTCCATCTCCTAGGAAACCTGCGCAGTCTCAGGATGGCGTTGCAGATGTTCAGCAGCGCCATCACTCCCCGGTGGGGGAGCTTTCTGAGTATCCTGTTCCCGATTCCGTCGTGTCCTGGTGCTTTGCGGGGGTTCAGGTGGCGCAGGATATCCTTCACCTCCTCCGGAGTAGCGGGTCTGATGGGTTCTGCATCGGGTAGGCGTCTTAGACGCCGCACACGGCGCTCCACCTCGTCGGTGTGGTCCTCGTCCTCGTCGTCGAGAAGGTTTTCCCTACACTGCAGTTCAAGGCTGTCCGCGAACGCTTCTGCCTTGTCCCGCTTGGTGTAGATTCCATCCCATCCCATCCCATTCTCGCCGTGAATCGGAGGTATCGGACGGCGGGGAGCCCTCAGCGCCTTCTGCATCTTCCACAGACCTACGTCTCCAGGATTCAGCGACTCCAGGTGTCTATGCCACCGCTCCTGGTAGAGTTCGTCCAGGGCGGCTTTGACTCTCCTGTTGAGCTGGTTGGCGACTTGCCTATCGCGCGGGTGGCCGGTTCTCATGGCCCGTCGCTTAGCCGCGCGTCTCTCCCTGATCTGCTCCTGCAAGTCAAAAGGTAACTCACCTGCATAGTCCGCGCGTCTCCTTTCCGTCCTCTCGGTGGTGCTGCTTTCCAGGGCGGTGCGGATATCCGTCTCAAGGCTCACGACTGCTGCCTCGAGGTCCGTTTCGTCCTGGATGACAGGGACTGGTCGACAGATCCGTTGCATTTCTGCACGAAACCGCTCCCAGTCGGTCTGTCTCCTAACGACGGTTGCCTCGTCGCGACGCTCCTGCCCTAGCTCGAGCAGGATAGGCGAGTGGTTCGTGGAACCCTCGTGGTGCGTCGTCAGAGCGGCCTCCATCGGTATTGCCTTGAGCAAAGCGATATCCAGCACGTCCGGCCTAGCTGCTCCTTTCTGGAAGGTTGGCTCATCGGGTCCGTACGCAAGCACGTCGTCGTGGTTCCGCAAGAATTGCAGAAGCACCCTGCCTCGTGTTGAGGTGGTCGTGCTGTTCCACTCCGGCGATTTTGCGTTAAAGTCGCCGATGGCAACCGTTCGCGGCCATGCCCCCATGACCGCCTCCAGGTCGTCGTCCAAGAGCGGGAGAGATGCTGACTGGTAACAGGATACCACGGCGATATCTCCTTGGCGGGTGCTCACAGAGACTGCCACGGCTTCCATGTTCACCAGCTGCGGGACCTGCAACATATGATGTTCGATACCTGTTCTGACTAGCAGGGCGACTCCTCCTCCTTGTCTGGCCGGCCGGTCCCTCCGATACGTCGCGTATCCGAGCATCCTGGCGGCCTGTGCGTCCCTCAGCTTGGTCTCTTGGATGGCGACCACGTCTACGTCTAGACGCGGCAAGAGCTCAAGCAGGTCGTTCTTCCTTCGCTGGAACCCGTCGACGTTCCAGGAGGCGACTCTCAGGGACTGCACTCTCGGAGGATCAGCCATTACTCCTGTAACAGAGATGGCATTTTAGTAAAGAAGGCGCGCATGGCGGAGTACATCTCCTCCATTCTCGCCAGCGCGCTGACGAAGCCGGAGGGCATACTCCACGCCTTCAGTGGCTGCTGGGGTTTGGGGGCCCCCCTAGGCGCCGCGGCGGGAGCCTGCTTTTGCCTCGCGGCGTCGGCGAAGCTCTTCGCCCCCGTCACCTTAGGGGGTGGCGTAGACTTAGCTGGTTCCATTTCTACTGTTGGCTTGGCTACTGCCGCAGTCCTCCTCTTCCCAGCGGTCTTCTTGGGGGCCTGGGGGCAGCCCCTGTAGCTGGCGGGGTGGGGTCCGCCGCAGTTGGCGCACTTGGCCGGCGCCTCCCTAGCCTTCTTACATTCGGCCGAGTGATGGCCCTCGCCGCACTTCACGCACCTCGCTAGCGCGGTGCAGCGGCTCTGGCCATGGCCGATCTTCTGGCAGCGGTGACATTGGGAAGCCACCGCTGCTGCCTTCTGGGGCTCCACGCGGACTACAAGTTGACAGCACCTCGTCATCTTTAGGATGCTTTCCTGGTCCAGCGGCACCTGCACCAGGACGAGGGGCATCTGCTGCCTGGTCCTAGGCTTCGTCATGCGAGTGACGCTCGCTGGGGTGAAGCCCTGGCCTCGGAGATCCTCCTGGATCTCCTCCAGCGGGGTGCCGCAGGGGATGCCTCTTACGACTACTCTCAGTAGCCGGTCTTCTTGGAGGAAGTACGTGTGGTACTCCTCTCCTTTGGCCGCCAGTAGCCTGGTGAGCCGCCTATGGTCTCCCGCGGTGGCAGTGGAGATGGCGACACCCTCTCGCACCATCTTTGCCTTGGCGAAGTTGATTCGTTCTTCCTTGAGAAGGAGCGAGACTGCGGTCCAGCGTTCGCCCTTCCTGAGGATAACGAGCGGGATTTTTGCCGGCTTTTCAGCCTCACCCGCGGTGGAGGTGGTGGTGGCGGCGGTGGCGGCGACGGCGGTGGTCGCGGCGCTGGTGAAGGGTCCAGGGGATGGCGCGGCCTTTTTCAACACCTTGGGCTCCTCGTCTGAAGAGCCCGCGTCCCCTGAAACAGAAGAAGTCGTCACCTTCTTCCTTTTGCCGCCCTTACCTTTGCCGCTGCTGGTGGGTGCGGCTGTGGTGGGGGTGGCTGCTGTCGGGGCTGGCGACTCGTCCATCGCCTCGGGGCTCGAGAGCTGGTCGACAGGCTCTTTATGAGCTCCTCCAGAGCTCTGTGACGGGCTTCTGCCGCTTCCTCGCGGGCTTTCGCGGCCTCCTTCTGGTCGCGGAGTCTTCTGGTAAGCTCGGCGATGCTTCACCGAAGCTGTTCGTTCTCGGCCCTGAGCCTATCCATCTCCTCGTCACGGCGAGGGAGAATTCGCCCAGCGTCGGATAGCGGGCTAGGGCTCCTACTGTCGCAGGAGCTCTCTTCGCTGCCTTCGCTGGGGGTCGGTGTTTGCGACCTAGATCTCATCGCGTCGTCCTCCTCGACGCCGTTCGCTCTGCTCGACACTTCTGCAACAGAAATATCTGAGATCTCTCTGCCTAGGCTGGGAAATCTCAGACGGTCAGGCACGCTGAATTTCTTTTAAGAAGCCTTTAAAAAGACTTAGAATTTGTCTTATAAAGACAGAGGTTTTGTGGGGCCTCCACTTCACTGTGCGCACACACTGGTTTGCACTATTCACCACTAACACGTACACTAAGTAGGGCAGTACCTACTCGCGTCGCTGCTGCTCGTGGACTGATAAAAAAAAAACGCCGTCCTTAAGCCGCTGCATATATACTAGGGCAGGCCAGAGAATGGAGTAGGGAGAATGATCGTCAACATGCGCAAACTTTCTAATGTAGGGCGCTGACATCTTCTAACCCAAATGTCAAATTTTATACAGGGAGTAATCAATATTTTAGGGCTGTTTGCAATTACATCAACATTCTTTAACGCAGTAAATCGTATGCAAAATTGTTAAAAAATAAAACTATTTTTGTAACTATTCAGCAATTGATGTTGAAGTAAAAAAAAAACATATTTTAAAAATTGGAATATTTTGAAAATGATTTTTTTACGCAATTGAATATTAATATCAATTATAAGAAAAATCTTCTTTAGATTGAAAGTTAAACTAATTTTTTGACAATTTATATGCAATTTGTATTAAAAAAATCTATCGCTCTGCGTTACTTTTGATAGTGTAAACATTTTGTAGATACCACTTTTCAGTTACGCCTGAAAACGGTATGTTAATAAAAAAAATATTAAATTAGCTCATGACTATTTTTAAGTTACGAAAAAATTATGTAAATCTCTGTCTTGTCAATCAGTTCTTATAACTCAATTTTGGCAAACGGTGGACAGCATCTCAAAGCAAAGCATAGCATGTAAGATGGGTGGTTTGGCTCACTTCATTCTATGACAATAAAACTCAAATTAATGAAAATGTCATTGTTCTATTTTGCAAAGCAAAATAATAAAGATTACTAGAGCTACAATTAAAACTTACGTACGTCTTGTGTTTATTTTTTATTTCTTTTATTTATTAACTTACCTTGGATATGTACAAAATTAGGGAAAAGGGGAAGATTATAAAAAGAACACCTACTTTATTTATTTTCTGTCGACAATGAAGATTATTAACAAAAACCTGATTATATATGACTATGAATGACTGAGTGGAATATAAATGAGAATTAGAGTGTCGTATTCAGCGCTGAATTCACAGGGGAAAAGAGCACGGCAGAGAAAACCCCGATGCAAACAAATATCTGTAATTCTGTTGTAATGATAAATTAAACTCTTTACAAAATACAATACCACAGCCCTGGAAAAAGCCTTAACATTCAGCTATCATGATAATGGTAGGTCCCAGGCCTATATCCGTCAGCACCTAAATAAAAAGAAAAACAACAACAGCAGTGTGGCCATAACTGGTAATTTTTAGCTTTTTAACGATAGTTAATCTGCTGGTTCCGAATAAAAAAGAGGCCCAGCTAGCCGATGTCAATAAAGATTGTAATAAAAATAAAAACTTTGACATTAATTACAACTCACCAGTTAGGTTTTTTCCTTAAACTTGCTTGCTATTAAACATTCTCCGAACCTGGGCAATGAGCGGTATCTACTTCTACAATTTGGATAGATAAAAAAATATCTCAATATCAGTTTACCACGAGTTAATTCTCAAATAAATGGTATTCTCTTAACCATAATCATGTCTTAGTAATTTTAAATAGTTTTAAGTGATTTTTATTGCTTAAATACCTTATTAATGTATTTGAAATTTATTTACCTTGTTACTATTTTACATTTTCGTCTTTTTTGTGTTTTAATTATATTTTAATCCGTCGATAATGTTGATTCTTGTATAATTGATGAAGAAGATTCTATAGTACTTGTCGAAAGTACTGATATATTGGATGACGAGAAGGTGTCAAATGCATCAATTTGAACTTTTCCTAATTTCAGTGAAGGTATCGCATTAGGCTTCAATAATCTTTTACCAGAAAGTTTTACAAAGTCTTACTTTTTAAAATGCTCTGAACAAACAATTTTATTTTTCGACCACACAAATGTTTCATTAGATTTACCCAAAACTTGTAGCCACTCTTTCTGCAAATCATCTTTAGGAAACCTGTAAAGAAAAAGTATTATACCGTAGTTTGAAGTTATATTAGTCTCAATCACGGATTTCTTAAGGCCGCATTCGGACGCTCCTGTCTAAAATCATGGTGGAAATGAGAAATATTTCCCTTTTAGTTCAGAAGACCCTTTATAGATGTCGCCATATGTATAATAATAATAATAATATATTTGAATAAATAATTTCGTCGGTGACCTTGGCTGCAAGACATTGTGCGATATTGCCACCGTTTGCCTTTGCCGCCTGTTCTTTACATGAGTCATAGGTCATAAGTTTGAGCTGCTTAAAATTATAAGTGCGCTATAAGTTTGGAAGTGAAGTCGTAGTGAATTATTAGTGAAGAATTTGCCTAGTTTTTTCTTTTTTATTCGGTAATTATTTACATTAGCGTAAAACTCTCCAATCTTAGCAAAAAAAATTCCTACCCCCCTATTTTCGAGGGTGCTGATCACGAATCTGAAGTCAGATTTCGGCGCTCGCATGTAGTTTTTGAAAAAAAAATTTTTTTTAATTATAACCTCTATTTGTACATTATATTAGGTTGAAATTGCAATGTTCATCTCTGCCCCATCTGCCTTACTCATTTCATGACATCACACTGTTGTCAAAATATGTATGTATGTATTTTGAAAAAATTTTTTATCGAAAACTACATGTGAGCGCCGAAATCTCAGATTCGTGATCAACACCCTCGAAAATAGGGGAGTAGGAATTTTTTTTGTTAAGGTTGGAGAGTTTTACGCTAATGTAAATAATTATCTTGATTTTTATAAAAATGTTATTTTATATCTAATTGCTCAAAAAACATTAACTTTTTTTTTGTTTATAAAACTTTCAATCATTCAATAAACACGAATGGAAAAACAAGTGAATTCAATGTTAAAACCGCAACCCAGCTGAATAAGCATTTCTTTACGATATTTTCGCACATTTATACTCAAGTTTTAGGACTTATGTTTTATTAAAATTATAGCGGCATTACAGATGAAAAAGTTACATTTTGATATAATACCTAATTATAAAATAATAGGTACCTATGTAAACTTTAGTCCTATGATAGATAAAAATTAACACTTCTTTCAAGAACAAATAAAAAAATAAATAGTTTCAATATCTATTGTATTTATCCAAGACTATGTAGTAACTTTGAATATTTTTTGCACAACCGCGCAACACTGCTATGAAACCCTCTCTTCAATTGCCAAAACAACGACGGCGACACGTGGTGACAAACTAGCTCAACTAAATTCTGACATTTATTTGACAATTGACAGCATTTCTCTATTATGAATCCGATGTTTATTTAGGTATCATTTTTTTCTAAATTCTTTTATAAAATCTCAATTTGTTGTGATAATGTGAAAGAATAATCCACGCGATGGACAGGTTAAATTTAAATAGTGTTATGGTTTTGTTTATAAAAATACAATGAGTTCAGTGTTAAACAGGGTATCAAAAACCTCTTTCCAGACATTAGCCAGATAATAATATATTAATTTCAAGTAGTGCACTTTGTTCTAGAAGTATGTATTTGTCTAATCATGGCAAAAAAATTATTTATTTTTAGAGAACAGAGAAGAAATTGATACCTAAAAATGATGTCTAAATCACGTACTTTTTCAATATGGCGGCTCACTGAAAATGCCCCCTTAAATTAAACTGGATCGCTAATAGTATAGGATGGGGGAAATGCGAAATAGCTGTAACTACGGGGTCGCCATACTGTGCTAAAATTTAGGGATTTTGATTACAGCATATATGTAATACTACTATATTGCGGGTTTCGGCCTACGAATTCAGCCGAGAACTTTGTGCTCTCTTTGTTCGTCTGATGCACTTGTGAGAAATGCGCATGCGCGGAATTGATTTACACATCCAATGAAATTAAACTTCTAAAATAATACCGCCCACCTACCATCCACTTCGTCAACGGCTTGTTTTAAATTTTTAACCTAGAAAAATACAAACTAAACACTAACCTATTTCTAACAGTGACAGTAAATAGTTATTTGATTTAGTAAATCATCTTTTGAAATGAAAAGAAATATAAAACAAGGAAGTAAATGTGTTTTAATTAGAATCTGATTACACAAACAGTGAGAGAGTGTTAAATATACCTATAAAAAAATTAATTAAGAATTGAATATGAAAACATAACTATAAGAATGGTGTCCGAGAATATTTACAGAAATAACTTTATTTTTAATAAAATAGGCTCAACAGTGCAAGAATGCCTAGAAATAGATAAAATAATATATATTTATATGTATGTAAACGATTAATGATAATAATAATAATACTAATAGTACGATTTGAGAAACGCATAAACGAAGTAGTTCATAAAGACGGATGTTTATTGATATCCCACTTCTGATTTGTAATATTTTAAACAATTAACTACTCTCCTATAGTCTTACAAAACACAAAACAATGGCGCTACTAGCCTACTATATTTTATAAACAGTCAATGTTTATTTATACTACTGGTTTTCACTCACCACTACTACTGTGAACTGTGAACTGGAACGTGCTTACTCAAATGACCTATGAAAAAGAACCACAATAAGTGTCTAGCCCCCTTATCAAATTATAGTTACCCCATCATTCATAATTATACTTAATTATCTCATATCTAACACTATCACGTGGTACCCAAGCATCTGTCTTTTTACATCCTTCAATATTTCAGCGCAAGCCTTACAAATATTGACTGAATCATCATCTCATCAATACAAAGGATCTGCTTTGCCTCTGACCGCTCAACCCCAGGGAGAGCGCAGCCTAGGATGGCACAGCCAAGGCCAGTACTTTCACCTATACCCCGTACCCCTCCAGTACACATCCTAGGGGCTAAATAAAAACATGCCCGTCGGTCCGCACGCCCACATCAGCCATCTATACCTACGGCTGTGGCTCCTCGTTCCGACACATTATGCACAACCCACCAAAGGCCTTCACACACCTTTGTGGACCCGACAAAGCAGCCTTGACCACTACATGCTACATAAGACAGTCAGTTCAGTACCACCCTATCTAAAGCTCACGTGGCTGTTATAATTGACGCACCCTGTAGATCTTATTTATCAATTAGCTAATATAGCTACTCTTTACTATCAAAACTGGCCTAACACTAATCTAATAAGAACTCACACATAATATAACTATTCTAATAAGAACTAGGACCTTAGTGAGAAACTCACCTGTATATATAAAACAATGGTAAATAACTAGCACGCTCACAATTCACCTTTTCACTAGCTTTACTAATTAAGCAATGACTCGAATAGTCTTTAGAATCTCTGTTTCGAGGCAATACTCTTACAGCCAGCCCTTTTAGGCCCTTATCGGAAATATAAACAAACTCGCGCCAGTGTTTATGTTTCACCCAACATAGGCAAATTCTTTCGTAGACTAAATATCTAATAATCTACTGTGCGTTTTAAAACTTACTTTACATTCGGCCATCCTGCATTTAGACTCGTCCCGAGGCTACTCCCTTCTTAATCGGTTGAGCTGGAGCCATCATCGTCGGACAGCATCACTCCATCCGATTCACTTGAATCTCCACTCTCTGAATCATCCGAAACACCACCTGGCACAACCCACGGTTTCATTTGATCTACCGCCACTGTGTTTTCATACACTCTCTAAGACCCTTTTAACTACCATGGGTCCAGCATATGGCACAGTTAATTTTTTTGATCCACTCGCTTGGTCTTGCTTTTGAATCACTACCCCTTCTTTGTACTTTCGTGGTTTCTTTCGTTTCCGATCGAAGTAGTCCTTTTGCCGGTTTGCCTCTCTCTCAAGTTTCTCACCCACATCTGCCCGGATCTTAACAATATTTTCTATCATCCTAGGCAGTTGGCTGACTTTGTCCAAAAGATCGTTATTAAAATTTTCAACATAACATCACTTGACATCTTTCACTCAATTTGAATTACTTTCACACACCGCTTTTATATTTTATTAATTATCAAGCTTACCAATCGTACTACAACTAACCCTTAAATGAAAAAAGATACATAGTAAAACTGTGCCTTTATTCACTTTGAAAAAGATTTGAAAAATACAATCTTAACAAACTAAATGGTATAGTGTCCTCTGCGTCATTTGGTGGCATACCAAATTATATTAAAACTGGTTTGGTAGCTTGCTTGTTAGACTAATTTTACCAACAAGTTTCTCAAACTGAGTTGGCTTCATCCCCAAAAAATGTAACATTAATTGACTATAAACACCTAATTCTTTGTATCTCAAAATTCACTCTTGAATCCACAGTGAACTCTTTATTCTATTTTTCTGTATCTTCACAATAATCGTACGAGGAACATTTTTTTGTTTCAATATTCTCATCGTTTCACAACTGAACATTGTCTTCCTACAATGAATGGATGTGTATGACACAAGTGTATTTAAGAAATATGTAAACGATTCAACCTTTATTGTAAATTTAGAGCTTCTAGACACAAATTTATAGCAATTTCTTTCAGAATGTAAACAGTCCCTACTTGACATATATGTATGGATACAAATGTCAGATGTAAATGTACCTTAAGCTTTTTATCAGAAATATCTATCTATCTATGATCTATCTGCTAAAAATTCACAACAAATATATATTTAAACAAAAATAATTTTCAGTTATAAACATACCTATCTAATATATTACCTAAATTGATCTAAATTCTTAGTTATTGTACAGGGTGGGCAAATAAGCGAGGTAAGCGGCTGTATCTCAGAAACTAATGATCGTAGAGAGCTACTGTAAAAATTTTTATAGGTAAAGTGGGCAAGGGAAAATGCTGGAAATTATTTTCAGGTTTCCAAGATGGCCGCCAGTGGGCGTTTCCACCATCCTGAATTACATAAAGTTACGTTTCTCGCGATTTTCCCCAATGAATGTAACAAAAAATTATTTGCGTTTTAATGTTAACTTAAAGTCGAACATTTTTTGTAAAAACAATTTTTCTCTATCTTTCGAAATAAAGTGGTGAGGGGTATTTGAATGTTGTTTTAAATAAATGCCTGTAACTTCGAAACGGCTTAATAGATTTGGATAAATTTGGTATTATTAAAAAGAGCATTTCTTGGGCTTTTCAAGTTTCTCGTAATCATGACAGTTGTGACCTACACGGCCGCCGATAGAGGGCGTTATTCGATATTATAACCAAAATATTGGATTTTCTCAAAAAATTTAAATGCGATGATATGACTTTTTTTATACTAGAAAATAGACAAATGACCAACCAATAAGCCTGTGCAAACCGCATCTTAATATCTTTTTCCTAACTCAAATTATTAAAAAAAATACTAAACCAGGAAAATTCATATATCCCCATGCGTCGGTTGCTTTCGATAAAAAGGCATGTAGTAGGCCATGGACCGACAATCGCCTAACAAAAATATTGACAAGTAACGTCAAACTTTTGTCACACGCAGCCTAATATTGTTGATTTGTACTTTTTAATTAAAATGCCTCTCACAAATAATGAAGCCGTTGACATGATTGCGATTTATTTCGAGTGTTTTCAAAATGCAGCTATAGCTGCAAGACAGTATGCGGCACGGTATCCAGATCGCCGTCATTACGGGAGAAGAATGTTTCCGCGCTTGGTACAGCGATTACGCGATACTGGAAGTTTTCGTCGTCCTAAACGTCGCAGGCGTCGCAATGGAAGGACTGAAGAAAACATTATCAATGTCTTGGCTTACATAGAATTTGATAGACATGTAGGAACTAGAACATTGTCTCTAGACTTGGGAATAGCACGAACAACTGTTAGAAATATTTTGAAAGATTATAGGTAAATAATTTTATCTTATTCCAAGTATCTTAGCACACACACTCAAATACACAATTCAGTGTTATTCTGATTATATTATTTTTACGCATATGTTGTTTTTTACTTATAGATTACATTCTTACTACATAGTCTTGCACCAGGCGCTAAATGAACAAGATTTCGATAATAGATTAAATTATTGTCAATGGATGCTAGGCATGCTTGAGGAAAACAGAAATTTCTTAACGGAAATTCTCTGGACCGACGAGGCTACCTTTAGTAGTGATGGTAGAGTAAACCGTCATAATATGCATTATTGGTCCGCTGAAAATCCGCATTGGTTAAGAGAAGTGCAGCACCAGGGACGCTGGAGCCTAAATGTGTGGTGCGGTATCATTAGGGACAGAATTATTGGACCTTATTTTTTTTATCAAGCTTTAACTGGTAACCGTTTCTTAGAGTTTTTGACCAACGACTTGTCAATTTTGTTGGAAGATGTGCCACTCGAAACTAGGAGAACTATGTTTCTGCAATTAGATGGTTGTCCGGCACATTATTCAATTAATGTTCGAAACCATATTAACGGGACCTTTCGAGAACGCTGGATAGGAAGGGGAAGCCTGTTTCCTTGGCCGGCAAGATCTCCGGACTTCACATGTCTTGATTTTTACTTGGACACGAATGGATATGGAAAACAGAATTCGAAACTCAATTCGTCAACTATCAGCGGCAGAAATCGAGGCTGCGGTTCTGTCGACTCAAGAAAGACTGGAACAATGTGTGGAATATGACGGAAGGCAATTTGAACACAGAAGGCATTAATCTTTTTTCAAAATCCTTTTCAGGACCACAACTTTATTTAAAAGGAAAATCGCTTATAAATACGAAAACGTGTGACTTAAAATCACAGCACTAAATAAACTGACATTTCTTATGAATACTTTAGAGAGGAGTTTGTCTTTTATTTCCATGGCCTACTACTTGCTTTCTTATCGAAAGCAGCCGATGCATTTTTAAACGGGGATATATGAATTTTCCTGGTTTAGTATTTTTTTTTTAATAATTTGAGTTAGGAAAATGATATTAAGATGCGGTTTGCGCAGGCTTATTGGTTGGTCATTTGTCTATTTTCTAGTATAAAAAAGTCATATCATCGCATTTAAATTTTTTGAGAAAATCCAATATTTTGGTTGTAATATCGAATAACGCCCTCTATCGGCGGCCGTGTAGGTCACAACTGCCTTGATTACGAGAAACCTAAACGCCCAAGAAATGATCTTTTCAATGATACCAAATTTATCTAAATCTATTAAGCCGTTTCGAAGTTACAGGCATTTATTTAAAACAACATTCAAATACCCCCCACCACTTTATTTTGAAAGATAGAGAAAAATTGTTGTTACAAAAAATGTTCGGCTTTAAGTTAAAATTAAAACCCAAATACTTTTTTGTTACATTCATTGGGGAAAATCGCGAGAAACATAACTTTATGTAATTCAAGATGGTGCAAACACCCACTGGCGGTCATCTTGGAAACTTGAAAATAATTTCCAGCATTTTACCTATAAATTTATTTACCGTAGCTCTCTACGATCATTAGTTTCTGAGATACAGCCGCTTACCTCGCTTATTTGCCCACCCTGTACAATGCTCGTCACCTTAAAGCACAGTATATAGAAACAGTAAATTCACTGGCTATCTAACCTATTTATAAAAAATGGACCATGGTTTGATTTTTTTTGTCGGTTTAAGACGACTGCGCAGAGACCACGCGCAAGTAGGGGAAGTACGAGGGCAGACTGTAAATTAATACCAAAGTTAAACTACGAGGGGATCTCAAAAATTATATCCTTCAGTTTATTACATAACCTAATTATGACGCATGATAATAAAAGGTTTTATTTAAATTGTAAATCAATATGTATCAAATTATTTCTTATTCCAATATAAAAATGATGCATATTATTAATTCTTCGCACAAGTAATGTCGCATTTGACTGAAGAAGGTTTTTTGAAAATAATAGTTTATATCGTACACGCTCAATAAAACAAAAGGCCGAATTATTGCACCAAATAAAAGAGATCTTCAAATAGGTACTTAACAAAAGTATTCAGTAATTAAAATAATAATACATTGGTCAAAACTTGTTTTGATCTTGGACCTAGAATGAAACATATTTCTTTAAGTAAAACAAAACTGTTAAATTGTTGAATGGATGGGAACACCGGATTATAGAGTGGTATTGAGAATACTAATGAATCATAATAGCTATGAAAAAGAGCGGATTACTAGGTTTGTTGAATCAGGAAACAGCAGATTATTGAGCTATATTTAATCGGTAAAATTAAATTTATTCTTAAAACCTTATTTTATACAATTTTTGCTTGAAATAGGTGAATATTATTTATCTCGTAATATATGTTTCTCTAAGTCTTACTTTCTTAACTGTTTTTTTATCGTTTGTATTTAATATTTCTGAATAATTTTCAAGGAAAAAAGGAATAACTTTTTTTATATTATATTTCTTTGATACATTTTATTATTTACATATTGTAGTCGGGTCTCTTTATTGTCAAATAACATGGGTGTCTAAATTTTACGTATATTGTTTTTTCTTTAGTTCTTTAATGCACTGGACTAAGCAAATTGGGAGACTTGGGAGTGGCGTAAAATAAAAATCAATTACAAATGTCTATGTATATTATAAAAATTGGTAAAAATTGAAACAGGAAACAATGAACAATAAAAATACACAAGAGAAAATGAGTACATACAAGGCTCTTAAGATCTTACTATCAAAAAGAAGCAAATTTAAAGCAGCCACTAAACAGAGCAGAAAATAATAAATTTTATCTAGAATCGAATGGACAAACGCAGTGTCACACTAATATTTACAAATTTTTTACTATCGATAATTTTATAGGATGTTTATTTATTCTTAGACATTTTATTTCCCTGTTTGCAAATTTCAGGGTATAGTAAATTCGTACCCGAGTAAATAACGACAAAAAATAATCAAATGGGAAATTCTGACATGGGTGATCAAATCTAATATTAGCAAATTTTTCTTTTAATTTATGTCCTACCTGTTTCGCAACCGCAATTTCATTAAAATTGTCTACAAATTGATTTTCCAGTTCAATGAAAAAATTTAAAAAATCCTCATTAGGCATTTGCAAACTACCAAATGCATCTGTTTCTGTGGCTGCAAATGCTTTAAAATGTGAAAAAACATTGGTAGCATCTAAACTTCTTTTTGATTTTGCATAATCTGTACATACATCGCATGTGTGCTTTTTAAGACATTTATTTATACAATATCCAGCAACATACCCTAAGCAATTTCCTTCTGAACTTTTCAGATTAACATAATCCCGAGTTTCAACTTTTAAAGGTCTATATGGCACACGCGATGGAGTCAAACATTGAATTTTTTGTATAATTTCTGGAGTTATTACAGATAAAATTTCATTAAAATCATTTAAACAATTTGCACCTTCAGCATGTTCAAAATAATTAATAGCAAAAAGCTTTTTAAAAGCCCTAGAAAACTGAATCGGTGTGGGGTTTCTTGCATTTCCACAAGTGTTTCGTATTTTACCAAAATAATTTTCTAAACAATCTTGATTTAAATTCCTGGTAAAAATATGTTTAATATTTTTAGTTTTTAAAATTTCCCATAATTTTAATGTTGATTGGATGGTGAATCTTTTATATGCAAATTTTTAAATAAATTATCCATTTCAATTAAAAAATCAACTTGGTTTTGGGAACCTATAAATGGCTTATTGAATTCTTTACAATTTGTAAACCTAGAAGAATTTAAAATATCAAATAGTTTATCCATTTTTTCAATAAAAATAGCTGTACCTGTAGCTTCTGGAGGTAATTCCTTATGTCTGATTGAAGTCTGCATTGCAACAGCTACAGAATAACTAAATATTTGTGATGCATATTTAACTTTCATCCGCTGAAAATTTGATGGATAAATATGGTTATCTGTTAACTTATGTGCTAATCGATATTGTTTATTTTTATCGATGTTGTATAACTGTTCTAAATATGATTTATTTGTGAATACACCATCAAAAATAAATTTATGTGAAAAAAAATTGTTACGGGTAGATTTTAATAAATGTGGTGTATCAAACATGTACAAAACTTTTTTATTACCAGCATAAAAGAAAGGCTCATCAGTAGTGACTTTAAATTCATTTTTCACTAAGTTATAAAAATTTGACCCCTGATCTGATACAACTGCCATCCATTCAGTCCTATGTTATCAAGGCGGTGAATGGTTTCGCAAATAATTTCTTTTAAATCTGCTACATTACATGCAGATTTTACAAAAAAATAAGCCAACGGTTGTTTCCATTTACCGCTAATGCTTCGTGCCATTACAACGAGAGCATTTGTAGCTGGCTCACATTTTTTTGCATTATGAACATCTATACAGAGAATGCGGTGTCTATTATTTATATCTAATAAATCTACCTGAATTTGTAGTGCACGAAAAATAAAGTCGTTAAAACCCGGATTAATTTCCCAATTTCTGCTTATTCTTTGCAATGTGGTCTTAGAAGGAAGACAAAATAATCCACGTAGCTCTTTGTATGCTTGTGGTCCCAAAAAATATAATGCTAAGGCAAATTGTTTCATCTCATTTGAATATCTAACACCTTTGGGAGACTTTTTCAACAGAGACATCTGGAGTTTAACAAAAGCTGAAAAACTTTCTGAATATTGTTCATCTAAAAATCTGCCCACATCTTCAGCAGTTATATTAGTTTCTATGCCTGTTTTGGTCTTCCTTTCTAACTGTCTCGTTAAATTCTTGACTGTTCGCTTCAATTTTAACTTCCTTGGAGTTTGGGAGGATAACGATGAAGGTGTTTGAGTTTGTTCATCTGAAACAAAAGGGGACATATATGTTTTTCCCAATACAAAATATAGAATGAGTGATTTGTATAAAATATTACTGTGAATTTAGAATTGAAAGGATAGCAATTGCGTAATTTTCCACTAATTTACAAATAATTGTATAAAAATGTATTTTTATAAAACACTTTACCTATCGACAAAATATCTCCTGCCTGAGAAGTTGATGTTGTTGGACTCTCAAATACATTTCTCATGGAATCTGTAATAGAAAATAATTCTTAATATTTATTGATTTATGAACAATACAACTATGTTACCTGTTGACAAAACATCCGACTGAGAAGTTGATGGCAATGGATTGTCATATATACTTCTTGCAGATTCTGTAATATAGAACAATTATCCATATTATGTGATTTGTGAGTTTTGTCAATATTTTCAAATATGCATATAAAATTTTATTATAGATACATTACCTATTGACTGAATACCTTCTGACGGAGAGGCTGATGGTATGGAACTGTCATGTATACTTCTTGTGGATTCTGTAATAAGAATTATTCACATTTAGTGGTTTATGAACTTTATTGTCTTAATTCTATAACTTTCTGTATGATTTTTGGATATAGAATTTAACTACATAATCTTGAGATATTTGAAAAAATATATAGTAGGCTCCTTGCGAATAATGTAATATTTACCCTCGTATTTACCTGTTTCATTTTCCACCTCTGTAATTATTTGGTTATCTGCATCTTCTTCCAAAATGAAATCTAAACAAGATAATGTATATTTATATTTGAAAAAATAGTTAATATAAGCAATTTGTAGATAGGGTTAATGAACAAATTCAAGGTATGCACGTCATTTATCAATCAAATTAGTTTTTTTTTTTATTAAGCTTTACATTGACAACCACTCTAACATAAACAGAGATAAAAGATTGACAATTATGTTAGCATTGTGGATTATAGTGTTTTGTAAATTATATTGTGCCGCAAAGGCGGCCTGCTTAATAATAATATACCACCCCTACTTCCGCACAAGTCTTCGACTTCTGGGCTAATCCTCGTGATTAGAATGAGGGGTAGAGATATTATTATTATATATACATTAACTTTGTGATTCAACTATAATCATATTTATCTACAACCGTCATGTAATGACTATGATTTGATATTGTTGATATTGTTTCTAGCATCATATCTCACTTGTTACATACGTAACTATTAATAATTAGTTGATATAAAAATACTCACCACAGTCAAATGATGGAATAGCATCTTTTTTTAACCGATTTCTTAGCAAACTGGCAAAGCATTCGCTTCTAAAGTGAAGACTACATAATCTTAGGCGATTATAACATTCGATGGAACTATAAGCATTATATTCTGGATTCCCTAGAAGACGTTTCCATAAAGAACACCTGTTCAATAAAATATGAATAAATTATAGTATACAACAAACCTGTGTAAATTATTTTTTGTCTCAAAACTTTTGAAACATTTTATATTTGTACCTACCCCAAAAATATTTTATATTCCTTGGCAAAGCAAAATAAAATAATTGTATTAATAAAACACTTACTAAAATACATAATTTAAATAAAAACATACCTTGCTTCGTCTTTAGGGAAACGAAATAAACTTATATTATCATGGCTACTTGAAGTGCAGCCTGGAGCACAACATTTCTTCGCACCTTCACTCATATTTATAGTTTATTAAACAGAAAAAATTATTAAATCAAAAGCGATCTACACACAATTATAATCAGTACAAGCACATAACCACCATAAGTATACACAATCATAACCTCATTTAAATCTTGGGCGGACTTGTTGGACTAGGGCAGGGATTGCTATTGCGCATAGACCACGCGTCTCTTTACCGGACTTTTAGAACAGTGGGGATGTGGTCCACAAAAGAGGGGGAGTGAATTTACTGTTTCTATATACTGTGCCTTAAAGTCACCACCTCTTGCGCTGCTCTCATTCTATCGCGCCCCACCACAAATAACTCCGGACCGCGTTTAAATTCAAACTGGAGTGGGATCTGATGATATGTATGCGTACATGCTATACGATGGCACCAAAAACTGGTGAGACTATGGAGTAGCGATAGACTACTCTGTATGTTCGTTTATATTTTGTTTCCATTAATTGAAATAATTCTGCAATTACTGAAATTGGTATCGTATATTCAATAGAATAAATAAGGCAAATAAAAAAAAAATAAGTATAGAAAACGAACTCATAAATTAATATGAGCCTGCCTCTCATATATTTTCATTATGACAAAAAAAATGAGACGTAGAT
The DNA here is from genome assembly GCA_037114965.1 of Monochamus alternatus. NCBI lineage: Eukaryota > Metazoa > Arthropoda > Insecta > Coleoptera > Cerambycidae > Monochamus > Monochamus alternatus. The sequence goes on along the minus strand of CM073435.1, from coordinate 29,245,380 downwards.
GTATATTTTAGTTAAGTAAACGTCGGAGTTACCGAACATTTATAAAATTATTTCTTTTATTCTCTCTCAGTATTCCTTGCAATACGGCATATGTAGATTTCTTTTTCTAATTGGGCCGTTACAAGAAACATTAATCAAACGTAAACTTAGTTTAATATAAAATTTGGATTTTCCCTACTGCAATAATTCTTATGTTAGATCATAAATTATTATTGCAATGTCGGAGTTGTTGAAAAAGTCAAAAACAAATTGACTTTTTTACTATTTTTCTATGTTATGTTAATTATTACAATTAATATATTTTGTGCAGATTTCAAGGTGCATGGTTCATTGATTCATGCAAAATTACAGAAATGTGTAATGTTTCTTTAAATTTTAGTTATATGTTGGTCTTCAATATGCACATAAAAATGGAATAATAGAGTTTATTTTTGAATATTTAATGATTTATTAAAAGTTTAGGTGTTTTACAGTACATAATATATTTTCATATATTTTTACTCAATCTCATAAAATTTTATATTACCCAATTTTTTAAATCATTTATCTCGTAACGCTAGCTATATCTAATAATATTAAAGCTAGTTACGGACGGTGAGCTATAATATACAGGGTGAATCTTAAATAAGTACAAATATTTTAACTGCTGGTGTAGTTCGTCATTTAAATCAGTCTAGTGAAAGCCATTTTTAAAAATTTCTAATATTTACGGAGATATTAATTTTTTAAAAAAATACCCACATTTTGAGGGCCGCTGGCTGATTTTTCATCCAACAACGTAATGAAACATATGATTTGTTGCGAGGTTGCCATATCTCCTCCAATATAAATATTACGTTTCCTTTAACGTAATAGTTCTATTTTAAAAATACTTGTTTTAAGCATAAGTACAATAAAATTGGGTATATAGTATGATACGCAGCAATATTAACATAAATTTTAACATCTGAACTAACCTTACTATACTTCAACGATTAAAAATGAATTTCCGCAAGTTCAATACTACCGTAAAATATTTAGGAAGATATTACGTGATATTACTATGTCCAATGTTCAAAAATTATACATAAACGTGCACACAAGCTTACCTGTTTGTTAAAAAATTAACTATTTAATCAGTAATCCACATTTCACAAGTTAAATGTCATTGTACACTGTTAGAAAGGGACACAAAACACAATTTCCTTAAGTTATTTTATGAAGAATAACGAAAAACTATGCACGCGTTTTTTATTTAAAATGGAAAAAATGTCAACTTTTAGCAAATTTTATTGCTATTTTCATGCATTATGTGGGGTTAACAAGTTTGACTTGGGCTTCCGATAATCTGTCATGACAGTCAATGACAGTTTGATAATAAAAAATAATATAAAATGTTACACTTGACAAAATTCGCTAAAAGTTGAGATTTTTTCTTCCTTGAAGCAAAGACATTTGTGTAATACTGGCAACACTGTGAACCACACGTTCAGTCTGCAGCACTATGACTCATAAAAGTATGAAGGGTCGGTCTAGGCCAGCGGTCCTCAACAAGTTTTCTACTGAAAAATTACGAAATTTATTTAAAATTTCACTTTTTTATTTCTGATTTTTTTGTAAAAAAACTATTAATTATGTGTTCTACACACAAAACTATACTGCTGGTTAAAATATTTGTACTTATTTAAGATTCACCCTGTATATCTGATATATTACAAAAATATCACTTGTGATTAAAATGCATAGAACGTTACGCAAATTAAGTATGTACCGAACGAGAACGTTGTAAATAACTTAATACATTTATAGAATCGAACGACGTTTATTCAAGTAAGCGGTACAGAGGTATAGTTCACACTAAACTAAGCTGGATCTGGAACTCTATATATATGGAAATAAATGCAAGTCTAAGCAGAAGATAAAATGACTAACATTGTAACTATATGTTACAGCAAAGAAATAGAATACAAGCAAAATATATATATGGTACAAAAAGGAGTATATGTATAATTCCTCCCGTCGTAGAGGGAGCTCACGGGGTGAAGCGACCAGGGTCCTAGTGGGCGGTAGTCACTTCTTCTGGGGTTGAGACATCTGAACGGCTCAGGGGTGCTTCTCTATTATGATGCTCATCTTCACGGAGGGTAATAAGGAGACAGCAGGGAGTCGCTGTTCCTGGTGTGGTGACTGGAGATCATCGGAGTAATCGTGATTCCAGTCGTTGAATTTATAATATTCCTGGTATTTCAGGGTTTTCCTGGGACGTCGTCCTCTCATTTGGGTTCGACCTTCGTAGGAAAATTCTAGGTATTGCTATTTTTGTAATTGAATCTCTTTTCTTGAAAATTATATATATTATTAATATTAAAATTATGAGTATGATAATATAGATGAAATAGTGTGGTTGTTGATATGGATCTTGGTCAAACAGTTCCAGGGGTTGGATCTTATACTTGGATATACTCTCCGCTAAACTACTCAATTCATCTAGCTGTATATTTTCCAAGTTTATTTTAATTTTGCTGTTATTAAAAGGCAGACTAATTTGTGGTAGTAATGTAACTTGGCTTAACTGGGTCATCGCTCCGTAAAATTTTTCATCTCTAATTTGCAGGGTACATGTGTCTTCAATGGACACGAGATATGACTTATATTGGTTGAATTGGATGATTTGTTCGTCGTGGCATTTTATGTTTCCTAAAGTTTCTTGTAAGTTGTAAACTATATAACGATTTTGAATTTGGTGAATGGAATTTCCTTGAATTTGGGATGTGCTACAGTCGATAGGATTCTGTCGCTGAATTAACGAATTTATGCAGTTGTCTCTGAGGTTGATGTTGTTGCATAAATACAGGCCTGGGATTTGAGTACATTCTTCCTTTTGGTTGAAGATTTCTTGTTGATTCTTAAGTAAGTAGGTTGAGGTAGGAATAAGTAGGCTTTGATTCAAGGGTACAGGTAAGACTTGGAAATATTCATAGGTTTGTATTTGGAATATGGGAATTTGAAAGTTGATATAAACTTTATAATCATGTATATGTATTTTGATTGAGGCTAATTTGTAATAGTCGCTTAATGGGGCCTTGATTATGGATTCTCTTGGGTATATTTGTTTTAGATTTTTAAAGACCGTTTGTAAGTGTTCGAAATTTAGAATATTATGAGAGATAATATTTAGATGTGAAAATAAGATAATTTCTTGTATATCTTCTAATTGGTTTATAATGTCTAATAGTTCAATTTCGATACTTGTGACCTGAATAGCATATAGGGCGCTGTACGTTCTTTTGGCTACTTGTCTAACATTTTGATCTAACGACTGTAAAGTATTATTTAATTTTGATGAAAGGGTGGTTAAATAACTTAATTGTTCCTTTTGTTGAGATCGTAAATTAAATTGATTTCTTTCTAGAATTTCTAATTTCTTTTCTATTTGTTCTCTGTCTTGATTGTCCATGAGGCCAAAGAGTTCGTTGTATCCCGTACCAATAAAATTTAGTAATCCACGTTTTTTACGAGTCAGGAAAAATATGGTTGATAATCTATTATTGATATTATTCATTAATGGAGTAAGTTGCATAATTGAGTGATTTCCATTAGTCAAATTTTGAATAGTATTTGATAAGTTTTGTAAATTTATTATTTGCAGGAAATTATGTGAATGTGTAGCTATTTTTGCTTTACCTAGGTAAATGGGGAGTATGGGATTCTGTAATTCAATTATTTCGGAAAAAGCGTGCCAAAGGAATATTGTCGTCACTGTCAGTAAAATCTTCATCCTGCAACAGAGGAGAAGTATCAGGGGATTTTGATTTCTTGACATGTTTTTTATGAATCTTTCCTTGTTTTGTTTGAATAGTAGGGCCGTTGTCTCCTATAACTATGGCTTTCTTAAATTTTGGTGTTGTTTTATGTATGTTTGCTAAATTGTCTTTTATTAGTATGTCTTGTAGAATTTTGACTTTTTGTGGTTCAGTTTTATTTTTATTCACTCGGTCTAAAGTTTTTTGTTTTGTCACTTCAATTTTATTTTGTACGTCTTCGTATAATTTTGAGTAAATTTGTTTTTGTTTTTCTATAAAATTGGTGGTAATTATTCTTTCATCTATTTCTATGTTCTGGGGTGAACCTAATATTATTTCTAAGGGTGTTTTTTGAGTTACAGAATGAACGGAATTATTATATCCAATGGTTGCTAATTTAATTAGAGTTTCTTGATTTAAAGTAGGGTTATCTAATTTCAAAGCTCTGATGGAGTCTAAAATTGTTGAGTGGAAACGTTCGACTGGACTATTAGAATTTGAATTACTGACGCTAGTGAAATGTAAAATTATTTTATGTATTTATATATTTTTAGGTATTAATAATATTGTGTGAAACTAACTACTCAGTGGACAAAAGCCCCAACCTGCGTTGAATTACACCCACAATATCTACCCATATATTCCTTATTATTAGCTTTTGTAACATTTTTTTACTGTTTTAGAAAGGTATTTTAAGCTAATATAAATCAAATCTCCTACAATTCCTATCAATGAAGTCATATGTATGTTCTCTGATACCAAACATCTAGGTATGCTAATGAACAATTCCACAGACAAAGCTCTATTCAATAATTATCTAAAGAAAATAATCTAATTTACTCACTCTATAAAAATCTAACTTCACTTTTTTGGCAGTGGGAACACGACAAATTCAACCACAATAGATGAGATCTGACCTATTTCTGCATTTTTAGGATTGCTTCTTCAGGTGGTCTCCTTTAAGTTGAATCAAATACCTAACTATAAAAATTATTATAAAATTAAAATTATTAGAAGTTAAATATCGACAATGACAAAAAAGTGACATCCTGTCAATGAATTAAATATGACAATACCTACTTGAAAAATGTTCACCTTTTATCTAAAAGTTTTTATATATTTTTAGGTATTAATAATATTGTGTGAAACTAACTACTCAGTGGACAAAAGCCCCAACCTGCGTTGAATTACACCCACAATATCTACCCATATATTCCTTATTATTAGCTTTTGTAACATTTTTTTACTGTTTTAGAAAGGTATTTTAAGCTAATATAAATCAAATCTCCTACAATTCCTATCAATGAAGTCATATGTATGTTCTCTGATACCAAACATCTAGGTATGCTAATGAACAATTCCACAGACAAAGCTCTATTCAATAATTATCTAAAGAAAATAATCTAATTTACTCACTCTATAAAAATCTAACTTCACTTTTTTGGCAGTGGGAACACGACAAATTCAACCACAATAGATGAGATCTGACCTATTTCTGCATTTTTAGGATTGCTTCTTCAGGTGGTCTCCTTTAAGTTGAATCAAATACCTAACTATAAAAATTATTATAAAATTAAAATTATTAGAAGTTAAATATCGACAATGACAAAAAAGTGACATCCTGTCAATGAATTAAATATGACAATACCTACTTGAAAAATGTTCACCTTTTATCTAAAAGTTTTTATATATTTTTAGGTATTAATAATATTGTGTGAAACTAACTACTCAGTGGACAAAAGCCCCAACCTGCGTTGAATTACACCCACAATATCTACCCATATATTCCTTATTATTAGCTTTTGTAACATTTTTTTACTGTTTTAGAAAGGTATTTTAAGCTAATATAAATCAAATCTCCTACAATTCCTATCAATGAAGTCATATGTATGTTCTCTGATACCAAACATCTAGGTATGCTAATGAACAATTCCACAGACAAAGCTCTATTCAATAATTATCTAAAGAAAATAATCTAATTTACTCACTCTATAAAAATCTAACTTCACTTTTTTGGCAGTGGGAACACGACAAATTCAACCACAATAGATGAGATCTGACCTATTTCTGCATTTTTAGGATTGCTTCTTCAGGTGGTCTCCTTTAAGTTGAATCAAATACCTAACTATAAAAATTATTATAAAATTAAAATTATTAGAAGTTAAATATCGACAATGACAAAAAAGTGACATCCTGTCAATGAATTAAATATGACAATACCTACTTGAAAAATGTTCACCTTTTATCTAAAAGTTTTTATATATTTTTAGGTATTAATAATATTGTGTGAAACTAACTACTCAGTGGACAAAAGCCCCAACCTGCGTTGAATTACACCCACAATATCTACCCATATATTCCTTATTATTAGCTTTTGTAACATTTTTTTACTGTTTTAGAAAGGTATTTTAAGCTAATATAAATCAAATCTCCTACAATTCCTATCAATGAAGTCATATGTATGTTCTCTGATACCAAACATCTAGGTATGCTAATGAACAATTCCACAGACAAAGCTCTATTCAATAATTATCTAAAGAAAATAATCTAATTTACTCACTCTATAAAAATCTAACTTCACTTTTTTGGCAGTGGGAACACGACAAATTCAACCACAATAGATGAGATCTGACCTATTTCTGCATTTTTAGGATTGCTTCTTCAGGTGGTCTCCTTTAAGTTGAATCAAATACCTAACTATAAAAATTATTATAAAATTAAAATTATTAGAAGTTAAATATCGACAATGACAAAAAAGTGACATCCTGTCAATGAATTAAATATGACAATACCTACTTGAAAAATGTTCACCTTTTATCTAAAAGTTTTTATATATTTTTAGGTATTAATAATATTGTGTGAAACTAACTACTCAGTGGACAAAAGCCCCAACCTGCGTTGAATTACACCCACAATATCTACCCATATATTCCTTATTATTAGCTTTTGTAACATTTTTTTACTGTTTTAGAAAGGTATTTTAAGCTAATATAAATCAAATCTCCTACAATTCCTATCAATGAAGTCATATGTATGTTCTCTGATACCAAACATCTAGGTATGCTAATGAACAATTCCACAGACAAAGCTCTATTCAATAATTATCTAAAGAAAATAATCTAATTTACTCACTCTATAAAAATCTAACTTCACTTTTTTGGCAGTGGGAACACGACAAATTCAACCACAATAGATGAGATCTGACCTATTTCTGCATTTTTAGGATTGCTTCTTCAGGTGGTCTCCTTTAAGTTGAATCAAATACCTAACTATAAAAATTATTATAAAATTAAAATTATTAGAAGTTAAATATCGACAATGACAAAAAAGTGACATCCTGTCAATGAATTAAATATGACAATACCTACTTGAAAAATGTTCACCTTTTATCTAAAAGTTTTTATATATTTTTAGGTATTAATAATATTGTGTGAAACTAACTACTCAGTGGACAAAAGCCCCAACCTGCGTTGAATTACACCCACAATATCTACCCATATATTCCTTATTATTAGCTTTTGTAACATTTTTTTACTGTTTTAGAAAGGTATTTTAAGCTAATATAAATCAAATCTCCTACAATTCCTATCAATGAAGTCATATGTATGTTCTCTGATACCAAACATCTAGGTATGCTAATGAACAATTCCACAGACAAAGCTCTATTCAATAATTATCTAAAGAAAATAATCTAATTTACTCACTCTATAAAAATCTAACTTCACTTTTTTGGCAGTGGGAACACGACAAATTCAACCACAATAGATGAGATCTGACCTATTTCTGCATTTTTAGGATTGCTTCTTCAGGTGGTCTCCTTTAAGTTGAATCAAATACCTAACTATAAAAATTATTATAAAATTAAAATTATTAGAAGTTAAATATCGACAATGACAAAAAAGTGACATCCTGTCAATGAATTAAATATGACAATACCTACTTGAAAAATGTTCACCTTTTATCTAAAAGTTTTTATATATTTTTAGGTATTAATAATATTGTGTGAAACTAACTACTCAGTGGACAAAAGCCCCAACCTGCGTTGAATTACACCCACAATATCTACCCATATATTCCTTATTATTAGCTTTTGTAACATTTTTTTACTGTTTTAGAAAGGTATTTTAAGCTAATATAAATCAAATCTCCTACAATTCCTATCAATGAAGTCATATGTATGTTCTCTGATACCAAACATCTAGGTATGCTAATGAACAATTCCACAGACAAAGCTCTATTCAATAATTATCTAAAGAAAATAATCTAATTTACTCACTCTATAAAAATCTAACTTCACTTTTTTGGCAGTGGGAACACGACAAATTCAACCACAATAGATGAGATCTGACCTATTTCTGCATTTTTAGGATTGCTTCTTCAGGTGGTCTCCTTTAAGTTGAATCAAATACCTAACTATAAAAATTATTATAAAATTAAAATTATTAGAAGTTAAATATCGACAATGACAAAAAAGTGACATCCTGTCAATGAATTAAATATGACAATACCTACTTGAAAAATGTTCACCTTTTATCTAAAAGTTTTTATATATTTTTAGGTATTAATAATATTGTGTGAAACTAACTACTCAGTGGACAAAAGCCCCAACCTGCGTTGAATTACACCCACAATATCTTTTGTCCACTGAGTAGTTAGTTTCACACAATATTATTAATACCTAAAAATATATAAAAACTTTTAGATAAAAGGTGAACATTTTTCAAGTAGGTATTGTCATATTTAATTCATTGACAGGATGTCACTTTTTTGTCATTGTCGATATTTAACTTCTAATAATTTTAATTTTATAATAATTTTTATAGTTAGGTATTTGATTCAACTTAAAGGAGACCACCTGAAGAAGCAATCCTAAAAATGCAGAAATAGGTCAGATCTCATCTATTGTGGTTGAATTTGTCGTGTTCCCACTGCCAAAAAAGTGAAGTTAGATTTTTATAGAGTGAGTAAATTAGATTATTTTCTTTAGATAATTATTGAATAGAGCTTTGTCTGTGGAATTGTTCATTAGCATACCTAGATGTTTGGTATCAGAGAACATACATATGACTTCATTGATAGGAATTGTAGGAGATTTGATTTATATTAGCTTAAAATACCTTTCTAAAACAGTAAAAAAATGTTACAAAAGCTAATAATAAGGAATATATGGGTAGATATTGTGGGTGTAATTCAACGCAGGTTGGGGCTTTTGTCCACTGAGTAGTTAGTTTCACACAATATTATTAATACCTAAAAATATATAAAAACTTTTAGATAAAAGGTGAACATTTTTCAAGTAGGTATTGTCATATTTAATTCATTGACAGGATGTCACTTTTTTGTCATTGTCGATATTTAACTTCTAATAATTTTAATTTTATAATAATTTTTATAGTTAGGTATTTGATTCAACTTAAAGGAGACCACCTGAAGAAGCAATCCTAAAAATGCAGAAATAGGTCAGATCTCATCTATTGTGGTTGAATTTGTCGTGTTCCCACTGCCAAAAAAGTGAAGTTAGATTTTTATAGAGTGAGTAAATTAGATTATTTTCTTTAGATAATTATTGAATAGAGCTTTGTCTGTGGAATTGTTCATTAGCATACCTAGATGTTTGGTATCAGAGAACATACATATGACTTCATTGATAGGAATTGTAGGAGATTTGATTTATATTAGCTTAAAATACCTTTCTAAAACAGTAAAAAAATGTTACAAAAGCTAATAATAAGGAATATATGGGTAGATATTGTGGGTGTAATTCAACGCAGGTTGGGGCTTTTGTCCACTGAGTAGTTAGTTTCACACAATATTATTAATACCTAAAAATATATAAAAACTTTTAGATAAAAGGTGAACATTTTTCAAGTAGGTATTGTCATATTTAATTCATTGACAGGATGTCACTTTTTTGTCATTGTCGATATTTAACTTCTAATAATTTTAATTTTATAATAATTTTTATAGTTAGGTATTTGATTCAACTTAAAGGAGACCACCTGAAGAAGCAATCCTAAAAATGCAGAAATAGGTCAGATCTCATCTATTGTGGTTGAATTTGTCGTGTTCCCACTGCCAAAAAAGTGAAGTTAGATTTTTATAGAGTGAGTAAATTAGATTATTTTCTTTAGATAATTATTGAATAGAGCTTTGTCTGTGGAATTGTTCATTAGCATACCTAGATGTTTGGTATCAGAGAACATACATATGACTTCATTGATAGGAATTGTAGGAGATTTGATTTATATTAGCTTAAAATACCTTTCTAAAACAGTAAAAAAATGTTACAAAAGCTAATAATAAGGAATATATGGGTAGATATTGTGGGTGTAATTCAACGCAGGTTGGGGCTTTTGTCCACTGAGTAGTTAGTTTCACACAATATTATTAATACCTAAAAATATATAAAAACTTTTAGATAAAAGGTGAACATTTTTCAAGTAGGTATTGTCATATTTAATTCATTGACAGGATGTCACTTTTTTGTCATTGTCGATATTTAACTTCTAATAATTTTAATTTTATAATAATTTTTATAGTTAGGTATTTGATTCAACTTAAAGGAGACCACCTGAAGAAGCAATCCTAAAAATGCAGAAATAGGTCAGATCTCATCTATTGTGGTTGAATTTGTCGTGTTCCCACTGCCAAAAAAGTGAAGTTAGATTTTTATAGAGTGAGTAAATTAGATTATTTTCTTTAGATAATTATTGAATAGAGCTTTGTCTGTGGAATTGTTCATTAGCATACCTAGATGTTTGGTATCAGAGAACATACATATGACTTCATTGATAGGAATTGTAGGAGATTTGATTTATATTAGCTTAAAATACCTTTCTAAAACAGTAAAAAAATTATTTTATGTAGTTGACAAAATTCTGAAAATATTTTATTATTAAATTCACTGCCTTGATCACAGATTATTTTGACTAGTTTTCCGTAATGGGAGATGTAATTTAGAATAGTATTAGTCGTCGTTATAGCATATATAGGATAGGCTTGTCCTAATTTTGAAAATGTGTCAAAAACAGTTAGGAATTGATTTTTATCAAAGAATAGTATGTCTATGTGTATAATGTCGAAAGGTTTAGTGGGCGTTTCCGTTTTTTGGATTGGTGGGTTTTGTGAGTGTCTATCGTATTTCGCTCGATTACATGTTTCACAATTATTTATATAGGTTGTTATAGTTTCTTTCATATTAGGCCAATACTGAGTTTTTGCTAAAGAATTATAAACAGTGTCAATGCCTCTGTGTACTGTATTTACTTCATGTTGTTTCATTATTAATCTTATTTGGGATTCTAGTTTTTCTACATCTTGAGTTTTTAGTGTGGATATTCTAAATTTAATTGTATTATTAAAGAATTTTGGTATCAAACGTTCAAAACATTGTCTAGCTTTTTGGTCATAAAAATATAAACAGTTTATTTCTTTTGGTTTCAGAAAGTTTCGTAATATTTTAGCTTTATTTTGGTCTGAAAGTTGAGGATTAAATACTATAAAAATTGAATTTTTATCAAAAGGTCTGGTTAGTCTGTGCCAATAAGGTTGAACAAGATTTGGATTTAGAGCGATAGATATTTGATATTTAAATTGATTTATTGGTTGATCGGTTATAGGTAATTCTGCTACTGGATTTTCTATCGAGGTATGTATTGTTTCGTTGTCGTCAGGTTCTGGAATATGTAATACTGGAGGAGAGGGTTCTGGAATGTGTAATACTGGTGGAGAAGGTTCTGGAAGTTCTCGCAAAATATCGTTAAGTAGTTCTTCGTCAATAGGTGTGTTAGGTCTATCTACATTTACTAACATAGAGAGAGTATCGTCATCTAGAATAGGTAAGTCTAAGGCTTGAGAAGTAGAAGGTTGAAGTTGGTGAATGTTAATGTCTGGAGGGAATCGGGATAATGCGTCTGCAACATTGTTTTCTTTTCCTTTAATGTATTTTACTTCGTATTCAAATTCTTCTAATTTTAGTCTCCAACGGACTAATCTAGACTGAGGGTCTTTTAAAGAGAAAAGCCACTGAAGGGGTTTATGGTCTGTATTTATTATAAATTTTCTTCCATATAAATATGGTCTAAAATATTTAGTTGCCCAAACGATTGCTAATAATTCTTTTTCAATTGTTGAATAATTTATTTCTGCCGGATTTAAGGTTCTACTCGCGTATGAAATTGGGTGACCATTTTGGGATAAGACAGCTCCAATCGCAAAGTTAGATGCGTCGGTGGTTAATACAAAAGTTTTTGAAAAATCTGGGAAAGCTAAAAGGGGTTCATTAGATAAAATATTTTTACATAAATTTATTGATTCTAGAAATTCAGGGGAGTGTTCAATTTTATTTCCCTTTTTTAAACATCGAGTTAACGGTTTTGTTATTTTTGCAAAATTATTTATAAATTTTCGATAAAATCCTACAAGTCCAAGAAATGATTTTATATCTTTAGGTGTTTTAGGAATAGGAAATTTTTGAATGGCTTTTACCTTGTCTGGATTTGGTTTAATTCCTGAAGGGGTAATAATATGTCCCAAAAATGTTGTTTCTCTTTTTAAAAATTCGGATTTGTCTAATTGAATTTTCAGATTTGCTTTTCTTAAAGCTTCAAATACTAGCTTTAAATTTTGAATGTGCTCCTGAAGGGAAGTGCTAAAAATTACAATGTCGTCCATATATACGAGGCAAATTTTATTTTGTAAATCTCTAAGAACATTGTCCATGACTCTCTGAAAAGTGGCGGGGGCATTTTTTAGGCCAAAAGGAACCCTTAAAAATTCGTAATGTCCATTGTTAGTGTTAAAAGCGGTTTTTTGGATTGATTCTGGGGACATTTCTATTTGATGGAAACCGGATGCTAGGTCAAGGGTAGTGAAATATTGGGATCGTCCTAGTTTGTCTAATATGTCTGTAATATTCGGAATAGGATATCTGTCAGTAACTGTCTTTTCGTTAACTTTTCGATAGTCTACTACGAGTCGCCATTTTTTATTTCCGGAAGCGTCTAATTTTTTGGGTACAATCCATATGGGACTGGACCATGGTGAATCTGAAGGTCGTATGATATTATTTTGTAATAATGATTGAATTTGTGATTTCACTTCTTGCTTATGTATTTCTGGATATCTATATGTTTTTGTATGAACAGGAATTTCGTCTTCAGTTTTTATTTGATGTTTAACTTGATTAGTGAAAGTCAAAGGATCGCCAGGAAAATAAAAAACATCGTGATAATTTTTGCAAAGGGGTATTAAATGTTGTTTTTCTTCTTTAGATAAATGTTCCGTTCTTAATAAATTTGGAATTTGTTCCTTTTTACATTTGCTTGCATTTGAAGAAATTTGGAAATTGTATAATTCGAAATTTTCTATATTTTGACAAGGAATTGGATTTTGAAAACAAAAAGTTTTTGTTTCACTAGAGGGGTTGAAAAGTTCTACAGGGGCATATCCGTCTTCGCTAGTTGTTAATGTTTCTCTAATTATTAAATTGTTTAAATTTTGAAAAGGTATTAAAATATCGCCAAAGTTTGCTTCTACAGGGATGGTCGTTTTTAAATATTCATTTGGGGCAAGTGTTACTCGTCTTGTTATGTCATAAGGATCACGTAAATAAAGGGGAATATTAAAATTTTGTCCTATAAGTCTGTTATTAGGTAAGTCAATTATCATGTTAAATTTTTTCATATCATGGTAGTCAATAAGTCCGTCAAAATAGTTATAAAAATCATAAGATAATACTTCTAAATTTTGATTTGAATTAAATTCTGAAAATGGGGGTACATGAGCTTTTTGTTTGATAGTACATTTTCCTAAAATAGTTTTTACTTGAGTCGAAAAATTAAAAATTTGGTTTGGACAGATTTTTTCTATTATGTCAGGTCGTAACATAGAATATGAAGCGCCTGTATCTATTAAAAGTTTCAAAGGGGAATAAGGATGTTGAGAAATTTTTATATATGGTAACTGGGCAGCTAATTGAATATTACTTTCCACTACGTTTGGCTGTCTTGAGGAGGTGTTAAAGGAAAATTTTGGTTATTTTCACAGTTATAAAAATCCTGGTTACAATTTTGATTAAAATCTTCGTCATTATAATCTGTTTCAAAATTTTGTTCAAAAGGTAAATTGTCAGTTTGATATTCTTGACTAGGGTCAAAATTTGGATCAAAATTTTGTTCAAAGTTTTCTTCTTCAATATTAAAATTTTCGTTAGTTCTAGGGAAATTTTGCCTATTCGGTTTTTGTCTAAAATTTTGTTGGTTTTGCCTGTAATTTTGATGATTACTTCTAGTATTATGTGTTTGATTCACAAATGATTGAACTCCTGACATCGGAGTGGGATGATTTGGTCTATAATTTTGATAAGTTCCCGAAGCTTGTTGGTTTCGGTTTTGATTATAATTTTGGTTAAAATTTTGATTAAAATTTGGATTTCTTGGTGGAAGAGGTGGTCTTGCAAAATTTTGATTTTGGAAATTTGGTTTAAAATTTTGGTTAGTTCTAAAATTCATATTAGGATTATGGTTTCTTTGGGGAATTTTAGGTGGGACTGACGGCGATTGTGAATAAGACATGTTTTTCTTAAGTTGTTCTTTGTACTGATTAAATTGCAGTTCTCGGTTTACAAAAGATATCGCGTCTTCTAATGTAGTTTTGTCAGCTGTCCGTATCATTGACTGTAAGTTATCTGGTAAGTTCGCGACGTACGTGTCAAGTGCGAGTCTAGCGTAAATGTCCTGATAAGCTTGTTTTTCAACAGCTGTGATATTCAAGTTCACTAGTTTCTGATATAAAATTGACCTCAGGTGTTGAATTCTATTTGAGAATTCCTGCAAGGTTTCATTTTTAGGGTTGTATCGCATATGAATTAAGTCTTGCTGAAGGCATGGGAGATCTCTACAATCTCCGAAATTTTGTTGTAATAAATTTTTAATTTGCGTCCAAGTTTGAATTTCCAAACGTTGGTTCAAAATGATTTCGACTTGGCCTGTAATTTTAGATCTAATTCCCGCAAGTAAATATACCATACGGTCAGTTCTTTCGGGGATATTAAAGATTCTAATTAATTCATCACATAATTTACAAAATGTTTGTAGTTTGGTTTGTGAACCATCAAAAACTGGTATCACATCAAGGAAAGCTTTAGCTTCATTTATATTTGAGTTAGTAGTCATGTTTTCGTTATTAAATGTACTAGATAACTGATTTACTAAACTATCTATCTCGTTTTGATTTACGGAGAGTCCAACACCGACAGGGACCTGGTATGGATTTTCTACTCGTAATCTAGCTTGAGAAATATTATCCTTTGGCATCTGAACAAACACTTCGTTTTCAGTCGACTTAACTCACAAACAAATTGTTTTAATAGTTACTCAACAAAAGAAGCACTTGACAGAGAAAAATGTAAAATAGGGTCTGAAAACAGTCACTCTAATCGTGGAAGAGTTGACTCACGAATTCAGAACAATTAAATTCACTTAATCACTTCTAAAAATTTAATCTTAACTAATTTTGATTATACACAGACAAGTGTAAATCAAAATGTCTTTTCGCCGCACAAGTATATAAAAAATCAGTTTATATCAACTTAGCGAGGAAAGGAGTGGAAAAATACTTGAGGAACTTACTTTGAATCGTCGTTGACGGTCCAGGGATCTCGGCGTCAAGTTGACCAACCACTTGAAGTTCCGTATCCAATAAATTTCACCTGAGAGCTGGACAGGTTCTGGATCTTCAATAAAGTACAGGAGTACACCAAGGATCTCACTTACTCACTCACGAGAATTCAGAGACTTGTTTGTAGATCCTACCGACTGCGCCAATTAAGTATGTACCGAACGAGAACGTTGTAAATAACTTAATACATTTATAGAATCGAACGACGTTTATTCAAGTAAGCGGTACAGAGGTATAGTTCACACTAAACTAAGCTGGATCTGGAACTCTATATATATGGAAATAAATGCAAGTCTAAGCAGAAGATAAAATGACTAACATTGTAACTATATGTTACAGCAAAGAAATAGAATACAAGCAAAATATATATATGGTACAAAAAGGAGTATATGTATAATTCGCACTGACGCTATAATATATATTTATATATATGCCGTTTACTTGTCTGTAGGAATACATCACATTACAAAGAAATAAATTATATATTATATTATCGCTCACCGTCTATAACTAGCTTAATAACCATTGAGTTTCCTATAGACAGCAACTGCGTAGCGGAATTTCTTAATTTATATAAATATTAAATATAAAAACAGTCGGTATATGTAAGACATCTATGATCCACCCTACTACTGCTGAATAGTGCATTACGCATGCGTGGGATTTAAAAATTTTAACTCTAGTCTCGGAATGCACGGCACAAAAATTTTTATAAAGCACTTGCAGAAACAACAGCCATTCACGCATGCGTTTTAAATATCACTACCATTTATTAGCCATTGGACAAAACATTTTTGTTTATTACTCGCATTTCTGTTTTAAGTCAGGTTTTTAAATAGGCAAATTTTAATCGTTTGTTGTTAATACGAAACTATGCGTTGCACTAACCAGGAAAAAGCTATAATAATTGCCCTTTGGCAGCAGGGAGATTCAGTTCGTAACATAGGCCGCATTTTAAATAAGGATGTGAGTATCAAAAAGTTCAAATCATATTTAATTACCCGTCATTTCCTTGTACAATTTTATTTAAAATTAAGAAAAAGTATCGGAGCTTACTTTCATTTTTTAATTAAATGTAATGTGCAACATTTTAAGTAAGTATATGTATTTATATTAGCTCTTTTCCAGCACGGCATCTGACTAGTTTGAAATCTGTCCGAAGCCGTCAGACAGTTTAATATTAGATACAACTCCGCTACAGTAAGTCGGTGAACGAATTGGCTATCCACTTGGGACAGGTTTCCAACCAGTCAGGTGCCGTGTTGGAAAAGAGCTATTAGCGCACTTTAATGAATTGCAATTTTTTTTAGTTTTTTTTTAAGAGAGATAATTTTAAACGTAGTTAATCATAAAACTACATGTTAGTAATAGAAAAAAAATAGCTTGTGGTTGATGTGCTATTATAGTATAGGATACTTATAAAAGGCTTGCATATCCTTGAAACAATTATAATAAAATAAAAAATAGAATAACTCATTCAACTTGGGTCCAGGTGGAGAATTCGCTGGGGACAAAAACATGCATCTGAAGTGTTTTCTCATGATGACTTTTGTGAAACAGTGCATTCTTGCGATGAATCCTTGGCCAATTTTGAAAACTGTTTTGAATATCCTACAGCCGGAAAACACGTCTGGATTCAGTGACTGCTTTCGTCGATTTGGTGTGTTATACAGGGTGTTATTCAGTATTTATCAAAAAAAATTTTTGAATGTGCAGATGACTTACAAATACAATTTTGTTAAAAAAAATTAAAAGAAAGCAGTTAGAAAGTGAGTTAAAAATACACTGCCGCACGGCACAGGAAACGGGTCCACTGTAAAACCTGATAAGACAGCAAAGCATGCAATCGGCAACCGGACAAGAATCGAAAGAAATTTCCAAGGAAAGAATTAAATATGTAACATTTTATAACACCTATTTTATACAGCCAATTCAATACTTTTGCTGCTATTGTTGTTAATTATTACTGGAATTCCTTTCTCTCTAATTTATGTTTCGCATTCAATTAATTTTTAATAATCCGTCGGTCTATGGTCCCATATATGATATAGAGACTCTAGACTCTACTGTATATTCATTTATATAAAATAAAATATATTTTACCGATGATGGCCGCGCAAATTTAAGGATCAATTTACCGACGAACGCGGTAAAGGAGGCATGGCAGTGACAACGATGCGGTTTTAAAAACCATGGCTGTATATGAGTGCATTGTAGGATTTTATTTTCTTGATGCTGACTTGCCGCGACCGCGTCATTACTACAAAATGCCATAGCTGCGTTGATGGATACATTATTCGATTTCATTTAAAATTATCTAATTTTATGAAACCGTAATACAGGGTGTTTCATAAGTTGCTTTCTCTGACACAGCTTATACTAACAATTAAAAAAAATACTAGAACATGTTCATATGCCTACTCTCGTGTAAGAAAGTTCTCAAATATTTTTATTTCTAAAACTTTTTTCAGTAGGAATGAACTGTTAATTATGTTTTTTGTAACATACATCGCGCTTGTAAATTTTATTAATGTTTTCACAACTTTATATAAAAAAACACTATGCGGAGGACTGTATTAATTATTGAAAATTTATACATAGCCATATCGAATCAAATATAGTCAAGGTATAAAAAAGTTGGTTTAAAAAAAAATACTTCACTAGGTGACACCCTCCCGCTGCGGTATATTTGCAGTGAATAGGACAGCGTATTCATTCGGCGATTAGGAGTTTGTCAGAAACATCTATACTTTCCTTAAGGTCGCCGCATTTCTCCGTAAAATGATCAATTTTGTAATGTTTTTTTGCTGCACAAGTTTCGAAAAATAAAACACGTAGAGCAAAAGTATTATCAAAAATAAAGTTATTGATGTTTTGTTTATCCTTTATTAATATTTAAATTCTCCTGAAATAATATAACACCATTTAAAATGCATTTGTATGATACACATTATTATGCTATTATGACCCCACATTTTAACAATTATTTTCACATACTTATAAACAACAGTGAACAATCTTATATGTAGAACTATGTAAGTTTATGTTATAAAACAATATTTACTTTTACAGTTGAATTTAAAAATACGTTTTTTTTAAAGATTTCTGTAGGACCTAAAAATTTGTTGGTTAGACCGCTTTCTGCCGTTAACATTCCTGTTATCTGCTAAACTCTATTTTATTCAGTTCTTAAATGTTTAAAATTACTTGTATTATATTTTATTTTTTATACCTATATTATCATTGTGTTAGATATACGAGTACAGGCTGATTCACCGCATAGTTGTAATGATATATATATATATATATATATTTGAAAATTTGATACCCTACATAGTCCAATATGACCTTTTCAACGAAAATATTTTCAAGAAGCTGTCGCTTCCGATTATACCGGATGTCGTCATCAACTTAGTTTCTAAATGGAATGATATAGTTTTTATTCAATTTTCTCGCGTTATTTCAATAAGACTTTCCTATACACATAACCTTTGTCGTTTCCGAGATATTTAAAATATTTCGGAAAATAATAATGTTGTATCGCTTTGTTTGAAATTAGCTATATTGAATGCTATGCAAGTTAAAGAAATAATATTTATTCAAGAAATGGTTGAACTTTTAAGATTTCTAACAATGTGTTACAAGTGGTTTAATTTCATACAAGGTGTTGAAAATCAAGTGCTGAATTTTATATAACTCGAAACTGTTAAAACCAAAACTTATAATAAATCTATGGTTAAAACTATTTTATTTTTAAATGGAACGTTGTGCATATTTTTTTATTCGGAATTTTGTTTTAACTTACTTTCTGTGCAAATTACGATTTTTGTTAAACTTAAGTGAATGTGCCATCTTTTTGCCAAAATAGCTATAAAAACGACAATAATAATTAGAACTATTATCTGTCTGTGTGTTTTCAAAACGTCAAATTATACCTGCACAATTATAGTGGCAAGCAATGAACAATATTATTCAAACGATAATGTTCACAATTACCACCAGTAACCGAAAAAGTATGCAGACATTATTATCAAATTATTAAAGGCAGTCATGAAGTTACGAAACCAGTTGTAAATAACGAAGATAATCGTAATTATTCGAATTAACGAATATAAAAAAACAAAATTATGATTTTTTTAATATTAAATGCACTTCGACTTGGAGCTGAAAGTCCGAATTATTGTCGTTTTCATGTTTCAAATGTAAACCTTTGGGCTTTCATAACTCGAGATTGGCCAAACAATATCAATAATAGAGATATGTTGATGACAGATGGGGCAACGTTCCCAGACAATACTGTGCTTCACTTGTCCATTCAATGGGGCAAAGGCTAAATGATGTAATAGCTTCTGGGGGCTATTACACGAAGTACTGAAAACATTTTTTTTGTCAATCTTTTCTTTGTTTAAATATTTATTTTAATTTAAAAAGGGTACAGCCGAAAAAAAATGAATACTTAATAGCCAATTCTACACAAATATAGGTAACGATGCCTGAGGGACAACTACTTATCTGAAAACAATCATACTGACAAAAAGAATTGAGGGTCGATAGATATAGCGTACTTTAAATTGGTCTTATAGAGAAAGATTAATCCGCGAGCGTCTTAAAAACAAGCTCAATTTGTAACCCTAGATCGATAACGTTTTTTAAACCAAAATTTCAATGTTCAATTTAATTTTGCATTTACTTTTTGCTAACTATTTTCTTCAATAAAAGATTCTCAATTGATTTCATCTTTACGTAAATAAAACTAGGAACTTGCTGTATCCTTTGCCATTCATGTATAATTATATTTCGCAATTTCGTCTCGAACTATAAATTTAACTACTTGTTGTTTGCACTTTTCAAACTCACCCGGTACGTACTTTAAAGACAAAAAAACCCTTATCTCTGTTACCACACATTCCCAACACGCTCTTACTATCATTGTATTTTTCGTACCTGCCCGGCTACGACGTGAAATAAGAGAGACAAAGTGAAAAAGTGTTTGTGTGCGAAATAGGGCGAATTAAGAAATCTCGCAGGAAAATATGGTTGAAGTTGCAATATAACGCTTCTGCCACCGTTATTATATGACACACTGTTGTAAAAATAAATGGACATAAAAGTGAAAATCCGAAGAGGAAATTTAGAAAAATGCAAGTTCTTCAAGTATGTAGATTTTCCGTTTTTCTCTTTTTTTCAGAAATCAGTCAATAGAAGGATATATTATTCTCTGGTGTTCGATGTTCACATGAATTCTCACATAACACGAATGAACGTTCCACATATGTGTGAACTTTAATTTGCAGTCACATGACTTGCACCCTTGACTACAGTGTTCATTAGCTATCAACAAAGTTCATATATACCTAGTTATCTACTCTCGTACATTATTTTACCGTCCTCTGAAAGGACGACAAAATCGATGTGTGTAAAAGCACATTGGACGAGAAACTGCTATAGTAAGTTAGAGTAGAGGGAGTAGAGTAAGAAAGTATGGCTTTAAAAGTGAGATAGTGAGATTGAAGGCGGAGCTTGTTCTGGTCTGGACATTCACGTGCCGAATTATGCGTTTTTCTAGATACAGCCACATAGGGCGGCGTTTTTGTGTGCATTTTTCAACGAATTTATAGGTGTTTCTTGTCGCAGTTAAAGAAAAATCTAAGCAAGTTAGAAAAAATATCTCTTCACTGTGCCAATCATACAAGTTTTCTCCAGGGTGTGACATATTTTATAGGCTGGTAAGTCATTAGGAAATGGGAAGAAAACCATGTTTTCGCCTCCTATGTTTCATTGTTACGTTTCAGAACTTTATAGGACAATTATGCACTGAAAAAATCGTATGCGGTATTATTATCACTGTCACAACCGGCAGGATACTTTTTAAAAGACATTAACACTTGAACTGATATAAATTATTGAGTATTTATCACAGTAATTACAACAAGGCTAAAAGGTGCAATTCACGATCTTTGCATACGTAAATCTGTTTTCTAGCACGTTTCTTCACCAAAAATTAAAGGACGTGAATTAATTTCAGCATGTTTTAGTTGGGACACTATCGAAAAGATGCCGTTAGTTACGGTGTGTAGGGTATTGGCACTTGAGTATTTTTTTTATCCGTCAGGGTCGGACTAGCTTTTTAATGCTTATTATCAGTAGTAGTAGTACCTAGCAAATCACACTCAAATTGTTATACAAAATTCAGAAAGTATCATTATTGATGTTGAACATTATGGAGGAGATAACAGCAAGTACAGCGTCATGCAAATCACAACGAAATAGTAATGTTTTTTCAATTACTATATTAAAAGAAATTTTTTGATAAAACCTCTAACAGAAAAAACTACCTTAAAAATTTATGGAATTTAAACAAATTTTTTTATGGAACTTTTAACAAGGGTCTGTTGGTACACTAATTAACTAAAAAATACAGGATGTTTAGAAATAACCGAACCAATCTCAAAAATCCCTAAAAATTAAGAAATTTGACCAACATTTTTTATTAAACTTTTAACAAGGGTCTGTTAGAACACTAATTAACGAAAAAATACAGGGTGTTTAGAAAGAACCGAACGAATCTCTAAAATCCCTAAAAATTACGAAATTTGACCAAGGTTTTTGATTAAACTTTTAACAAGGATCTGTTAGAATACTAATTAACGAAAAAATACAGGGTGTTTAGAAAAACCGAACGAATCTCTAAAATCCCTAAAAATTACGAAATTTGACCAAGGTTTTTGATTAAACTTTTAACAAGGATCTGTTAGAATACTAATAACGAAAAAATACAAGGTGTTTAGAAAAACCGAACCAATCTCTAAAATCCCTGAAAATTACGAAATTTGGCCAACATTTTTGATTAAACTTTTAACAAGGGTCTGTTTGACCACTAATTAACGAAAAAATACAGGGTGTTTAGAAAGAACCGAACCAATCTCTAAAATTCCTAAAAAATACGAAATTTGAGCAACATTTTTGAGTAAACTTTTAACAAGGATCTATTAGAACACTAATTAACGAAAAAATACAGAGTGTTTAGAAAAACCGAACCAAACTCTAAAATCCCTGAAAATTACGAAATTTGGCCAACATTTTTGATTAAACTTTTAACAAGGGTCTGTTAGACCATTAATTAACGAAAAAATACAGGGTGTTTAGAAAGAACCAAACCAATCTCTAAAATTCCTAAAAAATACGAAATTTGAGCAACATTTTTGAGCAAACTTTTAACAAGGATCTATTAGAACACTAATTAACGAAAAAATACAGAGTGTTTAGAAAAACCGAACCAAACTCTAAAATCCCTAAAAATTAAGAAATTTGGCCAACATTTTTGATTAAACTTTTAACAAGGGTCTGTTAGACCACTAATTAACGAAAAAATACAGGGTGTTTAGAAAGAACCGAACCAATCTCTAAAATTCCTAAAAAATACGAAATTTGAGCAACATTTTTGAGTAAACTTTTAACAAGGATCTATTAGAACACTAATTAACGAAAAAATACAGAGTGTTTAGAAAAACCGAACCAAACTCTAAAATCCCTAAAAATTAAGAAATTTGACCAACATTTTTTATTAAACTTTTAACAAGGGTCTGTTAGAACACTAATTAACGAAAAAATACAGGGTGTTTAGAAATAACCGAACCAATATTTAAAATCCCTCGATTATGAAATTTAATTAAACTTTTTGATGAAACTTATAACAAGGATCTGTTAGAACATTAATTTACGAAAAAATACAGGGTGTTTAGAAGAAACCGAACCAATCTCTAAAATCCCACAAAAATTATGAAATTTAACCGAAATTTTTGATGAAATTTTTGACAAGGGTCTGTTAGAACACTAATTAACGAAAAAATACAGGGTGTTTAGAAAAACAAAACCAATATCTAAAATTCCTCAGTTTATGGAATTTAAAAATTTTTTTTTTAAACTTAACAAAGATCTAGTAGAACACTAACGAAAAAAGTACAGATTGTTTGAAAAATCAAACGAATTTCTAAAAATTCTTAAATGTCACGAATTAAAAAAAATGTTTGTCAAATTTCAGCATCAAATGAAGATAACCTGATTCAACATTTGCAATACAGGGTGTTAAAGTAACCAAACATGAAAAAACCACAAAATTGACAGAATTTTACATCTTTTTAAAATGAAATGCCAGCTACTTTTAAAAATTATTGTCAATAAAAGTCAGCCAAGGTCGGGCAGCAACCTTGCTGTACCTTTCTAGTTAATATTATTTGATGAAAAATTGACGTAACTGAGATTAATGTAATATAGGAATGTACGTTACTATTAGGACTAAAAATTAATCATTTATTTCATATTTTAAATTACACAGTATAATAAAGCTCTAAGCTAAAGCATGAAGTACATTATTTCCATCACTGTTGCCGTCTCGATGAGTTGTTGGCTCCAGAAACTGAATAGCGATCTTCGGTTTAGGGAGCGATTCATATTTATGGCTCGATACGCAGTGGATCGCGTCAATGTTATAATTAGGTGCGCCCGATGGATTTTAAAATTAAGTTAAATTTATTCAATAGTAATAATGGCATTTTATTTTTATGTTGGCAATTTTAAAGCAAACTAATTTCTGGCGGTTTGTTTACTATAATATCAGAATTTTAAAAAAGTAAATGAATATTAAATTTGCGCTAATTGTAACGGTACGAATTTACCTATATGTATTGGATATTTTTTATACGTATGCATACCATATTTTTTTTACAAACCTTCATGTAAATGAAATGAAAAAGACCAGTAGCGTACACACTTCATTCTTTTATAAAAAAAATATTGCGCTTTGTATGAAGCAGAAATCATATGATATTTAATAAGGAAACAAAGAATTTTCAATAAAATTGTGTATGAACACTTTCACCTTACATTTTAGTGGTAACATTAAATCGATTAGCAACTGAACATTCTGGCAGCTAAATCAGAAATTTTATCATCACGTATCGTTGTTATTTGTCACATTACCTTCTTATAATAGTAACAATTTAGCTCTAGTTATAGAACGACTTGGAACAATTATAAATTAATAGATTACGTTATTATTATGTTTTATCATTTTTTCCTATTGTGTCCATGAAAATCTTGAAGAAATAGGCAAATACTGTAAAAGTCAGTGCAACCTTATAAATATTTATCTAATTTAAAAGTCCCAAACGTTTTTTTTTTACTGTTTTATTTCAATGTTACTTTATGACAATGAAGAATGTTTCGTACATAAATAAATGTCAAATAATCTGATGGTAATCGAATAACTATCTATATGAAAATCTATTAAAATAATTTCTTTTTTCAGGCGCACACTTATTAGCAATCTTGCGACTGCTTTGACCATCTAGTGCGTGTACATTTGACACACGACACATTTATATCTGTATTGACTATTGACCTTCGGGACCACAGTATATGGAGTCTACCTATGCTGTGTTCGGGACCGGAC
This sequence comes from Monochamus alternatus, assembly GCA_037114965.1. Classification (NCBI taxonomy): domain Eukaryota; kingdom Metazoa; phylum Arthropoda; class Insecta; order Coleoptera; family Cerambycidae; genus Monochamus; species Monochamus alternatus. The sequence continues at coordinate 29,220,468 of CM073435.1, read as the reverse complement.
TACCTAAATCACGATACTGAATAGGTTGCGCCGCAAATTCTTGTGATTTATAGAGTATCTCAAACAATTCGTAGTGAACTTATTTTATTTAATAATGTCCAGACATCGTTAGTCTGCGGATGGGTTTTTTACTGCATACGATAGGTTTCATGGGGACCATTTTCCGATGAAAAGAGGTAAACACAATATAATAATAAATTCCAAAACATAGTTTACGACTCAGATTTTTCTCCTGTAAAAAGGTAAATTTTCAGCAAATATTTGTATAAGAACTTTCTTACAGAAATAATGCTTTATGCTTTAGAGAAACACATAAATATGGTGATATTTCTGCAGATCAGAGTTATAAACTAATAATACAAATACAAATCTGCCGTTCCTTCTCTAACTATAAAAATTATAGGTGAGTTAGCAAAAAAGAAATCCGTATCATTTCTTTATAAGAAACTGTGTATATATTATTACGCATGAGAATTAAAATGAAAACAAATAACCTTTGAATAAAACGTGTATGTATTAAGACAAAAAAAATCATTTGGTAGCTCTAGAAATATTCTGGATTACATAATAGCAATGAAGGATGCTTTTCTTGACATGTTTAACAATTTGTGAAAAGTCATTTGGCTAACAATTAAAATGTGAATTTTTAAAAATATTATATCACCACCCATGTACTTACTTTCCTTTCGACTAATTCATTTCACTATATAGAAGAGTATGTATTTATTTTACTTTAAAATCATAAATATATACATAATATGTAATAAAACATGAAACGCTGTTGCAAAACTTAATCTTAAAAATTTATAAAAAGAAAATATATTACAAAGTTGCTGGTAGTTAGGTTACTATGTCTTACTGTATTAATATATGTTTAAGAAGTTCTATGTTATTTTTTAGAAAAATTACGCCAACAAATTTTTACAAACTTGATACACATATGTAATTATTCCAACGAAATAAAATTATTTAACCAATTTTAATGGGTAGGTATCCAGTTTCTTTAATAAAGTCATATTACGGAAAATAGTTACAAAAAGTCATTTGTTTTTTAATTTCATTGATATTAATATCGATCCTTGTCAACGCCAGAAACAGAATTCATGACTGGGTCACCTCGTATAAACCAGTCCTCGGACTGTTTGGCGGTTGCGCTTTGACCTGGCTTTTTCAAAGACGTCGCGCTGAAATAATTCTGTAAATTTCGGTACGGTGTACGACTCAGTGCTTCACTACCTACCGTATAACTTTTTCAGTTGTATTTGATAGATATACAAATACTCGTATATACGTAATATTGGGAAAATTTTTAATTTACTTCAGGTATCATTATTGTATTAAACGATTTTCCATGTCTTTACTGCAGCCGTACTTTATAAATTTCTTTTGGCTAAATATTTTACTACAAATAAAGTTAAATATATACCTATATATTAAAAGATGAAAACCAACAAAACTATTGCAAGTATTTTATCTAACCGCTTTTCGACATACAGGATCTACCTCTCAGTTATTAAATAAATCGACATTCTTAGTAATAGTATAGATAATTATCGGAAAAATAATATATCTAAAAATTTGTTTCAATAATGTGTTACTTTTTCCTGGAACAAAAATTTATTGTATATTATTTATCCCAACAAACCTTATAGAAACATCCTGGTATGTTATGACTATATTCTGTGCAGATACTGATATTGTTTTGTTGTTTCTGTACTTTAGACCGATTTTCCTTAATACGTCTCTGATCCTACGGATAAAACGTTAGGCGAATCTACCGAGTAAAGAAATCTGCAACACCGATCTTCTACGCGAAAATGTATCTAGCTCTAGTTCGGCTTTACGCTAATTGGAACCGCCACATCCTGAGTGGATTGTCTTTGGGCGATTTTCGACGACTAAAACGCGGCCCTTATAAGAGTTGAGAATTGAGAAAATGCAGCATAAATAGTAGTATTTTATAATAATAATACGTAATACGTATTTTATTTAAGAATGAGTTAACCAGGGAATAAATACGATTTTTTAAAACACAATACTTACTTAAAACATGTCGGACATTTGCAGGCATTAAATATTATTACAGATTTCCACATGACCACAAATTACCATGTGAATGGATTGCTCGGTACTAAATTAAGCTTACAATAGGTACATGGTTTGTCAAAAAATATAATTCTAATATTCTTTTAAATATTAATCAATTTAGGGCCCGCATCCAATTTGAATTGATACCTAATATTTTTTATTCCAGCTGTGAGGTTTTCAAGTGCTTCTATTAGCTTCCCTCTTCTCGTGAGTTTTTGTTTGGTGTTTTATTTATTTTTCGTATTGTCGAATAGTTTGAATGATATGATTATAATATGTTGAGACCTTGTTAATAATTTTCGATTTAATGTCTCCTGCATACCTACAGTGTGTTCTGAAACTACTGCTCAAAGAGGAAAAAATTTTATTCACTTATTACTTTTATTATTATTATTAATTACTTATTTTCACAAACTAAAAACTGTATTCCCATCTGTACAATATTGTTTGAAAATGAATTCTTAATATAAATTCCGTTATGATGCAAAAATTCTTCTTTTTTCATTATGATGTTAGATCTTTCCATTTAATTTCTTTTTTCATAAATGACAATAAATAGTTAGGAAGATATGATTAGTCAATAACATTTTTTATCGAGAAAATAATTAAACATAGGTACATTTTTTGTAAAGCACAATACTTACCTGAGATATTTTGTATACTATTTTATGTACATGCTTTTGCAATAATAATGACACACCCTCAAAACAGTTTTTGAACTGCTGAAAGTTTTAAGTAGATATTTCATTAAATCTCTATTGGTGAGTGAAACAACTAAGAACTTATGTTAAAAGTTGAGAGCAGATTTTATTACTCTTACGTTAGCAGTTCAAAAGAAATCGTAAAATTCTTTTAAAGAGTGTCATTATTATTGCAAAAAACTGTACTTAGTTAACATGTTAACATTAGCTACCTCCCTAATGTAAGTTCAAATTAAGTTCTTCAAATTGTATGCATGCGAAAATTTATCTCAATAACTAAAAACTAAAAAATATGTATTCTGAGGGTACAATACAATATTTATATTTTGCTTGTTTTTTTAGTGTCCTTAATAGTACCTTCAATATTAGAATTTTTGCAGTTTACGCGAATCCATGTTCTCAAATTATGTTAAAGCTTTGAAAACACTGCATTATTTTTGTCAGTTAAATAATCATAATTAAATCATAAGTTTTCTTCTTCCAGAGTTTTCGGTGACTGGAATAGTAGCGGACACGAAAACAACATCAGTTTCTCAAAAAGACCACATATTTGATCATTTTACGGCGAAAAATCCGGTTATATTCTTGTTCCTCTGACAAATAAATTTCTTGAAACATATCCCCAAAAGATATGTAAAAGTGTAATTTAGGATTTTCTTTTACACAACTCCTGAGATTTTATTTCCATATTAGAAAATGTAAGGGTCTAATAAATTCTGACTCTTGTAAATAAGGATACAGATTATTTATATGGGAAATTAAGGCATGTGTGGGTTCAAACCTTTTTATCTGAAAATTGTTTTTATATACTGTATCATATGCGCATGGTAAACCCAAAAATTATTTAAATTACATTTTCTAAAGATATTATACATATATTTTGAAAGATTTTTTGGAGCCATTGTCAAAGTGTCAAATGACTTCTCAGTGCTTTAGATCGCTTACAGTAAGTATTCTAAAAATGTGTCGTATGACTATTTTGAGAAATAGTTATGCAGAAGTATCTACTCAATATACTATCCAGTACTATTTCCTTCATATTTTAGTAAATTTTGGTAATCAGTTTGTTACAATTATTGATGCAATATTATATTATTTTTATCATTAACAAATTTAATTATTTTACCATTCTGGTGTTATGGCAAATAAAATATCAAACATTATAATTGTGAACATTACCTTTACAACTAACAGTATAGGGAAATCCATGTGAAACCATTGTCACTATTCGATAAAATACCTAATTAAGTTTATACTAAATTTATAAATTTATCGGGTGCACCCTATAACACTTAAACTGGACGCCATGTATCAAACTGTCAATTTGGTTAGAAGAGGGGTGGCGCGGAGTGGGGAGTGAATCACTTCATTCATACTGTACACATTCTGTTTATGAATGACTGAAACCCTTGAGTATTTACACCAAGAGAGTCAATCCTTAATAAAGACCTAATTAGTTATCATAATTCCTGTTAGATGTCGTACTGTGTAACAATACGCATTTATTCAAACGAAGGAAATAAAGCGCTACTATTTTAATCTGCAAAAAACTGTGAAGGCGTTTCGAGGGCGTGGCCGCGTGACCCTTTTTCATATACCTGCCTAAATAATAATATTATGGCAATATATTTATATTCAAACCACAGATCATAAAGTTTGAAACATAAGCAGTTTATTTTATTGCGTTAGAGAAGTAAGAATATGAACTGTAAATTAATTTAAAAAAAAAAACAGAAAAATAAGATTGTTAAAAGAGTTTTCAGCGATATGCCAAAATTTACATTTTCTGTTTTATTTCCTGTAAACATATTAAGATAATTCAAATGAATTCGACATACCTACTTCTATAAAGAGACATATAGAACTGCAGATTATCGTGTGGGTTTCTCTTACTGCATAAGATGCATTATTATTTTGCGAAAAATTCATTAGTAAAAATTCTAAAACACCAAGTATCTTTTAAAATTAAAATTAAATTTAAATTAATTTAAAAATTCAAATAATTTAACATTTGCGCATGCAAATTTAAATAAATTTACATGCGCTAATGTTTTTAGTAAAAATAATTTGTGAACTTTACAGGCCTCATCAGAAAAGAATGTGTTTCATGTGTAGTTTATTATTTTAAGTATTATATAAGGTGAACCATTAATGATGTGCCAGAGTAGGAATGACAGTTTTGGAGCAAAATGTGAAGATATAGCTAAATATGCCTTACTAAAATGTTGCTGTGGAAAAAGATACAGGTTTACATATTTTTTTTCGTTTTTTTTTTAATAACTAGGATCGCTCAACCGATTGTCATCAAATTTGGTAGGGAAACATATTTTAAGAAAAGCAATCATAATCTATGTAGTAGGTATCTATTAAAACAGATAGACCATTGCCAGATGATGACAATTTCTATCTTATTTTTTGTTAACGAAATTTCTACCGTTTTCCAGAAAACTGATCTAAAACAACCAAATGTATTTTTCGACGTGAGGAAATCTCTTAGGAGCATTAGAAAATTGCCATATTGAAAATTTTCTGTAATTAGCTGCAATAATTAGTTTAATTAATTAAGACATGTAGAAGTAGGGAGAGTTTGCTCAAGGGCTAAGTTGTTTTTACTGCTCTGTTGTTATTTTTGTCCATAAAAGTAAATATGTAGATAATTTTTTTTTCAAATATGAGTTTTTTTTCCAAAGTTACTCTGGACATTTAAAAAAAGTAAACGACTCATTGATACCTACTAATTTTTTTGAATTAAATTTCAATCAGTTGAGAGATACTTGCGTTAATACAAAAGAAGAAAACACAATTAAAAATATTTCAACTTTGACACCTTGTATCTTTTTCCACAGAAATATTTTACGAAGATATATTTAGCTATATCTTCATATTTCGTCCCAATGATGTTACTCCTCTTCTATGCCCCCTTATTAATGGCCCATCCTGTATATTTTTATTGACACGTATTGAATGACTTCTTCACTTGAATTTACCAAAGCTGGAGGAGTATGATAAAAGTGTTATCTGGCGGTTAATATATTTTAAGCTTTGACTTTCATTGATACGCGAAAGTGAATATGAACTGGATAACTGCACTTCTGTATTTCTTTTTATTAAAAATCGTGATGAAATTACTATAATTACTTATCAGAATTCAAAATCTATCATTATAGTCGATTTTCGCCTTGCGCGGAAAAGTTTTATTCCTGGAAAGTTTCATCTAGTTTTATTATATTTTAAAAATTAACATTTATTTGCTGCCTGCTTCCTCATGACTAACACATTCACTTAATAATAAAATAAACAGTAATCCTACCGAATGTCATTAAAGTTATGAATTTTAAGTACATACAAGCTTTTGAAATAACAATGACACTCTCTCAAAACAGTTTTTGAACTTCTCGAAGTTCTGAGTAGAAAGTCATTAAATTTATATTGGTAAGTGAAACAACTAATTACTAATGTTAAAAGTTGAAAGTAGATTTCATTACAAATACGTCAGCAGTTCAAAAGAAATAGCAAAATTCAATTTAAAGAGTGTCAATATTATTGCAAACGATTGTACATAACATAATATGTATGAACCAATCATCTTCGATGGGAGGAGCTTTCAAAATTATATATCCAAATTCATGTCATTTTAGTACCTAATATTGCGCCATCTATTAGCAAATAGCCCAAGCGTAAACGTTCTTTTTGAGATCGTTTCCCATTACGCGAGAGTTGGTTTCCCATTCAGGCCAACAAGGTCTCCCATTAGATTGACTAGTCTTAGTGTATATAGTCAAGGCTGAAACTAAAAGAATTCATTCGACTGCCATCTAGAATATATGCAGCGGCTTGAACTTTAGCTTATTCTACACAGATGGCGGGCCTGCGCTGGGTTGTAGATTTATACATTGGAAGTAGATAACTAGGTATATATGAACTTTGCTATCAACGTTAACGAATTGTTGTTTGCTCTTAAAAAAGTTAAAAATGAAGAGCGAGTGGTAGTCGAGTTTGTTCAAACTGTAGGTATCTTCCATATACCATGCCATTGATTTATATATAACTTATATAACCAATGATTGTAACTTCTTTACAGAATAATAATAATAATGTTTATTCATAATATATGTTGCACAATAACAATAAAGAAATTAAATAAACAATCTACTCTTGAGAACACTTGCTTGGAAAGTAAAGTAAAATGAAAATTTGAAGATAAAGGATAAATGAACTAGAATTCATAATAGTACCTAGCTATACAGTTACTGACTTAAAGTTATCTAGGACGAAAGACTGTCAGCTGCAATATACATTTTTGCTAGTGTCAAAAGATTCTTTGGAAATTGAAATTTTTTTTCTCTGCTCTGCCACTGTCTCTAACCTTGTATAACTTAAAAATCGAAAAAATGGAAGAGGCAAAGAAGTATCCTCTTCCCCCCAGTAGGTATCCTTATTCTTTAGGCGTTTACCAAACCTTTATCCTTTACTACCTTTAAGGATTTGGTCAACCACAAAAAATATCTCTATTAAATTTTGTTAACGTGTCCTATATCCGTGTTATCCTGATCGCATTCAAATTTAGTACGCCTATGAAATGTTGCTCCCCGCACGCTTCGCCCGTCGCGCTTGTCAACAAGCTAGCGATTAGTCACTGTCCACAATTTCGTACGCTCACTATATAAATAAATAACACCAGCAAGAAGAAGAAGACGAAAATAGTAAGATGGCGTCAACCTCTGTACTAAATAGCTTGCACTCCATCATTCGTATATGCCATCATTAAACAATTTTTTGATTAGTTTGTATTGTATAGTTCAGTATTGTGTATTGTAAAAAAGCAATAAAATACATATACGACACCATAGTATTATTACGGAGTACCCAACCACAGAGGCGATTACTTGTAGTTTTGAGAACAAACTTGGTAAGAAAAAGGACGTTTCATTTGGCGACCAACGAGTGGGCTGTAATTGTGTGGTGTCCGAGGGTTACTCAAATACTCAAAGCTGAGGCTAGGAAGCTTTGAAAAACCTTGGATGATCGTCGATAACTCGGGGGTTGCGGCGTCAACAACATAGACAGTATGTTCGAGGAGAAGGTCCCAAGGAGCCATCCGGGCGAACGACCTACGATTAAACCTACGCAGGAGAAACAGAAAACAGTGGTTTTGGTGTAGTGAGTGAATTAAAGGTCAGTTGTGTGTTAACGACTACGCTGAAGCAGAAAACAGTGGTTTTGGTGTTGTGAGTGAATTAAAATGTCAGTTGTGTGTCGACGACTACGCTCATATGAGTAACTAAATAAGTGGCTTCTTTTCTCTGTCTTTCATGGGAAGCACGACTTGCTCCAGACACACCTAGCGGCATCTTACGTTCATTTGGAGAAAAAATAGCATTTGCACTATGCTACGTTTTCTGTTTTGAGAAAACTATATCTTTCAAAATCTATACAATAGATGTCGCTGTATAATAAGCTTCATTACGCAGCAATTGGCGGTAAATTTGAATTTACTTTAATATATAGAGTGCAACGTACATATGAAATAAAATTCATAATTCTCGATAACAAAATTTCGTAAAAAATTAAAAGTTCAAATATAAAAGTTGAACAGATTTTTTACAAAATTATGTAGTCAATGATTTATGAATTTTATTTCATGTAAGTTACACACTATATAACAGTATAATAAAACAATGAATTCTATAATATATCTATTAAAAAAGAAGGTATGATTGGTTTAATAATAAAAAGAGAATTGTTTTTTCAATGCTTTATTCTATTATAAATAGGAAAAGAAGTTGATTACATGACTAGTAATTAATATTAACCGCTATTAATTACTAGTCATGTAATCAACTTCTTTTCCTATTTATAATAGAATAAAGCATGGAAAAAACAATTCTCTTTTTATTATTAAACCAATCATACCTTGATAAAAAATAGATGCATACTTTATGCTAAATATTATTGTTAAATACATGTGTTCCGAACTACAATGGTTCTCATCAGTACCATGTACTACTGATAATTTTTTTCTGTGAAAATTTAAATATACTCAGTACTAGCAAAAAAAATGAGTAGACTAGTAGATATATGTATTTATCATTACTTTTATATTCACTAAAAAAAACGAATCAACCTTAAATAAATAAATACCAAAATAAGGTGAAGTTATTCTTCTCAATATTTTTAAAACATTTAATCCAAAGTAACAATTTTTGTTCGTAAGATTAAAATCTGGTTTACATAATTTGCGAATTGATTCTAACCCCAAACATTTTCCTGTCTGCAGTAACTCTGAAAAAGCTTTGATTTCTGTAAGAAGATCTGTGATACCATAGGAATAATATATATTTTTGCAGTTTGGTACACAGCAGTTTATTAAACAGTAGGTATTTTATATTAAAAAATACAACAAACAAAAGCAGGCAAGGCAATTTAGATAATCATTTCACTAACTATAATTAACTGTTTGCGTTATATTAAATTTTAGTCAAACACAGAAAACATTTATCAGAATGCACTAGAGCGATAACTTACCTTCATCACGTTGCAAAAATATATTAATTTTTAAAAATCCATTGCAACCATGTTTCGTGCATGTTTCATGTTCACAGAAAATCATGTTACATGTTTTAACCTCAGATTTTTAATTATTTATTAGTTTCTTTACTTTCTTTTCGCTACAGCGAACTCTACCAGTTATACTGCGAACTCAAGTAGTAGTGTTTTTCCAAATGACCGTCAGATGACGCTCATACTCGCGATGTTTATCAACCTATCCTTTAAAAGCGTCTTATTTATTTAGTGATATGACTATGCTCATAGACCTTATAAATCATGGATCGGCCCTAGAAAGAGAGGTCCGCTGCCCTGATGTGTGCAAGAGGGAAGAAGCTAGTCCGGGCAAAAACAGATGTTCTATGACAGAAAAATATATAAACATAACCTGACAAAACTTTTCCTGTTACTATTGTTAATGATTTGTGTGCCTTTTGTGATTTAGTTGTGTTTAGTGTGTTTATTAGCAATAGTTTTTAAATACTCATAAACTGTGGTGGAGTCGGTCTGTCACCGTAAATGTCATACGTCTGTCATTTACGGGCCAATGATCTGTGGGTTTTTGCCCGGACTAGCTCTATCTCTGTCGCACACATCTGAGCATCAACGATTTGTATAGGCAGAAAAAGGTTTTGAGCGCGTCCATGATTTATAAGGTCTATGACTACGCTGAAGCAGAAAACAGTGGATTTGGAGTAGTGAGTGAATTAAAGGTCAGTTGTGTGTCTATGTGGCTGGTAGTGGATTAAATAAGAAAACCGGCAAATTAAAAACAGAACGCCTTCTTGACGATTAAATAGAAATGCAGCAACCCAAAATACAACAAAGCATTAATAGCGTTGCCTACATAAGAAAATTGTAACAAAATTGTGAAGTGATTGTTTTTGTAACGGCAAAGGAAAGGAAAGTATGGATATAGAAGCAATAGTCCTATCATTGGCAGAGAGCGTGACTGCAATTCAGAGAAATATGTCACATAGGGATGGTGAAACGTCAGGTACTAGCTCAAATATAAGTAATATTTTCTGATTATATTGACACAAATGTAACCCTCAAAAGATGAATGCTTGTCACTGATTGAAGAACAATCTGTATTGATATATCGGATATCTCCTCAAATTATATCATATATACAAAATCAAATTAAAAGAAAAAGTGGTGATAGAGGTTAGTATTTATAGAAATAATGTCGATTGTTATCTAACGTACTAGACTGATTAAAAAAATATAAGCACTTTTGAACTCGACTACAAGATTTTGATTTACACACACTTTTTAATACCATCTGTTTGTATTAAAAAAAATATTAATTTGCAAAGTGCAGATAAAGGCTGCAATGATTCTAAATTTTTCTTGGTTGCTACAGGTTACTACCTAATACAAAAAAATAGGGAAAATCTTGATAAAAATCCAGGGGCGTATTCTGTGACCAAAAGTAAGGACTTTTCTTGTTACACAAACTTACCAGTGACAGAGGTGTAGGTATCATTGATAATTATTGGGCAAAAAAATTTATCACCTTGTATAACATTACAAATAAAATACCATTATATGCGCCATTGTATTATATTTATTATAATAAATCGTAGTAAAGTAATTTTATTGTTAATTATTTTGTTATTTTGAGTAATTTATTGGGTATCGTAAAAATGTACTTAATTAAATAAATCAATTTTGTTAAATGGTTTGGAATACAAAAAAGTGCAAAGAAACAAAAAGTGAAAATAATACAATGGCACATATGATGACCTGTTTTATTAGTGATATTATGCAAGATGGTATATTTTTTTTTGGAAAATAATGACCACTGGTAAGTTTCTAAAACTGGTCATTTTTTGTTTCGTACCTACTGTCATAAACAATAAATGTGCACACCGAATTTGGCTCAATTATCTCGAACGGTTTAGAAATCAAAAACTGATATTTTTTTATTTTTGACACTAGGTGGGCAATGGCAGTCCTCTCCATATTTATATTAAAAAGAACCTTATTTTTGGCCACAGAATACACCCTTGGATTGTTCACCTTTACTTAAGCACTGTATACAGGGTTAACAATAACTAAGTGCAAATATTTCAAGAGCGGATTGAAAAAAATAAAAATTTACGGAATAGTCCTTCAAAAAAATTTCAAATAAAAAAATATTTTTCGGAATCATATTGAACCCCATTTTATTGACGACGCTGACGGCTCAGCCAGTGCGATATTTAAAGAGTTAAGCAACCAGTTGCTTTGTCATAATAATTAAAACTGTTTACCATGGTGTTTACGTTTGTGATTTTTTGTTTTGTTTTCAGTGCCTATTTTTTAAATTTTAAAGGTTTTGCATTAATTAAATAATGAAATTTGTGTCGGGTACAGATATTTTCCTATAATAGTTTATTCGAAAGTTCGCCGGTTTGTTAAGCGTGTTACAGTGGGTTGGGTTATCCTGACCGACCTGCACCTAATGAGTGAAAATGCACACTTGACATTTTGGAACGAAAGATGGATGTAAAATGGTGCAGCTAACCGGATTAACTATTACACCTATCAGGTATTATTATTATTATTAATGTTCATTTTCGTTGTTTCTACAATTGGAAATGCTGTAAAACTCACCGCATGGTAGTTGACGGATCTAAGCCATCTCAGACGATGGTTATGATAGGCGCCGATCTTCCAGAGGAAAAGGAGGTTTTGCTCCATTTTTTAAATGTAGAGCTAGAATTTCGAAATAATTTTTTTTATTGTCTTTTGGATCTTCTTCAGAACGTGGTTAAAATTTATGTATTTAGTCATAGTTAACCTTGTATAATCTAAATTTTTTCAGGTTGTTATGCCGTGGTCTATGGTAACTGGTCGCTGCTAGTCACAGAATTACATTTTCCAGTTGACCGGAAGTGCATAATTCTGTGGTGGCAACCAGCTACGTAGGCCATGGTATAACCCACAATAAAACATAAATACATTAGGTAAATATTTGCAATGTAAGTTTAAAATTTTTTTATATTTTTTGCCTTGAGTGCAAAAAATAATATTTAAAATCAATAAAAACAAGAAAAACTCAAAATATTATTTCTTATTTTATTTATTGAAACAATTTTGGAGTTAAAAATGACATTTTAGGCAAAACATATAATTTTTCATGTAATAGGTAAAAAGCAACAGATTATATATTTTATATTTTGATAATGCATAATATATACATTTTTTATTTTAGCAAAAAAGAGATACATGGGAACCATTGAAGAAAGAAACACTATGGGAAGTTTTTCTGAGCACTTAAAAAGACATATATCCATCAGCACGCGAAATACAATCGGCTAAAATGAATTATCCTCTACTTAAAAAAACGACGTAATCCTTACTAAAGAGAATTGCAGCCATATACTTTTGGTCAAATTAAATAGTGTAGTAAATTATATATTTTTTATAGTTATGCAATGTATTTTTTTGGATTTTCTTATGAAATTTATTAGCGATGTAGTTTTTTTTTGTGTAATTTTTTTAACCATGTAGTTTTTAAAATAAACTAAGTTCTTTATGTTTTGACCTTAAGGCTGGTTTCGCAGTTGTAAGAAACTGAATCTTGGGGAGGGCGTGTTGCAGTTTTATGCATAGTGAGTAACACCCGACTTCCGTCCACTACGATAAAACTGTTTGTATACGATATGGGGAAAAATCAGTGAAGCTCGTATAAAACCAGACGCATTTTGTAACCGCCCAGAATACAAGAGCCACGTGTCGATTTTACTGTTGTTCAGGACTGAATGAGTGTGCCATAGACTCGTCTTCGCAGCTGTCCGCAAATAATCTTGAAACGATTTCGAATATTAATTTACAAGAAACAGTGTATGGACAAAACATACAGGGTGATTTAATATCTGTAGTAGTGTATCTTCACAGCTGTCCATAAATAATTTTTTTCTAGGTTCATGCAAAGAACAAAACTTTATTGAACTATATTTAGTAGAAAAAGTGGTTCTTTATTGCACTAGTGCAATAAAATGTTTATTGCATTCATCTGTCATTCTACTACAGAGTTTTGTCATCAAGACGAACATAAACGTTCAAATCGACATCGTATTTTCCTACACTTAGTGCCATCTAAATAAAACATTTTTTGGTTTTTGCATGAACGTAGAAAAAATATTGTATGCAACTCGTACAAAAAGTGCTTATTGCATTCGATTCCACGTTGCATGCAATAAACACTTACTTTTTGTACTTGTTGCATAAATAACTATGAAATGATTTTAAATATATATTTACAAGAAACAGTATTGATAAAATATACAGGGCAAATAATATCTATAATTTATGTTTTTGAAATTATAGATATAAAAGCTGTAATATCTATTTGACAAAATATTGACTGCAAATATACAATTAACTGAAATAATTAAAATTACATGTCTCAAATTATTTGTTATAGTTATACAGTGTGTATAAGGCTTTTTGTGTAGGTATTTAGGTTTTAAAAAATTAAGATACATAGGTATAATAAAGTCGGGTGTTCAAGGAAGGAAAAGTTCCTTTGTCTTTTAAATCAAAATTCATATAAAATAAGAATCTATGACATTTCAAATTATATAGGTAATAAAAAATTATTGTTTACTAACTGCTTATAAGTATAAGATACGGATAATAGACTGAGTTCTTTGCTGGTAAACTCAAGCTTTCAAGTTAGCAGAAAACACATCGAATTATTAGCGGGTATAAAAGTGTTTTGCTTTGTCTTTGCGTATTTGGAAGTGTAAAACTATATCATTTTCCAGAAAAGGTATCAAAATAGCAGAAACATAGGGGAAAATTTGGGCAAATAATTTTATGAATGATTTGTTTTTTAGTTGTCAATTTACGGGACGCTTCTGATTCATCAGAAGCGTCCCGTGTCTCATTGTTTTGTCCCGGATGATGATCTCCGAAAACCCAGAATTACACATTTTAAAGTTGACAACCCTAGGGATGATACCTATGGTAGAAAAATATTGTTGCAAATATTGCAAAATAAGTCTGAAAATAATAAAAATTAAAGCAAAGAGTAAACAATTTTTAGTATAATAACACGGTTAAACATAATACAAATGTGTATAAAGTAATGTTGGAAATTAATGTAAATTCCTATATTCCAAATGTTTTTACAGAAATCTCAGAAGCATTACTCAAAATTACTAAAAATTAAACCCTTACTGAAGGTTTCAATGGCACCCAGTGTGCCAACAAAATTTAAAAAACAGTATTTTAGATTTATAGATTTGATTATACATAAACGATATTTTCAATATTTATCATTAAAAATATAATAGGTAAAACATTTGTTTCCTTTTTTATTTACAGCCAATTTAAACAATATTGTAGATAGTGTACATAAAAGTATGAACGTATTTATGGTAAGGACATTAATTTGAAAAACAAAAATTCAAATCAAAACTGAATTCAGATAGAAATAAAAAAATTCTCGGAAAAATTTTTTTTTCAATTTTGCATTTACTTACATTAAATATACGCAAAAACAAAATGTAATCATTTTATGTTTTCATAACTCTACACAATACCTGCTTATATGTACAGAAGATACAGAGTTCTAGATAATTCAATATCAATATTTAAGGAAGGTAATCTGCGCATGATCTAAAAAGTATGTTTTTGCGCTGTTCTTGATATACAGGATTAAAGATTCTTTGAAAAATTGTTTTTTTTTAATAACTATGAAACTACATAATATATTTTTTAACTCTTGGTTAGTGTAAGCTAGGTGCAGAGACATGTTTCAGAGAAATGATAAATGATTGAATAAAAAAATTAAACAATCACTGCCATCAGCCAAACTATATATGTAACGAATAATTCACCATTTTCATTAAAAAATAATGTATTTACAACTAATTTAAACTATTAAAATGAAAGAGTTAAAAAACCTGTCAAAACGAGTGATAATTTGACAGCCACAATCTATTTCAGACTAATATTGTGCTTTTCGTTAAGGATCATACAACTACTGCACTGTTCTTTATTTTTTTACTGAAACATTACAGATCAAGATACGAATAAAAGTCAATAATAGATCTTTTTTATTATAAAACCTTGTATATCAAATACAAAGCAAAACGATCTTATGTTTATATGAACTTTTTGTCTTAAAATCATGTGCAGATCTTAACCTTAAAATATTGACAATTATAAAACACCCTGTATAAAAATTAGAATTTAACTATGGTTATACTATTTATTATAAATAGTAAACAATAATTGTATAATTTGGAAAGCCATAGATTCTGGTATATAAATATGCATAATTATATAATGTGCCTCCTAGAACAAATTCATACTAATTAAAATACAATTAAAATTATTAAAAATTTATTCACGCATTTGATTATTTGTATTTGGTATACATTTATGTGGCAACATATCAGTACTAAATAGTAACGATAAATTCTATCGAAGTTAAGAAAACATTTAAAAGTTGCAATACGTACTCAACAAAGTTTCAGCATCATATTGCCTATTTTTAAAACATACCTACAAGCTTTTCAAAATTTTAAATTGTCGGGATTACCAGTGTCGAGTGTTATAAATATCTAAAATCTATAAACACGATTTATTATTTTTACTATACTTTTTACGACACATATTCAGAAAAGCAGAATAAAACAGCAAAATGAATATAAAATGAATCATATTACCAGTCTCGGTCTTGAGACTCTCCAAAATAACAAATCAACATTCAAATGCAATCGTAATTGAACATCCTATTCCTATGTTGAAAAAAACTACTAAAATTATGGTTTATCAATTCAACTGCGTGTTAATTTTTTTTGTTCTTTGTATAGTAGTTAATTTACAAATTTTCAAAACGGCCACTTTCAGGATTCTAACCACATTTGAAATAATTAATTTTTATTTAATTTCTTTTTAGATCATAGTATCTTAATTAACCTATGCCCTCATTAATAACAAGTGGAGAAGGTCCGATACAATTTTTAAAAGTAGTTGGCATTTAATTTTAAAACTCCCGTTTATTTTTAAGGTGTTTTTGAATTTGGTTAAATTTGTTTCTACACTGTATTTTAAAAACTGGATCGAGTCATCTCTATTTGATGCTGAAAGTTTCACCAAAATGAATGAATGAAAAATTTTGAGCATTTTTAAAGACTAGTTTGGCTTTTTTAAACACCTATTTTTACTTTTACTTATGTTCTAATAGACCTTTGTAAAACGTTTCATAATTTTTTTTAAATTCCATTAGTTTTCAGATTTTTAAAGATTGTTCCAGTTTTTTTTTAACACCCTGTATTTTTTCGTTTATTAATGTTCGAACAGACCCTTGATACATCAATCAATTTAAAAAAGTCCCCGAACTTTGAAGATTTTTAGAGATTGATTCAGTTTTTTAAACACCTTATATTTTGTTCGTTAATTGATGTTCTAATGGACCCTTGTTAAAAGCTTCATCATTTTCTTTTTAATTCCATTATTTTATAGATTTTAAGAGATTGGTTTAGTTTTTTTAGAGACCCTGTATTTTGTCGCTAATTATTGTTTCAATAGACCCTTGTTAAAAGTTTCATCTAATGTTTTTTCTAAATTCATTAATTTTTTAGAGATTGTTTAGTTTTTTTAAACACCCTGTATTTTGTTTGTTAATTAGTGTTGTAGACCCTTGTTAAAAGTTTAATAAAAAAATTGGTTTTAAATTTTATTATTTTGAGGGTATTTTTTCGTTAATTAGTGATCCAAAAACTCTTGTTAAAACTATAATCTAAATTGTTCTTTAAATCCATTAATTTTCAGGGATTTTAGAGATTTAGATTTTTGAAACATGAATTAGTGTTCTAATAGATCCTTGTTAAATCCCTGTTCAAAATTTTTTTAATTCCATTAATTTTTAAGGTTTTTAAAATACCCTGTACTTTTTTCGTTAATTGTTGATCTAATAGACCCTTGTTAAAGTTTTCATCTAAACATGTTTTAAATCCATTAATTTTCAGTGTTTTTAGAGATTGTCTAGTTTTTAAACACGCTGTATTTTGTTCGTTAATTAGTGTTGTAATAGATCCTTGTTAAAAGTTTAATCAAAATGTTCTCTCAAATTTTATTATTTTGAGAGTTTTAAGAGATTGGTTCAGTTTTTTTTTAAATATTCTGTATTGTTTCGTTTATTAGTGATCTAATAGACTCTTGTTAAAAGTTGCATCTAAATCTTTTTTTAAATCCATTAATTTTTAGGGGTTTTAGAGATTGTTTAGTTTTATTAAACACCCTGTATTTTTTGCATTAATTAGTGTTGTAATAGACTCTTGTTAAAAGTTTAATCAAAAACTGCTTTTAAATACTATTAGTTTGGAGGTTTTAAGAGATTGGTTCAGTTTTTTTTAATACCCTGTATTCTTAGAAGTTTGATTGAAAATAAAACAGCTGATGTCATTTTCCTCATTATTATTTATCAAATTTTAATAGATATGTATGTATGTACAGGGTGGCCAATTCCGATACTTTTTGGGGATTTCTCCTATTTCCCATTTTAAGAAAAATGTAATTGAATTACATTTTCTATGTAGCTTTATAACTTACTTGTTAATATTTTAGATTTTTGTAAAAACATTCAGTTTTTTACATAGATTTCAGTGGCGTACATACTTTTTTAATATCATCGATAGGAATTTAAATGTTTTTTAAAGTAACTAGAAAATTATAATTTTAGGGTATTGACTACACCAAAATATCTGTGTCTTTGTTTCACATGCGTAAAATCAAAATCTGTCTTTGTTTCACATATCGGTTTCAACAACCAGTGTATTTTGTACAACGTTAGCGCATGTGCATATCATACAAGTCCCCTTATAATATTCTTCTCACTTTAATTCAACCTCACTTTTGCTTGGAATTGGAAACGTTGACTTTTTGAATACATAGTACTTATTTAATTAATACAGGGTATTTTACATTTTTGTATTGTATGCAAACTTTTTACCAGTACCTACTTAACAAAAATATAATTAAGCGGGTTATGAGATAAGTCCATTACTAAGCTATGTTTATCTCTATCCATATTTATATGTAGGTATTTATAAATATTTACTAGTATTAAAATGAATTTGGTGTATTTAAATGTAATTAAATTTATTTAAATAATTGTTGTACTTCCATAGAAGCATATTCTATTTTTGAAACATTTGATCTTGAGATTTGAGAGTTTGGTTAATTGGTACTAGCTAATTTTCTAGCTAATGCTACATTAAAAGTGATATTTCTGTGAAAATTGTCTGGAAAATAAGTAATAATAATAACATAAAAAAGTATGTAAATGTCTACATTTAAGGTTCAAAATGCATTGTTTTAGTTGAAATGCGCATGCACCTGACTATGGGAAACCGATTTGTGTATTGTGCTAACAAAGCTATTACTTGTACCAATTTTATCAGCGCAGGTGCAGAACATCTGTTTGGACAAAGCGCAAGCTATCGAGTGTAAATACAGGATGTCCCTGAAATATATGTAGCAGAGGAGCATCCTAGATTCTTAAGGTGATAGGTACGATGATTTATGCTAATGTACCTATATGCAATAGTGCACCGTTAGGGGACGCCAAAGTTTTTGAAAAAATTTCAATATTCTGTTACAAAATGGAAAAGCTTCGAACGATTAAAATTAAATTTGTTATAGGAAAATATATTGGTAAAATGCTTTTCTTAATGCAATTAATATCAATTACCATCTTGTATAAATGCCTTAAACTGGATACCTCACTTAAAAAAATATTTTTTTGTGTATTATCTAATTGCCCCAATTTGGTGATTAGTATTCTTACTGGAATTTAATTGGACCAGTAACCAATTTAAACTGAGAAATGTATCTGAATTTCTTACAAACTATTTTACCCGTTGAATTAGAAAATGTACCCCTACAGATAAGAAGGGAATGTAGTTCATGCGTGATGGTACTCCTTCTCATTTTACAGTAAATGTTAGGTTCAGTTTGAAATAGAGCAAATAGCGAGGCAAACCGGGACTATTTGGCGTTCAATTCCAAATAGACAAACAGGATCAAACTGGAATATATTTTGAAGACAATGAAATATGCTCTCTAATCGTGATAAAATACAGGGTATTCCATTTAAAAAACATAACATTGCATTATCATGACTCAAAAAATAAGTATTTTAAAAAATGACTGAAATCTATGTAAAAAATTGTATAATTAATGTTTTTACAAAATTCCTAAAATATTAACAAACAAGGATGTTATAAAACGTCATAGAACATGCAAAAAAATGAGAAACGCCCATCCTGTACATGTTACTAATTTGAAAATTGAAAGTAATATTTAATATTAAATTTTCACATAGTTATACCTATGTTTCCAAGGAAATTATAGACAACTAAATTGAGAGGTGATAAAGTTAAGCATAGCCAATTGCATAATATAGAATTGAATTGATTACTTAAGTATACAAATGTTACAATAACTTCATGCAAGACTACTTGGCGCTCTTACACTTGTCAAGTTCCGAGTCGATTAATTTACTTTCACAATTGTTGCATGATTTTTTCTGCTTGACTTAACAATAGCTTGGAGAAAGCACTTGACTGCTCTCCCTACATGATGCAAGTTGACTTGACTGGAACTTTACACGATGCAAGAATATTTCACTTGACTTTACATGCTCGTTTACTTGATCCATGTAAACTTAATTTAAATGAGGCATAGTTTTTTCAACTTTTCTTTTCCAAATTATAAAATTAAACAAAAGTTCTTAAAATGGTTTCGGACCTACATACTATACCCTAATGTTTAATTCGATCTAATATCTGATTATTGAGATATAGCATGCTTGAAATCTCGCGAGCTGCCACTGCTATTCTTCTTAAATGATTAAAATTCAGTGTTAATCCCTTGTTGAAAATTAAAAAACCATTTATTGGATAATTTCTTTAAATGGATGCCCATCATTATATTTTAGCATTAGTATAATTTTACATTTTGAACAGATCTACACAATAAATATTCTTTAAATAACAGCAACAATGTTACCAAAAATAATAATTATAAAATATCTGACAACTGTCCACTAGAAAGGACAATTTTTAATTTCGAAACCTGTCCATAAATATCGGATGTGTATCGTAACATAATTATTATTTGAATACTGTCAACATATGTACTACACTGCACACATATTGCATGCAAATATAAAAAACCACAGCATTTCATAAACTAAGTATTTAAAACAATATGTGCGTAACACCTGTTACAATATTTTAATAGGAAGCAATAGCGGATTTGACTTTTCAATAGTTTTTTATGTGTAGAATGCTATGATTTTAAATATTATAAGAGACAATTCTTTTAGATAATTGACAATATATATCTTGCCATTAGCTTTTTAAAGAACGGGCAAGAAAAAAAATAATTTTATTGATTTCCTGCCGAACTACGGTTTCCAAATTATCCATTTTAATAATGCAAAAAATGACTAATATTATTTGAATTTGACTAATAAATCTGTAAATGATACTGCAGGAAACAACTATTACTTACTTATATCTCACCTTGACTAATAACTTTGATTTTGCATGCTGTCTAAAGAAGTGTTCAAAGCAATAATGGGTAAATTGATTGGAAAAAAGATTTTTTTTTATGAAAATGGCAACCTACGAAATTGCTGACATAAAATATTCACATTTTTGGCGTTGAAGTTGGCTTTAAAAGCTTAAAATGACAAATAATGTCCTGACAGACTAAGGTCCTGCACATACACTACCAGATCCTACTCTTATACTACCAGTTCCTTTGTTAGTATTGTTACTTCCTGATTTACTATTGCTGGTCCTGCGTTCGCAATATCGAGACTGTCTTATTACCTAGAGATGTTACTAAATACTGTCAAGTGCTACTTTATGTACTGCTACTATTTTGCAACTGTTACAGACGAGAGCATTGGTTTTATAAACTTTGATATCCGATAAGTCTAAAGTATTGTCACTTTTGACGACAAATTTTAAGAAGTCCAGACTTAACAAAGCCAGAAGACATTGCGATCGATGCACTTAGATCTAACAAGTTAAGCATTTATTACATTTAGTACCTAGTAAACCCTATTAAAGTAGTATAATAAGTAACAAATTATCTTTTTTTCTGGCACAGGCCCTGAGATCTGGTGATGTCGATCGCAATGCCTAACATTTCTGACTGGAGTTTGCAAACTTCAAAAGTTGTGGGCAATTTGGTTAATGGATTGCCGATATTGTAACCTCAAAACTTTAAATATTTGGAAATTTTCATATTTATTTGATAAAAAGCAAAATAATTGCCTCAAATAAAACTTATGCAGCTTTTTATTTTGTTGGACTACTTACACGTAAATAAATCGTAAAACTATTTGATTTTGAAATAAAATATTTAGGTACTTCTATCATTAATAGTCATATGAGAAAACATATTAGGGAATTAAGTTCATAAAAAACTGTTTTTACTTACTAGCATATTTTATTTCATTTCATGAAAATATTTTAAGAGAACAGAGATTAATTTGGATTATTGTTAAACAGAAATACGTCAACTATCAAAAGTTGCATTCCATTGAACATTGAAGTATAAATCTGCACATAAACTGCTGGAGATCGATAAAAACATAAACGACACAACACCAAAACCACAGTCTATTATACAGTCGGGCGTCTTCACGTCGGCTCCTTTGATGTCGAGGTCCCAGATTTAGTTTTTTTAGACGACCAAAGGACGACTGCGCATTTAGCCGCGCCCATTCGCGCGCTCATGGGGCACGGTGATTTGTCAAGAAATAGAATTTCTCCCACTTCGTCGTGTACATATGAATTTCGTTGGTGTTCATTGCGCATTTAACCCCGATTTAGCCACACCCTCTGGAACCTTCACTCGAAGAACTATATAATAAACTGTGCCAAAACTCCAAAAATTTTAGGTTATAGGAATTTAATGAACAGTGTTACACATTTGGTGATTTTCACAGGAACACCAATGACTCTAATCCATATATTTAATACTACTATATTGCGGGTTAACTCTTGGGAAAGCGTTAGCTGATATCCCATATCTCTATTTCTTATTTCTAGTACACTTATTGCTTCTGCGCATGCGCCGATTAAATGTGGCCACGCTCCCAATCCTTTTCGTATTTTTATTTTGATTACAAAACTGTCAAAGTCACAAAACATTTGTTTTATAACCTTATTTTAGTGGATTTTCATACAAAATATAATCTATTTTAATTTAATGTTTTATATGTCGCTGATTTTGAATGTGCATATCCCAGTTGAAATTCCACTTTTCTGATATAATCGTTCTTGCCATCAGAAGCCCTTGAAGCAACTATAATATCTACTAAATTCTTAAAGTGATGTACAATGCTCGTCACCTTAAAGTCACCACCTTTTGGAAGGTTCTCATTCTATCGCGCCCCACCATAAACAACTGCGGAATGTTTCGGACTAGAAGTGGGGTTTGTAGATATACTACACTGTGGCACCAAAAACTCTTATATTCAATAGATGTTTATTATTTTATGAATATAGAAGTAATGTAACATATCCTTGTTTAGTGAAATCATAATATTGAAGAATTCTTTAAAAATTAACAAACTATGCAAAATATATATTTTTAAATTAAAGTAAATATTTCAACAAAGAAAAGACGTAAACGTCATAAATTCGAAAAAGCTTAATAGACAGAGTGTTAAAATTACAAATTGTAGGAAATTTTTGGTTTTTGTGCTTCACGATGGTTATCAAACGTGCGAAAGACCGTTTCGTATACAAAGTGTTGAAACATTTTTGGCCGCTAAAAAAAACTCAAAATTAAGAAAAAAATATTGTTGAAACCTCTAACAAGGGTCTATTAGAACATTAAGTAACGAACAAAATACAGAGTGTTTAAAAAAACCTTAACAATCTTTAAAAATCATAAAATTTCATGGAACTTAATTTTTTTTTAATGAAGCCTTTAATATCGAATAAAGATAACATGATTCAACTTTTAAAATACAAGGCGTTTAATAAAAACCGAACCAATTTCTAAAAACTCGTGGAATTAAAAAAAAAAATTGATGAAACGTTTGTCGAGGGTCTATTAAAACACTAATTAACGAAAAAATACAGGTTTTTTAAAAAACCGAATCAATCTTTAAAAACCTTCCAAATTCATGGTACTCAAAAGATATTTTGAAGAAATTTTCAACAAAGGTCTATTAAAACATTACATAATGGGAAAAAATACAGAGTGTTTAAAAAAACCGAACCCATCTCTAAAATCCCTCAAAAAATGCTGGTTACCTTCACCACCAGTTGTGTTGGAAGGCTCTCATTGTGTCGCGCCCCACCACAAATAATTGCGGAATGTTTCTGACTGGGAGTGGGGTTTGTAGATATACTACACCGTGACACCAAAAACTCTTATAAATAAATAATCTAATAACAGTTGCATTTGATATTTTCTAAATATATTTTATTAATAAAGAAATTAATGTTTAACAAAGTATATGAAGGGTGCAGGGGAAATAAGACGGATGTCGTAAAATACAAATAAAATGAAGTTTCAAAGACTGACTTGTTAAAAAACATTTGACCTTCTTTTAGTTATTTTTTAAATAAATTAAGTTATATGGATCTATGAATAATAAATAAATATTTAATAGACATTGTATATACTAACAGAAAGAAAAAACGATTTAAAAAAAAAAGTGAGAAAATAAGATTAATGCCACTCAAGGAAAAAGTAGCCAGAAAGTAGAGGAAAAACCAATTCGAGTAGCAAGGTTAATATAAATACCTTATATTACGCTCGCTACAGACTATGCGTGAATTAGCGATTCGCGATGCGTGATTTGTATAGAATTCGTGCAGTGTGTAAGTTTTTATGAATGAATTTTTAACGAACAAGACAATACACACTATTCGCGAATTTCTCGCATATCACGAATGGCGCGAGTTATCTTACCAACAATGTGCTGATAGTGCAACCCTTGCACATTCCTTATTCATAGTCTATATATATGGGTCAAGTTTATTGTTTAAGCAGTTATCGTCAGAGGTAAATACAGTATTCATGCCTTTGAAACTATTGTACGCTTCTCTTTAACTCAAACGATACTTTTGTGTGTTTTTAAGAATAAAAATTTGTTTTTAAAAACCAAACCCGCTCGGCACAAAAGTTATCTGGCGCAGTCGTTCGGATCTTTTTTTGGAGCTTTTCCAAGGGAATATTGGAAATCTCGTCGTACCTTCGACTAACCAAGGAAGAACCTACACAGCTGAACCGTCGCCATATCTTTGGTGAACCCCTAGGCTAAGAAAAACGAAGAATCAAGCAAAGAAGTTCAAAGTTATTCAAGAAAGAAATTAGAATCAGCAAGTAAGAAAACAACAGTGATTAGGCTGTGGAGAAATTATAGTCCAGTCAAAATTTCCACTTTTGCGAAATTACTGGCTGTAATCGCTGTATCCACCCTATCCGAAGCAACCAAGACATCGTGAGGCTTTGCACTTGTATTTTTAGGTGTCGAAGTGCCTAATTATACATAAGCCCTAGAAGCAACCAAGATCGTGTACTCTCTTTCCCAAGACTGCATGTAATCTAAATCGTGCATAGGAAAGATTGACCCAAACAAGAAGCCATCTTTAAAGAAACCATCTCTAAAAGCACGTAGCCTTGAGCTACTTAAAGTATTTCAAGTTAGGGAATTTAGGGAAACTGACAAAGACTTTGACCTGACAAAAAGCCCTCCTGCTCGAGAAGCATATATAATCAATCAAATATAATACTGCTTATATCTTGTAATCGATTATATACACCAGAGCCTTCATGTTTTCTGCCATCAAAATTTTTCTCTTGTAAGTAATTTTCATGACTGAGAATTATTCTGACGACGACACATTAGCTAATCTTTTTTCTAGAGTTTTTTCCCCAAATCAATTTTTAATAGAACCCGCTGTTAACGAACCAAATTTAAACATGGCTCAAGCCAATATTACCATTCGCGATTATTTAGATTTAATTCCATTCTTCGACGGTGATGTTTCAAAATTACCGAATTTTATAGATTCATGTGAAAAAGTTTACGGTATGCTTATCGTAGATAATAATGCCGCGAGAATTCAATTTTTAATGTTACATTTTCGGAATAAAATAGTTGGTAAAGCCGCAGAAATATTAGCTGCCCGCGAAATTACAACTTTTCCTGAACTAAAAACACTTTTATTAAATACTTTTGGAGACCAAAGAAATGAAGAATCACTATTAAATGATTTAATGATGCTGGTACAAAACAATAATGAAACTGCCACACAATTCGCAGATAGAGTAATCTCCCTGAGAAGCCTTTTACTTTCAAAAATTCAAATGTCAACATTGTCAGCAGCACTACGTCAAGAAAAAATCACTCTGTATAATAAAATGGCTCTAAGAACATATCTATCAGGACTCAACTCACATTTAAGTCATCTACTACGATGCAAACAACCACAATCTCTTGAGGATGCCATAAATAAAGTGGTCGAAGAAGAAAATATGTCATACAATCGTCAACAAAAATTAGGACCGAAAAATAATTTCCAAAAAAATAATTCACCACATATAAGGACCGTACAAGGAAATTTTAAACCTGTTCAATCGCATTCCCAAAGGCCTCCACAATTCAATAGACCTATTCAGAATGTCAATTCAACTTTTCCACATCGAATTCCTAATTTTTCTAGTTCGAGATCTTCTCAACAGAGACAATTCCCAGGACCCTTTCAACGTCCCAATTTTTCAAATTTTCCTCAAAGACAAAATTTTCCACAACAATCGCATTTCCAAAATCAACCATTCCCCTCAAATAATCAAAATTCTAATCGTACCAATGTTCAAATGCCCCAGCGTCCTAGACAAACATATCCTCAACCTATGGATACTTCATCGGGAAATACCAGGCAAACAAGACCACAGCAACAACCACCACCAAGATTTACGTTCCAAGAGTTACACTTCCAAGATAATTCCCCATGTGCAGATACTGAACCTGAATATTACGAAGAAGAGCCCTACTGTGAAGAAGAATGTTTCTATCCTGAAGAATATGCTGAATATCAAGGAAACTATACAGAGGACGAAAATTTTCCTATGCCAGCCTCGGAGAACAATATGAAGAATACGAATTCCCCAAATACGACGAACCTTACCAGTTCCAAGAACCAATAGTAGACTTAGAGATCAACATCGCATCCAATAGTAAACTTCCATATATAATTATCCCAGAACTTCAGGCAAGATTTATGATAGATACAGGATCAACAAAATCATTAATTACAGAATATATGGCACATGTACATTTCGAGGATAAAATGTACTTTAACCCTTTCAAAATTAAAACACCCCATACTACATCTATACATGAATGGGCTGCAGACATTCCAATTTCAAAAATATTTAAAAATCCTGAATTAATACACACACACTTTGTATTTAATTTCAGCAATGCATATGATGGTCTAATCGGCTTAGATCTCTTACAAAAGATTGGAGCCACCCTTGACTTCAAAAATGGCTACTTGACCACAGACAGGACAAAAATTCCTTTATTTAGTGAAGGAAAAAGACTAATTCACCCCGACGCTGACGACTATAAAAAAGAAAATAAAAAATATACATATAGTATTCCAGCAAAAACTGAAATCATAGCAAAAGTACCAATAATGGAAGAAAGTGGAGAAGCAATAATTAACTCCCTGGTAATTAAAGAAAAAGTAGAAATTCCGGCTGGAATAGTTAACATAGAAAACAGAGAAGCAACAGTTTTGCTTGTAAACAACACGGATGAGCAAGTAAATTTTCAGTTAGGAGAACCCCTTGCATGCATAAATGGATGTAATTTAAATAATTTCGAACCAGAACCAATGAACACTGATGAATATTTCCAAAATTCGTTAACTGACTATGATACTTTACAAAAGAAAAATTTAGAAAATTTAGATTTGCGACATTGTAATCAAGAAGAATACGAAGCTGTAAGAAAAGTTTGTTATGACTACAGAGACATCTTTTATTGTGAAGGAATTCCATTGACATTCACAAATCAAGTCAAACATGAAATAAGAACAACAGACAATATTCCAGTATATACAAAGTCATACAGATTTCCTCAAATTTACAAAGAAGAAGTTAAAAATCAGATATCTTCCATGCTAGGTCAAAATATAATCCGTGACTCAGTTTCACCATGGTCCTCTCCTATATGGATTGTACCTAAAAAAATGGACAATAGTGGAAAAAGAAAATTTAGAATTGTTATCGACTACCGAAAATTGAATGAAAAAACAGTTCCAGATAAATTTCCCATACCAAATATAAATGATGTGCTTGATAAGCTAGGAAGAAGTCAATATTTTACAACATTAGATTTGGCTAGTGGATACCATCAAATAGAAATGGATCCTAAAGACATTGAGAAGACAGCATTCTCAACAGACGACGGACATTACGAATTCCTAAGAATGCCCTTTGGCCTCAAAAATGCCCCCTCCACATTCCAAAGAACAATGAACCATGTACTATCAGGTTTACATAATAAATGTCTAGTTTATATGGATGACATACTGATATTTTCAACGTCATTGCAAGAACACATAGAAAGTATAAGATTAATATTTGACAGATTTAGACAGACAAATCTAAAAATACAGCTAGATAAATCAGAATTTCTGAAACAGACTGTAAAATTTTTAGGACATATTATAACACCTGAAGGAATATTACCAAATCCTGACAAAATTCAAGCAATTTTAAAATTTCCAATTCCAAAAACAAAGAAAGAAATTCAATCATTTCTCGGATTAATTGGTTACTACAGAAAATTTATCAAAGATTGTTCCAAATTGACGAAACCTTTGACCTTATGCTTAAAAAAAGGCGCAAAAATAGAACATACCGAAGAATTTATCAGAGCATTCGAAATATGTAAAAGAATTCTGACAAAAAGCCCACTATTACAACATCCAGATTTTTCAAAACCGTTTATCTTAACAACAGATGCTTCACAATATGCATTAGGAGCAGTACTATCCCAAGGTGAAGTAGGCAATGATAAACCTATAGCCTATGCCTCAAGAACATTGAGTGAATCTGAGAAGAATTACTCAGTGATTGAAAAAGAACTATTCGGTTTAGTTTGGGCAACCCAGTATTTTAGACCATACCTATATGGACGAAGGTTTACAGTTTACACTGACCATAGACCATTAAGATGGTTATTCTCTCTAAAAGATGTACAAAATTCAAAATTTGCAAGATGGAGAACAAAATTACAAGACTATGATTTTACTATTGAGTATAAAAAAGGAAAACTTAATACAAACGCAGATGCATTATCCAGAATCCAAATTCATCCTATAGACACCGAATCTATGCAAGTAAACATTGATGACCCTGAATTAGATCAAATTATTCAAGACCTCGAAAGAGAATCAAACTTGAGAACACCCACTGAAGATGAAGTAGAGAGAATCCTGAATCCACCGGAAAATCTTGAAGATATACCACAAGAACATGTAGAAATGTCCACTGTTCACTCAAACAGAGATGATGAACCACGCAATACTATTCAAATTCTAGACGATATAATAAACTCAAAACCAAAACAAATAATAATAAAATCTGTTCTTATGAATCCACAAAAGACAAAAACTTTAAAAACAGATAACAAAGTTATAGTATATGCGGAGATAACAAAAGAAGATAATGAAGATCAAATTGTCACCCTTTTGAGAGAATATACAACAGAAAACGTAACTTTCTATATGTATTTTGACACAGATAAAATGTATCAGGACTTTTGTCGAATATATGAAAC
This sequence comes from Monochamus alternatus, assembly GCA_037114965.1. Lineage (NCBI taxonomy): Eukaryota > Metazoa > Arthropoda > Insecta > Coleoptera > Cerambycidae > Monochamus > Monochamus alternatus. The sequence continues at coordinate 29,191,287 of CM073435.1, read as the reverse complement.
ATATTTTAATAATAATGGACCAAAATTAGTAAGATGCACACAACAGAGAATAGTTTTGAGAAAAAGGGATGAAATTAATGAAACTATAAAAACTTACCACGAAGGAAAAACTAATCACAGAGGATCACAAGAAACATTTGAAAAACTTAAACAAAGATATTATTGGAATAATATGTTAACAACTATACAAGAATACATTAACAATTGTAATGTATGTCAAAAAGGCAAATATGACAGACATCCTCCTCAAATTCCAATGAACTTAACACCCACTCAAAAGAAACCTTTTGAACTAATATATATGGACACATTTACATTAGAACAAAAAAATTATCTGACTATTGTTGATAGTTTTTCAAAATTCGGACAAGCTATCCCTATTAAATGCAAAGAAGCATGTGAAGTAACAAGAGCTCTAATAGAATATTTTGAACATTATGGAACATGTTCAGCCATAATAACGGACAATGGAAAAGAATTTATAAATAATCAAGTAAAAAATTTGTTAGCTTTTCATAAAATTGACATTCACTTTACTACACCCTTTCACCCAGAGTCGAACGGAACTGTTGAAAGATTCCATTCAACAATAATTGAACATTTTAGAATATTCCGACAAAATCCAGAATTAAATAAAAAGACAGATGAAGAACTTATGAAATTGGCTATAATTGCTTATAACCATACAAACCACTCTACAACAGGACACACGCCCTTTGAGATTATTTTCGGACATACATCCAGTAAAGATATTATGGATACAAAATCTAACCAAATAATATTCGATTATTCCTTAGACGAGCATAGAAAGTCGTTATCTCATATGTATAACAATATACAAGGAAGAACAGAAAGTCGGAAAAAGACAAACGTTGAGAGAGTTAATAAAAATGTAAAAAATCCCCAAGAAAAATTCAAAATTGGTCAAAAAGTGTATATAAAAGCACCGAAAAAACGTGGATCAAAAACCGTAACTAAATTTAATGGCCCTTTCAAAATTATTCGTTTAAATGATGATAACACATGTGTCGTTAAATTACAAAATAATAAAGAAAAACGAGTACATCTATCAAACTTAAAATCTAATGTTATAGGTCCCTCTGTGGAACCCTCACCTTTACCATCACCACAACCAGGAACATCGAATTAAAAGAGATAAATGACAATCCAGGCCTTCTACCAGTACATTTAGGAGAAGCAAACAATGTCATATCAGAATGGGAATTAATCAATGTTTTCGACTTACAACCCCTATACGAAGTATTTATACAAGAAAAAGATGAAATTCTTAAAATTCTTTCAGAGATAAGCAAATCCATTTATCCAAAAATGCCCTGTAAAATAGAAGGAGTTGAACTGTCTATAATTGCAGATATATTACATCAGTTAAATAAAACTTTAATATATGAAATTCAGAGAGCCACTCTGTTATTTAATCAAGTATCACCCACACATACTAGAAGACCTAGAGGACTTTTCAACTTCATTGGAACCTTTCAAAAAGCTATCACTGGATCTTTAGATGCTAACGACGGAGAAAGATACGAAGAAAATTTTAAAAGATTATATAACAATGAGGCACAATTAAAAGTTGATGTAGAAAAACATTTATCTTTGACTAAAGAAGTCATTGAAACAACAAAAAAATCAATTGCCACACTAGTCCAAAATCAAGAAAAATTAAATGACAGAATTACTGAGCTTGGAGAGAAAATTAAAAATTTGGGTTTCTGCATTCACATTGTCACAACCCAATCATTTCTAACTGAATTGTCACATTCCATATCATTAATTGTTGATGTTTTGGAAGAAATATCAACAGCAATCTCCTTTGCCCAAATGAGAAAAATTCACCAAACCATAATTAGACCAGAAAACTTAAAAGAAGAATTAGAAAATATTAAAAAATACCTAAAAGATGAAAAACTTCCTTTCACACCAAATTTGGAGAATATTTTAAAATATGAAAGAATATGCAAAACATCTGTTTTCCAAAAAGATTTCAAAATCTACTTTATTATAGCAGTGCCCTTAATGGAAATGAACTCCTATGATTACTACAAGTTGTATCCTCTACCAGTGAGCAACAATGCTCTGTTATATACAATTATTCCAAATAGAAATTATTTGATACTAAACACAAATTGGTACTCCTTTGCTGATATACCCTGTATAGAGATAGAACTTAACAATTTTTTATGCACATATAATCCTGTGCTAAAAAGAAATACTAATGACCCGTGTGAAATACAACTTATCAGTTTTACTTCAAACCAAAATAATTGTCAACACACACAATTATACAGTGACAGCCCACAAATACAAAGAATCGAAAATTCAAATTCTTGGATAATATCAACGATATCAACTATTTTAATCGAAATGGAATGTAAGGGAAAGAAAAAGAAACTACTACAAGGAAATTACCTTATTACAATTCCAGAAACATGTTCCTGTGTGATCGACACTTACAAATTAACTCCAAATAAAAATTTTCAAGAAAATGTAGAAACTGTTAATGTGCCAACTATAAATGTACCAAATAATATTACATTTTCAAATTATCAACAAAAATTGACCCTATCAAACAAGGTCAATTTAGAAGAATTATCAGAATTATCAAGACGTACAGAGAATTTGCAAAAAGACATTGAAAATCAAAATCTTAACACTATGATAAATGAACCGATTCATTGGATTACATACATTTTAATTTTATTGATTGTGATAATTATCCTAGTTCTTTCTTGGAAGAACATAAAAAGAATTATTCGAAGAAGAAGATCCAGATTCCAGGTTCAACCCCAAGAAGAAGTGGATGTCCAACAAAGTGCATATACTCCAGAAGTGGTAGAAGTTTCGAACTTTGGCATTTTTTGAGAAAACCCCCAAGTTCTCATCCCAGGGTGGACGAGTTATCTTACCAACAATGTGCTGATAGTGCAACCCTTGCACATTCCTTATTCATAGTCTATATATATGGGTCAAGTTTATTGTTTAAGCAGTTATCGTCAGAGGTAAATACAGTATTCATGCCTTTGAAACTATTGTACGCTTCTCTTTAACTCAAACGATACTTTTGTGTGTTTTTAAGAATAAAAATTTGTTTTTAAAAACCAAACCCGCTCGGCACAAAAGTTATCTCGCGTAACAAACCGCGAATTCACGCATAGTCTGTAGAGGACCTTGGAGAACTTGAATAAAAATATAATATAAAATAATAGGAGGTAAGTCTCATTCAGATTGTGCGTCAACGCGTGTATGTTGCTTTTTGTTGTAAAATAAATCCTCAAAATAATGTTGCGTTACACTACCACAAAATCTTTTCAGTTCTTATAAGTGTTGCTTTTTTTTAGACTAATCGGAACGGATTGTTTTGATCAGTGGCGTATTTAGGATTTTTCTCCTAGTGGGGTATAACACTCTTTTGACAACAAAATACTTTTGAATGGTTATTTAGTAGATCAAGCGACTTACCTGTAAGGAAGTTTGATCATAATTATATGAGAATTATAAATTTAACTACTTGTAGTTTGCACTTTTCAAACTCACCCGGTACGTACTTTAAAGACAAAAAAACCCTTCTGTGTTACCACACATTCCCAACACGCTCTTACTATCATTGTATTTTTCTATCTAGATCGCCTAGGGTGGGAAATTTTGGGCGGGAATTTATAATTCTTCGACGAAATTGCTCATATAATTATGATCAAACTTCCTTACAGGTAAGTCGATTGATCTACTAATTATATTTCGCAATTTCGTCTCGAATTATAAATTTAACTACTTGTAGATGTTGAAAGAATTATAGGCGATCTAGTGTGCAGACATAAACTTTATATCCTGCATCTTACAATATTGACCAGTTATCGTTCTTTTGATAATTAAAACATTTTTATACTCTATATATGTATATACACAAATATACATACCTATGTATTATATTTCAAACATATTTATATTTATATTTAGCATGTACCTGCATTTTTAGTTATCCAGGGTGAATCTTAAATAAGTACAAATATTTTAACTGCTGGTGTAGTTCGTCATTTAAATCAGTCTAGTGAAAGCCATTCTTAAAAATTTCTAATATTTACGGATATTAATTTTTTAAAAAAATACCCACATTTTGAGGACCGCTGGCTGATTTTTCATCCAACAACATAATGAAACATATGATTTGTTGCGAGGTTGCCATATCTCCTCCAATATAAATATTACGTTTCCTTTAACGTAATAGTTCTATTTTAAAAATACTTGTTTTAAGCATAAGTACAGTAAAATTGGGTATGTAGTATGATACGCAGCAATATTAACATAAATTTTAACATCTGAACTAACCTTACTATATTTCAACGATTAAAAATGAATTTCCGCAAGTTCAATACTACCGTAAAATATTTAGGAAGATATTACGTGATATTACTATGTCCAATGTTCAAAAATTATACATAAACGTGCACACAAGCTTACCTGTTTGTTAAAAAATTAACTATTTAATCAGTAATCCACATTTCACAAGTTAAATGCCATTGTACACTGTTAGAAAGGGACACAAAACACAATTTCCTTAAGTTATTTTATGAAGAATAACGAAAAACTATGATTTTCACATATTAAATTTAATTTTCGCCACATAACCCGAAATGAGTCAGTATTAACTATTTCGAATACAGAACCATAAGTGACTTCGCACTTTAATCAGTGAAAAAAATTTTAAAAATAAAGGTACACACAATCACAATATCAAATAACAAAATAAGCAGCTTGACGTATGCGTTTAATATCAAGAAAAAATGTATAAAATGCATACATTTAGACGGCAGATCCAGCAAAGTAAAATATTTTCTCTCTAATGAAATGTGTTGTGGGTTGCCGGTACAAATGGGAAAGGGAAATATGCTGGACGAATTATTAAGAGGTCGATTTATTATGGGCTTTTCAAAAGGCGCAGCTCGAGACAGATTTCATGAAGATGTTTAAAAAAGGTGTATATCGTATATAAAAAAAGCTGGTCAGAAAAACCATCAAGGTAAGTTTTCAGTAATGTGCCTACGCGCTGTGCCTACGACAGGTAGGTATTACGGGCAGTAGGCGGAAACGTCGAGCAAGCAAAACTATGCCTAAGGATTGACAGTCAGTGAGATTGCGATGAGGTTATGTTGATACCGATAAAAGAAACACAAGTGCAAAGACATCTAATATTTATGGTAAGTGATTTCATAATTCCACTACATGTAAATATAAGAATATTGGAAGCAATATTTATATAAATATATTTTACAGAGCACTGAGAAGACGTTCGATTTACTAGCTCAACTAGTTATCCACTAGGATACATTAAAATTCCAATAATCTAGTGACTTACCAGGATGATCAATGTTAATGTGCTGAAAAGTGATGGTGGACTACCCTTATTAGGAAGAAATTTTTATTATGGTTTTAAGTATTCATTCACTTCAAAACAGTTACAGTACTGACGACGATATACCAGATGTTGGTAAAATCTGAGGTAAGATTAAGTAAAGTGATGTATCATTTAAAATGTCAGTCAATATAAAAATGAATTTTCGACTAAATTAGGTGTTTTGTAGAGATACTGTACATCTGGCAGCTCAGGAAACAATTGTACCCAAATTTTTTAAAGCATAGCCGTTTCCTTACGGAATTAAGGTTCAAGCAGATATGGAATTAGAGAGATTAGAGGGAGTTAATATTATTCAAATCCTAGACTATAACGAATGGAGTACGTCTGTAGTACCAATTATTAAATGTGATGAAACTATAAGAATTTGGGGTGACTGTAAGGTAACAGTAAATACTATATTAAAAATTGATTCTTATTTGCTAACTAAAATAGAAGATCTATTTAGTCAGTTACAAGGTGGGTTGGAATTCACCAAACTATCTTAGGTTTATCGACAAATTTTATTAGATAGCGATTCATGTAAACTAACTGTAATAAGACAAACACAAAGGTCTGTTTAAGTACACCAGACTTTCTTATGGTTTATCGTGTATTCTTTCTAAATTTGTCTAAGAAGAGTATTAGTATTTTTAGATATACTTATTACGGAAACCAGTAGAGATGAACATGGTTTTAATGTAGAAAAAAATGTATGCAGATTGTTTGATTAACTACTTTATTAAGTAAAACTGAATTTTTTAAAGAATCGGTAGTTTATTTAGATCATAAATTTAATAGATTTGGATTAGATTTGCGATTAGTAATACTCCAATACCGATTAATCAAACACAACTTAAAGCTTTTGGTTAAGTATTATCCGAGGTATTATCATAAATTTATACCAAATAGTTTAATTATTTTGCAACCTATAAAATTTGTTAAAAAAATATATTTCTTGGAATTTGTAAGAAAAATCAAACAGCTTTCATTCATATTGTTTTGTGTTCATTTCAAATATTAGTACATCATAACCCAAATTTACCTTGGGGCTGTAATTTCACACGTTAAGGGATAACTCAGAAAGGCCGATTGCCTATGCGTCTCGGAGATTTAATAAAACACAACAGCAATATTTACAAATAGGTGATACTTTAGCTATTATTTTTGGAATCATAAACCTTTGAGGACTATTTTTACCCCATTAAAATGATGATATTAAATATGTGACTTATTACCCATTAAAGACTATTTTAATGAGATATTGATGTAAAACAAATTAAAAATTAACAAGAAAATAGATGTTTTATTAAGGCAAGTAATGAAATTTGTAAATGATGGATGACCGAAAAAGTTTTTTTAGCTTTGTTTTGTACAAAAATAATTTCTAATATTATTAATACTTGTAAAGATTGTCTTTCTCACAAAAATAGCCCACCAAAAGCTCAATTAATACTATGAAAATTTCCTAAGATTGCTTGGGAACCTTTACATATCGATTAACTTGGACTATTTCATAGTAAGTTTATGCTAATTATAGTTGATGCCTGTAGTAACTGGATAGCAGCATTTGTGACTAAACAACTAACACTTAAACTTGTACAACCATTAATATGTTACGTAATGTTAGAACCTAGAACATACTTGGTATTAGTGCCAGAAATGCAAAAAATCTGGAAACGTCACTCAAATCAATGATCAAATAATAGATCATATGTTTGGCACTAAAATCAATATGGAAATTGAAAATGTAAATAAACCAATTGAACAAATTGACGAAAATATTTGTAATGATAAGTTTGTAATAAATAAGTAATAAAAAAGATGAAAATGTAATTAATGTAGATAGTGACATAATAGATAAAGAACAAGTAATTGTACTGTTAAGAAACCTAATAGACTTCAAATTAAAAATTAGTTGCAAAATTTAAGGAGGGGTTCTTCTATTAGGCTTAGTAAGGGCCACTGAAATGTATGATATGGAATGCGTAAAGTCCATTGCGCATCCAAATAAAGATACCAAACCTAGGAGCAGACAAAAGGAGGCACATGAAACTCAGCAAAGACATACTTCATTGGTTATGTATGTGGGTGCAAGAGACAACCATCTGCACGTACGATATGAATTGTGTTCTTAATTTCCCATTATTTTGTTTGTAAACACGTCATTGGAGTACAGTGTGGTTTCTTCTTTTATCTTGTATCTCGTTAGTGTTATTCTTTCTGTATTTTTGTGGGTGTTATTGTTGGAACATGTCATATTTTATAAGGGACTGTAAAATTAACCAGCATATAGCATTAAATAATTCTTCATATCCAGAATTCAATTTCATTTCAATTCAGAATCAGCTAAGCCCCTACTGCTCCGCCATTGCTAGAGGCACAAAACAAAATATGGCGCTGATCATAAATAATCCATTCGCGCAGGTTTTAGCGCATTCCAGTCATCATAATTTAAAATTACATTTCAGTGGTAAGGGCGCATGCTCCAACATGGAAGCAGTTTTTTCCGGAGCATGGCTTATATTAAACTAGCTAACTTGTATGGTATTATTGTAAGAACTGATTAACTACTATTAAAGATATACCCAACAATAATTGTTTTTCATTGTGAAAACAGGACACCTGTATAGAGTTGCCTATTTGCATAATTCCTTAATTAAATATAGCTGCAACCACCATGACATGATTTTATTATTATTTTTTTTAATTAAAAATATTTTAAATGTGCACAAAATTTGTTTAAATGTATTCAAAATTATTATGAGACAATAATTGTGTTTTTCATTGTGAAAACAGGACACCTGTATAGAGTTGCTTATTTGTATAATTCCTTAATTAAATATAACCGCAACCAACATGACATGATTTTACACGAAATTCGCGAAAATGCACGCGTTTTTTATTTAAAATGGAAAAATGTCAACTTTTAGCAAATTTTATTGCTATTTTCATGCATTATGTGGGGTTAACAAGTTTGACAGCTCCCTGGTTGATCCTGCCAGTAGTCATATGCATGTCTCAAAGATTAAGCCATGCATGTCTCAGTACAAGCCGAATTAAGGTGAAACCGCGAAAGGCTCATTAAATCAATTATGGTTCCTTAGATCGTACCCACATTTACTTGGATAACTGTGGTAATTCTAGAGTTAATACATGCAAACAGAGCTCCGACCGGAGACGGAAGGAGCGCTTTTATTAGATCAAAACCAATCGGTGGCGGATTCGCCCGTCATCGTACAACTTGGTGACTCTGAATAACTTTACGCTGATCGCACGGTCTCGCACCGGCGACGCATCTTTCAAATGTCTGCCTTATCAACTGTCGATGGTAGGTTCTGCGCCTACCATGGTTGTAACGGGTAACGGGGAATCAGGGTTCAATTCCGGAGAGAGAGCCTGAGAAACGGCTACCACATCCAAGGAAGGCAGCAGGCGCGCAAATTACCCACTCCCGGCACGGGGAGGTAGTAACGAAAAATAACGATACGGGACTCATCCGAGGCCCCGTAATCGGAATGAGTACACTCTAAACCCTTTAACGAGGATCAATTGGAGGGCTGGTGTCAGCAGTCGCGGTAATTCCAGCTCCAATAGCGTATATTAAAGTTGTTGCGGTTAAAAAGCTCGTAGTCGAATCTGTGTCCCGCGTCGCCGGTTCATCGTCCGCGGTGTTAACTGGCGTTCCGCGGGACGTCCTGCCGGTGGGCTTAGCTCGCAAGGGCGGCCCAACTCAATCCCGCCGCGGTGCTCTTCATTGAGTGTCGAGGTGGGCCGGCACGTTTACTTTGAACAAATTAGAGTGCTTAAAGCAGGCTAAAACTTCGCCTGAATACTGTATGCATGGAATAATGGAATAGGACCTCGGTTCTATTTTGTTGGTTTTCGGAACCCCGAGGTAATGATTAATAGGAACGGATGGGGGCATTCGTATTGCGACGTTAGAGGTGAAATTCTTGGATCGTCGCAAGACGGACAGAAGCGAAAGCATTTGCCAAAAACGCTTTCATTGATCAAGAACGAAAGTTAGAGGTTCGAAGGCGATCAGATACCGCCCTAGTTCTAACCATAAACGATGCCAGCTAGCGATCCGCCGACGTTCCTCCGATGACTCGGCGGGCAGCTTCCGGGAAACCAAAGCTTTTGGGTTCCGGGGGAAGTATGGTTGCAAAGCTGAAACTTAAAGGAATTGACGGAAGGGCACCACCAGGAGTGGAGCCTGCGGCTTAATTTGACTCAACACGGGAAACCTCACCAGGCCCGGACACCGGAAGGATTGACAGATTGAGAGCTCTTTCTTGATTCGGTGGGTGGTGGTGCATGACCGTTCTTAGTTGGTGGAGCGATTTGTCTGGTTAATTCCGATAACGAACGAGACTCTAGCCTGCTAACTAGGCGTATTTCGACATCCCAAAGGCCCTCCGGTTCGGGGCTTCGGCTCCTTATCGCGCGGGGTTTTTACTGTCGGCGTACAAACAATTCTTCTTAGAGGGACAGGCGGCATTTAGCCGCACGAGATTGAGCAATAACAGGTCTGTGATGCCCTTAGATGTTCTGGGCCGCACGCGCGCTACACTGAAGGAATCAGCGTGTCCTTCCTGGCCGAGCGGCCCGGGTAATTCGCTGAACCTCCTTCTTGCTAGGGATTGGGGCTTGCAATTGTTCCCCATGAACGAGGAATTCCCAGTAAGCGCGAGTCATAAGCTCGCGTTGATTACGTCCCTGCCCTTTGTACACACCGCCCGTCGCTACTACCGATTGAATGATTTAGTGAGGTCTTCGGACAGGTCGCGGTGGCGTTTCGGCGTCGCCGATGTCGCTGGGAAGATGACCAAACTTGATTATTTAGAGGAAGTAAAAGTCGTAACAAGGTTTCCGTAGGTGAACCTGCGGAAGGATCATTACAGTGTTTTCGTTTCGACACGAAATAAACACGTCTGTACGCGTATACGACGCGCGACGCACGTCGTCGCCGTCGTTGTTGCGGTTCTTTTCTATTTGAACTCAAAGTCCCTCCTAAATACGTATTTTCGTTCCGACGCCATACGCGCGCGCTCTCGGCTTTTCGTCGTCGTCGTCGTCGTCGTCTCCTCTGACGTACGACCGTGGCCGTTGAGAACGTTCGCCCGTAGGCCGGTTATTTATTTCATATTTCGAACTCTGCGGATGTTATGAGAGGAAAACGTCGGCATAACGTCGTGCCTCGACGAGGTCGGCCGGATAGGCGAATTATATATATATATATATTAAGCCTTCGTCCGGTAAACGACGACACATCGGGTATCTAGCGCGGAGAATGTGGAACCGTTACGGTTCTTCTCTCTGCGCGAGAAATAGTTTCTTATCTAATATGTTACGCGTTTTCTCAGGTGTTGAAAGATATTCGCCCGACCGTCGAGGAAGCCGACGAGCCTCTCGTTCGACATCCACAACACGGAGGAAAGGGAGAATCGTGCCCTCGCCGCCAGCACACCGCGTCTGTAAATATAGTACATGTGTAGTGCGTTATAAAACGACGAAGCACGTAAATCTCCCCTTCCTCTTTACTTTTTTTTTCCAATATTACTTATCACCTTTCCATATACATACGAACGTTTGAAGAGAACGCGCGAGAAGGAGGAGAGCGAACGACCGATGAAGACGTCTATCGTCGTCGTCATCGTCGTCGTCGCTCGGAGTTCCCGATTCGCCGCTCTCGACGTCGTCGTAGTAAAATCAAAACGATTACCCTGAACGGTGAATCACTTGGCTCGTGGGTCGATGAAGAACGCAGCTAATTGCGCGTCAACTTGTGAACTGCAGGACACATGAACATCGACATTTCGAACGCACATTGCGGTCCTCGGATACTGTTCTCGGACCACTCCTGGCTGAGGGTCGTATCGATATCAAAGACTGCTCGGTTTTCGTTCTTCTCGTCTTTTCGTGAGAAGAGAAACGAACGAGAACGTCGGAGCGCCGTTGGATGTTATACGACGCGGACGACGGCTTTCGGGCCGTCGGTCGCGACATCTTAAAACGCGATAGCGACTACGCATTCGATAGGTACGGTCTCCGTACGATCGACGTGTCCGAGACTTCGGTACGAAGACGACGTCTGATCCGCGTACGACGGACCGCCTACCGAACATAAATATGCGCTAGTAGTAAGAAATTTATTCTTCTAATTATCGACCTCAGAGCAGGTGAGACTACCCGCTGAATTTAAGCATATTACTAAGCGGAGGAAAAGAAACTAACTAGGATTCCCTCAGTAGCTGCGAGCGAACAGGGATGAGCCCAGCACCGAATCCCGCGGCCGATACCGGGCGCCGGGAAATGTGGTGTTAGGGAGGATCCGTTTATCCCGAGGTCGCGCGGCGCGTCCAAGTCCTTCTTGAACGGGGCCACAGCCCATAGAGGGTGCCAGGCCCGTAGCGACCGCTGCCGATCGCGGGAGGATCTCTCCTCAGAGTCGGGTTGCTTGAGAGTGCAGCCCTAAGCGGGTGGTAAACTCCATCTAAGGCTAAATATGACCACGAGACCGATAGCGAACAAGTACCGTGAGGGAAAGTTGAAAAGCACTTTGAAGAGAGAGTTCAAGAGTACGTGAAACCGTTCAGGGGTAAACCTGAGAAACCCGAAAAGTCGAAAGGGGAAATTCATTCGCGTCTCGACCGTCGGAGTGGAGCGTTCGAGCGACGGACGGCGTACGCGTCGTCCGCGCCTTTCGTTTTACGTTTCGGCGTCGAACGCGTGCACTTTTCCCCTAGTAGGACGTCGCGATCCGTTGGGCGTCGGTCTAAGGTCCGCGGTGGAGCCCGGGCGTGCGTCTTCGGACGTTCGCGCTCGGACCCGCGGTATCCCGGCCGACTCGCTCGACGGTATACAGATGGCGCGGGGCCGCTATTTCAATTAGCGTTCGGCCCGCGGCAAGCGCGTACGGTGTTGTCGACGATCGGACCTGGTGCCGGTCTCGTCCCCGGACGACTGTTGGCCGCGGTGTTCTCGAACAGACCTCGTTACGAAACGCCGATCTGCGACGCTATAGCTTTGGGTACTTTCAGGACCCGTCTTGAAACACGGACCAAGGAGTCTAGCATGTGCGCGAGTCATTGGGACATAACTAAACCTAAAGGCGCAATGAAAGTGAAGGTCCGTCTCGCGCGGACCGAGGGAGGATGGGCGATTCGTATTCCGTACGGTCGCTCCGCACTCCCGAGGCATCTCGTTCTCATCGCGAGAAGAGACGCACCAAGAGCGTACACGCTGGGACCCGAAAGATGGTGAACTATGCCTGGTCAGGACGAAGTCAGGGGAAACCCTGATGGAGGTCCGTAGCGATTCTGACGTGCAAATCGATCGTCGGAACTGGGTATAGGGGCGAAAGACTAATCGAACCATCTAGTAGCTGGTTCCCTCCGAAGTTTCCCTCAGGATAGCTGGCGCTCGTAGCGCACGAGTTTCATCCGGTAAAGCGAATGATTAGAGGCATTGGGGTCGAAACGACCTCAACCTATTCTCAAACTTTAAATGGGTGAGATCTCCGGCTTGCTCGAACTATTGAAGCCGCGAGACTCGAATCAGAGTGCCAAGTGGGCCATTTTTGGTAAGCAGAACTGGCGCTGTGGGATGAACCAAACGCCGAGTTAAAGCGCCTAAATCGACGCTTATGGGATACCATGAAAGGCGTTGGTAACTTAAGACAGCAGGACGGTGGCCATGGAAGTCGGAATCCGCCAAGGAGTGTGTAACAACTCACCTGCCGAAGTTACTAGCCCTGAAAATGGATGGCGCTGAAGCGTCGTGCTTATACTCGGCCGTCAGAGGCATGTGCGGTCGGCGATCTTAACGGATCGCGGCCATGAAGCCCTGACGAGTAGGGGGGTCGCGGCGGTGAGCGCAGAAGGGCTGGCCGTGAGGCCGTCTGGAGCCGCCGTCGGTGCAGATCTTGGTGGTAGTAGCAAATACTCCAGCGAGGCCCTGGAGGACTGACGTGGAGAAGGGTTTCGTGTGAACAGCCGTTGCACACGAGTCAGTCGATCCTAAGCCCTAGGCGAAAGCCGATGTTGATGTGGTGTAAGTTTACCGTATAACATATCTATATGTATGTATATATACAGATTCTGTACACACCCGTCGGGCGAAAGGGAATCCGGTTCCTATTCCGGAACCCGGCAGCGGAACCGTAACAAAGTCGGGCCCTCGTATGAGAGTTCGTCGGGGCAACCCAAAAGGACCCGGAGACGCCGTCGGGAGATCCGGGAAGAGTTTTCTTTTCTGCATAAGCGTTCGAGTTCCATGGAATCCTCTAGCAGGGAGATATGGTTTGGAACGCGAAGAGCACCGCAGTTGCAGCGGTGTCCGGATCTTCCCCTCGGACCTTGAAAATCCGGGAGAGGGCCACGTGGAGGCGTCGCGCCGGTTCGTACCCATATCCGCAGCAGGTCTCCAAGGTGAAGAGCCTCTAGTCGATAGAATAATGTAGGTAAGGGAAGTCGGCAAATTGGATCCGTAACTTCGGGATAAGGATTGGCTCTGAGGATCGGGGCGTGTCGGGCTTGGCGAGGAAGCGGGTCCCGGCTGACGTGCCGGGCCTGGGCGAGGTGCAGTGGATCCGTTTCGCGACGGTATCTTAACGAATCCGAGCTCGGTCCCGTGCCTTGGCCTCCCGCGGAACCGTCTTGCTGCGAGGCCCCGGGTGCGCCCGCAAGGGCGTCCGGGTGTCCTCTTCGGCCGCCATTCAACGGTCAGCTCAGAACTGGCACGGACCGGGGGAATCCGACTGTCTAATTAAAACAAAGCATTGCGATGGCCCCAGCGGGTGTTGACGCAATGTGATTTCTGCCCAGTGCTCTGAATGTCAACGTGAAGAAATTCAAGCAAGCGCGGGTAAACGGCGGGAGTAACTATGACTCTCTGTGTCGAGCGCTCGGCGAGGTAAGACGTGCGCGCTCCTGCTGCAGGAATGCACTGCTAGCCTTGCCTAAGCGCGGCCTCGGGTGTTGGGTGGTGATGGTGTGGTGCTATCTGCGGTGAGTACATGTACTTATCCCTTTAATATTCCTAGTGGCACTTTTTCCATCGTACCTCATTTCGAGTACATTTCGAGGCAATATTTTCAAAATTACCATATTTTTTTATCATTATCAAAGCATATTTGGTTTGGTTTATTAGCCGTTATTGTTTGGAATTGTTCTGAACAATAGCGGCTTTTTTATGAAATTTTTTTTTACTACTAAATTCGCTTCACTTTCGATTTTTTAAATTCGGGTGGCCGTGTTTGTAAATTTCTTTTCTTTCCGGTCGCGTACCACTGTAGAACTAGTGGGTGCTGTTTTTTTTTTGCCCTTATTCCGCGGTCAGCGAGGAGGTTTTTTTTTCCCTTTTTGACTTGGTTTAGGGTGGCCCCCAGTTCCCTAATTCGCGGACTTTTCGGCTGGCCTTGGTGACGTGCGCGGGTTGTTACACCTATGCGCGATATTGAGGTCACACGTGCCGTCAGTTCGTGTTCTTTACCTCGCTTCTTGCTGATGCGGGCTCAGCGGTTTCAACATTTCCGTTTTGAGGTCGCGCGTGTGTTGCATCAGCGTTAGCCTTCGTCTATATAAACACGGTCGCTTGCATAAATTGTTTAATTATTATCTGTCGTAATATCGGTTTATTAGTGTACACGTTTTGGGTCCTTTGTTCCCAAAATTTTCCAAATTGTCTCTTTTTCCTTTTTTTTTTTTTCATTTAAATACCAGTTCCTATCCTGCCCCGTTGTCCTCGTTGTGTGTGTACTTGCCTAATAGCGCTGTGCTTCGCCGCTGCCTAACCCGTGGTTCGACGTACAGTGTGGCTGCGTAACATCTATTGACAGCTACCCTCCATCCTCCCTGGTGAAGATCTTCCAGGATGCCGCGCCGCAAATCTGCGCGTCGTTGCCAAAAGGACGCTAAGCGGGCTGCACGACATCGAGCCCGCAAGCTTCGAGCTGAGCGCGTCCCGTCGAGTTGGGCCCAACAGGCGTCTAGGCCCCCCAGTCCCTCTTCGGCTGGGCCTTCATCTGTGGCAGCCTCTCCCCCGCCATCTGTGAGTGGTGATGCCCAAGTCCCTGCAGTGCGGTCTGGTTTGAGGCAATCAATTGCCTCCTGGGTGAGCCGCCTCCGTCGCCGCCTTCGTTCCAAGGTTCACCCAGCCGCCCCACTTGCCCCCACGCCGCCTCAGACGCCCCCGGCGAAGTTTGATGCTACACTTCAAATTGAAGTGGACCCTTCCCTGTCGGACCCTGGCGGCCTCTTTCCCATTATGGAGGACGCCATGCAGCTGGCGCGTCTCGAAGACTCCCGGAATCTCATGGTGGCTCTCCGCCATGTAGTGAGAACTCTCCATCCGGATGGTGCCCGTGTTTGTTTCCCATGCCCGGAGCTCCATGACCGTCTTGTGTTGGTTTCTTCTGGATTGCCAGCAGACCCACATGAGCTATTGCGGCTTATCCAACGAGCCCTTCGACGACGTAACCAGCCCTTCGACTTCGATGAGGTCTACAGGAGCCTCGTGCTAGCACATGGTCGGGTGACCATGGATCTACGGAAGCCCTGGCCTGAGTGCTACTCCGTCTCGAGGATCCCATAGACCACTGCCCTTTTGCCTCGCCCTTCGCCGGTCCTTCGCCCCCGGTCGCTGCGTTTGACATACTGCTCCCTACCGTTAGCGGTCTTCTCTGCCTTGTCGGTGTTTTTTCTCTTGTTTCTCTTTTCTAGGCCCTGAAACCCCAGGTGCCTTGCCGACTGGCCCTGCAGCCCTCTCCGACGATGTCTGAACCACCTCCATCTGGATTCCCCTGCCCTGGATGCAACAGGAGTTTCGCTACCAAGAACGCCCTCTCTATTCATCGTGCTCGCTATTGCCGCCCCTCCGTTGCTGTGCCCCCCGCTCCCCCATCTGTTGATGCGGACTCTGAGACCGAGGATGCTTTCATCTGCCCTGGCTGTGGTAAAGAATTCCCCAACGCTAACAGCCTCTCACAACACCAGAGGCGCTACTGCCGGCCTGACGCTGACCCCACCAACACCTGCTCCGACTGCAATAGGCCTTTCGCCACCTTCGCCGGCCTCCAACAACATCGGAGGAAGGCGCACCCAGCCTCCTACCAGTCCCAGCTCGCTGCCTCGGACCGGAGGGTTGTCGAGCCCTTCTCTCAGCTCGAGACCCTTCACATCGCCCAGGCCGAGATTGGTCATGAAGGTACCACTCCTATCAATGTATACCTCTCCAGCAGGTTTCAGCGCCCCCTTGTGAGCATCCGCAACCTGCGTAAGTTGCGCAGTTACATCGATCTTAGAGCCCGTCTTGAGATGGAACAGAAGGAGGCTCCGGACCATCCATCCAGGTCCCCTCCTCGCTTTGATGAGCCACTACCGAGCGTCTCCCGTCCGCCACCGCCACCTGACGTTTGGCCGTCCTCATCGTCTTCTGACGGCCTGCCTTCCACCCCTGATGACCCTGACTCCAGTGGGTCTGATGACGTCTTCCCCTGTGAGCCATGCCCACCCCCCACCGGTCCATCTCTGGCTGATGAGTTAGCCGAGGCCCTGGCAAGGAAGCCCTCTTCGTCTGACGGATCCCCCTCCAGCCCGGGGACCCCCGATCCTGTTCCTTCATCCCCCGATGAAGACGTTCCAGGTGACGACGACCCCGTCAGGCGCTATCTTGAGTCGCTGACTCAAGATCCCCGTACGTGTGCTGATGTCAGGAACCTTGGTGTCACTATCCTCTCTGGTGACACCCCCCTTGTCCATGACTCTATTTCCAGGCTTTATGCGCTGCTGTGGACTCCCCCTCTTCCCGCTGATGGGGACAATCCACTGGCTGACCGCCCTGCCACAACCATCAGGCCGCCTGCTCGCCACATCACCAACCGAGCTCGGAGAGCTTATAAATATAAGCGCTTCCAAGAGCTCTTCTCTAAGGACAAGGCTGCCCTCGCCAACCTCATCGTCCAGGGTTTGGACCCTGGTGACACCCCGGTGGGCCCCTCCGTTGACCAGATCACGGAGCATTACACCGAGATCTTCGCTGGTGCATCCCCTGCCGATGGACAAGGCATTTCGGACCCTCGACCTTTCGTCCCGGGCCTGTATGCCCCTCTGACGGAAGACGACATCAAGCGTGCCATCCTGGACCGGCGCGCTTCCAACGCTGCTGGCCCTGACGGCATGTCCGCCGTTGATCTGCGCAGGCTTCCCCTTCGGAGTGTGGCAGTCTTCCTGAACGCCATGCTCTTTACGGGCCACATTCCGTCTGCCTTGAAGCTGTGCCGCACCACCCTCATCCCTAAGGGCGGCGCTGATCCGGCCAATGTCGCTTCCTGGCGTCCAATCACCGTGGCCAACATCTTGCTTCGGACGATGCACCGGCTCATCTCCACAAGGATGGCTGCTATCCCCATCCATCTCTCACAGCGGGGCTTCCGGTCGCTTAACGGGACCATGGCGAATTCCATCCTTCTCCAGGCGGCTATTAAGAACTGCCGCCAGCTGAGTCGCCCCTACTCTGTGGCCTCCCTTGATCTCAGGAAGGCCTTTGACTCGGTCCCCCACTCCTCCATCGAGAGAGCTCTGCGTAGGTTCAACCTGGATCCCAGGCTGTCCCGTTTCATCATGAGTGGGTTGACAGGATGCTCCACCACCGTTGGAGTCTCCAAGGCCCGTACGGGCCTCATCCCCATTCATCGTGGCGTGAAGCAGGGTGACCCACTATCTCCTCTGCTCTTCAACATGGTTCTCGATGAGCTACTCTGCCGTCTCGACTCCCAGCCCATCGGCGTCGATCTGAACGGCACCTCCGTCGGCGCCCTCGCATATGCTGACGACCTCCTTCTCCTGACTCCATCATCTAGGGAGATGCAGTTGGTCGTGGACATCTGCGTACGCTTCTTTGAGGCCTGTCACATGGAGCTCAACCCCAACAAGTGCTCCTCCCTCACAGTGAGGCTCCTCCCTGCCCTCAAGAAGCTGTACCTCGCTCAGCATGCCAACATTTTCGTTAGGGGCGTCCCCTTCCCTAAATACCTCGGCCATCGCTATGGTTTTATGGGCACCGACCCCCCCTCTCCAGAACAACTACAAGCCGCCCTCAATAATCTACGCAGAGCCCCCCTGAAGCCTCATCAGAAGCTCCTTCTACTGCAGGACTACGTCTTGCCTAAGTTCCTTTACGCTTTCCAGAACTTCTCTATCAACCTCTCCATCTTGGACCGAGCGGATAAGGCCATGCGACGGATGGTGAAAGAAGCTCTCCATCTCCCTCTCCAGACTGCCAATGCTCTCCTGTATTCCAGAAGGAGGGATGGTGGTCTTGGCCTCATGTGCCTTTCGGCACGGATCCCGGACATTCTCCTGGGCCGTATCAATCGCCTGGCGACCCTCGATGACCCGCATATCCGAGCTGCCCTTGGGACCGATTACGTCACCAATGTTAGGTCCCGCCTTGGTCGTCTTGTCCGGCCCTTTGGATCTGGAGAGCAGCAATTCACCTTCTGGCGTCATCGCCTCTCCAATGCCACCAGCGGTGCTGGTCTTCCCGGGCACTGTTCGCACCCCGCCACCCATAGATGGCTGCGTGACCCTCCACCATCCTGGACAGGTGGAGACTACGTCTTGGCTGCCCAGTTGAGGACGAACACCCTGCCCACCATCGGAGGCTTACATAACGTTCGTCTTCCCTTCAACGCCAAGAGGTGCCGTGGAGGTTGTCAGCGTGTGGAAACCCTGTCACAC